>FR990043.1:15068256-16318256 GCA_905404095.1 Glaucopsyche alexis
AAAATCCGGATTTTTCGAATTTCGATGTATCCGGATTGCAACCCCTACTTGCGAGTGACTTGGTGTGTTCTGCAAAGGCAAGCATGACAGATGTTGAGCTCGTATCCTTATATTTTATTGTAAATAGAACAGCCTCCGTGGTCTAGTGGTTAGAGCTTGGCTCTCGACTCGGATGTCGCGTGGGGAGTTATTTATTATTATTATTGTAAAAACAGAAATCGAAATAAAAAGAAACGAAAAGTACGGCAAAGAAGATGGTAGATGTTACAAATTCATAAAAACCGTTTACTGGCTTATTCAATAATGTACTAAGGCTACTCCACGCATCAGCTACTTTTTTCTCATAATACACAACACAATAATATATGTATGGACGCTTCACAGCAAGTCAATCTGGTCCCGTGGTAAGTTCCCGAAGAACTTGTGTTACGGGTACCAGACAACAGAAATATATTTAATAATTTTTATATCATACACATATTTAATACACATTCATGACCCAGGAACACAGAAAAAATGTTTGTTCCTTCAGCATTCAAACCCGCGACCCCCGGCTTGAGCACCAACACACTCAACCACTGAGCCACAGAGGTCGTCTCATCTGGCAAAAGCAACGACGTGGCGACGATAATGTTATTGTGTATGGTTATATGTATAACTAGCCGATGCCCGCAACTTCGTTTGCGCCTAACTGACGGAAGCGGAACCCTATTTTTTAAACGGAACCCTAAAATAAAAGTAGCCTATGTTAGACCTTATGACATCAGCTGTCTGCCAGTGAAAGTCCCGCGAAAATCGGTCCAGCCGTTTCAGAGATTAGCCGGAACAAACAGACAGACAGACCGACAGACAGACAGACAGACAGACGGACAGACATTTAAAAAAATTGGTATTTTATTGTAAGTACCGAATATACTTTCAGATGCATTATGTGAAAAGCTGTTAATTTGAAGTTACAAACAGACACTTCATTTTTATTTATCTGTATAGATTTAGTTCAAAAATAAAAAGAAGCATAAAAAAATACAAAACAAACTTTCCTATAGATTTTTATTGTATTATATGTCCAAGACCCGGGAACACAGGAAACTTTTTGTTCCTTCGGCGGGATTCAAACCCGCGACCCCCGGCTTGAGCACTAACATGCTCAATCACTGAGCTACAGAGGTCGTCTCATCTGGCAAAAGCAACGACGCGGCGACCATAAAATGTAACATGTTATTGTGTATGGTTATATGTATAACTAGCTGATGCCCGCAACTTCGTTTGCATAACTTCGTTACCCGCAACTAACGAAAACGGATACCTATTTTTTATACGGAACCCTAAAATAAAAGTAGCCTATGTTAGACCTTATAACATCAGCTATCTGCCAGTGAAAGTCCCGTGAAAATCGGTCCAGCCGTTTCAGAGATTAGCCGGAACAAACAGACAGACAGACAGACAGACGGACAGACAAAAATTTTAAAAATTGATATTTTGTTGTTAGTATCGAATATACTTTCATATGCATCAAGTGATAAGCTGTTAATTTGACATTACAAACAGACACTTTAATTATATTTATCTGTATAGATGTATAGATTTAGTTCAAAAATAAAAAGAAACATAAAAAAATACAAAACAAACTGACTTTCCTTTAGATTTTTATTGTATTATACATATCCATGACCCGGGAACACAGGAAACTTTTTGTTCCTTCGGCGGGATTCAAACCCGCGACCCCCGGCTTGAGCACCAACACGCTCAATCACTGAGCCACAGAGGTCGTCTCATGTGGCAAAAGCAATGACGCGGCGACGATAAAATATAACATGTTATTGTGTATGATAATATGTATAATTTAGTTCAAAAATAAAAAAAAAACCAAACAAACTGACTTTCCTACACTGCGTTAGAAACGAAAGAATTGTTCGATAAATACGCGGGTAAGCCGTGCGCTGGCAAAACTGACATAGGTCCGTCCTCGTCAACGCCTAGCGGGCGACTGTGGGGCGACTCTAGCGGCTTACGCACGCTGCATTTCAATATTAATTTATTGTTAAAATAATTAAACCAACATGCAAAATGTAACCAGAAATTATTCTTTTTTAAGTTATTAGCTTTTAGTAGATAAGATTTTTGAAAGTAAAACTATCATGAACTTCATGAACAAAAAGAAAAATATTCAAATTTAGCCTCCTCTTCGGAATTATTTTTGATCGAGTGAAGTTTTCAATATTATGTTTCGAGCCAGAAATTGTAAAAGAACATTAAGTAAACAACAATGTGTTTTTTTTTTGGTTTTTTAAAGTTACTATTTGTTTGTTTATTATCCATTCAAAGTCATGTAAAATTGGGTCCACGCGGCCTTAAGAATTTTCGATCAGGTCACGTGTCCTGCTCCTGAATCCTGATGCGAGTTTAACATTTTACCCATCCCAAGAAAAGTGCACAACGCCACTAGTTTTCACTTCAATAAAATGTGTAGATACCTAAAGAATATAAAATTACGTACCTACAGTAAAATTGTCTCTCATTTTTAAATGACACCAAAAAAATAAGGAAAAAAAATACGATTAACTCGAAACTAGATTTGAGTGATTTAGTTCTCCTTCTACGCGGACGCGTTGATTTTTGGAGTGTTTTGAACCAAATGTGGATTTTTATAGATGTGCGGCCCGTTAAGGTTTTGCTAAAATAAAAAATGGCACGCCATCTTGAAAAGGTTGGTCATGTCTGCTATAGAATAAGAACAGGGCACTGGCAGGTGAAATAAGGATTATGGAGTCTTGTGTGTTCTAATAAAAAGACTTGCTAGATTGTTAAACAATACAAGAACATACCAAAAAAGTATGAAATCATCAATATAATCAGTTAGCGGTTAACTACTTGTAAAAAATAAACTCAGTGTACCATTTCATGGATAAGAAACAAAGTTACACAATCTCAATCTTATATAATTTGTTATAAAATGGAGTTTTGGTATTTAAGATATTATAATAATTTATGACTGTATCGTAATGTAAGCTTAATAAAATAGAAATAAATAATTTATTGAAATAAGAACTTTAATATGAATTCCTTATAATATAACCATATACCCCCTTACTAATAAAAATATTTATCCAGTAGATAAGCAATACAGTGTTTTGTCCTTGTCTTATGCGTTGGAAAAGTCGCTTGCTAGACGAGGACGAAACATTGTATTGCTTATCTACTGGATAACTATTTTATTAGTAAGGGGGATACCGGATAGTAGATATTTATGTTATTTTTTTCATGTGCATGTACGTCCGCCTCTTTTTTTGGAAGTCTTAAAATGCTACCTCATTTTAAGACTTCAAAAAAAAGAGGCGGTTATACGTTCGGCTGTATAATTATCGTTGAACATACAAAAAATAACCTAACCAAGAGCATGTCAGGACATGTCTAAGGAGGGTTCCGTAACTATAAACGCGTAATATGCTTTTTTTTAATTACTCCAAAAGTTACTGTCCGATTTGGTTCACAATAATTTTCCTAAAGAGTTTTTAGCATGATCTAACAGCATGGAAATTTGCAAGTTTCTATCTCCTATAGTTTAAAAATGCTAGGGGGGGGACCAACTTACGAACTACTTTGGAGGCCGATTACTCGAAAATGGTCAACTTTATAAAAAAGTAACGTATGAAACCTTGCCTTTATTTTAAAAGACCTATTCTACGATACCCCACACGATGGGGTAGAGTGAAAAAAATATTTTCATCCCCACTTCACATGTATGGAGAGCTACCCCTAAAATATAAAATTATCATTTTTTTATGATCCCGAAACCGTGATCTATGCACAATCTATAACTGCACCAAATTTCATCAATTTATATTCATAATTACAGGAGCTAGAGGCGCGGACAGACAGACAGACAGACAGACAGACAGACAGACAGACAGACAGACAGACAGACAGACGGACAGAGCGAAACTATAAGGGTTCCTTAAGTATTACGGAACCCTAAAAATTATATACTTTTTTTTTAATGTTCAACGATTATTCCGCTGTCTGTGGACCGATTTTCAAAATTATTTTTTGAAAAGGGTATGACGAACAATAATTCATATTTAGTTTGTGTAGACATGTGAAATTTGTATTGCTTATCACCACACAATAAAACAAAGTCGTTTTTTCTGTCTGTCCCTATGTATGCTTAGATCTTTAAAACTACGCAACGGATTTTGATGCGCGTTTTTTTTTAATAGATGGAGAGATTCAAGAGGAATTTATACACATTATAGTAGGTACCTATCCGTTTAAACCATACATATTAAATTAATATCTTATATTCAGAAGATATCGTAAAATTAATATTCAAGCTTAAAAATATACATTATTATAAGCGGTCTCACACGTCGAGGTACGAAACCCTAAAAACTGAGTTATTTGCTGAAGAAGTTTTTTCTCCAAGAACATTATTCCACGCGGGCGAAGCCACGGGAAAAGGCTAGTTTCACCATATAAAAATAAAAGTTTTTGTAAATAATGAGCAATTTCCTAAGTTTGTCACTTTCCAGGATTTGTTCCTTAACAGCAACTTATCGAATGGTGTAATAATACAGGAAACAGGGTGAGTGCGTTTTTTTTTTTTTTTTTCATATTTTGCCGGTCTGTCGGTGACCGTACGCTCGTGATTGGTTGATGGCATGATATTGATTTTATGTAACCGCGACCACACGTCCGCGTCACGAGTGTCCGCCGACATCACAGCATTGAGGAAAACGTGACAAACCGCCAACTTACTTTACCAACTTACGTAATAATCATATAGTAAGATAAGCAGTACCTACCTATCATTTAAGTAAGACGTAACATTTTAATTTTATCGCATTCTGGGTAGGTAGGTAAGTACCTAAAGATCAACCTTCAAGAGCCTGAAAACTACGAACAAGAAATTATTAAAAATCTATTGCCACCTCATTTATTAAAATCGGTTCAATACTTAGTCTAAAGTCTAAACTAAGCGCCTAAGCGCCAAGAGCTATGACCAACGATGTAAGAAAATACAAACATACTAGGTACATATATGTAACATGATACGTACATAATATTATAAAGACTGATAAAATCATAATACTATTCAGATGTATACTAGTGCCTTCCTTTTGGCTTCGCCGTAGTAAGTAGTTGCCTAAAAAATATAACAAGACCGACCTTCAAATTTTTTGTACACTTTAGTGTAGGTAGGTTAGTTGTAGGTCACGTGCGTAGCTTAGTAGTCACTAGTCACGAGTGTCTGCCTAGTAGTGCCTATAATCATAAGTCGGTAAGTAATTTGTTATTAGTAATTATTACATCGTATTCGGTACCCACTCGGTATTCGGTAGGTACCGAATACCGATGTAATAACTAATAACAAATTAATTAAAATTCAGGACAAGTTCAAATTAGATTTTTTAGCTTTTAATACTTTAAAAGGAGTAGGTACTTCCCGAATTTCTTAGGAAATCAAAACATTTGCACTTGATATAAAAATTATAATCGTGTTGCAACTTGCACGGTAGCATAACTAACGGCGTACGAGTTATCGCAAAAGAGGATTTCAGGTTATTAGTGGTATATATCTTACTAGCTTTTGCCCGCGGCTCCGCCCGCGAGAAATGGGGTTTTTTGGCCACTTACGACTGTACTCTAAGTTAAATCTGTATCTTCCTTATCTTACGTTCTCTCTTTAATTACTAATTGTTTGTCCGAAGCACCATCATACCATATTTCATTTCAATGGTTTAAACACTTAAGCCATGAAAGACATTAAAAAAATATACACAATAGTACATTATCTCTCGGGAACAATATTATATATCTTTTTGGGATAAAAAGTAAAAATACACAAAAAAGTATGAAATAAAACTTAATCTCTAAATAATACCCCCTTTCAAATTCGGCTAAAATTTTTACTATTTCTCTACTCAATCTTATTAATTTTGAAATCGATACCAGCCCAAACAATATTCTACAATATTTTATAGAACTTACGTTCATATTTGCTGGTACCGACTTCAAAATTAATAAGATTGAGTAGAGAAATAGTAAAAATTTTAGCCGAATTTGAAAGGGGAATTATTTAGATATTAAGTTTTATTTCATACTTTTTTGTGTATTTTTACTTTGGAAGTCGGTTTAATTTTTTGTTTAAAAATAATAATTTCACCCTTTTTAGAGATATTTTTTCTTAAGTTACGCGCCAAGCTTCCATAAAATATTGCTATTAAGATAATGATGATTACTGTAAGTTATAAAGTGGCATATGCTTGCAGTTCATTAAACAATACCGAAATTTCCAAACGCATATCTTTAAAGACTGAGGAGTTCTGTACAGTGCTTTTGGATCCAGGGTATACCTTGGTACAATATCTTATTTTTTGGTAGCATATGCTTGTGTTACTTCAGTCAAAGTCAAAATCACTATATGTGTGGATATAAATTTCGAGGAGTTCCCTCGATTCCTCATGGATCGCATCATCAGGTTCCCACTTTAGTGACTAAAGCTGCGCGTCCACTGCATCGGAATCGGAGCGTACGGAGCGTACGGATTTGTTGCTTTGTATGGATTTCTATGGTACTGCGTCCACTGGATCGGCATTTCTGCGCCTGCGACCGGTATTTATGCCGATGACGTCATCGGCAGTGAACCCGTCATTCGGATTCCGAACGTTTCAAGTTCTGACGTGTTTGCGACGACGCGACGGCTATACATAAATACTTATTCACGATGAATGACGATATTTTAATTACTTTAGTGGAAAAATATGATGAACTTTACAATCTAAAACATCAACATTATCTTAACCAACTGAGGAGAGACGATATATGGGATGAAATTGGGCAAATAATAAATAAAAATTGTAGAATATAGTGAAGTTCAAAAAACTTTTTTCGAGTCATATGAATGTACCCAAAAAATCTATTTTCATTTTCTTATAAATCAGAATATATTGTATGAAATTCTCCAAAAATTAATATTTTTGAATTTATATTATGATTTATGAACCCATATCTTTCGTTTCCTCTTGTTTCTCTTTTCCTCTTCTGATAAAATACAGCTAATTACAACCTATTCGGTCTGAGATTACAACAATATATCTCGTCACTATTTCCATAATGCAAGTGCACGTTCAGGCTGACGGACTAAAAATAACTAAATTGCCGATGCTGAATCCGGATGCAGTGGACGCACCCCATCGGCATTTTGTAAATGCCGACGCTCCATCCGCTCCGATTCCGATGCAGTGGACGCGCAGCTTAAAGCTGCGCGTCCACTGCATCGGAAGCGGACGGAGCGGACGGATTTGTTGCTTTGTATGGATTTCTATGGTACTGCGTACACTGGATCGGCATTTCTGCGCCCGCGACCGGTATTTTTGCCGATGACGTCATCGGCAGTGAACCCGTCATTCGGATTCCGAACGTTTCAAGTTCTGACGTGTTTGCGACGACGCGACGGCTATACATAAATACTTATTCACGACGAATGACGATATTTTAATTACTTTAGTGGAAAAATATGATGAACTTTACAATCTAAAACATCAACATTATCTTAACCAACTGAGGAGAGACGATATATGGGATGAAATTGGGCAAATAATAAATAAAAATTGTAGAATATAGTGAAGTTCAAAAAACTTTTTTCGAGTCATATGAATGTACTCAAAAAATCTATTTTCATCTTCTAATAAATCAGAATATAATGTATGAAATTCTCCAAAAATTATTCTTTTTTAATTTATATTATGATTTATGAACCCATATCTTTCGTTTCCTCTTGTTTCTCTTTTCCTCTTCTGATAAAATAAGCTAATTACAACCTATTCGGTCTGAGATTACAACAATATATCTCGTCACTATCCTCCATAATGCAAGTGCACGTTCAGGCTGACGGATTAAAAATAACTAAATTGCCGATGCTGAATCCGGATGCAGTGGACGCACCCCATCGGCATTTTGTAAATGCCGACGCTCCGTCCGCTCCGTCCGCTCCGATTCCGATGCAGTGGACGCGCAGCTTAAAGGACCAATTTCGAACTAAACCCTTTACAACAACAAAAGAATTTTGCAAATTGGTCTATAAACGGCAGAGTAATGTTCAAAGATATCCGTGTTAGTGTAAAATACTATGAGAAATACCTTTTAAATCATCATAATCTGATGATGTATGGTGTGATAGTGGTGATGATGATGATGATTACTCTAACTGACAGGGTGGCATATGCTTGCAGTTCTTTAAACAACGCCGAAATTCCCAAACATGTATCTATAAGGAGCCAGGAGTTCTGTTCTGTACTTTTGGATCCAGGGTATACCTTGGAGCAAAATCTTACTTTTTGGTAGCATATACTTGAACTACTTCAGAAAAAGTCAAAATCACCATATGTGTCCATATAAATTTCGAGGAGTTCCCTCGATTCCTCATGGATCCCATCATCAGGTCACCACTTTGATATCAAAAGGACCAATTTGGGATTACACCCTATATACATCACAGAAAAAACTATGAAAATCGGTCCACAGGCGGCGGAGTAATCGTTGAACATACAAAAAAAATAACCGCCTCCTTTTTTGGGAAGTCGGTTAAAAAGTACACTGCGCGTTTGTCCAAAGCATAAACCACTGCCATACCAAATTTCATTCAAATCAATTCAACCGTTTAGCAGTAAAAGACAATCAAAGTACACATAATAATAATACATTATCCCCCGGGAACACCGCAAATTTTTGGGACAAAAAGTATCCTATGTCCTTTCCCAGGACTCAAAGTATCTCTCTCTGTACCAAATTTCATCAAAATCGGTTCAGCGGTTAAAGCGTGAAGAGGTAACAGACAGACAGACAGACAGACACACTTTCGCATTTATAATATTAGTATGGAAGTATGGATATATCTCAGTATGAACTGAGAGAGCCATCCCTCTTTCCTTCCGCGTATGGTCGGGTAAACTCGCGACCTCGACCGTTCTAACATAAGTCCAGGCTTTATACAGATCATTAACGATTGAAACCATTTTCTGTGTTTTATTATGACCCAAATAGGTCAGGACTCAGGTCACTTCTGAAAAAAAAAATATTTTTAAACAAAAAAATTAAACGGACTTCCAAAGTAAAAATACACAAAAAAGTATGAAATAAAACTTATTTTCTAAAATTCTAAATAATTCCCCTTTTAAATTTGGCAAAAATGTTAACTAAGTAGGTACATATTTCTCTACTGAATCTTCTTAAGACCAGGTAGACCAAGCGAAATAGGCATTTAACGCTTCCAAGAGTTGCCCGCAATTGCCGCAAAGCGAGCCGCGCGCCTACGTCGCCGGCGTGAACTTACATGAACCCAAAGTGTTACAGTGTAGTCGTGTCGGCAGTAGGTCATCTTATTTTATTATTTGTATTGAAAAAGATAATAAAATCCATAGATAACTGTTTATGCAACCACATAGCACACATAACTTGAATAGAAATTATAGGTAGGTACCTAAGTAAAAAATGCTTAAATTTTATTCAATTACTAGCTGATGCCCGCGGCTCCGCCCGCGTATGTACAGTAACCCATGGGAATCGTATATGTCCCGCGATAAAAAGTAGCCTATGCCCTTCCCTATGGTCTACTTTATGTCTGTGCCAAATTTCATGATGATCGGTTTAGTAGTTTTTTCATGAAACAGTAAATAAAGTATCCCACGGGAACCGCACATTTCCCCGCGATAAAAAGTAGCCTTTGTCTTTCCCCGTAGTCTACTTTTCAACTGTGCCAAATTTCATAATAATCGGTTTAGTGGTTTTTGAAACGTGAAACTGTAAATAAAGTATCCCATGGGAACCGTACATTTCCCCGCGATAAAAAGGTAGCTTATGTCTTTTCTCAGGCTCTAGAATATCTGTGTACCAAATTTCATTTAGATCAGTTCAGTAGTTTTGGCGTGAGAGATGGACAAACACACACTTTCCCATTTATAATATTAGTATGGACTAGCTGTTGCCCGCGACTTCGTCCGCGTCAACTGATGGCGCAATAATGCATTAATTTCGACCAAATTTGATTACCATAAAAATGTTTTAGTGAGTCAATCTTAAAAGATTTTTTTACATCATTTAAAGAGGAATAATTATTTTATACATATTTTTGGGTAACTTGAGCCGTTTACGTAGCGCACGCAACACGCTGTGTTCGATGTGTGCATGGAGACGAGTACCTATCGTTAGCTCGTGTGGTCACTAAAGTACGTGTCGTTTCGTGAGATAAAAATACTGTATCAGGTAGGCGCTGACGATTTGATGGTAACTACTTAGGCAGGCACTTGCAAAAAATGTATTCCTACTGCCGAGTCCGCACGTTTGCCACTTGCCGCAAAATCCAAACCTCCACAAACGTTTGACTTTTTGAAAATCCGGATTTCCGAATTTTTCTCCCAAAAATCCGGATTATCCGGATAATTCAGATTTTTTCATTTTTTTTAAATTTGTTGCATATTTTATAAAACTTTAATGTTAATTTTACTACTATGTTGTAGCAAAACTTACACTCATTAGTAAAAAAAAAGAGTTACTTTTTTATAATTTAATTTAAATAAATTCTTATTTTAAGTTGTAAGTATTAGAATTACAATCTGAATAAATAAAAACATAATGAGATTATATCAAAATTATATACTTAATTATATTTATTTTTCATTTTTAGAAATATTTTTGATTACGTTTCAAATCCTACAATGTTCAGTTTTATAGTTAGTATATTATTTTAAATAAGGTATGTATATATTGTTATTTACTAAATGTTCCAGCAGAAAGAATTATAAAAAAGTGGAATAGCCTGTGATCTTTTTAACGCTTTTTTTCATATCTACCACAGTTCACCACAACCTTTTTAGTAAAGTTCCATTTCTATGTGAAAGTACTAACGTAGGAAAATTAATACAGTTTAATAAAACGTAGGAAACTGAAAATCCTTTAAATCGAGATCCGGGGAGTGAAGACAAATCATTTGAAGCATGGGGCTGAACAAATAAATTTGTATGGACGAAATTGGACCACTTTTGAGTTATTGAAATTAAAAACCACCCACCCGTTTGGGTAATAATTAAACACGTAAATGGTGCTTTTAATTCCCTCGATAACTAACAGAAGTATAATAAGCAATTCTAAGCACAATTTAAAATCTATAACTGTTGTAAGATCTTTACATTTTACTTACAAATAAACAGTAACATCTTACTCTTCATTGCACTTTGAAGTTTCCGTTATAAGATGAAAACTACATTACTTAAAAAAAAATAACAGTGGTTTACACAAATCGTTGGTGCTATTTTTGACACCTATATCTTATCTTTAAAATATTATCTAAAAATAATTATTTCTACGCAAAAACAGGAGCGTTGATTTTCATTTAGTTTTGCTACTGACTCGTTAGTTTAGGTTAGTTTAGTTCAATCAAATTAATTTTAATAATAAAAAAAATATTACCTTCATTAATTCGGCAAAACTCTCTCTAATCATAAACCAACCAGTCAGGTATTATAGACTCCAAAACTTCTTCCTGATATCATAGAGATAAGATTTAGATATTTGGGCTTAGATATTCATTATTTAGAAGATAATTAAATATAAACCACTACATTTCTTTTTAAGCTGTCATATTAATTTGGCATTCTATGATTGCAGAAATTATAATTGCAATATGTTTCGACTTTCGTTAGTAAGAATTCAATAAATATAAAAATACAAAGCTTTAATTGGGTTTGGATTTGCTTATTATACTTCTTACTACTTGTGCAATTGAAACTGAAACCATATTCAGTGTTTTTATAAATTGGATCACCTATTACTGAACTGTACTACTACTGAAAAAATATAAAATGGTAAGTATCTTAGAAACAGTCCATACATATACATATATAGCGGCTATAATATTTTAGCAGATCTTCATCCCTCGCATCACCATTTAATGGATTGACTATGTTCTACCAAATAACTTGAATAAATGGAAAAATGTGTCAACAATTTCAACAGGACAACAAATAATATCAAATTATCCAAAGGCATGTATTTAAACTCACGACAAAACATATAGATTTCTTATGTTTACGCGAATATTGTTCATTATTTTAAACACTTACGGATTTTGTCGCACAACACGAAACACTTACGGAAAACAATCACGACAAAACAATTAAATTTGGGATGTGAAAATACCGAATATTGAATACTAAATTACCACGTTGGCTAAAGAATGTAAGGAATAAAAAATTACAAATCTGGTGACTAAATAATACCACTGAATATTCCAAACTGGCAGATAGATATTATATTAGCGAACAAATAACCATCTTGGCGACAATTTGTGAGTACACATTTAATTTAAGAATAGGTACATATATTTTCCGTAATTAAAGTTACCTACGTAACTCAAAAAACATACAAGCAGCAAAACCAGCGCACATAAAAAAAACAGAGGAGCGTACAAAATTCCCAATTTTTAATTTTCCTCGACTTTAGGGGGGGTGTAGATATTGTGTAGATTCATTTTGAAATTTAAAAATAACGGTAATTCATTTTTCGCAAAATTAACATATGTGTCGTTACCAGGTTTTTGGGGGTGCTGGATACGAAAATGACATTCATTTTGAAATTCCAATATGGCGGACATACTTAATTTTATAAAAATAATATGGTTGTCCTTTTGTTGATTTCTGGGGGTGCTGATTACAAAAAAGTCATCCATTTTAAATTTCCTTAGCTTTATACATCGCTCATAATATCTCAAAGTAGAGCATTGCCATATTTTTTTTCTATAATCACTTCTATCTCAGAAACAGTGCATCTTACTTGAAAAATAATGAAAATATCCTCCCCCTTAGAAACCCCACAACATCATATTTTCTTCATGATGGAAGAAAAAAATCTGAAAATCCTAAATTTTCCAAATTTTCTATAGCGTTTTACACCTGAGTCCTGTGTCTCAAAGTAGAGCATTATCGTATTTTTTTTTCTATAATGGCTTCTATCTCAGAAACGGTGCATCCTACTTGAAAAATAATGAAAATTACCTCCCCCTTAATAACTCCGTAACCATATATTTTCTTCAAGATGAGAGAAAAAGAAATTCGAAAATCCTGAATTTTCCAACATTCTATAGCTTTATACATCCCTCGTATCTCAATGTAGAGCATTTAATTTTTTTTTATAAAATTGATTCTATCTCGGAAACGGTGCATCCTATTGAAAAAATAATGAAAATTTCCTCCCCCTAAAACCCCCGCAACACCATATTTTCTTCACGATGGAAGAAAAAGAAATTTGAAAATCCTGAATTTTCCAAAATTTCTATAGCTTTATACACTGTTCGTGTCAAAGTAGAACATTGCCATATTTTTTTTCTATAATCGCTTCTATTTTAGAAACGGAAAAATAATACTATTACTGGAAAAATAATAAAAATTTCCTCCCCCTTAACCCGGAAATCGCATATTTTTTTCATGAATGCCAAAAAAAGAAATTTGAAAATTCTGAATTTCGAAAAGTTTCTATACCTTACATAGCTGGCACCTCTACAAACTACATGTTAATTTTACGAAGATTGGATAGTCTCCATTTTGGAAAATGAAATTGGAAGACAATTTTATAATCAGCATATGAAACATGGAAAAAGACATCCATTTTAATAAAAAAAAAAATATACGCCATTTTGGAATTTTAAAACGGATTTTATTTTCATATTATTCTGCACCCCCAAAAACCTTGAAAACGATACCCATACCAAAGAAAAAAAACCTCCAATAGTATCCAAAACTGGGATTTTCCGTAGCTTGCAAATTGAATTTTAGCAGCTATTAATTTATCAATCAAATCTTTATTAGCTACTTACATGGTATAATGGTCACCAACTCATCGGTGCTAATTGGATTAAATTTCGCTACTTTTTATCTGCCGATTTTTGTATTTTTTGTCACTCGAGTGATTTCACCAGTTTGGTAATTTAGTCGCCAGCATATTAATTCGCTGCCAAATTCAGCAATACAGTATGCTCACGTGCAGTCACCAACTTATTTTTTGTTCACTCGATTAATTATATCCCTTATTCAAATATTGTACGTCTAGAGTACATACTAATTACAATTAAAATATGTAATTTTCATAGTAGTAACCAAGATTCGAAAAAATCGAAAAATCCGGATTTTTAAATGAAAATCCGGATTTTTCGAATTTTTCGAATTTCGAAGTATCCGGATTGCAACCCCTACTTGCGAGTGACTTGGTGTGTTCTGCAAAGGCAAGCATGACGGATGTTGAGCACGTATCCTTATATTTTATTGTAAATAGAACAGCCTCCGTGGTCTAGTAGTTACGAGCTTGGCTCTCGACTCGGAGGTCGTAGGTTCTAATTTCGATTCCCGCACTGAAACAACAAAAAATGTTGTTTCCAAGTTTGGTTAGGACAATGCAGGCTGATCACTTGATTGTCTGACAAGAAAGATGATCCATGCGTCGGATAGGCATGTAAAAAGTTGGACGTGCGCCTGATCTCTCGTCAGTCGTGTCGGTTATCCGTCCCACTGGATTACGAGAGTAAAGAAAAAAGAGTGCCTTTGTGTACTGCGCACACACTTGGGCACTATAAAAATACTCCTGTGTAACTGGCTAGGCTACAATAAAACCAGCCACCGTCACCGAAATCGGCGTGGGGAGTTATTTATTATTATTATTGTAAAAACAGAAATCGAACTAAAAAGAAACGAAAAGTACGGCAAAGAAGGTGGTAGATGTTACAAATTCATAAAAACTGTTTACTGGCTTATTCAATAATGTACTAAGGCTACTCCACGCATCAGCTACTTTTTTCTCATAATACACAACACAATAATATATCTATGAACGCTTCACACCAAGTCAATCTGGTCCCGTGGTAAGTTCTCGAAGAACTTGTGTTACGGGTACCAGACAACAGAAATATATTTAATAATTTTTATATTATACACATATTTAAGATTTTTATTGTATTATACACATATTTAACACACATTCATGACCCAGGAACACAGATTTTTTTTTGTTCCTTCAGCGGGATTCGAACCCGCGACCCCCGGCTTGAGCACCAACACGCTCAACCACTGAGCCACAGAGGTCGTCTCATCTGGCAAAAGCAACGACGTGGCGACGATAATGTTATTGTGTATGGTTATATGTATAACTAGCCGATGCCCGCAACTTCGTTTGCGCCTAACTGACGGAAGCGGAACCCTATTTTTTAAACGGAACCCTAAAATAAAAGTAGCCTATATTAGACCTTATGACATCAGCTATCTGCCAGTGAAAGTCCCGCGAAAATCGGTCCAGCCGTTTCAGAGATTAGCCGGAACAAACAGACCGACAGACCGACAGACAGACAGACAGACGGACAGACATTTTTAAAAATTGGTATTTTATTGTAAGTACCGAATATACTTTCAGGTGCATTATGTGAAAAGCTGTTAATTTGATGTTACAAACAGACACTTCATTTTTATTTATCTGTATATAGATTTAGTTCAAAAATAAAAAGAAGTATAAAAAAATACAAAACAAACTTTCCTATAGATTTTTATTGTATTACCCATATTATGTCCATAACCCGGGAACACAGGAAACTTTTTGTTCCTTCGGCGGGATTCAAACCCGCGACCCCCGGCTTGAGCACTAACACGCTCAATCACTGAGCCACAGAGGTCGTCTCATCTGGCAAAAGAAACGACGCGGCGACGATAAAATGTAACATGTTATTGTGAATGGTTATATGTATAACTAGCTGATGCCCGCAACTTCGTTTGCGCAGATCTAACGAAAGCGGAACCCTATTTTTTTTAACGGAACCCTAAAATAAAAGTAGCCTATGTTAGACCTTATAATATCAGCTATCTGCTAGTGAAAGTCCCGTGAAAATCGGTCCAGCCGTTTCAGAGATTAGCCGGAACAAACAGACAGACAGACAGACAGACGGACAGACAAAAATTTTAAAAATTGGTATTTTATTATAAGTACCGAATATACTTTTAGATTCCTTATATGAAAAGCTGTTAATTTGAAGTTACAAACAGACACTTCAATTTTATTTATCTGTATAGAATATAGAATTAGTTCAAAAATAAAAAGAAACATAAAAAAATACAAAACAAACTGACTTTCCTTTAGATTTTTATTGTATTGTACATATCCATGACCCGGGAACACAGGAAACTTTTTGTTCCTTCGGCGGGATTCAAACCCGCGACCCCCGGCTTGAGCACCAACACGCTCAATCACTGAGCCACAGAGGTCGTCTCATCTGGCAAAAGCAATGACGCGGCGACGATAAAATATAACATGTTATTGTGTATGATATGTATAATTTAGTTCAAAAATAAAAAAACAAAACAAACTGACTTTCCTACACTGCGTTAGAAACGAAAGAATTGTTCGATAAATACGCGGGTAAGCCGTGCGCTAGCAAAACTGACATAGGTCTGCCCTCGTCAACGCCTAGCGGGCGACTGTGGGTCGACTCAAGCGGCTTACGCACGCTGCATTTCAATAATTATTTAATGTTAAAATAATTAAACCAACATGCAAAATGTAACCACAAATTATTCTTCTTTAAGTTATTAGCTTTTCGTAGATATGATTTTTGAAAGTAAAACTATCATGAACTTCATGAACAAAAAGAAAAATATTCAAATTTAGCCTCCTCTTCGGAATTATTTTTGATCGAGTGAAGTTTTCAATATTATGTTTCGAACCACAAATTGTAAAAGAACATTAAGTAAACAACAATGTGTATTTTTTTTGGCTTTTTAAAGTTACTATTTGTTTGTTTATTATCGATTCAAAGTCATGTAAAATTGGGTCCACACGGCCTTAATTTTGAAGTCGCTACCAGCCCAAACAGTATCCTAATACAATATTTTATAGAATACGTTCAAATTTGCTGGTACCAACTTCAAAATTAAGAAAATTGAGTAGAGAAATAGTTAAAATTTTAGCAAAACTTAAAAGGGGAATTATGTATTTAGAAAATAAGTTTTATTTCATACTTTTGTGTGTATTTTTACTTTGGAAGACGGTTTAATTTTTTGTTCAAAAATAATTAATTTTACCCTTTTTAGTGATATTTGTTAAATTATTATTTTTTCTTGAGAACGTCTGAAATAAACGAGCGAATGTATAATTGAATACGCGCCAAGCTTCCATACGGTATTGTTCATAAGATGATGATGATGATGATGATTGTAAGTTACGAAGTGGCATAATATGCTTGCAGTTCTTTATACAATGTCGAAATTAATTCCAAACGCGTATCTTTAAAGACTGAGGAGTTCTGTTCAGTGCTTTTGGATACAGTCCAGGGTATACCTTGGTGCAAAATCTTACTATTTGGTAGCATATGCTTGGCCTACTTCAGATAGAGTCGAGATCACCATAATGTGTCCATATCAATTTCGAGTCCATAAAAATACAGCCGAACGTAGGTATAATAGCCTCTTTTTTTTGGAAGTCGGTTAACAATTATTTTTAAACAAAAAATTAAACCGACTTCCAAAGTAAAAATACACAAAAAAGTATGAAATAAAACTTAATCTCTAAATAATTCCCCTTTCAAATTCGGCTAAAATTTTTACTATTTCTCTACTCAATCTTCTTAATTTTGAAATCGGCACCAGCCCAAACAATATTCTACAATATTTTATACAACTTACGTTCATATTTGCTGGTACCGACTTCAAAATTTATAAGATTGAGTAGAGAAATAGTAAAAATTTTAGCCGAATTTGAAAGGGGAATTATTTAGAGATTAAGTTTTATTTCATACTTTTTTGTGTATTTTTACTTTGGAAGTCGGTTTAATTTTTTGTTTAAAAATAATAATTTCACCCTTTTTAGTGATATATTTTGTTAAGTTATTATTAATACGTCTTTAGAACGTCTAAACTAAACGATCGAATGTATAATTAAATACTCGCCAAGCTTCCATTAGGTATTGCTATTAAGATGATGATGATGATTACTGTAAGTTATAAAGTGGCATATGTTTGCAGTGTGCTTAGTGCGAGTTTTTCTCACTACTCGACATGAAAAAGTAAACTACAATTTGTATGGTATCGAAACAACGCCCCTAGTGGCAAAAATAGGAAACATAGTTAGCGAGTGTGAGTTTTGTGGATTTTAACTAATCGAGCGTCGTCTCACACTCACGATCGAATGTGGGTGTTTCAGCGCTATGATTGGTTGTTTCAAAAGTCTTGCGAGTGCCAGTTGCACATTTTGACATTCGAATAGTAAATTTGTGTTAACGACGTCGAAAAGTTGTCACCCCGCGCTCACTTCCATTTTCTCAGTGACTAGGCCCTAGGTAGTGAATTGCGGTGAAAACATTTATAAAAGAACATTTTAGCAATTAATTTGCTATGGTAGGACGTTTTTTTTTCGCGTGGAGCATGTTTGCGGCTGCTCATTCTCAAGACGACCGCAATTTTAATGCGAAGCAAGAGATCTTTCGATCCTTTATTGGACATTATTGTTTACCGATTGTCACACTTACTGTTCCACGAATGTTATTATAGTATCAAACTGAGAAAAACTTGTTTTCATCATTTTTAAGTTTAAATACAATTTATTATAAACGAAATGTAAAATTGTGTAAAATGCTTTGCAAATAAAATTCAAAATTTCAGCGACTAATGTCAGTGTCACAAACAATAACACTCGATATAACCCGTCACAATCTTGATGACAGCAGCTTCATAACAAAATAATACAGTGAAAATGACATTCAATTTGGACGGTTAATCTCACAGTGAAGTCGTGCTACCAATATAACAAAAATAATAAAGCGTACTCTCGGTGAGGAAACGCGTTCGATTAGTTAGATTTGATAATGACTCGCACTCGTTAGCTTTTAATTTTCGATTCGATTTGCGCTAACTCGATTTACAAGGTAGTAAAGTAATCGAAAAAATTTGTGGGACTCACACTCAGCACACAGTTCTTTAAACAATGCCGAAATTTCCAAACGCATATCTTTAAAGACTGAGGAGTTCTGTACAGTGCTTTTGGATCCAGGGTATACCTAGGTACAATATTATGTTATTTTTTTGGTAGTATATGCTTGTGTTACTTCAGTAAAAGTCAAAATCACTATATGTGTGGATATAAATTTTGAGGAGTTCCTTCGATTCCTCATGGCTCGCATCATCAGGTTTCCACTTTAGTGACTAAAGGACTAATTTCGAATTAAACCCTTTACAACAACAAAAGAATTTTGCAAATAGGTTCATAAACGGCAGAGTTATGTTCAATGATCTCCGTGTTAGTGTAAAATACTATGAGAAATACCTTTTATATCATCATAATCTGATAATGTATGGTGTGATAGTGGTGATGATGATGATGATTACTCTAACTGACAAGGTGGCATATGCTTGCAGTTCTTTAAACAACGCCGAAATCCCCAAACATGTATCTATAAGGAGTCAGGAGTTCTATTCTGTACTTTTGGATCCAGGGTATACCTTGGAGCAAAATCTTACTTTTTGGTAGCATATGCTTGAACTACTTCAGAAAAAGTCAAAATCACCATATGTGTCCATATAAATTACGAGGAGTTCCCTCGATTCCTCATGGATCCCATCATCAGGTCACCACTTTGATATCAAAAGGACCAATTTGGGATTACACCCTATACATCACAGATAAAATTTTGAAAATCGGTCCACAGGCGGCGGAGTAATCGTTGAACATACAAAAAAAATATATATACAGCCGAACGTATAACCGCCTCCTTTTTTGGGAAGTCGGTTAATTAATGGGAAAATATTTCAGAAACGGTTTATAAAATATGTCGACCATTCAATGGCCGCCATTTTCTGGATTGACTAAGTTTTACCGGACACCCTGAACCTGATCAATAAACCATAATATATTAATATGTATATTAAAATATTAACTCGCTTACTAATAAAAGTATTAATACAGTACCTATATAAGCTATACAATGTTATGTTCTCGTCTGATACGTCGGAAAATTCTCTTAAAAGAAAAGGACAAAACATTGTACCGCTTATAGGTACACTGTATATTTTTATTAGTATGGGGATATCTGTACAGGCATGGACTATGCACTTGGTAGGATAATTATAAAATACAAACTAAATAATGTGTCGGTAAGTTCATTTATTATTGTCATTTCATACATGATACAACAAGGTAAATATAATTACGTAGACATATTATTATTGAATACCTAAATATGTGGTCACATACATTATTACCAAGATAACTACTTCATAATATTATGCTAAGCTTGGTGTATTATTTATCCCTTGTGGGTAGTGGGTAAAACAGCTTTCGAAACTCAAAAGTAAACTATAAACATCAACATTACAGAAATAGCTTCTTTTTCGTCGTATAAAACACTTAGCTGTTGGTTAGTTTTGAAGCTCTTGCCATTCAACTTGGTAGATAATATTATGTTCTAGCTGTTGCCCGCGGCTCCGCCCGCGTAAATATATTTTTTCGCGGTCGCGGATATGTGACTGATGCAAAAAATAGATAAAAACAATCCTTGATGCAGATTATATATCATGCTAAAATTACAGCTCGATCGTTGCATAATTTTCTGAGTTTTTGAAGCGTACACAAACCAACATAACATTTTTTACATACCTATATAAGATATTCACTGTGTGGTCCACTCTTTTTTGCTAACTAATTAATAGGTATATTATGTAATTAATGTTTATGTCTTCACAAAATAAAATATATCGTTACTTATAAATAACATGATAACAATTCTTGCTGCACAGCCAAATAAAATAAAATATTTTAATCTTTAACAATTAAGTAAAGGCACAAAAAATACTTACTTATCTAACTTAATTTTTACACAACTTATACAGTTTACATTAAAAAAACTATTTAACTATAAAATATTATAATCAATACAGTACAGGTACAATTAGTTAAAACCGTATTAGCTATGATTGGAACTAAGAAACTCTACGATAGGAATATCACATTACTTACTCATTGGCAAGAAAATATATTTTAAGGAATACTAAGGTCGACGTATAATTTGCTAGTTTTCAAGTAATTAAACTTTAAGTATACTTTTAGTTTTTTTAATATAATTCATCCAAACTGCGCCGGATTATGGGTGTTTGTGGTTACTTGTTTGTTTGTGGATCACATTGTGCAACACTGTAAAATTCGTTAACAAATCTGCCACATCCACATTGATGTCACCGAATTACCGGGTGTCTAGAGGCCGGCCGTACCAGGCGATCCGTCTGCTCGTTTCCCGGTATGTTTCATAAATAAAATAATTTTACCTCGCTGCACAATGTTGCTTAACTAAAAGTAACACACGTGTGGAATCTGGAATGTGCATATAGATGTGGTCCCTTGACCTGTACATTTATCGCAGTTACAGAATGTAGAGATAATATATTTTGACCGTAATCCGAATGGACAGCATGATAAAACGTTATTTGATATTTAATACTTATTAGTACTATGTAACATATATAAATAGATATTTAAGCGTAATTTATTATACACTTTTACTATATAGGCAATAGGTATATTAGAATTTAGAAGTAATATGCTATCGTATTGCTACACAAAAAGTAACTGCAATACTTGCTGAATACAGGGCCGTGCCGCCCCTGTGTGCGATGTGTGCGGCGCACACAGGCGCCAAGACGATGAGGGCGCCGCGGGCCGCCACCGAAAAGTTAAAATATGAAGATTCGTAAAAATAAGAGGCGCTTCATGGGTTTCGCACACAGGCGCTGCCGGGGGTCGGCGCGGTCCTGGCTGAATACACAATACTTATTGGTCTTAATTTAAAACATGCCTTTGTTTATACAGCATACTCGTACCCCCTTACTAATAAACGCTGTATAAGCTTTGAATAGTTATACAGTGTTTTGTCTCCTTCTATCTAATTAAAAATGTCACTTGTGTGACGTGACCAAAACACTGCATAACTATTCAAAGCTTACGGGTGTAAGGTATAAGACTATATATAACTTTTTAAAGAGAATAAGAGAAGTTTTGATGATTAAGAGTCGCTGCTTCGCTAAGTATTATAGTCATCGGGCCATTTAATTTTTTGCGAGGACTTCATCTGCCGATGCCTTAACTTCGTCCCAAGAGAAGTGAATGTCTTTTTCTTCGGTGAAACGCGAGCAAATTGCCAATCTTAGGAAATAGACGTCGTCAATTTTTGACGGTACGAGATGAATCTTCCCCCGCCCGTTAATACGCCTCAATAAGGCTTCGTTCTTCTCATTATCTCCCTTCAGCCTAAAGCAAACTAGACCCATCGTTACTTCTTCGAATAACTCGAACCTATCGTCGGATAAGCAAAGCTTCTCAAACAGATGAGCGAATGCAATGTGATTCCTTATGTAGTTTTGAAGATTCTCTATGCCGTACAATCTCAACACGAACCACAGTTTGAGGGCTCTAAAACGGCGGCCCAATGGTATTTGCCAGTGGCGGTAATCGGGGGCGGAACCTTGGTGGTCATGTTTCAAGTACAAGGGATCCACGTTGAATGCGTCGACAATCCACCGCGGTTGTTTCAACCACATAGCAGAACAATCAAAGTTTACAAGCAGCCATTTGTGAGGATTAAAATTGAAGGATTCGGCCTTTTCGATACCTTTCATGAGGTAGCGGTATTCTGGACAGATGAACGCTGATCCAGCATAAGCAGCGTCCACATGCATCCATAAACCATGTTCGTTGCACACGTCCCCGAGCTCCTCCAAGTCGTCAAAAGTGCAGGACGACGTTGTACCAAGAGTAGCCACCACCTGAAAAGAAAGTTAGAAAAACGTTGTTTACGATTTTTTTTAACGCTATAATATATTTACAACTTTATAAGGTATGTGTTATAAGCGCGCTATCAGAATTGACATGCTAAATTACATAGGTACCAAATTTTACCTAATTAGACCTAAGACAGAAGGTCAATTATTATTATGCTAAATAAAACCGGCATTAATACAATTTCAATCAAGTCCCGGTACACTAAAACTGTCAAACGGTATTCTCGTAAACGTTAAACCAACGTGAAACGCGCTCTGATTGGTCCTAACTTCATAAAATCAGTTTATGATAACATGTCGCTTCACTTACAATCAATACATTCAAAGTAAAATGAAAGTCTACTTTAAATACGAGAATTGAGATTCAGGACTACATACATTTAACCCTGAAACAACTTTTTCATACAAAATATTTTACTTACATAAAACGGAATGAGCCCGTTAGCAATGTCTTTTTCAATCGCTTCTTTCAATATGTCTCCCCTTAGTCGCCTCTTATTATCTGGTTTAAGAGTGCGAAGCTGAACTCCTCCCAAAAGTCCTGCACGCTCTACAGATGAATGAGCTTGTTCTGTAAGCAGACAATCATGACGATCAACTTAAAAGTTAAAGTACCTTGAAAAATGTAAACACTTTCAAATATTATCGAATCCTTACCCAACTTTTAACTGCTCATCTATTTGCAAAATGTTTTCATAGTAGCTATCGTAAATCAAGAGCAAAAACAATAATAATAAGTATATAATTTTAAGTTGGTATAAATTAGACTCACTGTTGCAATATCCCACAAGCTTGGATATTATTTCGTTATCACTCCATTCTGGGTGCTGCTCTTTTACTCGGTGAAGCATGCGGGTCTTAGCCCCCAGCAGAGCCACCAGGGTTGCCTCGCTGGCGGTTCCTTGGATAACTCCTCCGCCTTCCCCACCTGACCGGGAGAGGAACACTTCTGGCAACCCTAACATCTGGCCCAGCCAATCCAACATCACCACTTCTAATTCTGTGCACGCTGGGCTGGCAATCTGCAACAAAAACAACGTAATTCGGTCAAGTTCGTTTCTTTCACGCTCAAGTTAGAAGTCATTATTTTATTGAAATATTCACTTCTCGGTAACTGTAATTAATTCAAGGTGATAGAATAAATAGACTCTTTATTCAACATTCTGATTTTTTGTTAATTATTAGTTATTACTAATGCTACAATTTTAAAGCTATTATGACGTCATGTTTCCTACGAATCAACTATTATTATTTACATTTTACATACTGTTGTCCTCCTATCTTATACTTTAAACGAGAATCTCCCCGGTAAAATGTTTTTGTGACTTTTTTTTTATTTTATAAATCTTTCAGAGCTCCCAAAACAAAACAAAGCTCTGTTACCCAGGTAAACTAATTATTATTATTCGCTTAGTCTGATGATTATAATTTTGAACTTGATCTACAGGTTTTCCTTGTACGATAAATAGTATTATTGACATCGGAATTCTGAATCTTGATCATAATATAATTATTAATATGGTCTTTATGGCGCGGCATCTATATGAAAATCAAGCACCTGTTTTGATTCATAGCAAATTGGGATTTATCAACTAGGGCACAACGTACAAATTAATAACAATCAACCATCCACGCGGCTCGTCTAAGATATTAAAAAAGATCTAATATCTATTTTAGCTACAAAGAACATTATTATTATCATGTTTCAAAACATGATGCAATTTTACATGCGGTCTATTCTTAAAATTACGGAACCCAAAGCGCTCGAGAGGATAATTTTACAATTAAATATACCTGTACCCTATAGGCTATATGTCTGCGGGAAAATCCACAATCGTCTCAATGTACAGTACATTATAATTTTATAATACAGCCGGAGATATTATAAAGTCTGAATAGAAACTACTAATTTCTACTTAGAGTAGATATCAAACGATATTTTTAGGACAATATTTAAGAAGCACACATCATAAGAAATTAAAACTATCAAATCGAAAGGTTATTGGGTTTGGGCGATTACTGACAAATAGCCAGCCATGAGGCCTAGCTACCACAAATCACATATTATTTTCATGCGCTGATAACGTTCTCTATTGTGGAAGCAATAACTAAATAGATAAACTTTATCACGAAAGGATTGTTTAGCATAATGAATTCACAGGCCTATTATACCACTGCACTGGTGAGTGGTGAGTGGTAGGTAACAGGACTAACAGGACAGTAGGCATCGGGAAAAATGTAGCTAAGTAGTTACTTTTTAGGTTACATGGTGGACAAAGAGTGGGGACATGAGGAAATTGTAATAGACGAATTCATATCGTTTAGGTGATGATGTGTATGAGTATCATCAGTTATCAACTCATCACTATCACTAGGGTTCTACTCGCTAATTTTTGCCTGAAAGGGACTAATTATATATCTACACTAGTTTTTTCGCGGTCGCGGATATGTGACTGATGCAAAAAATAGATAAAAATAATGCTTGATGTGGACTATATATCATGCTAAAATTTCAGCTCGATCGGTGCAGAACTTTTTGAGTTTTTGTAGCGTACACAAACCAACAAAATATTTTTATATATATAGATTTGCGGATCAAAACTTAAGTATTTACCCAGGTGAACCCGATGCATGCAATAGCCCCGCTCAGCATGTCGGCCACTATGGCTGGGTAGGACTGGGCCGTGGGGAAGTAGGCGTGGAACCGTGGCGAGTGCCAGTGCGTGACCCCGGACATGACCACGCGCTCGATGTCCGCCATCACCGCCGTCCACGGTTCCGCCTTCACGGGAGCCTGCTCCGGAACCAACGGGCGGAGGTACCCTGGCTGTACAGACGGTACTACTGGCCTGGAAATTGAAATTGTAGAGGTAAGAATTATGTAACCATATCTATCGTATTGTAAGACTGGATCTATATTACCGGTACCCGGCGGGCCCGGGTAAATTCAGAGCGCTGAAAAAAGCTGTAATACTGCGCTAATACAATAGAGCTGAAAATTAAACACTGTCATATTATATTATGACAGCTCGACACTCGACCTTCATCTCTATTTTATAAGCGCTGCAGAGTTCTATTTTCTGTGCGCTGAATTTTCCCGGGCCCGCCGGATTCCGGATCATTATAGTCCTAGCCTAAATGTTCCTAACTTCGGATTGTCCACTACTTTAATGAAATAGTCGACGGCCATAGTTCATTAAGTAGGTCATGCTCACTGACTGCCAAATGTTATTTGTTTATTTATTTTCTCGTGGTTTATTGAATTAATTTTACAGTAACTTCTTTAAGTTTGAATTACCTGTCTCTTATATTTTCTAAATATTCAGCAACATAATCTGCCATCGCCTTAGCGAAATCCTTAAATTCTTTGGCCTCCATAGTTTCTGAAATAATAATTTTAGTTAGAATGTTAATATTTCGTCACGTGTAAATAAAATACTTATATTGATTGAGATCAATAATAATAATAATTAATTAATACCCTTGCTCGATATGAATATTATATCGACGTGACGGGAAACCGCTGCATATTGATATCGCTAATATATATAGATAACTAAGGTATCAAATCCATAGCCTCTTGGCTGGGACTTGAAAGTTAAAACTACACTACTCTTTAATAATACAAATAGTAGTCTAAGTGCAAAAAGCAAATAAATAAAACAAAATATATTTAAAGTGAGTTGTTGTTGCCTAAAAAAGGGCTGCTTATGTACAAAACAAATACATAATTTTATTATCTACATAATTGAAAATATAGGCATATATATCTACAAAACAAAATAAAAGCACACGGGACACGACAAAAAGCTCATTCATTAAAATGGCTTTAACATACCAAAATTAGAGTAATTTTTGCTCTCCATTATGGGTTCTGTAATTTAAATTAGAAAAATAGATCAGTTGAAATTGACATTTTTACAGTTGATGTACCTATGTTGTATTTCTGTTGCCGTCATGACAAAAAGTACTAGGAACAGAATAATATACATATTAAATATCATAAGGGGCCATACACATAATTATTAGGTACGTCACGCAAAATTTCCACATTTTGAAACTCCCCCCCTTAATTTTCCAATACTAGTACTATTTATTATTAGTATTGGTATATGCTGCCTCAGGTATGCTTTAAGTTATAATTAAGTCTTAACCAAGATAAATATTTCATAGTGACCAATACGAATTACGAGTTAAGGCTGACACCACTGACACGCACCTAAGCGCTTGACCGACCGCGGTATTGTATTTTAATATTATTTAATTTCGACTGGCCTTGTTCATTATTAAACCTACTATAATACATGTATTACCCGCGTTGTAATATAGTTAAGTTGTCGGTATCCTTGGTCAATGCCAAGAGAGAGGCGTCCATTGAGAGTTGCACAACGGACACGGCTAGTGCCTAGTAGCTGGTGGCTACTCTGCTACTAAACAGTAAACGGTTCGAGGTTACGAGCTAAGCGCACCTACATATTTGACCAAACAAGAGTACTTTTTGTTTGTAGGATAGTTTGGTATTTAATTGAAAAGGCTCCGAAACTACTGGACAAATTTTGATGAAATTTGGCACAGATGTAGAGTAGACCACGGGGAAGGACATAGGCTACTTTTCATCGCGGAAAAATGCACGGTTTTTGCGAAATTACAACATTAACATCTAGTATTTTATAACTAGCTTTTTCCCACGGCTCACCACAATTGGCGCACCACATAGGTACACCCATCACGGCAACTCCTGTGTAGCCAGGATCGACAGTGGTAACCAACTACAAAAAACCCTTTGATATGATCTGAGGGGTGCCCGAGGGACATGCTAAATCTGTCTTGAGAGTTGAGACCCGCAACGAAATTAATCAGAAGATTGTTGCCAAATGTTACGCACACCTTAGGAATAATATGCATCCCTATTCCCTATAAGGCCGCTGTCTCTATGTACGTGTGTACTTTTGACTAGTTATATTTAACATAGATTTAAGTTTACAATGTAAAATATTTATTTCTTTTAGAATATTAATTTTCCATCTTTTTGCTAAAAGTTGGCCCGTGCGAGTTTCTTACACCGGTTCTTTTCGGCAGGTTAGGGTTCAACCGGTGCTAGCGTTTTCTGTTGACTTTCCGAGAGTAGTTTGTTAAGTTTCATTTGGAAATATATTTTTTTTTCATTTTTTCTTTTTTTCTCTTTAGAACTCAGATTAGCCTTTTTTATAATTCTACTAATATTATAAATGTGAAATTTTGTGAGGGGGGATCGATGCAGGATAGATGTATGGATAGATGGATGTTTGTTACTCTTTCACGCAAAAACTATAATACCTCCATGGTTTCAATCCACAGCCTAATAAACTATTAGGTACCATACATTATTTCATCCGTTCCGTAGTTTTTGCGTAAAAGAGCAACAAACATCCATCCACCCATCCGTCCTCACAAACTTTCACATTTATAATACATAGTAGTAGTATTAGGATAGTATTTAATAGAGCGATTTCAGCCGATTGATCTTGAAAAATGTAGTTTAATCATTGCATGTCGTTCACTATTGTAGAGCTCGCCTTGAAATCAATTTTCGTTTGAAAAAATATTGAGGACACCTTTATTCTATTAATTAATAAATAATGATGTACTTTTGAAACAAACTAAATAATTTATGTATAAGTAATTAAGTATAGCTAAATATCTAGAAATAAAGTCATGACTCATGACAAATTGAGTACCTATTCAGTACTGTGAGTAAAATTTAATCATGATCGATGTACGCGCTGAAAAAAGTGGACTGTATGAAAAATATAATTTATTTCCTAAATAATTCCCCTTTTAAATTCGGCAAAAATTTTAACTATCTCTCTACTTAAGAAGAATAGGTACTTAGTTTTGAAATCGGTATCAGCCTAAACAATATCCTACAATATTTATAACCGACTTCCAAAAAAAGGAGGCGTTATACATTCGGCTGTACGGTTCGGTAAAATCAATTACGGATATTTTGGGCATATGATGTTTAACTTTAAGCAGAATAATAATTGCCAATATTGTCATACTAGAAAAAAAAAACTGTATATGGACGAGTTTGCGTTTTGCGAAGAGTCACCCATACATGAGATGATTTTTTACTTTGAGTATGACAATTATTTTATTGCCTAAACGTTTTTACATAAGCAGTGGATCATTTGCCCGAAATATCCGTAATTGATTCTTGGAGACTTTATATACAGCCGAACGTATATAACCGCCTCCTCTTTTTGGAAGTCGGTTAAAAAATCGCACTGTGTAGTGTTCATGAATAACTAACTCTACACTGCGTTCCTGTGGGAAAATCATAGAGAGTAGAGACATAATGTCAGCTTACTAGATTTTTTTACGTGTTAACTGAGTATGTACTACCTACCTACTTACCTATTATGCTGTTTTAGTTAAATGACGGTCAAATAGCCCCAATGTACTTGGTATTTAAAAGCTCTATAGAACGTTCATCTGTCGTAATCGTGAAGTTCTAAATGCCGGATGGAATTTATTTCCTGTTCCCGTAAACTAAACTACAGGCCCTGTATCCGAGATATTGTCACTAACAGAGAACGACTATTCAATTATCAATGTTTATCCATTTGTAAGCCATTTTTTTCTTCTAATATTAAAATATTATGTCTACATATTCAGGAATTTTATGATTTTTTTAATGGTATTTTAATTTAGTGTTACTTGGTAAATCTGACAATATTATCTTAAATATCGTATCAGTTAAGTGTAAACACAATATGACGTCATAATATACTTTATTTTTAATTAGAGCCACATAGTTAAGACTTCGTTAATAGGTATATTACGTAGATATAGGCTCGCATTATTATCTGTTACTAAGTTAGTCAGTTTGTTCACATAATTAATTACCCGAAAATATTTTATGGAAAACTATCTATTCCAAGTTATAATAAGTTTATCCCAGACAAGAAACATAATTTTGTAACAAAAATATCTACATACATTCCGTTTGATCTATCTATCTATGTATCAGCAGAATAATAACTTTCGAGCTTGGTAAAAGACGGGCTAGATATTAGTTAACACGGGACGTTTTAAGATCACTGACCACTGTAACTAACATGTGGATTGTGGACCGAAGTTGTCTGAAATAAAGATTATTATTATTATATTATTAATGCGACAGGACTTCCTTGACGAGTTGCCACTGGAGGTTGCGCACAGTAGCACAGACGACCAATCATGGTCGCACGTTACCGCCAAGCCATGATAGATGAAGCTTTTGTGATAATTGACATTTTAACTATATAAGGAAGAAAATAGAATCTCTACTTGAATTGTTATATAGGTACCTGACCTACACGTTCCTGTTGAAGCCGATTTGCTGTACACAATTTAAACAAACCACCTAAAATTTATTTCTGAGTCGGATCCTAATGATGTACCTAACAATTTCCCAGAGTTCCCATTATCTGAATTCTGAAGTGAGCTATTAAAGAAATTACCCACCAGAACTACCTTCCGTACTTCTGTTTACTTGAGAAGTTTACGCAAGGCTAATGAAGTTAATTTAAATTATTAACTGATATCCCACAAAAATATTTTCATGTAAAATAATGCCAAGACGAGACGAAATGACTCGCACAGCGCACTGTCAAAAATATATAAGATCTCATCAAGAGCCAAGCTTCTTACTCTACAAGCCCGAACTTTACAAGGCCTAACTTCACAAATTCTATATCTTAGTCAAAATGCGTGGCTTGGTAACGATACGCGGTTACTACATGATCACTATATCAGACACGTAATGAACAGTTAAAACAAATATTGTGGCTTTGTCATTTTGCTACGTGCCGTGAAAACGTAAGGTAAAAATATTTATTTTATAAAAGTTCTAATTGTTTATATTGTTTGTGTACTCAATACTCATACTTGTATGGTATATAAGCTAAGTAATATACCAATTTTCAGCTTTCTAGGATATTCTGATGTACCTTACAGGTTTTGATGATTATCAGCGAGTCAGTGATAAAATCAGGGGTTTTCAGATATATCTGAAAACCCCTGATTTTATCACTATATATATCAATAAAATCTAAAAAGAGATAAGTAATCAAAAATTTAAAGGTTTAAAAGTCCGCTACGGGGATCATATTCCGTAAATTTCGTTTATCTGGTATAATCCAAACCCAAGTTACGAGGGTTTGAAAATCAACGGAAGAGCTTTGAGAAAAGGTGGTTACGTTAGACCTTACGCTTCGCTTGGTTCGTCTTGGAGGTGGTACTACCGTGCCCCCAGATTTGGGCCTGTCCAAACAAAACTCAAGGTCCTTTCTGATTAAGAGTGAATAGAAAGAGCTATGAGGCAGACAGAATTAAATATTCCCAAATTATCAACTAACTAGCGACCCGCCCCGGCTTCGCACGGGTACAATACTGATACTAATACTACAGAATGTCTTTAAACCTCTGACAAAACGGGCGAAATTCAGTCAAAAGTTCAAAACAAACAGAAACAAATTAATATAGGTACCTACCTACTAAAACTCAATGAAATAAGTCGGTGGGTATACTTTTATCGTACGAAATACCTATACTCTTCAGGACTAACAATACAACAAACACTAAATAAATAGGTGTTCAAGTAACTATCCATCATAGTTACAACGAACACAACATAAAAATTACCCAATAATCTAAACTCCGCACGCGTAGTCCCGCCTTGGTGACACCCACTTCGCAACGGGCTGTGCAGCAGAAATCGTAATATTTTAATTTCGCCATAACTTCAAAACCAAACATCCAATTTTAATCATTCAAAGACCAAATATTATCTACATAAACTGTACTTAGTGATGAAATAATTTATTTTGATAAGGATTAATAGCATGAGTAAAATAAACGCGTTTAAATATAGTCCAAAAAAAATTCAAGATTTCTAAATAAAAAAATGGTTGTTGTGCCTCACTCGACATAGATAGGTATAGTATGTCGCGGACTTTTTTGTAGATATTCATAAGATCTACAATTAATTAGAACATTTTATGGTTCTATCTTTTATAGTTTAGGCAGCGTACGCAAAATAAGTAACTTTTCTGGTTGATTTTTTACACCTTGTGTCCGAAAAACCCAAATATCTTACGGAACCCTATTTTTTTCCAAAATAAAATTTAGCCTATGTTACTCGTAGATAATGTAGCTATCGAATGGTGAAAGAATTTTTGAAATCGGTCCAGTACTTTTTGAGCCTATTCATTACAAACAAACAAACAAACAAACAAACAAACAAACAAACAAACATACAAACAAAGTTTTCCTCTTTATAATATTAGTGTAGATATAAGTAACAACTTTGAAATCTAAATTAGTATCATTTGTATTTTCGTTTTTCCTCAATTGCCCTTTTTGCATTTTACTGTGAAAAAATTACCTTCTAACTAGCTATAAAAAATAACTCACCGTTGTAGATGTCACAAGTCTAGAGATACTATTAAAATTGAACTGTTATTTTCGCACAGCGCTAAATCACGGCCAGCTCCACCGAACACCTCTCGCGCACTACTCTCCTCGCTGACCTCCCGGCTTTATATATATGAACGTGTAGCGTTAAGGATCACTCGCTATACATAATTCAGTCCATTACCGAGATTGACTTCGGGCTTCGGCGCATGAGCCGTATAGGACCAAGGCACGTCACTCCTTTCAACTCCCAAATTATCTGGACCCACCCCAAAAAGAGCACGTATATTATCTACTGCATATCTAGTGTCTACTGATAAGTCTGTATATAAAATAGTAAGCGGTAAGCGATTAAAACCTTGATTTGGAATTGATTGATCGCGTTTTGTTGAAACGCTCAACGTCTTTAGTATTTTGAATTTTCCTAAAGGCAACGAGGAAAGTTTGAGATCTCGTAGTGAGCAATTAATTAATAGAGCAAGTTTTTATTCACATACCGGCCAGCTCTTAATAGCAAAATAGGTATATATTAAAATCAGATAATCTGCCTCTGGTGTGGGTAAAATAGTCTAATCTACTTTTAAATAAGCATTGACAGACGCGCCTATTGACGTAGATAAAACTTCCTACGAATCACAAACAAGAAATTGGGTCGCAACTCGCAAGTCTTGTTTGTGATGATATTATTTACGTAAATTAATGGACGAGGTGTTTCCCTCCGTCCGGGGAAGTCCCATGAGCTACATGACTCATTACGCACCGCGGTTCGCGCGGCGCGAGATATCCCTCTGGCACTCTGATGAACTGAACAAACGTCCAGCTGTATCCTTAGATATAACATGAATAAATCTTATGGATGCTGTCAGCACTCAGCACGTCGCGGTCGCGTCGAGTGATTACTGATTAAACAATGCAAATATAAAAACAAAATACTCGACGAGACGCGGCGTCGGTACCAGCAAATTTTAATATGAGTTCTATAAGATATAGGTATATTGTAGGATATTGTTTGGGCTGGTACCGACTTCAAAATTAAGAAGTCTGAAGTTGAGTAGAAAAATAGTTAAAATTTTAGCCGAACTTAAAATGGGTTTTTTTTTAAAAATTAGTTTTATTTCATGCTTTTTTTGTGTATTTTTACTTTGGAAGTCGGTTAATTTTTTTTATGTAAGTCTAGTCCACACATAGCCCGTAGGTCGTGTGTGTGGATTGGAGCACTGGATACACATAAAAATTCTAACTCTATTTTACTAGTGATGGTAGAGACAGGTAGAGTTCAAACTTGTATTAGTAGTCGCCTGTCGCACACGTTACGAACTTTAGCACATTAGTAATATATATGTTACAGTCATTGTGATTAAATAGCTATTATACATAATGACTGGTCATTATATATAATAACAATATTGTCTAGATAATGTGATAAATTAATCACTTTGTCCGGATATTATTCATAATAGCGGGCCAAAGTTAGCTAAAGTAATAAACACGATTCAACTTAGTGATGCAACAGAACTCTAAACGGAAGTTTACAGTGGGAACAGAGGTGAAGTTTGGCCGGCTATAAAAGTTTCGTTTATTAAAGGGTATAATCCGAGGTTGGTCCCGTTTTCACTAAAGTGGTGACCTGATGATCTCAAAAGCTTTGATAAGAACTCCTCAGTCTTTAAAGATACGCGTTTGAAAATGTCGGCATTGTTCAAAGAACTGCAAGCATAATATGCCACTATGTAACTTACAGTAATCATCATCGTCATCTTATTTACAATACCTAATGAAAGCTTGGCGCGTATTCAATAATTATACATTTGATCGTTTATTTAAAACGTTCTTAAAATGTTTTAATAATAATTTAACAAATATCACTAAAAAGGGTAAAATTATTATTAAAAAGAAATTACTTTATAAAGTTAAATTACTTTGTATAGATCACAATAAAATTATATCTATGACGATGTATAATTATTATAATAAACATTATAATAAGGCAGATTGAAATACAATTTTATAATCTTTACCTGTACCTACTTGTTTTATTACTTTATCCAATTCTTCGAAGATATTATATAAAATTGCGAGTTAATGTGATTAATTCTGTGTCATTTATCACTTTGTCTAAATTGAGTAGATATTATAAATAATGACTGGATAGTATATATAATATCCGGGATTTATTACTTTGGCTGTAACATATTATATTATATTCTTTGCTTTAGCTGTGCATAACGGCTACCTTGTTAAAGCGATAGCTGTAAAATTTTGCATTAATTTATAAACATATCTCGAGTTCTTCGTGAACTTGAGCCTCATTTTATGCGAAAATGTCGTCAAAAATTAGTCTGCAGGCTCAGCGGAATCGCGGCGACTAAGTATTTGGTTGAAATTATTTTCCATTAATATTGTCTTCGAATATCCTTTACAACAATAAAAAATATGGTTACCTATATCACTTAGGGCTAGGGTTACCATATCTCAGGATTTGTCCTGAGATTTCAGGATTTTTCGACTCTTCTCAGGATTCCGGCCGGATTTAGCAAATCTAGTGATAGCTCAGGATTTTCAATAAAACACAGGTTACATTTTAAAGATCTCTCTTATTAAACTAAGTACTAAAAATAATTTTATTTTAGTAACAATTGCAGTTAAAATCAATACTTATTTATCAAAGTGAAACAAACTAAAAATAATCTTCTTTTGGTAACAATTGCAGTTAAAATCAAAAAAGTCGCGTAAAACGCGTGCGCAAGATAATAATACGTTTTTGAGAGAAAATTCTCAAGCTGTAGAAAATCTCAGGACTTTTCCATGGAAATCAGGCCTTTTCTCCGGACTTTTGATTTTTTCATCTGGTAACCCTACTTAGGGCTGATTTTGCAATCGTCTTACCGGAACTTATCGGAATAAATAATAATGTGACTAACTATTAATCATGAGGTTTTTCATACAAAATCAGCCCTCAGACAGGTTGTTTTAGTTTATTTCAAACACCCAATGCAGAGTTTTATTTTGAAAATGGTCGGGATATTGCGCGTCGCGCGTCGTCAGTGGCGTGTGGAGTAATGAGACTTATTGTAGTAAGTAGAGGTGGGATATAACAGGTTAAATACGATACCTGTTATACCTGTTACTGTTATACGTAACTACCTGTTTCGGATACCTGTTAAAAAATAACAGTCATGTTAGTAGGTACCTATGTATTATACGTACTCAGTTCGATTACTAGGTTGGAAGGTCGTTCAAGTATACTTGAACGGCCTTCCACAACGTTTACAATAAATTCCTCATATTGTAAATGTATTTGTTCATAATATTTAGTGTGATGTTAGAATTTATAACACTGTAGTCTGTAAGTACATTTAATTATAACAGTACTAACCATTTGCCAGTTTCAAGTTAAAAAGGCGGGAAATAGAATATTCGTTCAAATTTTCATCACCGTATTTCTAAATCGTCAAGTCCAAAGTCTAGTCAAAGTCCAAATAAACAGTCAGGGTAGTCAATGAGTCGTCAGTCGATTCAGTAAAGTGGTAGACGCTTTACTGAAACTTCCTGTGGAGTTTTGGCGGAAAACTCCAAAATAGCACGCATTTTGTAGTTGAATCACTTGCCCACATTTGTACACGACAACGAATATCTAATGGTAAAATATATTCTACCAATATTAGGCATTAACAACCAAAATAACAATAATTTTGAAAGAAACACAAAAATACAATTATTTTTGATTGACTTTAGAATTTTTAAATTGATTTAATTGATAGTTCAAAGAGAATAAATAATCAATACTCCCTAGGAACTTTCAGTAAAGCTTTTATCACTTTACTGAATCGACTGACTTGACTTAAATGCACTGACTATTTATTTGGACTTTGGACTTGACTACGGTGTTGAAAATTTAAAAGAAAATTCAATTTCCCGCCCTTTCAACTTGACACTGGCAAATGGTTTGAAGCCGCAACGCGTATAAAAAAAAAGACAGAACTCGTGACAAATGACGTCTGTCTATAACCCGACCATATGTAATAGCACGTAGTGTATATGGGATTTGTTCTTGATTGACTACAACCTGAATTTTTTACTAAAAAAATACTAATTATTTCTCATTCTAGCAAGTAGTAGATGCATATAAGTGTAAGAGAGACATACAGAGTATTTAAATACTAAGTGCCTTTCGTTTTTGCATATGGAATCGTTGTATGTGTAACAGAGAGACAAGATCGGACTATAGTATATCGGTAACACGTACGCTGTACTCAGGTAGGTATTTTTTAATTGTTACGCTGCTAGTAACTGACGTACTCTGTTATGTTATTTAATAACTGTTATTTTAGTAACTGGATATCGACTGTTATGTGTTATTTCCAATTACCTGTTCCTTTTTACCTGTTACGTTAAATACGTCCCACCTCTAGTAGTAAGCGTTTGCACCGGTGTCCGGTACTAATTATAGCAGTCATTAGTGTCAATCATTTAAAATGTTTGCCTGCAAATCCGCGGCCTTGAGCTTGCAGGCTGGATGCCCTGCAAATCTAACATCGTCTAATAGCCATCATTAGTGTCAAAAATGTCAAAAAAAAAAAAAAATTTTTGCCTACAAATCGGCGATCATGGATTTGTAGGCTGGACCGTGAGTATAGCGCTTTATGGGCCTTATTCACCGTCCAGCCTGCAAATCAAGCAACCTTTAATAGTGTTGTGGCGGACCAATCAGCGCACAGTCCTGAATCGCGCTATCGAAGTTTCTGAGCTCGGAAAGTATATATACGACAGCTGAAATGATTACAAGTGGGCTTCGGCCTGACCGGGCATACCATCTCGCTCGGTCGGAGATCTCCCTTAGGGGCTTGCCACTATATTCCCACAGTGTCAATTGGCCGTCAATAGTGACAATAATTTTTATTTTTGCCTTCTATTCCGCTTCAATGGATTGCCAGGCTGCACGGTCGTCGGTCAGTATCGCGCTACACTCACGGTGCGGTTGCGGCCCAAGTGCGGCCTGCACATCCAGAAGAATGTCTTATAGGCAAAATTCACAAATGACAGGTTGGACCGTGTATGTGGCTTTAAAGGTCCTTTAGTAGTACATATAGATGAGAGTCTGCAGTCACATCGCAATACATCAAGTCTAATATTTTATTTTAGATATATATAAGGTTTGGTAAAATCAATTACGAATACTTCGGGCACATGATCTACTGCTTATATAAAGACGTTTGGGCAGAAAAATAATTGTCATACTCAAACTAAAAAATCATCTCATGTATGGGTGACTCTCCGCAATACGCAAACTCGCCCATATAAAGTTTTTTCTGCTTAAACGTCTTTTCGTGGTAGAGCCACACGTTTTACGTGGTAGAGCCATGCTTCGGCACGAATGGGCCGGCTCGACCGGAGAAATACCACGGGCTCACAGAAAACCGGCGTGAAACAGCGTTTGCGCTGTGTTTCGCCGAGTGAGTGAGTTTACCGGAGGCCCAATCCCCTACCCTATTCCCTTCCCTACCCTCCCCTATTACCCAATTCCCTCTTAAAAGGCCGGCAACGCACTTGCAGCTCTTCTGATGCTGCGAGTGTCCATGGGCGACGGAAGTTGCTTTCCATCAGGTGACCCGTTTGCTCGTTTGCCCCCCATATTTTATAAAAAAAAAAAAAAAAAACATAAGCAGTAGATCATGTGCCCAAAGTATTCGTAATTGATTTTACCAAACCTTATATATAGAGCTAGCTCTGTTACAATTTCTTTTTTTCATTGCAAGTTGATCATTATAAGTACTTAAATGAAAATGGTTTCGAGATTAAATTGTGTGGCCCTTTTAGCGGGTATTCTGGGAATAAGTAAATATTAAATGTAAACCACGGTAACTACGGTGTTGTAACTTGACATACAGGTACTTTACAATGTTGCTATTCGTCTACATTCTACACGTTAAGACATTCGTCTCACCTCTCATTTAAACCTCTTTTACAGTGTAATACTTTTTCATAGTTAATATATTAAGTAAGTAGGTACCTACTTAATTAGTTATTACCCATCAAAAAGTATTGCACTGTAACAGGTTGCTATGTGAAACACCCTTACTGGGAGTATTCGTGGTGTGAGAGTGCTGGCTCCCGACCCCCTACTCCGAAACTCCCTCTGCGAACAGGGACAATTGAATCAATCCTGTTTAATGGCGCCTCTTGTTAAATCTACGAGGGAACTGGGACCTTTATCACTGAAATCAATTTATCTCAACTTACAAAGAACTTGAGTAGCTTCTTACTCGATTCAGTGAGTATAAACTTATAGAACTTTTGTAGGTTAATGACGTGTATTATAGGTATATATTGTTACCACTATTATCATATACATTAAGGTTAATAAAAAAAGACGGGTTGCACTCCGGGAGTACCGGCAGAAATAAAAACTTGAATATTAACGTTGTGCATTTTTGATATTTTGGAATGGTTAGGGAATAACAAAATATAATAAAATATTCATTTATTGCGATATCCTACACAAACATAACGACAATTTATATTACATTAAAAATAAATTAATACTTCAGATTTTGAGGTATATCAGGATTTTGTAATCTGTTGTAGCCAAAATGTAGGGCTCGTTTTCCCGATTCCAATGATACCTCACTCGAGGGGTCTAGGGGTAAGAAAGGCATAGTTATGGCTCGAGGGGATTTTTGCTTGGAGGGGAGGGGGGTTGTTTCCGTGGGGAGATTGCAGGTAAAGGTCAAAGGTCAATGTGTTGGGAAGGTTGGGGTCAAAAGTCAATACGAACTAAAATAGTTTCATGCTCGCGTTAACTAAGACAGCAAAGATATGCAAGTTGAATCTTACGCATTTTCGACCAGGGCCCCAATTCTCATACCTCGAATCTCGGTTCGATTCTCGCGCTGAGTCATTCACACAGGCGTCAAATCATGCGTGCGCGAGCGGGACAGACTGACAATCGAACCCATATTCGAAGCACGAGAATCGGAGTCCAGGACACGTGACCTGTCGCGCGAGTTTAATAGTTTTTACCCATCCCAAGAAAAGTGCTCAGCGCCGCTAAAGAAGTATTTACTTCAATAATATCTATGGACGCCTTTTCGAAAGGACCAAATTACGATTGTACCCTATAGGTACATCAAAAAAATAATTATGAAAATCGGTTCACAGACGGCGGAGTAATCGTTGAACATACAAAAATAAAAATATATAGGTAGAGCCGAACCTACACCGAACGCTTATCCGCCTCCTTTTTTGGAAGTCGGTTAAAAAAGCATAATAATTATTAATGGTCAATATTGCGCTTCCGTAGTACGCGCTGCAGTCAGCCGGTCACAAACACACCGACGCGACGCACATAGTTCGTTGTACCACAGAATAAATAATAGTACCTACAGGTAGTTGTACTTCGTGTTGTAAGTTGTAACTTGTAATTGTACATCAACGCATAATAAACTAGTCACAGAATAATTAATATTAGTACAAGTGTCAAGTACTTATGTATCGAAACTTACGTTTGTGTGCGTGCGTAGCGTGTGACTTCCGGTATTGTCCACAACACAACTTCTGTTTTTAGGGTTCCGTAATACTTAAGGAACCCTTATAGTTTCGCTCTGTCCGTCTGTCTGTCTGTCTGTCTGTCTGTCTGTCTGTCTGTCTGTCCGCGCCTCTAGCTCCTGTAATTATGAATATAAATTGATGAAATTTGGTGCAGTTATAGATTGTGTATAGATCACGGTTTCGGGATCATAAAAAAATAATAATTTTATATTTTAGGGGTGGCTCTCCATACATGTGAAGTGGGGATGAAAAATATTTTTTCACTCTACTCCATCGTGTGGGGTATCGTAGAATAGGTCTTTTAAAATAAAGGCAAGGTTTCATACGTTACTTTATTATAAAGTTGACCATTTTCGAGTAATCGGCCTCCAAAGTGGTTTGTAAGTTGGTCCCCCCCCTAGCATTTTTAAACTATAGGAGATAGAAATTTGCAAATTTCCTTGCTGATAGATCATGCTAAAAACTCTTTAGGAAAATTATTGTGAACCAAATCGGACAGTAACTTTTGGAGTAATTAAAAAAAAGCATATTACGCATTTAAAGTTACGGAACCCTCCTTAGACATGTCCTGACATGCTCTTGGTTAGGTTATTTATGGATTAAAGTTGTACATTTTTTGAAAAAAACATTATGTTTTTATTAAAATTATCGGTTATTAATACCACCTACTAAGTCTGAACCTCGTGTAAAAATTTGTATTTTAAAAATAGTCTTTGAAAAATACCCTGTATAGTCATAATATAATCACAGCGTAATAAAGAGATAGGTAAGTTCCATAGGCTGTGATATAATAGTTATAAGTATTTTATTTTTATCGGCTTTTTATTTTTATCGGCTCCTTAGTTTTTTTGCTACAAATAAAACCACGATTCATGAAATAAAGTGGAGCCACTTGTTGCGAGCCCCCACCCATCGCGTTACTATGGTTACTGCACGGTCACCCACCCCCGCACAATGGGAAGTCAAGAGCAGGAACACTAGAGTGACCAAAGTTTCCGAAGACAAAAAATGGGGATAATATTGTATTAAGTTCAGTATGCAGCATATTATACAATCCTTATAACCTTAAAATCCTATCTTTTTATTAACTGACTTCCAAAAAAGGAGGCGGTTGTACAATCGGCTGTATTATGTATATTTTTTGTATGTTCAACGATTACTCCGCCGTCTGTGGACCGATTTTCAAATATTTTTTATTTATTTATAGGGTATATTCCCAAATTGGTCCTTTTGATATCAAAGTGGTGACCTGATGATAAGATCCATGAGGAATCGAGTAAGTAATCCTCGAAATTTATATGTAAACATGGTGATTTAGTCTAAGCATAATAAAATATGCTACCTGGATCCAATAGTACTGAACAGAAGTCCTCACTCCTTATATATACATGTTTGGGGACTTCGGCGTTGTTTAAAGAACTGCAAGCATATGCCACTATGGGCATAGCCACGGTGGGGCAGGGCTGCCCTGTCGCTGACCTGTAAGGTACCTAACTAGACCTAAAAAATTAAATTATCTAGGTACTAACTACAAGTTCATACTCGACAGTCGACACAAAAAAATGCGATCAAAGTCAGTCAGACGTTACACAAACGCAATCCTTTTGTTTTTCGTTTGTGTGTTTGAGTGAGTGGTTGAGTTGAGACCACTTGAGCCCATATTTGAACCACAGTACCTAAACAGTGTGGTTGAGCGGGAAAGCGACCCGTCACTGTCAGTCGCTCCGCGAGTATTAATTATTAGTGTTCTGTGGTCAGTCGTCACTCGTTACCCGCCGCCGCGCCGCGAAGTTTTCGTGGTGTGTGTACTTAGGTAGGTGAGCAATAAGAAAGTGTTTATGGATAATTCGAATGATACGTATACAGATACAGGATGCTATAGAGTGTAACCTTTTTGTATGAAAAAATTAAACAGGGTAAGACCGCGGGTATAGTTTGCTAGTTACGCCGTTAAGGCCGCTGTATCTTGACGGGTCTGAACATAGGCTCTGCGAACTTTAGCGCATGTACAACTCGTGAAGAAAACTGTTATTGTATTATTTTTATATCTGGGGGCACGGCAGTGCCCCCGCCAAGTCGATACCTATATACTAATATTATTTCCCTAATACAGTTAACCAATTAGTACAAATAAAATAAATACGAAAACACTTAGAAACAGTTATTGCGCAACCTTCTGCGCGAAGTTCAGACTCGCCAAGATACATCGGCCGTATTGTACATACCTATTATTTTAGACAACTGCCCCACCCTGAGCCCATGGCTGGCTACGCCCATGAATTGAGCTGAAGCCCTAAGTTAAATTTGTTTGGTAACTTAGCGTGTAGGTATTTGTTTTTGCAGTCAGGCTTTTTTATTTTTAGGGTTCCGTACCTCGAAAGGAAAAAAACGGAACTTCGAAATGCATGTAATTTTGATGTTTAAACGGATATATATGTACTTATATAAATAATTACAAAAGCACACATAAAATCTTAATTATTTTTACTTACCTCAAGTTTTAAACTTTTAATACCCACCAACCTACCTCTTACGTGCTCTTACTTACTTAGGTAAGTACTTAATTAATTAAAAAAAAAACTAAATTTTTACATGTAGGAAAATATCCAAATAACAACAATCGACATGTTACAAGTAGATAAATACTTTACAAAAATCCTTATTAAGTTTTTTTGTACAAGTAACTATAACCGGTATAAGTAGGTATACTGTAAGTACATAATATATAATAAATATAAAAATCTTTTCGTTGTAATTTTATAACTCAAGAACGAGCTCACCTATCCAAACCAAATTTTTAAGCTTTGTTCGGACTATTTAGTAGATGGTTTATGTAAAGTTTGCATAAAATCGGTCTTTTTCATTCAACATCTTTCGTAGCATGCGCTGCGGAAACTATTGATAATAGAATAAAAGTATTTTCTACAATATTAAATAACATATCAATAACTACAAAAAACAAGTTATAGAAAAAGAAAAAATAAACGTGAACGTTGAACTCATGAAATTTAGTACAGATATAGGTACCTATATTAGACCACGGGGAAGAACGTAGGCTACTTTTTATCGCGGGGAAATGCACGGTTTCTGTAGGATACTTTATTTACGCTTTCACGTTAAAATTACTAAACCGATTATCATGAAATTTGGCACAGATATAAAGTAGACCAAGGGAAAGGACATAGGCTACTTTTTATTTATACCCGAGGATTACTGTAGGTACTTACGCGGGCGTAATGGGCGCGGGCTGAATCTTTTTTTTTTAATATTGGAAAAGTTGTAGGAGTAGGTAGGTGTAGGAGTATGTGTAGGAGTAAGTGTAGGAGCAGGTGTAGGTGTAGGAGTAGGTGTAGTTATTTATTCATTCCAGTTCATATTTAAGACAGAACAACGTCTGTCGGGGTCAGCTAGTAATATATAAATCACATAAATCTTTATAGTTTTTGTTGTTATTGGTGGTTGGTTGGTTTATGTAACTTAAAATATTTGTGAGAAAATATTATGAAATACATGGTCACTATACTATACCGACCCGCACCACGGGTAATTACACATCTAAAGCTTTGGAGTACGGATTTATGTAGAGATGTAGAGCCCATGTATATAATCACCAGTATAGAATACCTACCAGGAGTCCGAACGGTATAAAACTAGTTTGGTCGTTTCCAAACGGATAGGTGGGATAGGTACTTGATAGAAAGCGATTACCGTCGCCTACGGAGTACGGACACCCGCAACATCAGAAAAGTTGCAAGTGCGTTGCCGGCTTTTTAGAAGGGAATACGTTCCCTTCTTGCAGGTATGCAGGTCGTAATGGCCCGGAAATACCGCTGGCGAAAATTCATTCCAGAGTTTTACTGCGCGCGGCAGAAAGCTTCGGGTAAACCGCACGGTGCCGCGGTGGAGGACTGCCACTCATCAAGATTCAAGTACGAAGTATTGAGAATCGTAAATATTAATTTGTCTAAAACTAGTTATTTTTTAATATTATTATTATACATATCTCTACCCTCCATAACATCTATGCTTGAAACGGTGGCGAAAAGTTGCAGCGGGCGGTGGCGAATAACTTCTCGGAGCACTCCCCGTAATATAATCGTCAGAGTATGCGGACGACAATTCTAGCGGCGAATTTTAAATTTTTAATTGCGAATATTTAGCAATATGTTACATTGTAAATTTACGGATAAATGAATGTAAATGCTTTAAAAGCGGAGCTAAGAAAAAAAACTCCTTTTTTCGAGCAAAATGGGACTACGCAACACTCACGTTAGTTCTTCTGAGTAGCCTGTGGCAACACTGGTCACTGTGCTGTGGTTTACACTTTGGCCGTGGCCGTACGTGTTCTATTTTATTTATTAAATATGATTAAAAGTAAATTTTTGATTTGCCTTCCGTAAAAACAAACTTTCACAGCCGTAGGTACTTTAGGACCTCACTTTACAGACAGTGCGCCACCTGGTAAGACAAAAAACGATAGTCCTCATTCGGCATTGTGCGCCACTGAGTCGCATCATGCTCTGTAATTGGAAAAATACCATTACTCCGCTTCAAGGCCGCTGCGCTGGATTTGCAGGCTCAAAGAAATATAAAATACATAGAAGGTAAACTTTACATAGTTTTACTGCGCGAATGCACCAAATCGTTGGCTATACTCCAGTCCGGCTGGAGTCCACTTTTGCGACGCCGGAATTTCGACCTTTCTGTTTGAAAGCAATAAAGTCGAAATTCCGACGTCTCCAGCCGGCCAGTCCGGCCAATCTTAGAAAAAAACGAAAAGGCGTGAAGATGGCTTTCTCTTTCACTCTTATTGATTTTTGCCTTTGATGTTTTGTGAGACAAATAGCTGCCTACGGCTTCGATTTTAGCTTACCTTCTATATTTTGTGCAGGCCATAGAGTATAGTGCAGGCTAAACTGTCACTATGGTCATGCCAGTATTTAAAAAAAACAAATGTCAATTCATAATCTGTGGGAAGCTGCCATCTGTCTAATCACTGTCTAACTCAATGACTAAAGAATTCAAAGGACAGGCCCTACCTATAACAAAAACGTGTCCAATTTATCAGCTGATTATGAGCAAAAAATGGCTGCCGAACTAGAGTTGCAATTATGGATATCGACAGTATCGATATTTTAAATTTTCATAAGTTTTACAATAACTTACATGTATACGTAAATAAAAAACTTATTTTACTAATGACATTGTACATTTAACTACTTTTATTAATTGATAATATCTTTTAACGGACATCCAAAAAAGTATTCGATGCTGACGATATATTTAGGTATACATTCTATTTGTTCTAACTGGACCACTTTCAAAAAAGTTTTTGTAATATCTTTATTAATCATGTAAGACTTACCTTTATTTACCATGGGACAGAAGTGCCATTTCTTTATTGAAGTCAACACGCATAAGTATAGGTAATTAGTTAAGGATCTTTTAACTCCTAGGTCCTTATAGGTTATAATATTATAACCTCTAAGGACCTAGGAGTTAAAAGATCCTTAAATATTTATTGTATACGAGCTGAGCCAACTGTATAAATTGGTTTATGACATGAAATTATGCTTTTTTATTCTTAATTTATGCATACGTAAGTAAAAAAACTTATTTTACTAATGACATTGTACATTTAACTACTTTTACTAATCGATAATATCTTTTAACCGACATCCTGAGTATTCTATGCTGATTGCTGAGGATAGTTTTATTCTATTTGTTCTAACTGGACCATTTTTTCAAAAAAAATTGTAATACCTTTATTAATCAAGTAAGACTTAACTTTATTTACCATGGGAAAGAAGTGCCATTTCTTTATTGAAGTCAACACGTTTATCTTTTATTATTTAAGGATACTTTAACTCCTAGGTCCTTAGAGGTTATAATATGGTTAAATATTTATTTTCATATGAGCTGAGCCAACTGTATAAATTGATATATGAAACGAAATTGTGCTTTTTTATTCTTTATTTAGGGACTTTTGATGTACAGCGTAAGTCAGTCCCATCGTAACCTAATCTTATACATAATGACAAGATGCTTTATTTGGTGAAAATATGGTTACAATTAATAGGTGTTACATTTTTACAGCTTGGCAAATAATTAGTCCTTGTGGCATCGACAGATGGAACTAAAAACTTTTTGAACTATCTAAGGTGGAATAGAAATAAAAGACAAAGGAATATATCCACTTATATTAAAATGAATAAATCTATCCATTTCTAAATAAAATTAAGTTTGTTCAAAAACTGGCTATGCTATTCTCTTGACTGGGTCCGGGGATTAATATTTTCTTCTCCAGCTTTCAACCATAATTTGCTTATTGTATCACTTTTCGGAAACCTATAAAAAACAAGTATTATTAGTTTTATCATTTGTCAAATAATTTTGGTCACAACAATATTATTAAAAGCTATCAAACTTATATTTTTAAAACCACATCGAATACATTCAGATTGCTTTTTGAGACATAACACAAATGTAATTATTATGTTTTTATCGATGTAATTATTATTTGTACCTTTATCGATAACTAATACAAACGGTAAGTAGGTACAACACTTTTCAATTACGTAAATAAATCTAATGACTTAAAATGCAATTTAAAGGACTGTTCTAATGAAATTTAAGTTGATATGAATATAATAAATGAAAAAATCAAATTGCAACGCAATTATTTCATGAAATGTTTATAGTATTGCATAAAACCGGCTACTAACCTGCGTAAATACAATTGAGGTTGATTTATACTCTTTAATGCATTGCACCTTGCAATATAACGTTTAGGCATGTTAATTATCACTTTTACAACATTCAAATAAAATTTTAAAGAATAATTCCTTATAATCTCTTGGAAATTCATAATTAAACAAAACATAAACAACCTTTTGACAGAAGACCTACCACAGTTAATTGACAGTTAATGAGCAGAAAATGGCGGATCGTTCCACATTTCGTTAATTGTCAAAGTTTTGAAGTCTAATGTTTCTAAAATGAGCAAAAACAAAAATACTGCTGTTTCTTCTAACATGAAAATTATTGCATTAGATAGAAAGAGACCAAATGATATTTCACCGTCTGTCTCATATTTCCATCATATTTGTATAATCGCTAGTATGTATAGAACTGTAAGGGCCCCTCCATGTATATACCTCAATGGTCTAACTATATAAAATTCTGATTTCTCTCCTCTCCCGACGAAAAGTTAGGTTCAAAGCACGAAGTATAGATAACAAGGAGTCCGAACGTAATGTTAAAATAATGGTCTCAATTACGGGGACAGATTTTTGCCGGTAGAGCGCGCGACGGTCCGACATGCACTCGTTTGAAATTACGCGGGAAGTTTAAAGTTGCTATTGACAGCTCTGGAAAGATTGAAATCTTATTAGAAAAAAGTTTTAGGAAATTCTTAGAAACTGTTCTCGAAAAATAGATACCGTAGAACACGGTAATTGCCTAACGGTAATTTAAAAATAATTGTAATAAATAATAGTATTGGCAACACTCGGTATAATAGTATTGGCAACACTCGGTACTCGTCGGTCTCGCACGCCTAGCGGCAGAAAAGAGAACTAAGATCTGGTCCTATTATTGTGTACATAATTATTATTAAAAAGCCTATACCGTTCGGACTCCTGGTATCTATGCTTCATGGTTCAAAGTCTGAATCGAAATTAATTAAACTTTATCTCCTTATTTGATAAGTTTTAAGTGAATCGGTGATTAAAATTAATAAAGATGTCCAATAGTAAAATGTTCAATGCACTTAAAATTCTTAAGAACCGTCAAAATGTTAATTTATTTAGTAAGTATAAAAATATGTTTCAGAGAAAGTTTTTTTCTTTTCTAAGTTACTGATTATTGCTTGGTTTACTTAAAGGGCTACAAGACCGAACATTTGCTGCTGCTGCGGCGACCCACACCCATACCAAGTGCAAATTGGTTAATGGTGTGTATGTTATAACACTGGATTCGCCTGGTGTGAAGGTAAGCTGAAAAACCGGCCAAATGCGAATTGGACTCGCGCCTGAAGAATTTCGTACAAAACGGAAAAAACACGTTTGTGTATGGGAGCCCCCATAAATATTGCTATTATTCTGTTATTTTGTTGCTATTGCGGCGACAGAAATAATCATGTGTGAAAATTTCAACTGTCTGGCTATCACAGTTCGTGAGATACAGCCTGGTGTCAAACAGATGGATGGACAGACAGCAGTCTCAGTAACAGGGTCACATTTTTACTCTTTGGGTATGGAACCCTAAAATTATCAATTGACTGTTGAAGTGGTATTAATTGTATATTTTAAGATGAATCATCTTAATTTTGCTGAATCTTAAAGCATATTGCTCTTGAGTAAATTTTTATGCTTAAAAAGATGTAAGGAATATTACTTCATCACACAACTTGACTACATAAGCTTTGCTGCTATCAAGTGTATGGTTATTAACTTCTACTTTATTTCTTATAATATGTTTTCTGGCACCATCTATATGTTATAAAAATTTTAAAGCGCGACACCTGAGAGGTTATTAATATTACTGTGTAAATTTAAATGATCGTAGGGCTCTTTGCATGTCTATGTTCAGCCTTAATAAGGGTGCCCGCCCATGTCATACTTTTTGTAGGCTGATTTTTCCACTGATTTTATGCAGATTTTTCCACCATAAGAACATGACAGATTTTGTGACTGACTTTTTGTATGACGTATGCAGTGCACTATTGCAATCAGTATGTTCTATTTTTCACCTACAAGAAATCGGTCACCGATTATCACCCTAAAGTGTTCTTATATTGTCTTAGTTTTACAAGTAATTTATTTAATGTGATAACACTTTATGGTCTAAGATACGAACTAAGGTCGACCTTCACTGATGTGTTTACCAGATGAAAGTGATATTTTATCAAATAAAATAAGTTTCTGAACATATTTAAATTAGGCAACCCCTTAAAAAATGGTCAAGACTATAATTAATTCAAAGTCAATTTTTTTTAAAAGTAAATATTACGTGTGACATATAAGGTATATCCATCCGAAACCCAGTGAACCCATGAAACTGAACAACTTTTCCCAAGGAACATAGGTCGAAATATGAAAAAAAAAAATTGGACCTCCCATATAAACCGCATGGTCAGTTAATCAAATTAGTATGGGAGAACCAAATTATTATTTTTTTCATATTTCGACCTGTGTTCCTCGGAGAAAGTTGTTCAGTTTCATGGGTTTCGGATGGATATACCTTATATGTCACATGTTATATTTACTTTTAAAAAAATTTGACTTTGAATTAATTATAGTCTTGACCATTTTTTAAGGGGTTGCCTAATTTAAATATGTTCAGAAACTTATTTTATTTGATAAAATATCACTTTCATCTGGTAAACACATCAGTGAAGGTCGACCTTAGTTCGTATCCTCTACTATTATATTTATGTGTACACTGGAGAGCAAGTTGTTCCTTAAATTCAAATAAGCTTATTATTATTGTTACAAAATATAATGTCAGCAGAAATGTGCACCTGGTATGTTTATTAATATCATAGACTTAAGACTAAACTACAATAATCACAGAGTTCAGATAACATGTCAATTTCAAAACAAACAACATAGTTGCGAATAGCACTATATTTTATCAAAATTTCTATTTATATAACTTTTAATTAGAAAAAAATTGCACCAAAAAAATAATAGATTAAATAATAGATATTATTAAATTATAGACATAAAAATGAACTGTTTTTTAGGTTAACTCATTAAATGAAGAGGTAATGAATGAAGTTAAAGACATCATCAGTGAAGTAGAAACAAATTCAGCCATCGAAGCAGCAGTTATAATATCTGGAAAACCAGGATGTTTCATTGCTGGTGCAGATATTACAATGCTAGAAAAATGCAAAACAAAAGAAGAAGCTGTGGCTCTAGCTAAAAATGGTAATTTAACTGACATTAACTATTAAGTACATTGTTTAATATGCAAATATTTAATTTAACTAAATATATTGAAAATTTGAAGCAACACATTTATGAAATAAGATTTTGTAATAAATACGATTTTTATATGTTTTAGGTCATGAAATTTTTAAACGAATTGAGAAATCTACCAAACCCTATGTTGCTGCTATTCAGGGAACATGTCTTGGTGGTGGATTGGAGACAGCTCTTGCTTGTAAATATAGGATAGCTGTCAAAGATTCCAAAACAAGTATGGGCTTACCTGAAGTTATGTTGGGTTTGTTGCCTGGAGGAGGCGGCACCCAAAGGTATTATGATTTTAAAATTATTTTAATTCATACAAATAATTATTTTACATTTACTAATTTAAAAAATTAGAAAGAAAACTCCTAATACTACTATTATAAATGTGAAAGTTTGTGAGGATGGATGAACGGGTGGATGTTTGTATGTAACCCTTTTACACAAAAAATACTGAAAGGATTTTGATGAAATTTGGTATGGCTTTAGGCTCTGGATTACAACATAAGCTATTTTTTATCCCGAAAAAGTACAATATTCCCGTGGGATACCCGATACTTTATTTATAAATAAATTCTTTATTTGCATAAAACATTGTAGGTACAAAGGTGTTACATATTTATTTTAGTCACAAATGTTTTGTCATATACTGACATGCAAATATTATATTATTACATGAATATAAATTAAGCCATACAATTATTATATAAAATTAACTTATTTCATTACACAAAATTGATTAAAATTACGGCGTCATATAATATAATTCATTCATTAATAATATCATCATCAGTCAGAAATTAATTAAAATGTCAATTACTTAAATATACCTTTATGAAAAATTACTTAAACAGATCACAATAAATTAAAATTCATTAAATTTAACACATTCCAATCAATGTACCTACTTATTATATTTTAACCAAATGTCAAACCATAAAATAAATAAAGCATGTCATGTCATGTTACGTTAATTAAAATTAAGAAGAAATGTCAATTTATAGTTAAATGTCAATTTTATTTATGTTAGATTTACAGTATAGTGCGTTTCATCAAATAGTTCCTTTGCCGTTATGTTGGTAATAGTGTTTTCCAGTGTTGCTAATTCCATATTTAATCTTACCTATAATATTTAGGGAAACGCATATTTGAAATTTTTAATTACTACTTTGATTTATTAAAATTCCTAACAAATATTAATCAATACATAGTATAAAACAAAGTCGCTTTTTCTGTCTATCTTTATGTATGATTTTTTAAAACTACGCAACGGATTTCGATGCGGGTTTATTAATAGATAGAGTGATTCAAGAGAAATTATCAGTGTATCTCTACTATATTGTGCATCTTATATACTATATTATATGTATATAACATGCATATTATAGTAGAGATACACTGATAATTTTAGAGGTTTGTAATGTCGTAAATAAACACATTTTTTGCGCTTGCATTGCAAACGCTGGCTGAACTCTACAAGATAGATCAAAATAACATTAATTTGATCTATCAGAAAAAGGTCTATAAAAAGTCTGCGATGGTATTTATGCCTATTGTCTATCTCTTAGGGATGACCCACAATAACCATTTTTTAACCTTTAGTTTTTACGAGAAATAATGGCTTATTTCCGAAGTGATTTTAAGCAATACAGCATTAATCCTTATCCAATTAAGTACCTTAAATTCATTGTAAATTTAATATCGGTAAATATTATCCTATACAGCATTTAATTAAAATGAATATTTTCGAAGATATTACAGATTTAAAATGCAGGGACATAGTAAGTACAATGCGCGGCACTATTGGCCTCCCAAGTTAATTGCTAAAGAAGTTTTTTCTCCAAGAACACTATTCCACGCGGGCGAAGCCGCGGGCAAAAGCTGGTTAATAATAAACAACAATAATATATAATATTAGAGGAAGGGTACCTACTGCATATGTATGTGTCAAAAGTACTGCACCAATTTTGATGAAATTTGGTGCAGTTATAAAGTAGACCACGGAGAAGGACATAGGCTACTTTTTATCGTGGGAAAATGTACGGTTCCCGCGTGATACTATATTTACGCAGGTAGAACCGCGGGCAAAAACTAGTTTCATACAAACTAACATCTCAAAAGTTTTTTTAATTGACAGGAGAGTAATAAATACTAAATAATTTTAGTAACATTTTATTAAGTAAAGGTATTATAAGGTACTGAACGAGTAATTATTCTCTGCAGCTGGTAACCCTATTTAAAAGCGGCAACACGAGCTTGAACACCTCTAAACGGAATTATCGGCGACTCATTACGTTTTTCACGTTCACAAAAGTCTTTTTCCTTCAACACCATTCTTCTTTCACCACTTTTCAACGTTTTGGGCATGATTAACGGTTAGAAAACAAAGTAAAATCGCTAAAAACAGGAGGAGCTCCTTCGCGTGTTTATATCTTTGACAGACAGTGGTGCCAACCTTACGGCAAAGGAACTATTCGATGAAACGCACTTTATATAAAGGTATGTCAAAAGAATTCATTTAAATTGTAATAACATTTGTCAACAAGCCAATTGTACAATTTTTTTTTTAAATAATATGTCGTAAGGGAGTTCTGTTATGTCATTAGGCAATTTATTATATATTTTTATCGACATACAGTAGCAACTCTAAGACTCTGTCCAGAAAGTGCGTAAGCCTGCGTAAACCTACGCACGTAGAGATTCTTATCTTATCACAACAAAATTTCTGCCCGTCTATCTGTGATGCCAACTTGGGACTTTTTCCCTAAATTTAGGGAGAAAAGGTATCTGAAGGGGTTATTAGGGGGGGTTTTATGCTTGTTTTATTTAAATATGCAATTGATTTGCTTGACGATAAGTTATATAATATACTATTATTATTTAATTACAGCTGACCTATCACTTATTGGTATAAAAAATGTATTGTATAAGAAACCAAAATTCTTATTGCAAGCGTCTACCTGTTGCCAACTTGCCATTAAAGAATCACGCCAAAAACGTCAAAAATTCATGTTTGTTGTGTCTAAGGAGGGTTCCGTTACTATCAACGCGTAATACGTTTTTCAAATTACTTCAAAAGTCACAGTCCGGTTTGGTTCAAAATAATTTTCCCTTAGTTTTAAGCATTATACATATATCAGCATGGAAACTTACAAGTTTAACCTATAATTTAGAAAACTACTCTACAACTACTCGAAAATTTTGAAAAAATGTCATGTATGAAATCTTGACTCTATTTTAAAGCGCTATTCAACGTTATGCAATACAACGGGGTACAATGAAAAAATATTTTTCATCCCCACTTCTCATGTATGGAGAGCCACCCTCAAAATATAAAATTATTATTATTTTACGATGCTAAATCCGAGATAATAATTTATAATATACAAAAAACTATACCAAATTTCATCCATTTATATTCATAATTACAGAAGCTAGAGGCATGGACAGACAGACAGACAGAGGGACAGAGCAAAACTATAAGAGTTCATTTTTATTACGAAATCGACTATTTTTAGTAAAGGTTTTCTAAAAATTTTAACTGTCTAGCTATCAAGGATTATGATCTCATGAGACATAGCCTGGTGACAGACATACAGTTTTTACCCTCTAGATATCTACGAAATAACTTATAGTCTGTAAGTGTTAAAAAAAGCAGTGAATCATGCATACAAATGTCAAAATTGACGCATTAGCTGTGATAACATTAATTTACCTATTAAAGTAAGCCATTTTGACATATAATATAATAATTATAATAATATAATATATGGACGCTTCACACTACGTCAATCTGATCCCGTGGTAAGTTCTCGAAGAACTTGTGTTACGGATACCAGACAACGGAAATATATTTAATACTTTTATACTATACACATATTTAAGATTTTTATTATATTATACACATATTTAATACACATCCATGACCCAGGAACACAGAAAAACTTTTTTGTTCCTTCGGCGGGATTTGAACCCGCGACCTCCGGCTTGAGCACCAACATGCTCAACCAACTGAGCCACAGAGGTCGTCAATAGTATGTAGATACGCATGATTCACTGCCTTCATAACGTGAATAGGCTAAAGTATAGACTTTATATGACAAGAATAGGACGCGACCGCGTCATTCAATGTGCTGCGTACCAGGGGCGGATCGTGAATTTGTGGGGCCCTGGGCTGAAACTACTTAGGGGCCTATCTAAGTACTCAACTAATAGGCATGTCAATAAAAGTAAAATTAAAAATTAAAAAAAACTCCCGACACAAAAAATAAACTCTAAAAAATAATAAATAATATTTTAAACCTATTATAATTATATTCCATTACATATAATATTATGTAAGTTGAAATAATTTTATTTTCCAATCGTCGCCTCGTCGGGGGACCGCTAAAGTTAATAAAGTATTTTTACAACAACAGCTAATTAATTATTACGAATTACATTTAAGTAGGTATGAGCAAATTTTTTTCGGAGTAAATTCTTTTGTTCATTCTGCGACTACACGTGTTTTTTTCACATAGCGGTCCCCCGACGAGACGACGATTGGAAAATAAAATTATTTCAACTTACATAATATTATATTATGTGATAATATAATTATAATAGGTTTAAAATATTATTTATTATTTTTTAGAGTTTATTTTTTGTGTCGGGGGGTTTTTTAAATTTTTAATTTTACTTTTATTTTATCCTTTTTAAAGTAGGTATAAATAATGATTACCCCTCTTTTTGCGTCGGGGGTTAAAAAACGTTTTCTATAACGATATTATTACATATTCTTTATTGCACAAAAAAACATAAATATGACTTAAATCTACGCAAGTAAATAGTCGTACAAAAGGCGACCTATTGCTGTGGTAGCATTCTCTTCCAGGCAACCTTTGGGTGAGAGTGAAACCACGTGGGTAACACTGAAAATGTTCAGAACCGACCAACATTGCCAATAAAAACTTTTTTTGAATTTAAATTTTAGAACTCTTTGGTAACCTATTAAATAAGTATATTGAATTCATTTGTCATTTGTTTTTGTGAATTGGCGGCAAATCTAAAACTCTTGTTATACGTGAAAATGAACCTAACGCGAGGAAATTCTCGGTCAATGATTTATTATGACTTTCGTTGTGGGCTAACTCAACAACAAAGCTATGATAGGCTGCGATTAGCATTTCTTAATGAAGTCCCATCTTGTGCCCACTATTTTTTTATCTATGCACGCTTCACACCACGTCAATCTGATTCCGTGGTAAGTTCTCGAGGAACTTGTGTTACGGGTACCAGACAACGGAAATATATTTAATACTTTTGTACTATACATATATTTAAGATTTTTATTATATTTAATTATCCAAAATGGCGGCGATGTGGTTCGCCACCCATCACGTCTCGTTTCTCGCGGAGGCGAAAAGTGGCCCATGGAGAGCTGCTTCGCTACGTTGAATGTGAGAGGAGGAATGGATGGTAAGAATGAAAGTGTAAGAAGCGAAACAAGTATGTAAGGATCGTAGCAAGTGGAAAGAAGTGGGCTCTGCCTACCCCTACGGCAAAGAGGCGGTATCTGCCTACCCCTATGGGAAAGAGGCGTGATTATATGAATGTTTATTATATTATATAATACACATCCATGACCCAGGAACACAGGAAAAACTTTATGTTCCTTCGGCGGGATTTGAACCCGCGACCCCCGGCTTGAGCAGCAACATGCTCAACCAACTGAGCCACAGAGGTCGTCAAATTTACAATTGGTTTAACGAGTTTAAGCGTGGACGTAGCAATCTTAATGATGATCCGCGAGGGACGTCCTGTTGCTGTTAAAACAGCAACTACTGAAGATAACATCAGTGTTGTGCGACGCATGATAGAGTGACCTATCAGCAGATACGGGCAAGCCTAGGTATTGGTATGAGTCAAGTTCAAAAAATATTATACGAACATTTAGGCGCCAGGAAGCTTTGTATAAGATGTATTCCCCATACTTTAACCGACGACCAGAAACACCTTCGCATGGACTGGTGTCGCCAAATGTTAGATAAGTTCAACGGCGGTGACTCAAATGCTGTATTTGACATCGTCACAGGTGATGAAAGCTGGATATATTGCTACGAACCCGAAACCAAAAGACAATCAGCTCAGTGGGTGTTTCCTTTCGAGGATCGGCCAACTAAGGTAAAGAAAGGAAGAAGTCAAGGAAAAAGGATGATTGCCTCATTCTTTGGCCCGAAAGGTAATTTTGCGACAGTTGTGCTAGCAGATGGAAGGACAGTTACTGCAGACTGATAATATGTCAATCGCCGTTTGCCTGTTGCCTTGGAAAAAATTCGACAGCAGCGCCCTCGAAGCAGGATCCTCCTTCACCACGACAATGCTTCAGCGCACTCCGCTAAACGGATTGTTGAATATTTGACTATGGCAGGTGTCGAGATAATGAGTCATCTGTCATACAGTCCTGACCTGGCGCCCTGCGACTTTCATTTATTCCCAAGAACTAAAGATAAAATTATGTAAACGTATAAACACTTGTTGACACAATTCGTAATTAAAATTAAACTCGTAATAAACTCAACGTATGGAAATCTATTAATTAATACCTCAATTTAGACTCGGCCAAGCGATAGCGCGGTCCAGGAAAATCGCCCCTCGGTATAGTGACATCTATCGTTGGGCATTGAAAGTAATAAAATATATCAATAATATTGCCATTTGAGCTGTACAGCGCCATATATCGCAAGACCAGTCAACTACATTTCACATATCTTTTTAAATCTATCTTTAAACAATTATATTTTGGTTTACTTTATTTTAGTTTAAGTATTTATATTTAATTACTTATAATACTTATGATTTTACACAATCATATTTAATATGAACAAAATCATGTATAAAATAACCAAATAGTTTCAATAAACAATATTCATTTTTTATACCTTAAAAAATTAATGAAAATCAGCATGAAAACATCAGCATTTTCCGCCTTAACTCAATTCATAGAAGTATGCAATTTTTTTTCAATGTTTTCTTATGACAATATTACGTAAAAATATCGCCCGTAAACCGACTTTACAGACAACCATTTTTTAAATTCAAATTATCGCCTATTGTTTTAAGCGGGGTTTGGGGGCCCCTTGTAACCTCGGGGCCCTGGGCTGCAGCCCAAGTAGCCCTTAGGTAGATCCGGCCCTGCTGCGTACAGTGCAACTAACTAATGCCTTCGGCAATCATCGTTTTTTTTTCTGCGGAAATGACGAATGTTGGAAAGCATGTGTGGGACTTCCGAAAGATATTAGCAAAGTAGTTTTACTGTATAAAGTATCTTTATAGGTATGTTTTTCTAAAAAGTTAATACTTACATAATATTTGGTATGTAACTTTTTTGATTTTTAACGGTACCTATATATTTTATCGTATTATGTAACTTTATGAAGTTTCGATGAGGCATAAGTACTTTAATAATTATATTTGAGAGTATTCGCATGCTAGGTAAAATCCACGGGAACCGTACTATTTGTTTTAGGGAGAAATATTTTTTGAAACTTGGCAACTCGATCTTACTACGCTTTCATTGCACTCCAAAATACAGGGGATGACACTTTTGACTATTTCAAATCGATATCAATTTTGTGTTGAAGGTTTTAATATAAAGTGTCTTCTTTGGTCTTCAGAAATAATTGGTTTTGACAAAACATTGACAGCACAATATTTCGGAACACTCTGTAAAGCAAAATGCCAACAGTGTCAACCGATCTGAATGCTGTGTAACGAATGAACTGAATACTTCTGTCTCACTCTGAATCATACAATCGGAGCGAGAAAAACATTTTTCTTTCACTTTGTGTCTAGCGCGTACTCGAGGTACTCTGCGTATTACTGCGTAATTGCTGCTCCTATTTGAGTCAGGAGCGGAGCATCTATACGTGTAGTATGGGCATACCCACAATCCCAACAGCCTTGTGAGCAGGGACCGGAAAACCCGTTTAATTTCAAAACCCTTAAAAAAGGAAACCCAGGTCATTTGGTAACCATAACCATTTGGGAAACCCTATTGATTGGGTAACCCAAAATAAGGCTTACCCTATGAGTTGGGAAACACTAACGAAAACGTAAGCGCTTACCGGGGGTTTGAAAGGGAAAGCGCTTCCTGGTTTGGGTTTCCGCTATTGAAGAGGTTTTATCCCCACACACGTCCGATTTCTTGGTTCTGACTTTTGATTGGTATTTCATATTATTATCCAAGATTTTTTGCAGGAGGGACGGGGCCATCTTTAAATAATTTCGTTTCCTGCAGTAAGCCGTGAAGCGATCATACATATACCTTCTTATGTATCAGGTTATTAGATTTCGCCAATGTAACCATAGATAATAATTCTAATGTACCTACTTAAATAACCTAACTTAATCACATTAGAAAATCTAAATAATTAAGAAAAATATAGGTGTTAAGTAGGCGATTAAGTATATACATATATATGAAGTATAATATTGTATGATTTTTAATAAGTACCTACCGCCTGAATATCAACTTAATTAGTTTGTACTAGATATGAGCGCCGATGGGAGGTAGATCGGCTCGGCGGCGGCACGCCGACTTTTTGGGTCGGCGGCTGCGGCGTGACCTTGAAAAGGTTTTTTTGAAGTTTGTACTTGGTAGTCAAAAAGTGTAGTAAATACATTGGTTTAGATACAATTACAATGCAATACAATTTATGGCACTTTTTGTAGTGGTGAAGAAGACAATTATAGAATTCCAAATTAGTTCCAACAATTAACTGTGCGTTGATTCCAGAGAGTATAATCACTGTAATATTTTTCTATTTTCGTTTTATCAACGCCCTTTTTTTCAGGAACTGACGTTGAAGCCCTTTGTATAACTGACTATCGAGGCTCTCTCTAGTGAACAACCAATAATAGCTAAGATCTCAGCCTGAAACACGGTGCATAACCCAAAACAAGCATATCTGCCTATAGGTAGTTCCTCCCCCATAGTCTAGCGCCCACCCGGTTGTCTTTCCTGGATCTGTCTGTGAACCGAATTATGTTACTAGGATGAAAATTAATTGGGACCTATCCTTCCCCGTCCTCCCCAGAAGTTTTGAAAAGCAGGTATAGCTTTTAAAAGCTATGCTTTTAGGCCTGTTACATTTTACCTGCCATCATGGCCCTGAGAACCACCTTAGCCTCCATATGAACAAGCAGTGGTCAGGTTTATCAGGGCTTCATGTGAAGCGGTGGGTGCCGAAGAGAGCGCACCCGTGATTTGAGACAGGCCAGCCTCTATACACTATTTAATGTTTTGATGCAGTTGACATGTACAACTATTTTGGCTGCATAGTGTGGCATACCACACTTCGCAATATGTGACAATCGGTCTCACTATAGCTGTGTATAACCATGCATAACATTGCCTTCGACTGAAGGCCTCATTATAGCTGACAAGTCTCGGGTAGAACCCCAGAGCACATCTTGCTTTTTTCATAATGTCTTCGATGTACTTATTCCAAGTAATACTTATCAAGATATTTGACCTCGCTCGCAAACGTGGTAGTTCTCCCGAAGAGTGTTGGGGGTTTTAGTCCCTCCAACTTCCTCTTTTTGGTGTAAGGTATCAAGACTGTCTTATTAGCGTTGACTGTTAGTTTGACCCTTTTGCACCAATTTTCGACGATTTTCTGCAGTGCTGATTACATTAACCCACCGACTACTGATGCGCATTTGCTCACCACTAGTATCGCTAGGTTGTCAGCCTGGACGACGGAGGCTGACAACCTAGTGATATTTAGAGCGTGGCTCTCGACTCGAAGGTCGTGGGATCGATTTCCGCAAATTAACAACGAAAAAAATGTTGTTTTCAAGTTTGGTTAGGACAATGCAGGCTGATCACCTGAATATCTGACAAGAGAGATGATCCATGCGACGGCTGGACATGTGAAAATTCGGCCCTGCATCTGATCTCTCGCCAGTCGTTTAGGTTATCTGTCCCACTAGTTTTCGGGAGTAAAGGAACAGAAAGTGCTCTTGTGTACTGCGTACACACTTGGCCACTATAAAATAACTCCTGCGTAGCTGGTCTGGTTTTAATGGATTTGGCGCCCAAGTTGAAGAGAACGGCTGCGGTTCTCGGGCGCCTCCTGCCCAACTTTGGAAGACCGGAGTCCAGAAGGTCTAAAAAGGCCGTTTTAGCAATTCATTTTCAATTCTTGTTATAAATTACTGCATGAAAGATGACAGCGATCGTAAAATGGCCACTTTAATTGCAATTCATAATATGATTTGGATACAATTCATATGCTGAAAATGGCTGAAATGCTTGCATTTGACAGCTTTACAAGCAGAATTGCTTAAGTGTCAAATAGCAATAATTCATAAAAAGTTACTCGTGAGGACACTCGATGTTTACAATAAATTTAGAACTCTCTGAAAACTTTTGCATTTTAGTTAGTGTGAGCCGTGTTAGTGAAAAATAACCATTTAGTTAGTGAAATTGACCATAAAAGCGATTTGGTTTCGAGGGCCGCATTGTTTATAAACAAACGTGAACGGTGAAACGTCAAACTATCTCCATAGTCCATACGTCAAACGAAACTCGCCGTGACGTCTAACGAGTTGCCAGTCGAAGAATAAGAATGTATCACGAAATTTTTGTACTTCATTGATTACCTTACCTAAATATAAATAATCCTCAATCGCCGAAATCCCCAAATATGTATTTATAACTCCTTAGTCAGGAATTCTGTTCAGTACTTTTGGATCCAGGGTATACCTTGGAGCAAAATATTACTTTTTGGTAGCATATGCTTATGCTTGGACTACTTCAAAAAACGCCGAAATCACTATAATATGTGTATATAAATTTCGAGGAGTTCCCTCGATTTCTTGTGGATCCCATCATCAGGTCACCACTTTGAAATCAAAAGAAAATTATATAAATATATAATTATTTCAATTTACAACAAAAGAAAATTTGAAAATCGGCACACAGACGGCGGAGTAATCGTTGAACATACAAAAAAAAACACACATACTATATACACAGCCGAACGTATAACCGCGTCCTTATTTGTAAGTCGGTTAAAATTACCTCAAATTTCAAAATCTCCCCAAAAAATCCCAAAAGTGGTGAATTAGCAACATTAAGCAGAATTGCAAGGTGTTCTGCGAATTAATGAATTTTAGCAATATTGCGATGATATTGCGCAAGTGGCCTACAGCTGTCGGAGACTCTACACGGGGGTCCTACAGTCAATGGCCCCGTATGGAGCGCCCGTGAGGGCGGTTGACCTGAGTGCTGCAAATAGAGTACTTCTGCGGCGACCACAACGAGCCATGGCGCTGAGAATGATAAGCGGGTACCGCATAGTATCAAACGAAGCAGCTCTTGCTCTCGCTGGAACCCCTCCATGGAATCTGGAGGCTCGCGTGCTAGCGGAGATCTACCGCCGCACGTCGGAGTTTAAACAGCGCGGAGAAAGGGTATCTCCCGAATTGACAGCCCGATGGCATTGAATTGACGACGATGTCGTCAAGCGCGCAAGACAGAATGGTGTCTCCAACTGCTGGCCACAGAATAGTGGCCGCAATCAGATCGGTTTTACGGGAGTGGGTGGCGCATAGACAGGGCACCCTCTCATACCGGATGGTGCAGATGCTGTCTGGGCACGGGTGTTTCGGCCATTACCTGCACTACACGGCCCAGAGAGAACCGTTGCCCCAGTGCTACCACTGCCTGGACAGTGACGACACGGCGCAGCATACGCTCGAGTCTTGCCTCGCCTGGGACGAGCAGCGAGCAATGCTATGCGCCGTAATTGGAGCATAGCTAAGTCTCCCGGCCATCCTTGAAGGGATGGTTCGTTCCAGAGAGGCCTTTAAGGCGGTGGCCACCTTTTGCGAAACCGTGATTTCGCAAAAGGAGGCCACAGAACGGGAGAGAGAGGCGGATGTAGTCGCAGACCCTGTTCGTAGGCGGCGACAAGGGCGCAGGCGCGCTATATATGAGCGCCAGTTACCGGCCTAAAGGACTTGGGTGACGGATTGGGGAATCCGTCGCCCAATGCACGATTCCTCCCGGTAGCAGAGCATCCAGTGGCTGGACTGCTCTCCCGAAGTGTTGGCAGAACAAACTGCCATGCGAAGGCTCTGCGATATCATGCAAAAGCCGCTTGGTAGGCCGCTGCTGTTATCGCTTTTGTGGGTCCGGCGGTCTAGCACTACAGCGGGGAAGAAGGCACCATGGGGTTTTAGTGGCAAATCCGGGTGCGCTCCTCGCCTCGCACCCGGGTGAGTCCCACATACCCCGGCTGGCGTCCGCAGTCCGCCGGGGATGCATAAAGCATTTCCCCATGAAAAAAAGGCTAATCACCTGATTGTCTGACAAGAAAGATGATCCATGCGTCGGATGGGCATGAGAGGTCGAGAGATCATTCTCTTCAGTGGTGTCGGTTATTCGTCCCACTGGGTTTTTTTCTGGGGAATCCCACTGGGGAATTTGATGCTCATTTCCCTTTCGATGAACGTGGAGGTTAAACACCTTCTTCTCGTTTAAAGCATGAAAGAAGTAAGGTCTATATGGGTATAATAAATGACTTGGGTAATATGAATGCTCATAGTCACAAACTGAAATCTGTCACTCGGCACGCCGATAGATTTTCGCGGCGGCGGCGGCGCGGCAAAATCGTCGGCGCCGCCGGTGCGGCGCTCATATCTAGTTTGTACACGTTGGTGTTTCGTTTGCCAACGTCCCCTTTCTGCCCGCGCATTATTCAGGGCTCGCGCGCTTCTCGTCGCTAGCATGGCTGTCGCTCGCTTCGCTCAGTCGATGCCATGCTCTTTCGGTTAACATGATTAATAATCAAGGCCCAGCTAAACGGCTTGGAAGGTTAAACGTTTAGACGTTTAACCCTTATAGTTGTATTAACGAGTTTTTACGTTTAGACGGAGCGTCGAAATCCCATACAAACGTAGTTTCGTTTGGTTAGAAAATATTAACCAAGAACGAAATAAGACGTGAATAAGCAAGCAAAGTGCAAGTAAAAACAGTTAACCGATAGGAATTACTCCTGCCGATGTTATATAATCTATAATTTGTGTATGTTTCTATACTATATATGCATATATTTTTTATTTAATTAATTTATAATCTTAGTTGATGTTAATTTGTTTAAGGTTTAAGGTATTGAAAGCTTATTTTTTTTTACCAAACAAAATAATTTTTTTGCTAAATAAGCGAAAAATTTTCTCGCTCACTCCGCGCGTTAGCTTTTAATTAACATAATATTATAAAGAAAATAATACAACTCTTTTTAAAAATTCTAATAACCATGTTATGAAGGAAATAATAAAATCAAAATTTTCGGGCCACATCATCTTTTGAGAGCTGGATCCGTGCCTGAATCAACCAAAGCGGTTGAATAGGTCAATTTTGTACGATACGCGCATAAGGGCAATTTTGTAAAAATATGTCCCAGTTACAAAATGGAGTACAGTAAAAAATAAAGTTTAGAACAACTATTTTCAGGATGCCGATTGCTTCGTTTTTTCTTTAAATATATTATTTTCATAACAATATTACCCAAAAACTTTAACTTTTTTCAGAAAGTATGAATTTTTGGTACATGATGGGGGTTCTGGGTTCCATTTTGTAACTTTTTGAAACGAATACTACTTAACAACGCAGAGTTTATTATTAAAGAACTTCTTTATTACGAAATGTACAACATAGTATTTATGTTTTAACAAAGTTTTTTTTTTCAAATACTTATCTATCAAACATTAAATCTTAAAATTATATCCACTTTGTAACTTTTAGGTAAAGTAGTTTCATTATTTTTTGATTGTGATAACTGTAATAACAGTTTTAAAACTGATAATAGTATGAAATAACAACTTATAATCTGTTTTACCGAAAACCAAAAGAATATAATATATTGTCTTATAAAATACTCGAAATATTTTATATTTTAAATATAAAAAACATGAGACAGTAACAAATTGGAAAGACGCAGTAACGCGTTGGAAAGTATAAAGCTTAGTTCACAAGTCTGCATCTACCAAGGCAACTTAAGGTAACTTCTTGAATTTGTTTTATGTATTTTGAACTTTTTTAAATTATGATTATGCTTTCGAAACTAAAAAAATGTTTTTGTTTTATAAAATGAACTTGAAAAGGACTGTTTTATACTATAACATGTAACACTTTCTTTGTATTAATAAGCTAAAATAAAGCTACAAAAAATGTAATTTTTTAATTATTTCTTCATTTGTCATATCTTGAATATTTATTGTCTTTTTTTTTTTAATTTTTACATATTTTTTCTTCTTTTTCCAGATTTTTTTTTTCTATAATGTTGTTACTTTTTTTCATAAGAGGCACAATGGATTTACTTAAAAACAAACTATATGTTTAAATTAAATATTTTCTAAAAAAAGTGGCTTCCGACTTCAGTAAAATTTATTTTATGATCAGAATATAAGGTGGCTCAATATTGAAAAATGCAGATATCTGTTAAAAAGTAAACAAATAAGTATTAAGTTAGTAATAATCTATAAAAATGCCTCTCAATCGTCGAAAACCCTAGCTGTATAATATTTATTCAAATTTAAATGTCCAAAGATTTTATTGAAATTCATAAGTAGCATTAAAATTCATCTTCAAAAAAAATGTATACAATTACGTATGAGAACTTGACCTTATGTTTCCATTTTGTAACTTGTATGTTCCCCATATATATAACCAAACAAAATGGAAGTAACGGATTACCGAATATTATGATACAATTGCATGTATTTTAACTTTGCTGTTATTAAATTACCAAAAACATAGTTTCTTAATTTTTCCTATTATTTATTCTTTCAATTTAAATCGCTTGATAAATAAAAATATACAAATTTACCAGCAAAATCACAGTTACAAATCGGAACAAAAATTTCGCACAGTAACGCTTTGAATAACCAAAATGAATTAACTTTTTAGAATTAAATGATAATCTCTTCAAAATGGCAGTATCAAAATAGTAATGTTGCCAGGAATGAAACGAGTGATAAACTTAGTAGTGTCTTTTTCAAACTTTTATTATAAACGGGTTACAAAGTGGAATTTCCGCACATGGCTGAAATCGTAGGACACAATATAAATTATAAAATTTATGAAAAATATTATAGCAGTTCCCACATTTCTTGTTTTATTACGATAGTTCTAACATATTTTAATATCCTTAAACCCTCTTTAGCTTCGCACTGAATAATATACATAAATAAACCGAATACAAAATGTAACTGGTCACTATAGGACACGTGAAAATAAGGGGGTACATAACCAAATTTTATTAAATATTTCAATATATTTTATAATAATTGAGTTATTTGTATATGCTTTCAATATAATTTGAACATAGTAATCAAATAAAGTGAATATCTTAATGTACAAAGTCTTCCGTTTCTATGAAAAATAAGTAAGAACTGATAGGACAGGCCATAACACAATGTGGACATATTTTTACGAAATTGCCCATAAGCTAAAATAATACGCACGTAGCTTCTGGACGCAATGTATGGGGCCCTAGTACCTCGACTACGTGCGTAGACCTTGCGTGCGTAAGAATACGCAGTTTCTGGACATAGTCTTACTGAGAAATGTTGTTTTTGCAGGTGGGAGTACTAACTTGTTAGGATATCTGGTATTCCTATTTATTACCGTAACTTTTTTGGTGTAAAATTCTGACATATACTTCCGAACAAACATGCTTATTTCAAAAATATAAAACACGCATTTACGCTGGAGTAGCTGCGGGAAAAAGCTAGTATTTATATATTGCTCTTGTTGCTCACAGAATGCCTAAACTGACGTCGATACCCACAACCTTGGACCTAGCACTTACTGGTAAAACGGTGAAAGCTGATAAAGCTAAGAAGCTGGGCATAGTTGATCTATTAGTTTCACCACTTGGTCCCGGTATGTATTTATTGTTTAGAAATTCAAACAGAAATTTGTATACTTTATTCTTTTGTGAAGAATTCTCAATTTCATAATTATTTCTAGGTATTGGACTTCCTGAGAGCAATACATCTAAATATTTAGAAGATGTGGCAGTTCAAATTGCAAAAGACATTGCATCGGGTAAAATGAAAGTAGACAGGTCTAAAAAGGGATTGATGGATAAATTGATGTCTACAGCAATGTCTTTTGAATTTGTGAAAAACATGATCTTCAACAAAGCTAAGGAGCAAGTTATTAAGGCCTCTCGGGGACTTTATCCTGCACCTCTTAAGGTGAAAAACGAAAAATTTACTAGTTATTGAGTATATCACACATTTAAACCTTTTTATAAATAAATATGTACAGCTAATCTATGCACCATTGCAAGCTGATCATAAAAAAAAACAATTTTAATTTTTAGATTCTTGAAGTAGTAAGGACTGGAGTTGACAAAGGCCCGGTTGCTGGCTATGAAGCAGAGGCGCAGGGTTTTGGTGAACTGGCAATGACACCCCAAAGCAAAGGTCTCATCGGTCTGTTCAGGGGACAGACTGAGTGCAAGAAAAACAGATTTGGCAAACCACAAGTTGATGTTAAATCGGTGCGTCTTTAAAGTACATTATATTAATAAATTTATTTTAAATTTTATTTGCTACAAAGTTCAACTAACAAATAGATAATATATACATACATATAATCACGCCTTTTTCCCGTAGGGGTAGGCAGAGACCACTTCTTGTCATTTGCTACGATCCTTACATACTTATTTTGCTTCGTTCACTTTCAGTCTTACCATCCATTCCTCCTCTTACATTCAACGTAGCAAAGCGGCTCTCCATGGTCCGCTAATAGATAATAGCATACCTCAAAATTATCATTTAATGTAAATTATGTTTAATAGATTGGTGTTTTGGGAGCTGGATTGATGGGGGCTGGTATTGTACAAGTGTCTATTGACAAGGGCTACAAAGTGGTGATGAAGGACGCCACTCAAGCTGGTCTTTACAGAGGAGTAGGTCAGATACAAAATGGACTAGTAAATGCTGTCAAACGGAAGAGATTATCTGCGTAAGTTTGTTGTTTTTTTATGATTTTTATAATGTAAATATAAAAAAGTTTTATCTGTCATACAATATATTATATTCAATTTTGTTAGGTATAGTTCTGCAGTATGATTATTTCCTATAAATGTTTTATATGATTTCAGGCTTCAAAAGGACAAATTTCTATCAAATCTGTTGCCTACATTAGACTACAAGGATTTCAAGAATGTCGATTGTGTGATTGAAGCTGTTTTCGAGGACATCAACATCAAACACAAAGTTATTAAGGAGATGGAGGCTGTTGTGCCAAAACACTGCATTATTGCCACCAACACCAGTGCAATTCCCATCACGAAAATCGCGACTGGAAGCAGTAGGCCCGAGAAAGTCATTGGTAATAAATTGTTTATAGTAATAGAATACTAGGCCGGAATTCTTGGTCGTTGCTTAAGAAAAGACTTAAGAATTTTCGAATAAGTTGTATGAAATAATACTTAAGACAATGCATAAGTTACGACTGTGAATCGAAATGTCACCTTAAGCATGTCTATAAGGCGAACTTATATAAGAAATAAGGATCGACCAAGAATACCGCCCTTAGCTGTCCCAACACATGTTGTTCCGTCCTAACTATGAACTGAAAAAAATAACTTCACCTACCAACCTACTGGGGCTATAACTAAAAAGTATAAAATAAAAATAAAATAATTTAAAAAATCAAAAACCCGACTGCATAAGTAAATCAAATTACGTACCTACATAACAAAAAAAACTAAAAGGAAAAAAACAAGCATGTCGATGTCCGGTGGTCTAGAATTCTATAATATATTATTGAATAAATACTTACTATTGAAGAAAATAAAATATATTCTACTAATGGAACATAACGACTAAACAGTCAGTACGCAGTCGGGTTTTTTGATTTTTTTATATATAAACAAGAACTAAGAAGCAGATATTGGTTATTAATCTTTATTATTTTATACACACAATAAATAGTTAAGTACTAGTAGTTTTGGCTTAGACACAAAAAGAGGCTTGGAAGTGTTGCATGTTTCTGGTGGTAGTAATTATCTCCCATGTCTCTTTTTTTACGAGGGGAAATGCGTTATGCATACCCCACGACCCCGGGGGAGGGTTGCAGTTTTATGTTGGACTCCACAGTGCTTTACATCGGTTTACCAACTAAAACCCCCCCAATGTCCTTTCCACACTTTAGGCCGTTAGGCACCATGGGAACTGTTGTGACTACCACAACCCCGCTGATGTTTTGCCTCTTCGGGCATCATCTTATTATATATAGATGACGGCGATGCTGCCATCTTCTTTCCCCGGACATAAGGGAACCCTACATCCTGATCCTTCAGCAGACGGCAACCCCCCAGATGCCGTCTACGGATCAATTTTACGGCTATTATCTATTTAGCGCATTTAGGTGCGCTAAACGCCGCTGACCATGTCGTCTACGATGCATCGGGTACGACTCTGCCGAAGCCTCACGCCCTCGCTCCGCTGCTTCTTTTTGCACCATGATTACGGTGCAGAAAGTGGCAGCTGCGTCCCAAGCTTCCTTGCTCCGTGATATAGTGGCAACCAGAACAGGAAGCGATAAATTCGCGTCAATATCTCCCATATCTGCTATTTGCTTTTCTTATACCTTAAAGCCGCTATCCCCAACCCGCGGCCCGCCGGGCCTTTATCTGCGGCCCGCTTGAAATCTGTGACTTAAAAATCTGCCAAGGAAAAGCCATTTTAGGAAAAAAAAATAGACAAAAATTGTATTTTTTATGAAAACCCCTTTTATATTAATTTTTATTTTGAATTATATATTGGATTAGAAATCAATTTAGTATCTTGTGAATATTTAAAGTCTTGCCATCGACTAAAGAAAGGACAAAAAATCGCGTTTTGTTGTCATAAAAAGGGCTTCTCCTTATATTATTTGTTTTATCTTGTTTTTTAGATATTATATTATGTTGTTATGGCCGCATCAGAATTAAGACTTATGAAAATATCAGCTTTCTAGCTAAAGTGGTTCTTGAAATACAGCCTACGATGTAATAAGGATAGCATGCAGCGACAAGCCAGCTCTAGATAAAGTTGTGAAAAAGCGTTCACAATTCCAAAAATCTCACTGAGTGAACATAATTATTATAATACATATTTGTTATTTTATTTTAGTTTGTGTCGTTATCTCATCTTAAATGTTTAGTTTCACTCTTTTAACTACCTTGTGTTTTTCTATTATTAAATCGTTAAATTTAAACACCATATTTTTTGTCCCTAAAAATTTTGGTTGCGGCCCGCGACACCAGGAGTACAACGGGTTTGTGGCCCGCGTAAAAAAAAGGTTGGGGACCACTGCCTTAAAGCATTGTTTCTCAACCTTTTTTATGTCGCGATCCACGATAAGCCAAAAAGTTAAGTAAAAAGTCTTGGGACCGATTTTTTCGCCGTTCGATACAAAAGATTCGTTCAAAAAACGAATATTTTAAACCTATATGTAATTTGTATTTAATTTTATTGTTTTTAACAGACTGCGATCCCCTTTAAAAACAATCCACCCCCAAGGGTCGCGACCTACCGGTTGAGAAACGATGCCTTAAATCATCAGACTGACTTTTGTTTTACCACAATAAACAATATGCCTGTAATTTCTATATTTTTACCTGTGTTTCAGGTATGCACTACTTCTCCCCCGTGGACAAGATGCAGCTGCTGGAGATAATCCGTCACCCTGGCACAAGCGACGACACCGCCGCTGCCGCCGTTGCCATTGGCCTCAGGCAGGGGAAGGTGGTGATCACTGTGGGAGACGGGCCCGGGTTCTACACCACTCGTATCTTGTCTACCATGCTTAGTGAGGCCATCAGGTACGTTTACACAACTCGTGTGTTGTATGTGATATTATGTAGATGTAAATACTATATTTTTGTCACTTTTGTCTGGTAGATGACAATTGCTTACTGTCAGGTAATCTGTCTGTTTGTTTGCTAATTGCGTTACATTAAACAAACAATAGAACAGATTTACTTAAAGTTTAAACATTTTTTTTTAAACAAAATTACATACAACGTGTAACATGTTAGGTATATCAATCCGAAACCCAGTGATAATTCTCATGAAACTGAACAACTTTCCCCAAGGAACATAGGTCGAAATATGAAAAAAAAAATTGGACCTCCCATACAAACCGCATGGTCAGCAAATCAAATTAGTATAATCAAATTAGTATGGGAGATCCAAATTTTTATTTTCATTTTTCGACCTGTGTTCCTTGTAGAAAGTTGTTCAGTTTCATGGGTTAATATTATCACTGGGTTTCGGATGAATATACCTTATAAGTTATATGTTACACGTTGTAATTTAAATGTGTAGCAATAATTATAATCATTAGGGGCCATCCATAAATAACGTCATACGAATTTCACGATTTTTTACCCCTACCTTCCTTGTCACAGTTGGTCACATTTGTGAGACCCCCCCCCCCCCCGTGTGACGTCACATATTTAAATTAAAGATACAAACTTAATAATCTTCAGTCCATGGACTTTGAACCCACTCCTTTAAATTATTTATAACTGGCATATATGTTTTTCAGGTTTTCGTAAAGTAATAGTTTATAGTTCGTATTTTAACAGATAATATAATAGATTTTGAAATGTGACGTCACAATATTTAGGACCCCTACCACCCCCTTGTCAAACTTCGTCGACCCCCTCCCTCCCCCTTTACGTGTGACGTTATTTATGGATGGCCCCTTACAGTAAAAAAAAATTATAAAAATATTCACGTTTAGGCTTCTACAAGAAGGAGTTGACCCCAAGGATCTGGACAGCATGACCAAAAACTTCGGGTTTCCGGTAGGTGCCGCAACCCTGGCCGATGAAGTTGGTATTGATGTTGGCTCTCATATTGCAGTTGATTTGTCCAAAGTAAGTTACTAATATATTGAATCCATATTACACCTATACTAATATTATAAAGAGGAAAAGTTTGTTTGTTTACATTGAATAGGCTACGAAATTACTGGACCGATTTTGATGAAATTGGTACAGAGTAGACCACGAAAAGGAAATAGGCTACATTTTATCGCGGAAAAATGTACGGTTTCCGCAAGAGTAACTTTTGCGCGCACTAGGTTGCCTGCAACATCTAGTATTGTATATTATTTTGAAAATATATAGATGATTCTTAATGACTCAATACTCAAATGAAACTTCATATTTCAGGCCTTTGGGGATCGTATTAGCGGTGGAGATCTGAATATCATGCAAGACTTAGTCAAAGCTGGTTTCTTGGGAAGGAAATCCGGAAAAGGTTTCTATGTGTACGAAAAAGGTACAAAGAGTAGGGATGTGAACCAGGAAGCTGTGCAATTACTCAAAGACAAATACTCTCTAGAACCACGCGGTGCTAATACCGTCGAAGATCAACAGTTAAGAATGGTTTCTCGGTAAGTTAAGATTTAATTAGTATGAAAGGTGTAACATGCACATTTTTTGGTAATCATAACTAACCTAAAACATTGTTTTTATAGTTTTGTGAATGAGGCGGTATTATCACTAGAAGAGTCAATCCTGCACAGCCCACTGGAAGGTGATGTAGGTGCAGTATTTGGCTTGGGATTCCCGCCATTCACCGGTGGACCCTTCAGGTAAATTATAATAGTATTATCCAACAACTCTTAGAAGAATAGAAGCTATTGGAAAATAGGTAGCAACTAAATTATGTTCCAAGTAACTGTAATTTATATTTATTTTTAGATGGGTAGACCAATTTGGAGCTGACAAACTTGTTAAAAAAATGGAAGAATTCCATGGATTATATGGAGCACCATTCAAGCCTGCACAAACCCTTATTGATATGGCTAAAGATACCAGCAAGAAATTCCACCCCAAGTAATATTTATCAAATATTCTAACTGTAAAAAGAATCACAACAATTTATACTTACTGCCTTGTCAACCATATTTTGTATGTGATGTTATATTTATGAATAATCGTTTCAGAGTTAACACATATTTTTAAGACTAACTTTTACTAAATACTATTATAAAAATATTTATAAAGACTGCATTTTAAAGGTAGTCTAAAGTTCTATAATCTTATGAACCTACTAGTAAAAATAAGATATTTTTGAATGTTTTATAAGTGATTAGGTAATGAGTATGTTGCATAAGATTTTCTAAATATTTATTGAAATTGTAATAAATCCGTTATATAATAATTATGGAAATTATTAAAAATATCAAATTATTAAATTTGAGTGTTTTATTGTAGGTAGCCTACATTCTTTATATACCTAACCATATTACATTTTTATTTATTAATTTTATTTGCATACTAGCGACCCGCCCCGGCTTCACACGGGTACATTACTGATACTAATACCACAGAATGTCTTTAAACCTCTACCAAACGGGCGAAATTTAGTCAAAAGTTCAAAACAAACAGAAACAAATTAATATAGGTACCTACTAAAACTCAATGAAATAAGTAGGTGGGTATACTTTTATCGTATGAAATACCTATACTCTTCAGGACTAACAATACAACAAACACTAAATAAATAGGTATTCAAGTAACTATCCATCATAGTTACAATGAACACAAAACAAAAAAATTACCCAATAATCTAAAATTCTAAACTCCGCACGCGCACCCGCCTTGGTGACACCCACTTCGCAACGGGCCGTGCAGTAGAAATCGTAATATTTTAATTTCGCCATTACTTCAAAACCAAACATCCAATTTTAATCATTCAAAGACCAAATATTATCTACATAAACTGTACTTAGTGATGAAATAATTTATTTTGATAAGGATTAAAAGCATGAGTAAAATAAACACGTTTAAATATAGTCCAAAAAAAATTCAAGATTTCTAAATAAAAAAATGGTTGTTGTGCCTCACTCGACATAGATAGGTATAGTGTGTCGCGGACTTTTTTGTAGATATTTATAAGATCTACAATTAATTACAACATTTTATGGTTCTATCTTTTATAGTTTAGGCAGCGTACGCAAAATAAGTTACTTTTCTGGTTGATTTTTAAAACCTTGTGTCCGAAAAACCCAAATATCTTACGGAACCCTATTTTTTTCCAAAATAAAATTTAGCCTATGTTACTCGTGGATAATGTAGCTTTCGAATGGTGAAAGAATTTTTGAAATCGGTCCAGTACTTTTTGAGCCTATTCATTACAAACAAACAAACAAACAAACATACAAACAAAGTTTTCCTCTTTATAATATTATAGTGTAGACATACTTAGTAACTAAAATATTTTAACACTACGTTCGGACCACGAAGTATTGGTTCGGACTCTATCTATAATTCGTGGTAAACCTTTGGTAAACCGTGTCAATGTATTTTTTTTATTTTTTTTTATCTTTTTGTAGATTTTCTGTTTAAAACCTAATTATAAACCGTTGTAACACTTTGGAAACATGGTGATTTCAACTTTTTCTAAAGAAGTCCAAGCACATGCTATCAAAAAGTAATATTTTGCTCCAAGGTATAACCTGGATCCAAATGTATAGAACAGAACTCCGGACTCATTATAGATACATGTTTGGGGATTTTGGCGTTGTTTAAGGCGTGACTCCTGTTCAAAACATTACACAGAAAACATGAAACATTGGGGCGTGGCTATACACATTTGTCTAGGAATAGACAATGTTTTTGTTTTTGGAGATGGACGAAAAACATTCCCGCGCGAGTAGAGAGGGGAAGAAATGTTTCATTTCTTATCTAGTGTTCACATCGTTCACATGACACCTAGGTATAGGTTTTTTAGGGTTATAGTTTTGCTTGTTGTGTTTTTTGTGTTTGTTTTTGTGATCGCTCATAATATATGGCCTGACTTAATTAAAAAACACCAATTTTGACAGTTTTCAATAGAAATGCGTAAAATGCGTAAAATACACATATTTATGAGTTGAAAAAAATACTTTTATGAAACACCTAAAGTGGCTTTTTCAGAACCCCTCTTTCCCTTAGATTCTACACCTACAATCACTAAAACTGCGAGCGCTAATACGTCTTCCTCGTTGGAACTTAGATCGTGTCTGGACAAAATGTTTTGTTTCGACCAAAAACATTTTCTGTAGCTGGAGACAGCTTGTGTATGAAAACCAATGTTTTTGTTTCATATTTTCTGTGTAATGTTTCGAACAGGAGTCACGCCTTTAAAGAACTGTAAGCTGCAAGCATATGCCACCCTGTCAATTAGAGTAAACATCATCATCACCACCACTATCACACCATACATCACCACATTAAGATGATATAAAAGGTACTTCTCATAGTATTTTACACTAACACGGAGATCTTTGAACATTACTCTGCTGTTTATGGACCTATTTGAAAAATTCTTTTGTTGTTGTAGAGGGTTTAATTCGAAATTGGTCCTTTAGTCACTAAGGTGGAAACCGGATAATGCGATCCATGAGGAATCGAGGGAACTCCTCGAAATTTATATCGACACATATAGTGATTTTGACTTTTACTGAAGTAACACAATGCAGCATATGCTCCTAAAAATAAGATGTTGAAACCAAGGTATACCTTGGTTTCAACATCTTATTTTTTGGACCTAGGGTATACCCAAGATCCAAAAGCACTTAACAGAACTCCTCAGTCTTTAAAGATACGCGTTTGGAAATTTCAGCATTGTTTAAAGAACTGCAAGCATATGCCACTTTGTAACTTACAGTAATCATCATCATCACCTTAACAACAATACCTAATGGAAGCTTGGCGCGTATTCAATTATACATTCGATCGTTTATTTTAGACGTTCTTAAGACGTATTAATAACAAATTTACAAAATATATAACTAAAACGGGTGAAATTATTATTTTTAAACAAAAAATTAAACCGACTTCCAAAGTATGAAATAAAACTTATTTTCTAAATAATTTCCTTTTTAAATTTGGCTATTTCTCTACTTAATCTTCTTAATATGAACTTTAAGCCACCACCACGGTACCGGCAAATATGAACGTGAGTTCTATAAAATAATGTCGAATATCGTTTGGGCTGGTATCGACTTCAAAATTAAGAAGATTAAGTAGAGAAATAGCCAAATTTAAAAGGGGAATTATTTAGAAAATAAGTTTTATTTCATACTTTTTGTGTATTTTTACTATGGAAGTCGGTTTAATTTTTTGTTTAAAAATAATAATATGTCATAAATGATAATACAAGTTGCTGAAACGTAGGTATATTATAGAGTGACTTTTAATAAGTGTAAAACACTTTACCACGTGATAATGCTCATGATAACAAACATCTTACCCAAATAAACTTTTTAGAGCATTTATTATAAGTGAAAATTCCTGTAGGATTGCATTCAAATTGACTGTCGGCCATTTTGGATATTCCGTCAAGTTGGATTTTTGGGTTTTTCTCAGCAATCCCTTTCATTTGATACCCATATTGTAGGAGTGCATTAAAAATAACTTGTCGGCCATCTTGGGTGTTCCGCCATGTTGGATTTTCGAGTTATTCTCAGCAAGCCCTTTCATTTGATACCCATATTGTAGGATTGCATTCAAATTGACTGTCGGCCATCTTGGATGTTCCGTCATGTTGGATTTTTGGGTTTTTCTCAGCAATCCCTTTCATTTGATACCCATATTATAGGAGTGCATTAAAAATAACTTGTCGGCCATCTTGGATGTTCCATCATGTTGGATTTTCGAGTTATTCTCAGCAAGCCCTTTCATTTGATACCCATATTGTAGGATTACATTAAAATTGACTGTCGGCCATCTTGGACGTTCCGTCATGTTGGATTTTCGAGTTTTTCTCAGCAATCCCTTTCATTTGATACCCATATTGTAGGAGTGCATTAAAAATAACTTTCCGGCCATCTTGGATGTTCCATCATGTTGGATTTTCAAGTTATTCTCAGCAAGCCCTTTCATTTGATACCCATATTGTAGGAGTGCATTAAAAATGACTTGGCGGCCATCTTGGATGTTCCGCCATGTTGGATTTTCGAGTTATTCACAGCAAGCCTTTTCATTTGATTGCATATTCACACCAAACAAGATACTCGTCAAGACGAATCATACGAGCCCAAACTCGATGGAACCCCATCGTCGTTTAATTACAGAGTTCCTATGGCCATATTCTAGCTCCCTGGTTACCATATAGTATCAAAGTATTCGTCAAGACGAATTAAACGAGCCGAAACTCGATGGAGTTGCGTCGTTTTATTACGGAGTTCCTATGGCCACCTTCCAGCTCCATCATTAGATCCTGGTTACCATATAGTATCAAAGTACTTGTCAAGACGAACTAAACGAGGACAAATTCGATGGGACTATGTGGTTTTATTTCGGAATTCCTGTGGCCACCTTCCAGCTCCATCATCAGATCAGCTCCACGTCATCATAATATTGCATTGTCATGCGGTTTACATATTCGTGCAAAATTTCAACTCAATTGGAAACCGGAAAGTGGATCAAATTTAACTTGCAAGAATCCATTACAGACCGACAACGGGACAGGTGAAACTAAATAAAAGCTTATAAAATTAAACACAAGTTCTTCGAGAACTTACCACGGGACAAGATTGATGTGGTGTGAAGTGTCCATAAATATTATTATTATATTATAAGTCATCCTATACAGATAAACCTACCTACTAATATTATAACTCTGTCTGATGCCGCCCGCCCGCCCGTGAGGTTCTCACGTAACTATGCGCACATAATAAGCACTCAGGGATTAAGAATTTTTCTACCAGTGAAAGAATTTTTCAAATCTGTTAGGTTTCAGAAATTATCAATATCATACAAACATACAATGGTTTCCTCTTCACAATATCATGAAGGTAGGTAAAATAATATAAATGTCCTATATTCCCTATTAAATCATATTGTCACCCGAACATCTACAATGTTCCAAGGGAAATACACGGCGTTTTGTGTTGCAACTATTCTAATTTCATTTCTTCCATTTAACTCTATCAAAATGCAAATAATCAAAAAATAAATAACAAATTTCTAATTATCGGTTACTTGGTAGGTTCTAAATAACTAGTGATTTTTATTTTACATTTCTCTCTCAGATTATGAATAACATAATATTTAACCGATTTTATTAGTATTTGTTACTTATACACCATATCGCACATAAAATCTACCAAACCTGAAATTTAAGAAAAGATATAAACTGGCTAGACTAGGTTCCTTGTTAGAACGAGACACAGGGATAACTTATAGCTATCTCACCGAGACCGGCTTTTTTATTGCGCACGTGATAAGCTTTAAGTCTGAGTAGTAAAGATCATTTTTGATTGAATTAAAAGAAAAAAAAGTTTCAAGTACTCTTTCCTGTTGTATATAAAGGCGTGACTCCTGTTCGAAACATTACACAGAAAACATGAAACATTGGGGCGTGGCTATACACATTTGTCTAGGAATAGACAATGTTTTTGTTTTCGGAGACGGACGAAAAACATTCCCGCGCGGGTAGAGAGGGGAAGAAATGTTTCATTTCTTAACTAGTGTTCACATCGTTCACATGACACCTAGGTACAGGTTTTTTAGGGTTATAGTTTTGCGTGTTGTGTTTTTTGTGTTTGTTTTTATAATCCCTCATAATATATGGCCTGACTTAATTAAAAAACAGAAATTTTGACAGTTTTCAATAGAAATGCGTAAATTATTTATGAGTTGAAAAAAATACTTTTATGAAACACCTAAAGTGGCCTTTTCAGAACCCCTCTTTTCTCCTAGATTCTACACCTACAATCACTAAAACTGTGAGCGCTAATACGTCTTCCTCGTCGGAACTTAGATCGTGTCTGGACAAAATGTTTTGTTTCGACCAAAAACATTTTCTGTAGCTGGAGACAGCTTGTGTATGAAAACAAATGTTTTTGTTTCATGTTTTCTGTGTAATGTTTCGAACAGGAGTCACGCCTTAAAACTTACAAATTCCTTGACAAAAATACAGACTACCGGAAGCATTAACCTGTCAAGCGTCACTTGCTGCCTTGCAGCAAGTGACAGCATGACTCTCACGCGTCGCTTGCTGCCTGGTGGCAAGGTGGGCACGCCCATAGAATAAATTTCTAATTTATAAGTGGTTTGTTTGTACCACATAATTTATACATTTATGTAATTAATATTAAGTTTTTTATGCATATACGAAGTATTTTCCATAAATCTACTACAAATTACTTCAGAAAATCGAATGAAAAATATACGTTTTTATTGCTATTTTATTTCATAGTGAGTTTATGATTTTCTTGTGAAATGCATTTTGAATTGAACATTTTAGTAGAAATTTTATTAGAACGGTATTTATTCTAGAGTCTACGAATAGAATATATGGATAAGAATAAGTAAATTTATTACTATGATTGTTTTTGTAAGACATTACCGTCAAAATAGGCCTAGTTTCGGAGGGTTCAATGAGGGAGTTCCCTTATTGTACATTGTAAAAAAATAATGAGTTACTGTAATATTTAACATCCTGAAATGTATAAAAATATAAAAATATGTATTTAATTATGTCCCAGTTACAGTTTATTGAGCAATCAAAATATGTACTATGTCAGATATTTTTCATAGTAATTGTAATTAGTTTTGCTCCAATCCTTGTTAGTACAACTGTTTTTGTATTAAATTTTTATGTATAATATATCCAATTACGTAAATAAAGCAACAATCACTGTATAGAAACATACATTTTATATTTATTTGAGTTTTAAAACAAAATATTAAAAAAGACGAAGTTTATGTGTTTGTATCAAGATTCCATTTATTAAATGAGTATTTTTCTAAATTCCATTTACGTCATCACTTAGGAAATCTATTCTACTTTTTAAATATATATCACATGCATAGGTAGTACATAAATTATAACAATATAATTTGGAGAAATAAAAATCGCGGGAATCGAAATTAGACTGACAATTTTATAGTAGGTAACTGTAACTTATTTTATATCGGTTTTTGAATTAAAATTTTATATATAATGTGTGCACCTACGTAAATTAAGCAAATTTTACTATATAGAAACATAAATTTGGCCTTAGTTTAGATTTGCAATAAAAATATAAGAAAAAGTCGTGTGTTGTGTTTGGATCAAGATTTCTTTTATTAAACTAGTATTTTTCTTAATTCCAATTATATTATCAATTAGGAAATTTAATCACCTTTCTAAATATATATAACATGCATATGTTTTATTCACATTAAAACATTATAATCTTGAAGAAAAACACGACGGGAAACGTCATATGATTTATAGAGGTCGGTACTCCGTGCGTCTGTCATGAGGGAATGAGGTCGTCCTCCTCCTTCCTCTCCGTAATGTGTGTGATGAGGTATCATTTGGCATGTTCCCACTTGAGTGTCAATAACGAAGTCAAAAGTAAACAATCAGTGCAAGTGTTTACGTTATTTGAAATGTTTACTTTCAAGTGGATAGGTACTTAATTATACTGAATCTAATAACTGTAATTTATAAATCTGTTTCTATATTACGTAATCACTTAGGAAATTAATTATATTTTTAAATATATACATCATCCATAGGTTTTATTTACTTATTAACATTAAAATTGCGAAAAAAAATCGCGAAAAAAATTGCGGGAGAATGTAAGGAAAATTAATTTTTGGTGGCAAAAAGGCCCGACGCTTGTCTGCATAACCTGTCAAAGAGTGTCAAGGCGCTTGACAGGTTAAATAAGATTTTTATTAAATATAGAGCAAAAAAAGCAATGAAAATTGATGTTAAACTTCGAAATTGTCCCGATTTTCCCCCCATTTTATGGTACCACTTGTCAATAACTGAATATATTAATCGGGCTGCCGATATCGGACCGATAAGACTTACGGACGCGTCCGTAAATGTTTATCCTGTCGAGCGTGTCAGAGTTTTTTGACAGTTACCCCCTTCACGCGTCGAAGCCTTTTTCGCGCCAAAAAACGATATCCCCCACGTCTCCCGCCTTCTCCCGCGATATTATTTTTCAGGATTTCAATACCTATTTTATTTTAAATAAAACCTATTCATGTTATGTATATTTAAAAATAGAATATATTCCATAATCAAATAATTTAGACACCAAAAGAAAATGAAGAAGTACATGCAGTGTGACGAATCAGTGACGACTTTTGTCTACACTAATATTATAAAGAGGAAAACTTTGTTTGTATGTTTGTTTGTTTGTTTGTTTGTTTGTTTGTTTGTTTGTAATGAATAGGCTCAAAAAGTACTGGACCGATTTCAAAAATTCTTTCACCATTCGAAAGCTACATTATCCACGAGTAACATAGGCTAAATTTTATTTTGGAAAAAAATAGGGTTCCGTAAGATATTTGGGTTTTTCGGACACAAGGTGTAAAAAATCAACCAGAAAAGTTACTTATTTTGCGTACGCTGCCTAAACTATAAAAGATAGAACCATAAAATGTTCTAATTAATTGTAGATCTTATAAATATCTACAAAAAAGTCCGCGACACACTATACCTATCTATGTCGAGTGAGGCACAATAACCATTTTTTTATTTAGAAATCTTGATTTTTTTTTGGACTACATTTAAATGCGTTTATTTTACTCATGTTATTAATCCTTATCAAAATAAATTATTTCATCACTAAGTACAGTTTATGTAGATAATATTTGGTCTTTGAATTATTAAAATTGGACGTTTGGTTTTGAAGTTATGGCGAAATTAAAATATTACGATTCCTGCTGCACGGCCCGTTGCGGAGTGGGCGTCACCAAGGCGGGGTGCGCGTGCGGGTTAATGTTTAGTTTAGTTTACTTTAGTTAAATAGTTTAGTTATTTTATAAACATCAAATTGATAATATCTTAAAATATAATACATTATAATATCTATACATCTATACAGTTAAATACAATTTAAGTGTCTGTTTGTAACTTCAAATTAACAGCTTTTTACATAATGAATCTGAAAGTATATTCGGTACTTACAATAAAATACATTTTTTTTTAAATTTTTGTCTGTCCGTCTGTCTGTCTGTCAGTCGGTCTGTCTGTCTGTTTGTTCCGTCTAATCTCTGAAACGGCTGGACCGATTTTCACGGGACTTTTACTAGCAGATAGCTGATGTTATAGGGTCTAACATAGGCTACTTTTATTTTAGGGTTCCGTTTAAAAAAATAGGATTCCGTTTTCGTTAGTCATAAATAAAGTCGCGGGTAAATTTCAGCGATATCCCAAAGTATTGTTCAACGCGGACGAAGTCGGGCAAAAGCTAGTTTTTGATAAAGGTCTAGACGCATAGACGTAGAAATAATAACTGGACTAAGTTCTGTGAGCCAAAAAAACGATCCGAGCGAGAGGTTGAACGAGAGGCCGTGTGTCCCTTTCTAGTAAGGTGACAATAATATTTTCTGCTTGTGGACAAACTGCAAAGCTGTGTGAGACAAATTATTGTGAAACTCTGAATGATATACAGCTGAGGCTTTTAAAAGTCGACGAAATTGAATAGTATAAAATCATGAAGGTTTGAAGTGACGGCTGCATTAATATGTAACAGATTTTATGTAATTCTCTGCCTTAATTCAACACTACTGAGCCATTTTTGTCGCATTTCTTCATTGTTGAGAAATCTATAAAAACTGTATAATATTATCATTAAAGGACTTGCTCGACTCCACACGTTTTTTTCTCAGTACTTACTACGATTCTAGGCGAGTCGCTACTGACTAGTTTATAACAAAACGTAGTACAGTTATAACTCTTAATAACGTCAGTTGCTTTAATGTTATAGCTCTACCAGAATCTGATGGCATTTTAAAAAAAATAAAAAATGTGATTTTCATATGGCAATGTCAAGTATGACCCGTCAAATCAAAGTACGTGATCTGTCAACCGCTGCTAAAATTTTGTGATTATGTTCTTGGAATTTGTTGTATTTGTGAAAATATCCAAAAAGGCAATTCGATCTCAAGCGAGAAATATTGTTTTCTATGTCTATAGTAAAATACAGAAAGAAGAAGGTGTAAATCGAACTCAATCTTATAATTTAAAGTTCGTGGTAGAGTTGACCGGTAAGTTAGAGTGAGTTGTTTTGATACTTTTAGTTTTTTTATATTTTCTTAGGTAATTATTGTGACTTCTTTAAATGTGTTTCCAGTACTACTATAAGGTGAATCGTAGCTGATGGCACATCGAATGATGGTTTGTTTTCCATGCCTGGTAAAAGGAGGAGAGGAGGAAAAAAGAAAATCAACATAAGACAGTTTCGATTTATAGTTGATTAGGAATAAAGTAAACGTGTTCTATACAGTTCGGAAGGAAATTCCAACATTAAATAAACTGTTGCCAATTTAATTGTATGTTATTCGTAATAAATAAGTATATAAAGTAATTCACGATTGATTTATTTTTCATGAAATATCATTATATTACAAAGTATAAAACAAAGTCCCTTTTTTGTCTGTCCTCTATAATATGCTTAAATCTTTAAAACTACGCAACGGATTTTGATGCGAGTTTTTAAAATAATAGTCTTTAAGTATTTAATAGTCTTTAAGATATTATAAGATTATGGTAAAATTTATATTCAAGTACTTATTATGTAAGTATATTATCAAGTGGTCGCGCATGTCGTATCGAGGTGATAGGGTCCCATTTTAAACAATTTGCATTGGGCAAACCTAAAAACATGTTCAATATTGTATCAGTAGTATATTGCTGTAAGTAGGTAGAGAATTATTCGCCGAAGTAGTTTTTTCTCCAAGAACACTATTCCACGCGGGCGAAGCCGCGGGCAAAAGCTAGTTTTCTATATTATACACCGAACATTCTTCATACAGTCTTATTATAATTCATGTTCAATAATACTAGACATAATTAAATATTAACCAGTATCAAGATCGTTTAATCCAATTTCCCCAGTATTGCACACTACAAATTTTTTTTTCCCTATTTGCCATGAGATTCTGGTACACCTATAACACTTTTATACTAGAATAACATTACAATTAACTTACTAATGTTACTAATAAACGAAATATTGCAACCAACATAAATTTCACTTCTCTTCCAACCTCTCGCTCGGCTCGTTTTTTTTGCTCACAGTACTCGGTCCTGTTATTATTCCTAGGTCCATGCCTCTCTTCTGGCTGTCTCGCTCGGCTCGGATTTGCCTCTATATTACCATTGTGAAATGCACTTTATTTTCTCGTGATAGAGTTATTTTTAGCAAGTACAAAATTCGAAGTTTACTATCCAGTTTAACTTAGAGGTGGGATATAACAGGTTAAATACGATACCTGTTATACCTGTTACTGTTATACGTAACTACCTGTTTCGGATACCTGTTAAAAAATAACAGTCATGTTAGTAGGTATGTAGTATACGTACTCAGTTCGATTACTAGGTTGGAAGGCCGTTCAAGTATACTTGAACGGCCTTCCACAACGTTTACATAAATTCCTGATATTGTAAATGTATTTGTTCTTAATATTTAGTGTAATTTTAGAATTTATAACACTGTAGTCTATACATTTAATTATAATTTTTAATTAAATATAAGTATAATTTTATTTTATCGTAATGTGAAGTCCTTTTTATTTTTGTTTTATTTAAACCCTTGTTCTTCCCCCATAGGACAGGTTACGCCTAGTTTGGGGGATAGAACAAATAGTCAATATTTGTAAACTACTTTGCATTAAACGATTTATTTATATATTAACAAGTTAATTTTAAAAAAATGTCTATTTTTTTTGTTTACAGAAGTTACAAAAAAAAATTAAGTAACAGTACTAACCATTTGCCAGTTTCAAGTTAAAAAGGCGGGAAATAGAATATTCATTCAAATTTTCATCACCGTATTTCTAAATCGTCAAGTCCAAAGCCTAGTCAAAGTCTAAATAAACAGTCAGGGTAGTAATGCGTTGTCAGTCGATTCAGTAAAGTGGTAGACGCTTTACTGAAACTTCCTGTGGAGTTTTGGCGGAAAACCCCAAAATAGCACGCATTTTGTAGTTGTATCACTTGCCCACATTTGTACACGACAACGAATATCTAATGGTAAATATTCTACCAATATTAGGCATTAACAACCGAAATAACAATAATTTTGAAAGAAACACAAATACACAATTATTTTTGATTGACTTTAGAATTTTTAAATTGATTAGTTGATAGTTCAAAGAGAATAAATAATCAATACTCCCTAGGAACTTTCAGTAAAGCTTTTACCACTTTACTGAATCGACTGACTTGATTTTAAGTGCACTGACTATTTATTTGGACTTTGGACTTGACTACGGTGCGGTGTTGAAAATTTAAAAGAAAGTTCAATTTCCCGCCCTTTCAACTTAACACTGGCAAATGGTTTGAAGCCGCAGCTAGTATAAAAAAAAAAGACAGAACTCGTGACAAATGACGTCTGTCTATAACCCGACCATATGTAATGGCACGTAGTGTATATGGGATTTGTTCTTGATTGAGTACAACCTGAATTTTTTACTAAAAAAATACTAATTATTTCTCATTCTAGCAAGTAGTAGATGCATATATGTGTAAGAGAGACATACAGAGTATTTAAATACTAAGTGCCTTTCGTTTTTGCATATGGAGTCGTTGTATGTGTAACAGAGAGACAAGATCGGACTATTACTATATACCGGTAACACGTACGCTGTACTCAGGTAGTTATTTTTTACTTGTTACGCTGCTAGTAACAGACGTATTCTGTTATGTTATTTAATAACTGTTAATTTAGTAACTGGATATCGACTGTTATGTGTTATTTCCTATTACCTGTTCCTTTTTACCTGTTACGTTAAATACGTCCCACCTCTAGACTTTAACTACTAGATCCAGGCGTTCTGACGTCTCACGTGACATTAACTGTGAAGCGGCCAGCTGAGGGCTGAGGTTGTTTTTATTTTTGTGACTTCAAATTTGTGTTATACCTACTTCTAACTTAACATCTTTATCTAAAGTCTACCTATTACTTTATTATTTAGTAATTGAAATTCATAACATCATACAATATTTGTTTCATCTCAGGCTGTAACGTTATATATGAAGTAAGATTTGCGTGAAGTATTTCCAGAGTCCCTTGAAAGTTCAAGATAATTCAGATTATATTAATAATAACGAATCAATTTTTCCAGGCTACCTAGAAATGTTTACTAAGTATGAGAGATGAGTCATGAGAGATACATAGTCTACTCCATAGATATAGTTATCACTGGTCTACTCAGAATTCTATTGTAACACAGTGAAACATTATGATCAAGTGATAAAGTACCTGAAAGAAAATAAATATGAAGAAGGAGTTTAAAAGATTTTTGGAGCACAGCACTTATATGACAATAATTTTAGTTTTAATTCCTGGTTTTGTGTATTTTGAACTATGTGTTGTTTTACCTACTGTTTCTGAAGCTTGGTCATATTCGTATTTTGTCCACTACTTTTGTGCAATATTTTTATTACAAAACATTATAGGGAATATGATATATGGCATGTTTACTAATACAAGTATAAGGGGAACATACTTGGAACCAGATTCTAAATCTAATTGGACATTATGTTCAGTCTGCGAGTGTCTCCGTCCCCCACGAGCGTGGCACTGTAACAGCTGTGATATTTGCATATTAAAAAGGGACCATCATTGCACATTTTTTGCATGTTGTGTAGGATATTTTAATCATAGGTATTTTATGTATTTCACTTTATACATTTTTATAGCAATGGTATATGCCTTTTATTACAATGTTATATATATGTCACAATTTGTAAAGTGGAATAACGGTCTAATAATTTTAAAATGTATTTTTCCTCTTTTAAGTTTTGTCATTGATTTTGGAAATGAGAGCTTTTACATAATGGTAATTGATATCAATGTTATTGTTGGAGCTTTTACTGGATTTTTATTTATTTATCATTTTAATAATATATTACATGGTAAAGTGACTCCAGAAAGAAAGTTAAATAACAATGTTTCATATAATATGGGTTGGAAAATGAATCTAGTAGAAGTATTTGGATGTCGATGGTATTTGACCTGGGTTTCACCATTTTTTAAAAGCTCTTTACCAGGTAATGGTATAAAATGGGACAATGAATATAAAAATGAATAACTTTAATACATTTTTACAACTAATAAATTTTTTCCTTAATAGTGTTGAATCTATAATATTAAATGTAGGTACTGACATACCTTTTTATTACAATTCATTTTGTACAAAGGAACTCATAATAGTAAATTGCAAAATTATTTATATTTGAAAAATTGTACATTTATATAAATTTTCATCCCAATAAAAACATTTTCATGTAAAGTGATGCCAAGACAATACCATGACTCGCACTGAAATGTCCAAGCCACATAACTTGACTAAGGCGTAGAGTTTGTGAAGTTAGGCTTGTAGAGTTAAGACGTGTTGAGTTAGAAGTTTGGTAGATTCAGAAGCTTGGTTTCACATGAGATGTGATAGCTTTTTGACAGTGTGAGTCGTATGATATCGTCTTGGCATCACTTTATATGGAAATGTTTTTGGTGGGATTTCACTTCTCTTTGAAAGTTGTTATGACAATATTTTTTTTTTGTTATTGTTACTCCTTTAACAATTTTATATTATAACAATACCCTACAACAATTTTCAGACCTCTAGAGTAGAAATTTGTGTAAGTAAGTTTAAGAACTAGGGGATGAAAATACTACTTAGGTACACAAATTTTTACTCTATTTGGTATGTAACAACTTTTATCCTTCAACCCTCTTAGGGTTGAAGGATAAAAGTTGTTACATACCAAATTTCAGCTTTCTAGGACATCCAGAAGCACCCTATAATTTTGTTGAAAATCAGTGAGTGATGAAATCAGGGTATTTTAGATATCAATAAAATCTAAAGTATAAGATCTATGCAATCACAACTTTACATGTTTAATTAGTCTGCTACTGTGGACATATCCTGAAAATTTCGTTTATCTGGTATAATCCAAATCCAAGTAAAAAGGGTTAAAAAATCGACGAAACTTTTCGAGAAAAAGGGAGTCTGGTAGTGCCCTTGTGCTTAGCTCGTCTTGGCGGGGACACTAACGTGCCCCCAGATAATAAGCACTGTACAATACCTACCCTTAATTTTTTTTAATAAAGATTATCTGCCTGATCATATTTTTTTTATTACCTACATAATTAAATACCTACATTGTACTAGACTGTAAGACCAAATGAAAATACCTTGTTTCGGTGCTTCTTATCATATTATGAATTTCTACCATAATTCATATTTTAATTTTTATCTTTCATCTTTTTAGGGTTCTTTTGCCTCTCAGATACGCAATAAAAATATGTCTAAATGTATAAATGTTGTTTATGTTTCTATGTAAATGTACCTAATTGAGAAAGAACGATTGACCTAACACCTATAGTTATTATACAAAAGCACGGTAGGTGAGTGTGATAGTATTTTATTCTATAAATTCTGTGTTTCTAAGCATTTCTTAGTTTTAAAAATATTAGCTTCTGCACACCTGCAAAACTACACAAACGTTATTTCACGCCGGGTTTTTATGAGGCGGTGTTATCACTCCGGTTAAGGTGCCGAAGCATGTCTCTCAGGCGGGTCCTTTGTCGAAACGAGTCTTTGGTCTGTAATTTCCAACCAAGTTAACAATTATATTTTGACGACCTCTGTGGCTCAGTGATTGAGCGTGTGTGGTACTCAAGCCAAGAGCCAAGCAAGGGGGTCTCGGGTTCGAATCTTTTCGAGTTCGAGTTCATTCGAAAAGTTTTTCTGTGTTTCTTACGGACCTATATTAGGTAAATATATGTCCGTTGTCTGGTACCCGTAACACAAGTTCTTCGAGAACTTACCACGGGACCAGATTGACGTGGTGTGAAGCGTCCATAGATATTATTTTTGTATACCAATAAAGACCTTTTTGCCATTCATTATTGTCATTATTTAAGTACTTAATTAGTCTGGAGGTATATTCTGAGTTACAAGATCCATTTCTCATTCGATTCGGAATGACCTCTAGAAACTTTGAAAATTTTCAAGAGGGGCTTGAAAAAATTGCAAAAGTTATAAACAATTTAGTAAAAAACAAAAAGGGGTATGTATGGTTTTTTGAAAATATCTCGGAAACTATTCAAGATATCCGAATTTTGAAAAAGTCGTAAGTATATGAAACCTTGCCTTTATTTTAAAATACCTACCTATTCAACGATACCCCACACGATGGGGTAGAATGAAAAAAAATCATCCCCAATTCACATGTATGGAGAGATACCCCTAAAATATAAAATATTTTTATTTTATAACGCCAAAACCGAGGCCTAGAACCTTTATACAATCTATAACTAGGTATACCAAATTTCATCCATTTATATTTATAATTACAGAAGCTAGAGGCGCAGACAGACACATACAGACAGACAGACAGACGTCGGACGGACAGAGCGAAACTATAAGGGTTCCTTGAGTTTTACGGAACCATAAAAATATAAATTATTATTGAATTAATCATTATAATGATTTTATAGATTGTACTCAATACATTTCCTTTACAAATAAGCGTAGAGGGGTCAAAAAATGAACCAAATATTTGACCGGCAAGATCCGCGTTATTAATTTTTGACCAAATCCATTGGTGGAATTCGGTCCTCACATTTTGCATATATGTACTTAACATGTTCTCAACTACCTATAGATAGCGCCTGCACTAAAATGTATTTTGACTGTCATACATTTGGTATCTTTTCTATACCTATATTTCCATATAACTATAAATTATAATATGCATGGTCCATAAACTGCAGAGAAATGTTCAAAGATATCCGTGTCGGTGTAAAATACTATGAGAAGTATATTTTATATCATCATAATGTGATGATGGTAGTGATGATGACGATTACTTTAATTGACGTAGTGGTATATGCTTGCAGTTCTTTAAACAACCACCATAGATGTATAATATTAAAAAGAGGACAACGCCGAAATCCCCAAACATGTAGATACATGGTACATAAGGAGTCAGGAGCTCTGTTTACTTTTGGATCCAGCCTGATCCAGGGTAGGTATACCTTGGAGCAAAATCTTACTTTATATATGCTTGGACTACTTCAGAAAAAGTCAAAATCACCATATGTGTCCATACAAATTTCTAGGAGTTCCCTCGATTCCACATCATCCCATCATCATTTTTTTGAAAGTCAGTTAAAAAATAACGTAGAAAAGATGTGACGTATTACAAGCAAGTAGGTAGGTACCTACCTTATGAATAAATTATTATGACATGATTTTGAAGCAGTGATTTGTGCGAGCGAGTATGAGTGTTGCGTTATCGTATAGTGCGCAGAGTGAGGGCGGGCGCGGCGGCGGGGCGGAGGGCGGGCGGCTCGGCGCCGGGCGGCAGTGTGCGCGCAGGACCCGAGCGGCGTTCACTCGGCGGCGCGCCACGGCGCGACATGCCCAGCTGATGTTTATTTATACCGCGAGCTCGGCGGAGGGCGCGCGCGGGAGGCCCTCCCCTCCGCGGCACCACGGTTTCGCGTGATGCAGCCGAGCGAACTGGCCGACACCGCGCACGCCGCTAGCGGAAACCCCCCGCAGCGTGGCATCAACGGTGGACGTTTCGACTTCGACGACGGCGGGACATATTGCGGAGGTTGGGAAGATGGCAAGGCTCACGGCCACGGCGTATGCACCGGACCCAAGTCCCAGGGAGCCTACGCCGGATGCTGGCACTTCGGGTTCGAAGTGTCCGGCGTCTACACCTGGCCCAGGTGAGATAGTGTCTCCGCCCGGGCATCGCACGTGCCCGTAATCCGCGTCCGAAGCGGCTCCCGAAATAGTCTGCTATTAATAATTGAGTTCGGTGTTTCGCTAGAAAACGCGTGTAACGGCGGTGAAAGTGTCTAACGCTGCAACCCCGAAGAAAATATTCATATCGATCTGTAACTACTGATAAGACTAGGTGATAACAATGGGTATCACGGTGACCTACATGTCGATTGACCCCTTGTCGCTATTAAAACACAATTTAAAAGTTGAAAAATAGCATCAAAGTATGTTATGACAAAACATGAGTAGGTAAACCTACCCGCGAGTCATGATCCAATATTCATGGCCAACTTACAGCTGTAAATGTTGTATGGTGTCGAAAATACAGTTCTTCAGAACACGCAATGGAATGAAAGACACATACTTAGTACATTTCTATCAATCTAACCATTTAATCTGGAAATGCCTAAGTACAAAGTTACTTGGGTTTTTACAATGATAAAATTTATTGATGTATAAACAAAATGAATATACATACCTACTTAGGCTTAATAATTCTTACTTAGAATTAGTAGCTACTTGGTAATGTGAATTAGCTGCTTATTATAATATGTGATCTTATAGAACCTCTTACCTAGGTAAAACCTATAGGTCTTATATGATAACATAAAAGCTTTTCGACACAAGCTGCATTTATTGGGTATCTACAAAGAGGGTCTAATATATGCATTTTGTAGCTTTGCAAATTTTCAGATTTCTGCATATAAATTTGTTTATCGTTACTGTTACAACAATCCTTCACAGCAACAATCAATAACAGACACTGAATCTGAATAATTAGAACATAAAAATAAACATTTGTTAGAAGCATAGCAACATGAAATAGGGTTTATTATTGTCAATGTTTTAATTTCAAAAAATATTATACTCGTTACAAAATCAAATGCATCCAGTCCATCCATCCATTACAAAATGTAGAAAGAATAAACCCACATTAGTATTTAGCCCCAACATCTCGGTTGCAGTGCCAGACCTTGCTATTAATCACAGCGAATGCTCGCTAGTCGCTACCATGTAACCCACTTTGTTCAGGTCATTGCTCTATCAAAATAGGAAGATGTTCTTTGCGATTTCCCACAAACACTATCTATGTATTTAAAGTTGAAAGTTCAACTTTTGTGTAATTGAAGTTTCTGTTTCAGGCACTTAGCTTTTGATAAAGGCTTTTAATAGGTATTTAAGTGGTACTTAAAAGTTAGCCTAATTATAAGTTATACCTACCTAGATGCTATATTATGTAGCATTTGGCTTTGTCACTTTTATAAAAGTTTATTCAAGAGCATGAAATCTCAATTTTTGTCAGCGAAGGTAAAAGCTTGTGAAAAATGTTTTAATCTATTAGAACTCGAGTGTCAAAAATATGTACAAAATATTGATCAACATTCAACACTTACCTATCTACATTTAGATAGGTATAAATAATATAGTAACTGATAAGTAATTAGTTTATCCTTTTAAGAAAAAGAAAAATAAACCGTTATAGTTTATAAATACACTAGCTGGTGCCCGCAACTTCGTTTGCGTGGAATTAGTAAATGAAAACGGAACCCTTTTACCCGACCACGGCAAAGCCAAAAGGAATGATAATGATTTTGGCTGTCTATGTATGTTAATATTACCTGACTGCAGAAGGTTTTTGGTATCAAAATAGAGCTTGAAGGGACGATTCCAAGAATATACAACACGTATAGTAAAATGGTCAAGCATGAGTCTGGCTCTGAAAAAAGACCGTTCATCCCTTTAGGGGTTGAATATCGAAAAATCATGAAACACATGTTTACTTATTTTCTTTTAGTACTACATTTACAAAGTTCCAAGCCGAAACTTTAATAAGTTTGGAATTAAATTTTTTATTAATCCTATTTAGTGATTAATCCCCTTATGGGGGCGGGTAATCCCCTTATGGGGGCGAATTTCTCAAAATCCCTTCTGAGTGGACCTATACGTAAAAAAGGAAGCCACGGTCCAAATATTACGTTTCTAGCTTCAGTAGTTTAGCCTCGGCATCGATGAAAAAAAAATACATTCATATCCCGGTTAGGGGTTGAATATCGAAAATCATGAAACACATGTTTACCAAATTTGTTTAAGGACTACATTTACAAAGTTCCAAGCCGAAATATCAAAGTCTTTGCGGCACGATATTCGTCTCTTTAATACTAGAAGTATTGAGGACATGATACAGCGAAACAAGGGCTCAAAAGTGTTTGCAAGAGACACGTCTGTTGGGCAGAGCCGGTTGACGAAGCTGAAGACAGAGGATGGGAAAGTTGTGTCAGCCAGGCCCGAGGTGCTCGCAGAGGTCGAGAGTTTCTATGAGCAACTTTACACCTCAGTTGCCAAGCCTGTCGTTAATCTGGCTGAAGATCCTAGAGCTAGACTAACCCGACATCACACGGAAGATATCCCGGACATCAGCCTGTACGAGATTAGTACATACATAGGTGATGACATATGGAGCCGAAACGTGGTCATTCGCAACGGGACTTATTCAAAAGCTTCGTGTCGCTCAAAGAGCTATGGAGAGGGCTATGCTTGGAGTCTCTCTACGTGATAGAATCAGAAATGAGGAAATCCATAGCAGAACTAAAGTTACCGACATAGCCCAGCGCATTAGCAAGTTAAAGTGGCAATGGGCTGGACATATAGCCCGTAGAACCGATGGCCGCTGGGGCCGAAAGGTTCTTGAGTGGAGACCACGAACTGGACGCCGAAGCGTAGGACGGCCTTCCACCAGGTGGACAGATGACCTGAGAAAAGTCGCAGGAAGTCGGTGGATACAGGCCGCGAGCCACCGGTCGCACTGGAAATTTATGGGGGAGGCCTATGTCCTGCAGTGGACGTCACCAGGCTGAAAACGACGGGACCCCTTAAGGGAGTGAATTTCGCAAAATCCCTTCTTAGTGAGGAAGCCACGGTCCAAATATTACGTTTCTAGCTTCAGTAGTTTTGCCTCGGCGTTGATGAATCAGTCAGGCGTTGTTACTTTATATAATAGAAGATATCACTGAGAAGTGAGATACCAAGTCATCTAGACCAAAAAATCTTTGTTAAGTATACCTAATATACTTAAAGTACTTACCTAATGTACCTATATTACTGTTTAATGTTTATACACATCTGTAAAAGCAGTAACGGTTACGGAGATCGGTGAACAGATAATATACTTCATGAATTAACAAGAACTAAATTAAATTTAAAAGCTTTGATCGTTGTGAATATTTAAAAGGTACTTGTAAGTTTATATTATTTACTTTATTATATGGAAGAATCATACTATGGTCCATGCTTTATTATTTATCTCTCAGCATATTTTCCAAAACATAATAATTATTATCTAATTACAGAAACCAAATAAAAATTCAATTTAGGTAAGTATGTAGGTACGTAATTATTTCTGGTTTTGTGCGTGTTTTGATAGTCACTTGTAAATTGTAATCAATTACTTCATCATCTCATTTGTTGATTTACTTAGAAACTATATGTAACTATAAAAAAAATCCCACCAAAAACATTCTGTAAAAAACTAGCCAAGTCTCGATGGAGCTGCTTGTTAATCTCTAAAAAGTAATGAAATCTAGACAAAATCGTGCCAAGTCTAAGGTTCCTTACTGCGGTTTCTTTATTATTATAGTTAATGTTGAGTGACTTGGCCGTTGAACATTCTTTATACTTTTGTGGGTACAAGTCAATTTTGTTTACATTAATTTGTAACTACCTATGTTTGTTAAGCGAGATAATAGCCCATACTGGTATTGGTAATTGGACGCTAGTGTCTCATTTTAGGCTGTTGTTGATTGTACAACACACGTATTGGAGCAATGGTGTCATGGAGACCCTTTTGTACCCTTGTGTGCCCTTCAACGGCCAAGTCACACAACATTAACTATAATAATAAAGAAACCGCAGTAAGGAACCTTAGACTTGGCACGATTTTGTCTAGATTTCATTACTTTTTAGAGATAAACAAGCAGCTCCATCGAGACTTGGCTAGTTTTTTACAGAATGTTTTTGGTGGGATTTCACTTCTTTTTGTAGAAACGCGGGCATATTGATTTATTTTCCTAGACTTTAGTGTAATTTGTTTATTTAATTTGTGTAATGTTCGAGTAGAATAAAAGGGCCTGAAAATGCGGCAAAATGGTTCTAGTAAAGAATGGTACGGCAGTGTTTGCTTCGCGCTCGACTTGGCGGGGGCACTGCCGTGCCCCCAGATCGATTATCCTAGTTTTTATAGTTTTCTCTTTATGTGGCCATTAAACCCCAACTCTGTACCAAATTTCAGCTCTCTGAGTTTATGGGAAGTACTAGTTCTATTTTGATGATCATGAGTGAGTGAGTGAGTGAGTGAGTGAGTGAGTGAGTGAGTGTCGAAAATGCGAAACTTTGCTTTCGCTTAACTTCGGAACTAAATGACCTACAAACTTGAAATTTTGGATTTTAAGTACGTGATTATAGCTTATTGGATGACGAAAATTTCTGCGTTCTGGTCTTATCCAGAGGTTCTCAAATAGGGGCCTGAAAATGCGGCGAAATGGTTCCAGTAAAGGATGGTACGGCAGTGTTTGCTTCGCGCTCGACTTGGCGGGGGCACTGCCGTGCCCCCAGATGTTATTTAAATTTAAGACTTACCTCAAACCGAAACGATTGCAAGAGCCGCGCCGCGCCATGCAGAGCGACCTCAATTCTCGTATTCAAAGTAGACTTTCATTGTACTTTGATTTTATTATAAGTGAAGCGACATGTTGTCGTAAACTGAAACTGAACTTCATAAGAAGTTTCGACCAATCAGAACGCATTTCACGTTGGTTTGACGTTTACGAGAATACCGTTTGGAAGTTTCAGCGTATCGGGACTTGATTGTGCAGGTTTTATTTAGCAGAAATAATTCTGCTAAGTCCCTCTGGTTTGACATTCGAACTCTTGTAAATAAGCTGGTATCTTCTTGTTTCAAATATTAATCGATGCAGCACCGAGTCGCGTATTGTCTCGTTTCGATGTGATGTGACGCTTAGGCCAGACTATTTTTTTAGACGTTGAATTTTAAGTGTTCCACCCTTGTACGGCAAGCAGTGGATTCAATTAGCCTGTAATACCTAATTCTCACAGGAAACCTCGGCGGTTTCCGGTGTGGCATGGAAAGCTACAAAGTACACAAACACCTCAGCAAAATAGGCGTCAGTTTTGGACAACGTTTTCGACAACGGAGATTTTGTAAGTCGTAAAGAAAAGGGATGAGACACCCCTCCACCGCACCGTCTCCTCGACTGACCAGCTCTGAAACACGGAGCATGTTACATGTACAATATCAACAGTTCCTGCTCGACCAGTTTCTAAACATTTTCCTTTGCACTAGCACGCCTAAAAATATTTAAACACAAATGACGTAGTTCAACCACGTCTGCAGTGTGAATACTCTAAGTAGAGCATGTCCAGCCCCAGCTTTTAGGAATTTTTCCAGTTCGTTAGGAGCATAGGTCTGAAGACGGTGCTATAATCCGAAGTAGTCACGATAGATTCATTTGGATCGCAATGATGCCATAGATGGAGAGCTACTAACAAATTTAGGACAGGTGTTTGAGGCAAGCTTAAACCTTGTCCTGAACCTCAATTCTCGTATTTAAAGTAGACTTTCATTTTATTTTGATTGTATTGTAAGTGAAGCGAAATGTTATTATGAACTGATTTTATGAAGTTTTGACCAATCAGAGCGCGTTTAACGTTTACGAGAATACCGTTTGACAGTTTTAGCGTATCGGGACTTGATTGTTATTGTATTAATGCATGTTTTATTTAGCAAAATTGATCCTCTGTGGTTCTCCTATTGTACCTCAACTCGAAACTGCAGGTCTGGCTGGTCAGAAGTGAATATTTTTATGCCCAAAAAACATGTTTGAGGCAATTTGAAATTATGATATAGTGTTAGTTGGGGGAAAAAAGGCCAGGTAATTTTCTTGGAACTTTAACCTTGCCAGACCAGTTTCAAACAAAATAAAAACACGATAAAAACCAACACTCTAGGATAAAAACCTAACCAAAAGGCGCCAAAAGCATATAGTCACGACATGTCTAAGGAGGGTTGAAATTTGGTACAGTTAAAGACTGTGTATAGATCTCGGTTTTAGAATCATACAATTAAAATATTTTATATTTTAGGGGTGGCTCCACATACATGTGAAGTGGGGATGAAAAATATTTTTTTATTCTACCACATCGTGTGGGGTTTCGTTGAATAGGTATTTTAAAATAAAGGCAAGGTTTCATACGTCATGTATGAAACCGTGGTCTACTATATCTGTGCCAAATTGCATCAAAATCAGTCTAATAGTTTCGGAGCCTATTCAATGCAAACAAACAAACAAACTTTTTCTCTTTATAATATTAATATAGATTTAAATTTGCTAATTGAATATTTAAAAAATGTGCAAGTCCAAAAAAAGCAAACGATAAAATGTCTCTTCTATTTACAATAGGTTTGCTTTTAAACTTTTATACTACCTTCAGTACTTATACCAACTAGAAGACTGCAAAAGTAAGATTTAGTCAGTCAGTTCACACCGAGCGATACAAGGCGAACTTTTTAAGATCGATTAAAAATCATATTTTATTTAGGAACTACATACTAGTGATGTAACGAATATTCGCATTCGCATTCGCAAAATTTTTGCGAATGTTTTGCGAATATGAATATTAGAAAACAAAAGCAAATGTGCGAGTTTCTTACGCCGGTTCTTCTTGCCGGGCTAGTTTCCGAACCAGTGGTAGGCATCATTTAGGACAATTCTTTAAGCGTTATATCATAACCTACATGGAAATAAAAATTTTGAGTTTAAGTTTGAGTGAGCGGAGCGGAATGAATGACGCTTTATTTAGATCATAGATGAGTTCGTATGAACTCGGCAATACTCGGAAGATACGAACGTAACGAACCCATAACGAACCAGGGCCTCTAGTCAGGATGCATTCGACAATTTCAACGACCAAATTCGACAATAAAATGTATGGGATTTGACATAAGCCATCGCAAGCGACATGTCACTTAACGATGACGTATGTCAAATCCCATACATTTTTGATTACGAAGTTCGCCGTCGAAATTATCGAATGCATCTTGACTAGAGGCCCTTGTCCGAACGCGACTGCGCGACAAATTGGCGCCAAATATGAACAATGACTGAATATTCGCATTCGCATTCGCATATGTCGGTAGCAGATATTCGCATTCGCATTCGCGAATGCTAAAAAAGAGACATTCGTTACATCACTACTACATACACAAAACGATACACGCTTCAGTGCAAAAGCTCGTGAATCGCTCTTGCAATGAAACGTGTATCTTATTGTGTAGAGAATTAAATTTAATTTTGAATCGCTATCTTAAAAAATGCGCGTCTCGGTGTGAGAGCTAACCCTATCCTGTCCAGTATCCATATCTATTATGTCCACGGCACGGCATCATCAACGTAAAACGCGACACTGTGCAGTACGTTGAGGTAACAACGGACCGTGCGGTGTGCCACGATGTTGGCGCGGTGTCGTGCCGTCATCATGGCACGCCGCACGTTTCACGTTGCCGTTGAAGACGATATCGTGACGCCGAAATATGGAAAGGCCCTAAGGCAAAAGCTCTGCGAACTTGTGTCCTGCATCAATACAAAACCTACCACTGTGATAACTATATTTTATGTGCTCGGCTGCACCTCTTTCTATCTTCATACTACCTTTAATGTTTTATGTTGTGGGTGCCCAGTCATGCATGTTATATTAAGGCCGGGCACACTGTGTTCGTATCGACAATAATAACCGTTATATATGCCTATTCAACCAGTAAGCAGTATTTTCACTATAATTTTTATCTATTGCTATTTGCTAGAATTTAAAAAAAAATCTACCAAACCTTTCGCCAATATTGAAGCCAATGAACTTTAATTCATACTGTACCTACTTTTAGTTATAAAGATTACTGATGCTTTAAAAGGAATAGGTAGTTACTATAATAATATTCAAGAAGTGTACCGCAAGAAATATATAATGCTTTTTGCGCATATATAAAAACAGTTGGCAACTGCCGTAGCTACGGGTATAAAATAATTTTAAACGAGGTTAACAGAAACTTCATCTCAAAGGTGGAGCAAATGGAACTTTTGAAGTCTCCCACAGTCGGCTCGAGTACGAGAACTAGAGCTCGTCTAGTGTACCTACTGCAGGTAGGCAAAGAAATTAAATAGAGCACAAAAATTTATAGCTACCTGCGGTTGCTTCAAATGAGGTTTTCGCACATAAACAGTAGGTTCGTACCAAGTATTATTAAATTATGAAGCTAAACTTTCAGTACAGGAAGGAGTATGATCAAACGAACCCTTATAAAGTTCAAACTTAAAAATTATAAACATAGGCGAATTCCTAAAAAACCTCTAGTAACATAAACTATAGTATATAGAAATAAATGGTATTTATTTATTTAATTATAAATTACAGCACTGCAACATATGAATCACATATAACACGATCCTATAGAGCTATGTTCGATTAATAGCTGATATGCTTTGCTTCCTTTACGTAAAGTTTATACCCAGTAGATGCTGCCAAAATACTCTTGTATCTACATAGGTATATTACGAATAGGTACAATTACAATATCATTGATTGCATCTTAATTAAAACGAAATTAAATGCAATATGCAATGAAAACTAAAGTATCATTAAATATAAATGTGATTTAGGTATGTATAATGCAAGTAGGCACTCATTAGCTAATTGCAAAATAATGTAGGTGAGCCGTAGCATAGAACTCTACCGTGTAGGTAAGTTGGTAATATATGAATGCATAAACAAAGGTAATTCAAATCATTTAAACAAAATTCTAGTGACTATAATAACAAATTCCAACAGAATGTTTCATGAAAACGCATATTTGATATCGATTTGATCGATTTGTTAAATTTTGTGTGGGATTGAGTATTTTCGTTCTACTCGTAAGTACGTATGTAAATAAGTTGTAGTAGTTGCAGTAAAATTTGAACTAGAAAGAGCATTGGATTTACTTTTGAATGGAATATTTAGTACCTATTTACATGAAAATTAGTCTGATATCTCTGGAGAGTTCTGCAGAACTTGATATTGTCGTTACAAAAATATTATTTGCAGAAGGCAAGCGTCCTAATTTCGTTAACAGAAATTATTTTACAAATCCTAAGCGAGCGACATGAAATCGGACTTGATGGTATGGAAACAATCAATAGTTTATTAGGAGAAGCATTAATAATGTAGGTGCTCGTCTTGACCTTCGCCGAATATTTATTTTTCCAACGCAAATCCGCACGTAGTAGGTACATTAGGCAGCTGTGTTCTAAGTAATGAGTGACAACCAATATACATAGAGCTTTTGAATATTGGTAGTTGCCATTGATCGTAGAAACGTAACACTTATAGCGATAGCACACGGCGTATGATGACTGACGCGCAGAGTACGCGCAGTGACGCGCTTTTCCTCTGACATTGGCAACTCATTACGGAGCCATTTACAAAAAGAAGAAGAAGAAGAATCGGTACGCGCTTTTCGAATGAACTGCGAGGGAAAGCGCGGGAACTTAAAAAAGGCGGTCGCGGTATTTCTTTAAAAAAATTTAAAATTAATTTTTGTATGTAAATAGTTAATTAAATAGTTTAGTTGTAGTTATATTTTTCCTTTTTCTCAGTGTATATAATTTTTATTTCGGTAAGTTTAGTTTTTAATTGTACTTATATAGAAGACCATGGAGGAGCTAGACCCGGGGGGACCTGGTCCCCCCGTTGGTCATTATGTTACTATATCTAATGACTCGAGCATGGACACAGATGCCTCATGCACAATTACTAGTCGCAAACGTCCAGCACTTCCTAGGAAACGTTGTAAGAAATGCCAGAAAAAAATTAAAAGGGACCCAAAAAAGGCTAAACCAGATATTAACTGTATGTGTCTTAGCGATACCGAAAACAATGTTGTCGTTAAACAGGATATAATAGCGGAAACACAACAATTATCTAACGCTAGCGAAAAAAACCAAGGCTTAGATTTACGGGTTGGTAGAATACTGTACAAAGATACAGATTCTTCTCCTTACATTATCCACGTTCAAAAGGTAATAAAATCACCTAATGAGAACATCAATTTTCACCCTATAGTTTTCGGCCACTATTTAAAGAAAAACAATATTCAGAATCTTGTTAATGGTAGCATTAAAAAAATAGGTAGAAACAGGTTATCAATAGCTTTTTCTGTATATAGCGACGCTAACAATTTTATAAATAATCCACAATTTAACTCGGACAATTCAAATCTTTCATCCCATCCTTCCAAATGAGCAGAATAGGATTAGTAAGAGGTATACCAGCTGACTGGTCTGATGATGACATAATTAATAACATTACTGTACCATTTGGTTGTGGGGATATTTTAAAAATTAGGAGACTAAAGAAAAAAATAATTGTAAATGGAACAGCACAGTTTAATAATACAGAGTCTGTAGTGATAACATTTGACGGTCAAACACTGCCAAAGAGAGTGTACATGTGTTACAATGCGCTTCCTGTAGATTTATATATATTTCCTACCATACAATGTTATAACTGCTGTAGATATGGACATGTAAAAAATCAATGTCGATCCACTCCTAGATGTTTTAGGTGTGGCCAGGGGCATGCCGGAGATAGTTGTTCAGTTGAGGAGGAGTCAATTTTCTGTTGTATCTGCCAAGGTTCACACATAGCAACTGACAAAAAGTGCCCAGAATTTCAACGCCAAAAATCCATTAAAGAGTCAATGGCCAATAATTGTCTGTCTTATTCAGAAGCTTCTAAACTTCACCCCACTATTTCCAAATTGTATTCAGACGTTTTAATGTCTTCAAATTTTTCGTCATCACCTGTAAATATGCAAAAATCTAATTCTTTTAACAATAATAATATTAAAAATAGTGTTAACTCAGTACAAAGGTCATACAAGAAAACTGTGTTTAAACAACCTAAATCTCCACGGAGACAAGAGAATGGATATGATAGACAAGCTCATAGTAATTTAATAAAAGATTATAATCCTCCAATAGGTAATAATGGGTCAGCTTATCCAGTACCTAATCTTGATGTTAGTTCTATTCAAGAAACAATTTTAGCATTAAATAATTTGATAGCAACATTATCTAGTTTATCACCGTCCAACGTAGCCTTATATAATAATGAATCTAATATAAAAACCTCATCCAATAATGGACAACATAATCCAATGGAATTGCCGCAGTGTAATAAGTAAAAAACATTTAAACCTAATTAATAAATTTATTATTTAACTAATTAATAAATTTAAACCTACTATTCTTGCCTTACAAGAGACATGGCTTAAGCCGGAATCTCTTTTTAGAATTTCAGGTTATACATGTCTTAGGGAAGATAGATCTGATGGGTATGGTGGTACAGCCTTGCTCATCAAACATCATCAATCATTTCATCATTTTCCTCTTCCTTCTCATCATTCTGATTTTTCAATCATAGGTGCATCTGTAAATAATATTTGTTTTGTTTCACTGTATATACCTCATCCTTCATATAGTATTTTCTCTGAAATTAAAGTTATTATTAGTCAATTACCTCAACCAATGGTAATACTAGGCGATTTCAACGCACAGCATCAGTCATGGGGAAGTTACAAAGACAATCAATGGGGTTATGAATTATTAGACTTAATAGATTATCACAAATTGTGCATTTTGAATTCTGGTCATCCTACACGTCGCACCGCTCCTCATGAAGGTTGTAGTGCACCAGACATATCAATATGTTCACCAAATCTCTCACCTATTTTTCACTGGTATGCTTTAGAGTCAACTTATGGAAGCGATCATTTTCCTATTATCTTATCATTTCCAGGGAAAAATAGAAATGGATTACATAATCAATTGCCATCGATGAAATATCGCCTTAACAATAATTCAGATTGGGATAATTTTAAAAATTCACTTACAAATCTACTGTCATTTCTTCCCAATATAACATCTGAAAACCCATCTGTATGTGCAGATGCATTAGCTTCTATATTTATAAAAGCAGCTGATGAAACTTTTCCAAAAAAAAAATATTCCTCTCATACTCCATCTCCACCTTGGTGGGATCAAGAATGCACAGTTGCTATAAGGACTAGAAAGAAATGTGAACGACAATATAATACAAATCCAAATATAGCCAATTACCAACTATATCTTGATTGCGTTAAAGATACCAAGAAATTATTTAGGAGAAAAAAATTATTAAGTTGGAGAAATTTCTGTTTATCTTTAAGTCCGGATGTCCACCCTACTGTAGTGTGGAAGAACATTAGACGATATAGATCTGCATTTAAAGCTCCTTTCCATCCGATACCTGACTCTTTGGCCTGCAAATTTCTTGATAATTTAGCTCCACCCACAATTTCCCATAAACCCCCTTCTTCAGTACAAAATGTTAGCTTACAAGACTTAAATTCGCTTTTTACTATAGAAGAATTAAAAGGGGTAGTAGCAAACTTAAAAGATTCTTCACCCGGACTAGATAGCATTCCATATTCTTTCTTTCAACATGCTAATGATGATATTTTGATGTACTACCTTAGCATAATTAACCAAATTTTAATAACAGGTAATATACCTAGTTCATGGAGATTACAAAAAGTTATTCCTATATTAAAACCCAACAAGCCCCCATCTTTAGTTTCATCTTATCGTCCAATAATATTATCTTCCGTATTAATAAAAATTGCTGAACATTTAGCTAAAAACAGGTTGGAATGGTTTGTTGAAAAACATAACCTCCTATCAAATACACAATTCGGGTTTCGCAAAGGCAGAGGGACCATAGACAACATTGCCATATTAACCACAGATATACGAATAGCTTTTACAGAAAATAAATCTATTGTTGCTTCTTTTTTGGACATAAATTCTGCATATGATAATGTTATTATAAGTATTTAAGAAGAAAAGTTAATTCATTTAGGAGTGCCGTTAATTTTAGTAAATTTTATTATTAATATATTATTAGAAAGAATTATAGTTTTACTTTTAGACAAATCTACGGAAACTAGAGTCATTCGAAGAGGCATACCTCAGGGATCTGTTTTAAGTCCCCTGCTTTACGATATATACACAGCTGATTTAGAAAAATGTTTAGACTTAAATTTAATAAATATATTACAATACGCCGATGACCTGGTCCTTTATATAAGTAATAATTCTATAAATAACGCATGTAGAGATCTGACCAATTCATTAGAAAAATTAAAATCTTGGATGGACAAGAATGGTTTGGATCTGTCGGTCAATAAAAGCACCATCGTTTTATTTACCAGAATGCGTATGCCTTCTCCTGTTCGAGTTTTTTATGATGGAATACTTATTCCTGCAAAAGAGAACGTGAAATTTTTAGGGCTATATTTGGATTCAAAATTAAATGGCAATGCTCACAACGATTACGTTTCTTCAAAATGTGAGCGACTTTTAAACATGATAAGAAGTCTATCTGGCGTTTGGTGGGGATCACACCCATTTACAATGAAATTAATTTATAATGCCATTATAAGAAGTGTAATAGATTATGGGACTTTTCTTTTAGATCCGTGTAACTTAAGTGGTTTACAGAAGTTAGATAAAATACAAGCTAAAGCTTTGCGTATAATTTGCGGAGCAATGAGATCATCTCCGATAAATGCACTTCAGCTGGAATGTTGTGAGCCACCTCTTCTACTCCGTCGACAATATTTGGCAGATAAATTTTTTGTTCGCTGTTACCAATCCCAAAATCATCCGTTAAAAATACGTCCAAAACTTAAAATTTTATTTCATCTTTGTTATAGTAACAATAAATATTGGCACCATAAATCTAATCCCTCTCTTATAACTAGTTACCGTAAATTCTTAACACTAGATGCTCCCATTTTCCGTTCTCCATCTTTCCCACTATTTGATTCCTCTTATGAAGCGTTAACACTTGTACCAGATATTCGATATGACATTGGCGTAAAGAAAACTGATAAGCATTTTGCAAATAATATATTTAAATATATTACAAATAATAATTGGGTGGGATGGCACCATATATATACAGATGCGTCTAAGAACACTACAGACAGTTGTGTGGGAGTAGGCATCTTCCACTTACAATATAATATTGTGCAAAAAGTGAAATTTCCTCCTGAAACATCCGTGTTTACGGGAGAATGTTATGGCCTTTTTAAGGCTGTTGAGTATATTCTACTCGGTAGGCTTGAGAAGGCATTAATATTTTCAGATTCTTTAAGCGCTCTACAATCTCTTAGTAAATTTCCGTTCAAATCTAAAAATTGTTTCCCAGTCACTATTCAGGTCAGAAATCTTCTGTATAAATGTAAATTAAAGGGTTGTTCTGTAACATTTATTTGGATCCCTAGCCATTGTGGCATTGTTGGCAATGAGTTGGCCGACAAATTGGCGAAGGATGCAGTTTTCAGTGGCGATGTGTTCCCCTATAATAATTTCGCGCATGATTTGGCTGCTCTTGCCCGGAGCTCGCTTCTGAAATCATGGAATGAGTCATGGACCTTGAGCAGTCAAACTAAAGGATTACAGTATCGAAAAATTCAACCAGTGATTCCAACTAAGCCTTGGTTTTCAAAAATTTTACTTTCCAAAAACGTAACAACTTCATTAATTAGAATGAGACTGGGTCATCTGTGCATTCCAACGCATCTTATGAGAATTGGAATACGAAGCGACGTTTTATGCGATTGTGGAGAAGTTGGCGATTTAGACCACATTATTTTGTCTTGCCCCCTCCGTGATCATTCCCATCTATATCATAACCTATCATTAATTCCTATTCCATTTCCTACTTCTGTAAATATTCTACTTAGCTCAAATAATAAAGTATATAATTGTTTATCGAATTACTTAACTATAAATAATATCCATATTTAATTTTTCCTTTCCTCCTACATTTTAAGATGTATATAATAATTAATTTTATTTTATGTAGAATTTTATTTCTTATCAAACTATTCTAATTAACTTTTTTCCAAATTCCGTACATTTATATCTTTTAAATCCTTCCGCCGATTCCTAACCTTTTTACTTGTCTGTGGCACAACATACGCATCCTTTGTGTCAAGCTGCCAAAAAGGAAGAAAAAAAAAAAAAATGAACTGCGAGTTTCGAATGATTTCTATATAAGGTTTGGTAAAATCAATTACGGATACTTCGGGCATATGATCTACATGCGTATGTAAAAACGTTTAAGCAGTGGATCATGTAGGTACCTGAAGTATCCGTAATTGATTTTGGGAGACCTTATATATTATGTACAACAATCAGTGTGCTGAACGCGGCTCTTAGGGGCCCCATACATGGTCCGGTCTGCCTTCAGTTCGGCCTGAACGGATGCAAAATTGTATCGTGTGTGTGCAATTTCGAGATCGCATCAGGCGGTCGTACGGACTGAAGCGATTCGTTCCAGTGTTGCCAGCTCTTTTTTTTGTGAAACTACTAAACTCGTATCGATTTCTACTAAAACTACTAAAGAAGCTACTTAACTTAGGAATTCCTGAAGCCCCCCAAAAACCACTGCATTATTTTTTTTTGCTTTTTGCTTTACATTTTACCATTAAATTATAATATACTACTTAGGAAATATTACGTATTTAGTAGCCATTTCGCATATCATTACTGTCTGGCTCTTTCCTACTTAAACTACTAATAACTAAATTTCTACCAAGGAGGGAATAAAATACTCAATTTAGTAAAATTTTGTAAAATAACTAAGTTGGCAACATTAATTCTGGCCTGACCGAGCGGCCTGAACGCGCGGCCTGTCCTGACCGTGTGTGGACAAATAGCTTCAGTTCTTGCCCGAGCCGCGGCCGTGCGGGCGTGTATCGTGTACAAGCGTTGTATGAGTTTTCGCGGTGTTTAAATACAAAATTGATAAACACGACCGTAGCGCGCGGCAAACCAGAATGGACTGCATCTGGGAGCACGGTAGTGCCTCGCCAAGACGAGCTAAGCGAAGCGCAAGGGCACTACCAGACTACTTTTTCTCGAAGCGTTTCGTCGATATTTTGAACCCTCATAACTTGGGATTAGATTATACCAGATACACAAAATTTTCAGGATATGTTCCCAGTAGCGGACTAATGAAACATGTAAAGTTTTGATTATAAAGGTCTAATAATTTAGGTTTTATTGATATCCAAAAATCCCTGATTTCGTCACTGACTCACTGATGATCAACAAAATTATAGGGTACTTCCGGATGTCATAGGAAGCTGAAATTTGGTATGTAATCAAGTTTTAGCACATAACCAACATAAAAATTGACAAACTTGGAACTTTTATCCTCCAACCCCTTAAACTAGGGGATGAAAATTTGTAAGAGACTTACCTATGTAAATGTTTACTCTAGAGGTCTGAAAATTGTCTTTCAAAAAGAAGTGAGTTTGTAGAGTTAGGCTTGTAGAGTTAAAGCGTGTAGAGTTAGAAGTTTGGTAGAGTCAGAAGTTTGGTTTCACATGAGATCTAATATCTTTTTGACAGTGCGAGTTATATGGTATCGTCTTGGCATCACTTTACATGAAAATGTTTTTTGTGAGATAGATTATACAGATATATACTATGGACTGATGCGACTGTTCCGTGTGTGGGCCCGAATCAGATCAGGCCGAACTGACGTAAATTGGGTTGGATGCGATTTTTTTCCGTGTGTGTGCTCGATTCCGTTCAGGCCGAACTGACGTCAGTTCTAACTGAAACGATCGGCCTCTCGTCTATGGGAGCCTTTAAGAAGTTAACAACAATTTGTATGTTATCGAATTAGTTACAATTGTTTGCTACTAGAGGCGTTGTTTCAATGCTATACAAATTATTGTAGTTAACTTCTTCACGGGCCACGGCGACCAGTGACAAAAACTCGTCCGAAGCGCGCCGTGTCACGTGTGCTATCCACTCTTACGCTGACCCTTCAAGAAAATGCTACGTTATTTTAATCTATCAATCTATGTTAAATTATATATTTTATGGTCACCACAGTAGAATTGATGTAAATTTATTCAGAAGTTTACTTTTGTAACCACCCTTGGCATGTCTGTAAAGAAAGCGATTATTATATATATTACTAGCGACCCGCCCCGGCTTCGCACGGGTACAATACTGATACTAATACTACAGAATGTCTTTAAACCTCTACCAAACGGGCGAAATTTAGTCAAAAGTTCAAAACAAACAGAAACAAATTAATATGGGTACCTACTAAAACTCAATGAAATAAGTAGGTGGGTATACTTTTATCGTATGAAATACCTATACTCTTCAGGACTAACAATACAACAAACACTAAATAAATAGGTATTCAAGTATACATGTTCCATCATAGTTACAACGAACACAAAACAAAAAAATTACCCAATAATCTAAACTCCGCACGCGCACCCCCCCCGCCTTGGTGACACCCACTTCGCAACGGGCCGTGCAGCAGAAATCGTAATATTTTAATTTCGCCATAACTTCAAAACCAAACATCCAATTTTAATCATTCAAAGACCAAATATTATGTACATAAACAGTACTTAGTGATGAAATAATTTATTTTGATAAGGATTAATAGAATGAGTAAAATAAACGCGTTTAAATGTAGCCCAAAAAAAAATCAAGATTTCTAAATAAAAAAATGGTTATTGTGCCTCACTCGACATATATAGGTATAGTGTGTCGCGGACTTTTTTGTAGATATTTATAAGATCTACAATTAATTAGAACATTATATGGTTCTATCTTTTATAGTTTAGGCAGCGTACGCAAAATAAGTAACTTTTCTGGTTGATTTTTTACACCTTGTGTCCGAAAAACCCAAATATCTTACGGAACCCTATTTTTTTCCAAAATAAAATTTAGCCTATGTTACTCGTGGATAATGTAGCTTTCGAATTGTGAAAGAATTTTTGAAATCGGTCCAGTACTTTTTGAGCCTATTCATTACAAACAAACAAACAAACAAACAAACATACAAACAAAGTTTTCCTCTTCATAATATTAGTGTAGATTATATTTTCAGAGTTATATAACTCACAAGGAAAAGTACATAAGGAAATGTAACTTTCTAGAGTATACATAGTGAAATCTGAATCAAATCAAAATCAAAAAAAGTTTTATTTCCATATGGGTTACAAAGTAACGCTTAAAGAATTGGCCCTACTTGATGCCTACCACCGGTTCGGGAACTAACCCGGCGAGAAGAACCGGCGCGCATAAGAAACTCGCACGTGGCCATATTTTAGAAAAAAGATGGAAAATTGTTCTTTTAATTTGAATCATGACGATAACCTACTACCTGGATACCGTTAACCGTACCTAGCAAGTTCTAATTTCGGTCGGAGGGAAAGAGCTAGTAAAAGAGTTCCTCCATCCTTGTAGTTAGGTACTACGGATCTGATCTACCGATTTTACACATTTCCATACTGGTTAGTGGTTATGTAGGTATTATGGGAATATATAAAATCGTAAGTTAGGACTTGGAGCAATATAATAAAACCTTCCCCTACGCGGTGTACCCAATAGGTTTAGTGACATCATGTATCTAGTGCTCGGTACACAATACACATTACACACAGACGACTAGAACGTGGCGGGTAAACGATTTACATCGAGCTATCGGTTAGTTAAGTTTTATAAGCATAATAATATTATTTTAAAAACTTCGTTCTTTTCATCTGTTATTGTATGATTTATACAGTATTCTCCGAGCGAAATAACAACTCTAGAAATACTGTAGTGACTGGGACAGTCGGTTTTTAAATGTCGTATGGTTGGCCAAGCACATACGGCATTCTCACAACACAGTGCGGCGCCAACCATGTGCGGGTTTCCTTACGATGTTTCCTTCACCATTAGCGCGTCCGTATACCTAATGTACTTGAGATCTGAAAAAGTCTCATTGATACACACCACAATCTGGAGATCGAACCTGCACTCTCTCGAGTGCGAATCAAACGGTCTACCCGGCCACGGCGCGGGCGCTCGAATATTATTTTATAGATTCTATTATTATCCGTTATCTTATCTGTGATGGATTCTTCGAGCTAAAAGGTGACGATGATACATTACATGTATAATACTACAATTTGCAGTATCCGATTCAATTGAAACCAAAAATGTGTATCGCAAAGATTTTCGAATATTTCGGCTAGCAATATTATTGACAGAATAAATTTGTCAATACTAGTCAACGCATAGAAAAAAAACGACAATATGGCCCGCACACAAGGAATATTATTGTCAATATGAGCATTATTGCCAATAATATGATGTGTGTGCGGCTAGCCATTTGAAAACATTATTGTAAAATCCAGGATAGGATTCTACTTTAAACTATGGGGGAGAGCTGTATTCTAACACTAAGAGTCCTAACCCCTAATGCCCTAGCGCCCTACAGCCCTAGCCCTAACCATAGATTTGATGTATAAATAAATATATATAATAAGTGCGGGATGTCTGCACCGTGAGCCCTAAGGTAACAGACGGAAAGTTGGAAGGATATGGGTATAAGTATGGAAATGATTTTCTCACTGTCAATCACCCAGACTCAGGTGACTGTGGTTAGGCTAAGGGTGTCTTGGCCACAGTGAGAGGTCGTCGGTATGGATTTGGGAGTCGGTCGGAACACTTCCAGAGAGTAGCCCTGGACGAGTGTTTAAGGGAATGGGAGATGAGTGAGACACAACAAGAAGTTGGTATCTGATTTATTGTGATCGTTTCTCTTATTATATACTCAAGCATCTTTACACACACAAATATGTACAGGCTATGTGGTCAGCATATTATTTAGAGTAGGTTAACTTATGTAGAGTAGGACGTGATGATTATGCTTATACGCGATCTAGTTCACATGTTCAATGCTGAACATTCTGGCGGCTCTCAAGGATGAGACTCAGGAAGTCCGTAGCTCGTACAGTTGTGCTGGATTGGTCGAGCTCCGCCTGACTGGTACCGCGTAAGTCTGAGGTACCGTCGAAGGCCGAGGTGCAGGCTGGATGCTGGAGGTCTGGTCGTCGCTTCCCCTCGGCTGGCTTCGTCTGGTCACCAGTAGCGCTCGCAGCAGTCGCATCAGTGATGGCCCATAGAAATAAATTAATATTAAAAACATGACAATGATAATTATTATAGTCGCAAAACTAGCTACATAAGTTTCTGTAGGTATACTATTCCAAACTGTATTGTCTAGGGTTGTTTGTAAAGTATTTACGTCGTTGATAATGGAACTAAAAATGTCTTTAGAACTGTCTAACACTAATTGCTCTTTAGAAAGGTCTTTTGGATAACTACCTAATGATCTATTATTGTATAATTTAAATTCAGAATATTTATTAAATGAAGCTAAAACACTGGTTGATACTACTCTTCTTCCTACTAATGTAATCGAGTTTGTTGTAATAATACAATTTTCAGAATTTTTTATAATTCCTACGTCGTGGATTTCTACCTCTTCTCTTTGTCCGTCGCATACTATTGACACAGTTTCAGGTTGTTTTGTAACATATATCCATGTGTTTATCATTTGCACTTGCTTCCATAATATTTTGTTTGTTATATTATAAAGTCGAGAGGGGCATTCTGTTCTGTTTTCGCTCTTTGTTATTAATCGAACAATGCAATTTTGATCAAATTGCATGTTTTTCACCGCCACAGGAAAACAAATGAAATTATTCCGCCTATGTAAACAATCTCTAAATTCTTTGTGTGTTAGCTCAAAATACCGTTCATTATTATAGTCCATGCCGATAAACTTTTGCTGTACGTCAATGCTTTGGAAAGACCCGTCTTGATTTTTGCTAGGAATTGGTGTAATATGTATCATTGTAAATGTTGTCTTCTCTACTATGGGAAAATAGGCTAACACTCTAATGTGAGTGTCATTCTCGTATAATCTCGTGTCAATTAACTGATTTTGTATTATATTAAGGTTTGATGGTAACTTGTTATTCGCCTTTTTTTTATGATGTCTGCAACGTATTTTGGGTTTAGTACACTATACACTGTGGATCTTGATATATATATATTTGAACAATGCCTGAGTAATAATTTTGTATTTCCTCGATGTAATTGTATGCCAGTTGATAGGATTGAAGTATTTTTAATTGAATTGTGTTACTGTCAATTGTTTTATACCACTGGTTATTGTTATTTAAATAGTTTAAAGCTTCATTGAGTTTGGTCTGAAATCTATCTAATTTATTACGTATTCTTTCATCTGTTTCATTTACTGCCGATATGGTAGAAATCATAAATTTAGTTTGATGATTTGCTGCGTCGATGAGATTTTGCTGGTTTTTTTGTAAGGAATCAATTTCCCTGTATACGTCATCATTGACTCCGAATATTGATGTCATTATCTGTCCCATAAAACCTCTCTTTTTTCTAGTTTGATTTATTTCCATTAAATACTCGTGTGATCTTTCAAATTTTCGTACTTCTTCTTGCAAGTGATGATAATATTGGTTACAATGAGTCTGGCTGTCGAAAGATTTTGCATATTTACACAATGAGTCGAACTGATTTAATACTTCCTTTGCCTTTTGAACATTCTCCTCTAGTATACGTCTTTCGTAAGATGTCTCGATTCTAAATGTGCCTCTGTCTAATGTCGCATTTCCCATTTGTTCCAGGTACAATCCTGGTTTCAGATTTCTGATAGAATGTGTGGCTGTGGTTGATGTACATAGTTGTAATAAAGAAAGCAACATTAACCAAGTAAGGCTTAATTTGCCTGCCGTCTTTTTGTGACTAAATGTTACATTTGCCGTTGTCGTGCAATTTTTTATAGGCGTTTCTAAATTATGATTTACCGGGAGTGGTATTAGCGTATGAATTGCTCGTTTTTGGTCTCCTCCGTGCGATCTTTCGAGCGTGACTACCCTTGTGGCGCCATCGCTACCAGGATGAATCTCTTTGACTTTTGCTAACGGCCATTTACTAGGACTTATGACAGAGTGAGTCGATTTCCTCCGTGTAATGTTTTCTCATGTGCGTCATGAATTATTATTGCCGTGACGTGATGATCGTATGGTAATAATACAGGGTGCTTCTGGTCGTATGGCAATTCCGAATTTTGTAGTCTTCCTCCTACTCTGATGAGCCCATCCTCATCAATGAATGGATCTAAGCACGATAATTTGTGTCCTTTCGAAAAAGTATGTCCCTTTTTAAGTAAACTGTATTCTTGCTGGAAAGCCTCTTTTTGTACTTGTAATAAAATCTGCCTTCTTGTTATGTTAATTTCCTCGCAGGATAGTATTTTTGATATATTTTGGCGACTTTTAATCCGTAAACAATATGATAAAATTCTGGTCATCCTTTGAAAGCTTGAAAATCTTTCGAAAACTTCGTTTTTGCACATTATATTTTCAATTACTGTCTTATAGCAATGTTTCAGTTCGTATATCGGTACCGGTACAGGAGTTATGGTGTTTGGTGGAATGTTTGACTGTAACCATTTTGGCCCAGTCCACCATAGTTCATAATTAGGTAATTTACTAGGTTCCAAGCCTCTGCTTATAATGTCAGCTGGATTTTCTGAAGAAATCACATGATTCCAAATCGCTTGAGGTAAAGTTTTTTGTATTTCCGATACCCTGTTCGCGACAAAAGTTTTCCATCTGTCTGCTTCGCCTCTTATCCATCCTAATGTAATCATTGAGTCTGTCCAACAATAAATTTTTGTATCCATGCAGTCGAGCGCTTTATTTATTTTATCTATTAACTTCGTTAGTAAAACAGCTGCACATAATTCGAGACGTGGCAAGGTCGTTTTGTGTTTATATGGTGCTACTTTTGTTTTAGCTTGCAATAATGTTATGTAATATGTGTCATCCACCTTTGACCGACAGTATACTACCGCACCGTATGCTTTTTCCGATGCGTCACTGAAGCCGTGTAATTCGATCTGCGCTCCAATGTAATGTATCCATCGCGGTATTTTAATGTTTTCAATGTATTTTAATTGTTGTTGAATATTTGTCCATTTTTTCTTTATTTCGTCGGATACTTTGTCATTCCAGCCTATCCCGGTGCTCCAAATCTCTTGTACTAGGAGTTTCATAACGATAGTAACCGGTTGCAGCCATAAATGTAATTTTATGTTTTCGCTTCCGTAATAATATTTAACCATGTCTTGCTCCAAACGTGGACCTTTAAATAAATTGTCATTAAGGCTTAAGTTCAAGTTTGATTTACTACTCGCATCGAAAACGCAACGTAGCTTAGTAGTCAATGCATCTGCTCGTATTACCGGCTGGTGTGGAATATAAAATTTTCCTTGACCGTAATTTGCTTTGTTTACCTTTCTCATATGTCCCATTTGTAAATATTCATTCATGAAGTCGTTGTATTGTTGTCTTAGGTCAGGGTTCTTGTCCAGTTTCTTTTCAAGCTGTATGAGTCTGGCGGCTGCTTTTTGACGCGTTTCCCCATACTCTAAGGATGCGTCCTTAAATGGAAGTCTAACTGTGTAAGTTCCGTCGGAGTTTCTTTGAGTCGTTTCTTTATAATAATTTTCACAAAATTGGTCGTCCTTATTTAATTGATAGTCTTCTGTAATTTCTTCCAGTTCCCAGAATTTTGTTAATTCAATCTCTTCCGCGCGCGTCATTAAGCTTAATACTTTTATTTGGCTGGATTGTTCTGTGGAGCATAGGCCTGATAAAATCCACCCTAACTCTGTATTTTGAGCTATAATTCCATTATCTAACTTTTCAAACCCTTCCAATAATAATTTACTGTAGTCTTCAGCGCCCAGTATGATGTCAATTGGGCCGCGCTTGTAATATGTAGGGTCAGCAATTATTTTGTTCGTCATATTTTGTTTCTCTAGTTGTTTTATGTCTTGTTTTGGCAATGCTCCGGTTAGCTTAGGTAATATAATAAGTGATGTCACTAGCTTGTACGCACTCGGAAATCTTGGTTTTAGTGTGACGTCAATCATAAAATTTGAGGTTTTTGGTTGCTTGTCGGCAATACCCTTTATTTCGGCTCTTATTTTTTGTTTAGGGAACCCTAATAGTTGTGCTGTCTCTTGTGTGCATAAGGAAACTTCAGACCCTTGGTCACATAAAACTCGTAATAACTGAGGTGTTCCGTCATAAGTTGTTGTCTGTACTAAGGCCGTAGCCAGAAGTACCGTTTTATTTTTCTCATTCTGTTGCATAGATGTATTTGAACTTCTTTGTTGTACTTGACTGTCTTTTGATTGTGACTTATAATTTGATGTTCTAAATGTATTTGGCTGCGAGAAGTTTGTATGCGTTTTATTGATGAATTTTTGTCCTTGTGGTCTAGTTGAAAATTCTTTAAGATTCCGATGTAACAGTGTAGAGTGAGCCTTATTGCATATTTCACATTTCTTATAATTTTGACTGACACACTTTTTTTTTGCGTCGTGCATTAAACACTGATAGCACATTTGTTTTTCTTGTACTTTTCTAATGCGGTCGTTCACGTGAAGCGTTTTAAATTGTTCACACTGATATATACTGTGAGCGTTATTACAATACCAACAAAATCCCTTTTTTTCTTGCCAATGTATAGGTTTGTCATGATTTTGTAATGAAGGTCTGAACGACCAACTCGAAGTTGAAGGTGTCTGTTTGCTGGATTCTATACTCTTAAAACGTTTCTCTAAGAACTTCATCAACTTTTCGAATCTTTGGATTTTGTTCGGTTCTTCAAGCTGGTCTTCATATTTCATATTGGTATCCGAGTCCCATTTCCTGCTCACAATACGACATAATATCGGATCCCAGGTCGAAATATCTATACCTTGATTTTTCAGTGCCTCCAGACTTTCATTAATGCAGTCATGCATGTTTCGTAACATTTTTTCATTTGAAGTATGAATTTTTGGTAAGTCTAATAATTTGTCTATAAATGTCTGGCAAATAAGTCGCTCGTCTTTATAACGGTTTGTCAGTAGTGTGAGCGCGGCTTTATAATTGACCTCGTTTACTGACAAATGCTTGATCAGCTTTTCCGCATCGCCTCGTACATGCGTCTTTAAATATTGCATTTTTTCTGTCGTTGTAATAGTACAGTCATTGTCAATAATTTTTATAAATAAATCGTAAAATGAATTCCATGATTCATAGCTGCCCGTAAAAATCGGGATTGTTATTCTTGGTAACTTAGTCGATAAAGTCTTGTTACATGGTTTGTCGTCTTGAATAATTTTTTCTTGTAATTTTTCCATAATGGAGTCGAACTTTTCTTGTGCGTCTGAGAAGTAGTCGTATGTAAAATATTCGTCGTTGATTGTACCTTGCTCCAATAATAAGTACATGTGATTTTCGTCTATTTCTTGAAAATTCTTTTCAAGAGTCCTTATTAATGCTTGTAGGTGCCATGCCGGCTTATTTTCGGCAATGGCTGTCTGTGCGGTCAATATTTTCTTATTAAGCTGATTCAATCTATACTTTTGAAAGAATAGCTTTGAATTCTTGTCTTTGGAGTCTATTTGTCTGCCGGATGTAGTCTGCATCTCGGCGTCTGGAGTCTTGTTTTTGAAGTTGATTTGTCTGCCGGATGTAGTCTGCATCTCGGCGTCTGGAGTCTTATTTTTGGAGTCGATTTGTCTGCCGGATGTAGTCTGCATCTCGGCGTCTGGAGTCTTGTTTTTGGAGTCGAATTGTCTGCCGGATGTAGTCTGCATCTCGGCGTCTGGAGTCTTGTTTTTGGAGTCGAATTGTCTGCCGGATGTAGTCTGCATCTCGGCGTCTGGAGTCTTGTTTTTGAAGTCGATTTGTCTGCCGGATGTAGTCTGCATCTCGGCGTCTGGAGTCTTGTTTTTGGAGTCGAATTGTCTGCCGGATGTAGTCTGCATCTCGGCGGTGTCTATTTGGAGCTTGAGGTAATTTTCATGAGTCGATAAATGGTTCATGGCGGCGTCAAAGTAATTTTTTATGTTTGTCTCGAAGTAATTTAATGTTATGTACTTATGTGTCGATAGTATGTCTTGGTCTTCTAAGAGGTTGTGATTTTGCAACGCTCTTTGAAATATGCTGTCTAAAGTTGCTCTTCTGTCGTCTATATATTTTTGTGTCTTTCTGGTTCTTGAGTCTTTTTTTATATTTTCCCAAATCCTTTTTATTTCCATGTGGTCGTTTTCCTGGCTCATGATAAGGTCGTTGATAGTCTCGATGTCCATTGTGTCTTCTTGTCTTCTTGACTTCCTACTTGCCCTATCCTATTCCTAAAACTGCTCAGTCAATACGTAGTGACCCTGCGCCCTCGTATACAGTACTTAGCACCTTCTCAATCAATTGGTGAGACCCGCTTGTGGGAGGCCAACGACCGATTTGCTATACTGTACGGGTGCTTTCTCAGGGAACACCACGTATTATATGTACTTTGAAATACCGCAATACTGATGCGTAGTTTGGTACACCAGCATGTAGTACTCCAAAGGGTCAGTCAGTTCAGTTCCTTCCTAATAGGACAAGAGGATTCGCGGTTCAATTTTTAATTAAAGGATCGAAGGACCAAATGTAAAATCCAGGATAGGATTCTACTTTAAACTATGGGGGAGAGCTGTATTCTAACACTAAGAGTCCTAACCCCTAATGCCCTAGCGCCCTACAGCCCTAGCCCTAACCATAGATTTGATGTATAAATAAATATATATAATAAGTGCGGGATGTCTGCACCGTGAGCCCTAAGGTAACAGACGGAAAGTTGGAAGGATATGGGTATAAGTATGGAAATGATTTTCTCACTGTCAATCACCCAGACTCAGGTGACTGTGGTTAGGCTAAGGGTGTCTTGGCCACAGTGAGAGGTCGTCGGTATGGATTTGGGAGTCGGTCGGAACACTTCCAGAGAGTAGCCCTGGACGAGTGTTTAAGGGAATGGGAGATGAGTGAGACACAACAAGAAGTTGGTATCTGATTTATTGTGATCGTTTCTCTTATTATATACTCAAGCATCTTTACACACACAAATATGTACAGGCTATGTGGTCAGCATATTATTTAGAGTAGGTTAACTTATGTAGAGTAGGACGTGATGATTATGCTTATACGCGATCTAGTTCACATGTTCAATGCTGAACATTATAGTTAAAAAACGAAAAGCGTTTCAATAGCATGGTGTCCTCGGGCGACTGTCGTTGCGTGTTGATGCGTCACGCGCGTGGGCGGGCGGACCTAGCCAACTTGTAGGTTGCGTACTACTGCTCTCTCTGAATTCTTTTTAATTGTCATGCATTCAAATTTTCCTGCTACAAGATATTATTAGTCCCTTGATTCGTCGGTTAAATGTAGCTATCATTGGTTTATGATTCTTGGCTGCCAACTCGTATTAGCCGGCTGATTGTATTGCAGCTACGATTGCATCTAGAGATGTATGATCCATTGCATTGTATTTAATAGAAACGAGTATTGTTTCATTTATTTATTCATGAAATAGTTCCCTACGTCCGACAATTAGTATTTAGATATTTAAAATATTCGGAAACATTTTTAAGGAACTACTATATGTTTTGTATTTTTAACCGACTTACAAAAAATGGAGGCGGTTATACATTAATTATATACATATTTGTACGTTCAACAATAATTCCGCCGTCTGTGGGTCGATTTTAAAAATTCTAGTATTTTACACCGACACGTGAATATTACTCTGCCATTTGTCAATAGGTCCACTATTTGCAAAATTTTGTTGTTGTAAAGGATATAATTCGAAATTAGTCCTTTAGTCATTGAAGTGGAAACCTGATGATGCGGTCCATGAGGAATTGAGGGAATTCCTCGAAATTTATATGGATATATATAAAGATTTTGACTTTTTCTGAAGTAAAACAAGCATATGCTACCAAAACAATAAGATTTCGCACCAAGGTGTATCCTGGATCCAAAAGCACTGAACAGAACTCCTCAGTCTTTAAAGATACGCGTTTATAACTTTCGGCATTGTTAGAACGCGTTAGTTCACGTTTAGAACTGCAAGCATATTATGCCATTTTGTAACTTACAGTAATCATCATCATCATCATTTTATTAACAATACGTAGGTAATGGAATCTTGGCGCGTATTCAATTATACATTCGATTGTTTATTTTATACGTTCTTAAAATATATTAATAATAATTTAACAAATATTACTAAAAACTAAAAAGGTTAAAATTATTATTTTTAAACAAAAAAATTAATCGACTTCCATAGTAAAAAGACACAAAAAAGTATGAAATGAAATTTATTTTCTCAATAATTCCTCTTTTGAATTTGGCTAAAATTTAACTACTTCTATAAACTTCAAGCCTATAGAAATAGTTAAAGTTTAAAGTTTTTGTTTTTTAATTTCTAATACATAGATGCCAGTGGCGAGGGGTTCCTATAACTCCATTCCTATCGGCTTCCCTTGTCACTTACCTTTTGCAAACCTTCATAGAAATCCCTACCTATTATACAGTTTCCTGCTTCCCTGTGAAGGAGAAGCAGCCTTCGCCACTGATAGATGCATTATATTAAAAAGAGAGTAAACTATTTATTACATTAGATACAGATATTAATAATTCTATAATATTAAATTGTCAAGATTAGTTAATACCTACTTAATTGTAAGTACATTGGTAAACGAACTTTGCTCGTAGCTCTAGAAGTTAAAAAAAAATAGAATCCCAAGAATATTTTACTGGGGTTCGAACCCAACACATTACCATTTACCCACCTAGTTTTAGTAAACGTTGAAATACGTAACTCTTTATTTTTCCGTACTCAATTTATACGACATTTCATGCAAATATGTCAAGGAATAAAAAGTTTCATACAAATTTAAATCTCCTATTTTACTCCCTTGGGGCATACCCCAAGGGAGTAAAATAGGAGATTTAAATACAACCCCATAGGGTTGAATAATGAATTTTGAAAAATCCTTCGTTAGTGGATGCTTAGGTCATATGAAAAATACGTGTGCAAATTTTCAAATTTCTAGCCTTAATAGGATTTGTCGGTTGATACATCAGTCAATTAGCTTTGCCTTTTATATAGATAATATATCTATATAAATCTATATCTGATCTATCAATATAGAAGATAGACAAGATTGTCTCGTTTAAAGTATAAGATAATAATAGTTTAGAATATGAGTTACTGATCTCGAAGTAGCTTACAAAAATATCTTCACTTTTATGTTCTTAATATTATCATTACCTACATTTTCGAAGTACCTAGCAAACTTTTTGCTATTTGTTTATCTAAGAACCTTCTTAATAATGTATGAGCCATTTAGTGCTTATTCGTGTTTTTCAGGCTTCTCCGATATTTCTGTTATAAATATTAAATACCAGCTCTAGTCTGTGGAATGTTATGCGGTAATAAAATACAAGTGCCTTGACAAACAAGTCATGTATTACTCCAATTATGTGCTAGGCTTGTTTACGTTCCTGCTGAAAACATGTTAATAAATTAATGCTTTAAGGCAACGCCCATGGTATTCAAGGTCAGCGGTCGTACTGGGCATAAAACAGCTATTCGGTTTGCTATATCACACCTCTCTAGGTGTATGAATATAGGTACCTACAGATGTGCCAATCAGTAGCGAAGGGTTCCTATAACTCCATTCCTATCGGCTTCCCTTGTCACTTACCTTTTGCAAACCTTCATAGAAATCCCTACCTATTATACAGGCTCCGGCTTCCCTATGAAGGAGAAGCAGCATTCGCCACTGGTGCCAATATTATACTACACAGACCTATTTTGTACAAAACGGGACGATATTTAAATTTTGATAATATCTATCGAGCTGTTTAATTTGAATAAGAACCGTGTGGGAATCAAAAATATATATCCACAGCGGAACAAATAATCTCCCTTTTGGAAGTCGGCTAATGACAATCATCGACAAAACTGGCCGAGCGTTTGTACGAAGTTAAAACACCGTGTAATATTTGCACCGTGATATAAGTAACGTTATAAATAGATGCAACACTCGTTCATCTCGTGTGGAACAGACCGGTCCATTATCTTACCGCAACTATAAAAATTGAAAGGAATTTCTGTATTACTCACTGTCGAGTGTCGGTACACATGTCGATGTTTGATTTCCGTTTCGCAGTAATGTTTATTAGTGGCTCGCGTTCGCCGTTGAGTTAAATAAATCGACGGTTACTTATTAAAAGTTGGTTGTGAGTCCACAAGCGTAACGTACTCGCGTATGTAGAGCCGAGTGTTAAACTTTTATTTGCTTTTAAGTATTTAAGATTCGAAATTATGTTGGTACTATTCACATAATGTGAAGCCAATTTTTTTAAATTTTGTCTCTACTAAACTGGAAAACATTTGTTTAATACTTTAATATTGATTTTCTCTGAGCAATCATACATATTTATAATATTCTACAATGGAATATACCTACTTACTAGAAAAATACATTATTCTGTTAGTCTTTTATCTTATCAACATGAAGTACCTACCAAATCACACGCTTTCGAGGGTTGGTAATGGAAACATCTGATTTCTCGTCAGATAATGTATATTTTGGGTAAACGTATTGCTATTTGACACGTAACTTTGTATTTTTATCCCTTCATTACGTAATTGTATTTAAATGCCGGCTAATCTGAAACCTTATATAGGCATTTTGTCACGTGATATTTTATTTAAATACTAATTTAAAACGTGTACCTACACAAAATATAATGTTCCGCGTGCTACCATTAGGTACCCTTGTGTAACGCAAATATTTATTTATGAAGCGGAAAGTTTATGTTGCCCCGTTCCTCGGGATATAATTATTGAAGTTAGGTCAGGGACGGTACGTCGCGTCGGGTCGTGTCGGACATCACTCGGCGCTGAGCCCCAGACGACCTTCGTAACGTCCTCGCACCCCCGAAAACAACCACTTTATAATGTATACTCTATCTAGGATGGAAACATTATGGGATTCGAGTTCAGTTAAATTCATTTAAATTAAGGTAATGGAAAAAAAATGGCGTAAAACTTTAACAAGTGAAATTAGTTTCGATTATTTTTTTGGCACAAATAATATGTTTGGTGATTTCCATTTTAGTAGCTCTACAAATGGATAATCATCAATGACTATGAATGATTCGCTTTCAAATACGTTTATTTAGGTGCCAACAATAAAATCAGGAAAATAAATGTATCCATATGCAAAACACATTTAATTTCGATTTGCATCGTACGTCATTTTAAATTAAAATATATTGAAGGCAATTGCCTTTTGAGTCTGATGTTAAACAACGATATTTATTTGGCCATGAATGATTTAAAGTTTGCACTTGATCATAGATTCTGCGTAGAACTATCAATTGTTCAGATGGTCAGCTATTACTTGAAAATGCAGAGACGTGGCGCGTGGCTAGGACAAACTTGTGCCGATAATTTTCCACAACTTTGTGAAATACAATTCATAATATCTTTAAAATGTATGAAGCCTAAAATTTTTTTTGACGTTATAACGTCTTATAAAACGATGAACAACGTTTGATGCCTCAAGCAACAAACAAGTGGAAGCCCCAGGGGCCAAATTAATTTCCAAATAAAATGGACAATTTTTTCAGTCAAGTTTTCCAATAAATAATTTATTGCTAAACCAAGTATACATTCTTTTATTATTTAACAAACATATTACATAATATAATCGGAAAATATAATTATCCATTTAAGATTTTGCTGAAATTCAGTTCCTGAAGAAAATAACATTCCATGTTCAGGAGAGAAAGCTTTAAACGTCGGTCTTTTGTGGAGGCCCGGGGCGTTGCTTAACAGACAACCATTTTTTATAAAGTAGGCGAGTTAAGGGCCCCAGTGTCTTTGGGTTTTATTACTTGCAGTGTAACACACAATCTATAGCAATTTATATTGCGACTACCTCGCAGTGGCAAGGGGTTCCTATAACTCCATTCCTATCGGCTTCCCTTACCGCTTACCTTTTGACGACCCTCATCCAAAACCCTACCTATTATACAGGCTACGGCTTCCCTATGAAGGAGAACCAGCCTTCGCCACTGCTACCTCGCACCTCGATTTAGATCGTAAAAAATATAAAAAATACTACTGCGCTAGATCAAGGTATTTCCCGGGGCCCAGGTTCGATTAAAGCAGGGTTTCCCAACCTTTTTTTTCATAGCTGTGACTATAAACAATACATAATTCCCTCCTGTGATATATTAATTGCAAAAAGGCAGTTTTATTTATTTCCACACAAATAAACTTGTCTAAAATAGCGACTGACCAAGCGTCGATTTCTATTTTTGATAAAGAATACCTCTGTTGAATATGTGGTTTGCTCCCCTTGACTGGTTGGGAACTCCTGGATTAAAGGAAAAGATAAATGACGTGGTATTTCCTTTTTTCAGTGGCAGTTACTACGAGGGGCAGTGGCAGTCGGGCAAGCGGCATGGCCTGGGCGTGGAGACGCGGGACCGCTGGCTTTACCGCGGCGAGTGGACGCAGGGGTACAAGGGCCGCTACGGCGTCCGCCAGAGCACCACCAGCAACGCCAAGTACGAGGGCACCTGGGCCAACGGCCTGCAAGACGGCTACGGCTCCGAAACCTACGCCGACGGCGGTATGTACTATGTAGCTATTTCAATACAGACGAGAATATTTTTGTAAACGCGACCATGGAATTCTTATGTTGTATAGTCTATCCTAATAAGATTGTTTGTATCGAACAAAATTAATGTAACAGCTGCTTGTTAGGCAATAGCAGACATTTTTACTCTCACATTTAGAACACGAATTTTTCTACGTCGCTATTAGACTGTTTCTATGCCAATTAAGTGAAATAGGTAGCAAGATTATAGACGTAGACACGAAGAGCATTGCGTAGAACTTTATTTAAAATACATAATATTGCACACTGATTGTATGCTCATTGGTTATTTGTGAAGTAGTAATGACTAAATTATATTAAGTAAACGATAATAATATATTAGGTACGTATTCCAAACAGACGCAATTGAGAAGATAGCTATTAACTATATAGATAAATCAATTTAGGTAATTAACGACGTTATTTAAAATATTGACATTATTGATATCTCTTTACTTTACTAATATTATAAAGAAGAAAAGTTTGTTTGATTTTATATGTTTACATTGAAAATCCTGCAAAACTATTGGACTCTACATTTTCCGCAAGAAAAAGTTGTCTATATCCTGCCTTGTGGTCGACTCTATCTTTGTAAATTTTTAACAAAATGAGTCTAGTAGTTTTAGATAAAAATTGCCAAAGATATAGAGTCGACCACGAGGAAGGATATAGGTGACTTTTTATATTGCGGAAAAATGTAGGATTTCCGCAAGATAAACGTGGTAACATCTAAATAATTGGCTTCATGTAAAATTTTAGTTTTTTTTAAACATTCAGAAATAATTAAGTATAACAATGACTATAAATAGTAAAAGTAATAATAAATAAAAGATATAAAGTAAAAATAATTAAGATTTTATGGGCACTTTTGTAATTTTTCGTATTCGTGTTTTTTGATTAAATAAATCTTGCAGATTAAATAATACTTTGTTTGCTTCCAATTCTTAAATTACTTAGGTTGAAGCCTAAATCAAAAAATCGTTTCTTTATTGTATCTAATTGTAGAAACGGTTTCTTGATTTACAAATAGGTTATATAAATATTAAATAATAAAAAATATTTAGAACTTACGTAGGTCAAAAAGTGTTAATTATTTATGTAAACATTTATAATAACAGTTAATAATTGTGTATGCGAAAAAAGGAAAATTGACTAGTGAGCTTATTATTTCGCACAATAAATAAATTCACATACAATGAATACCAATTTATGGTTTATCCGGTCGCAAGTCGCTGCTTTGCGCTACGAGGCTCTACAAATTACAATCGCGGCTCTTGTGTTCCTTCATTAAGGCCCTCCCCCGAGCAAAAGACCTTGAGGCGGTCAGCCGCATAACTCAGTTGAAAATTTTTCACATAACTTAGTTCAAAATTGACTAAAAAAAAATTTAAACGGCGAATATCTAGCTTATGAAATTGCCTATCTATTGGTGTGTGTCCCAAATAAAATTAACTTGTAAATACTATGGAGACGCTGAAACTATAATTGAATGTTCATTTTGAACTAAGTTATGTGAAAAATTTATGCGGCTGACCGCCTCAAGGTCTTTTGCTCGGGGGAGAGCCTTAAGTCTTCCACGTAGCTCGCTCATATTATATTGTTCTTCGGTATTTGTGAAATCGTTGAGACTTCTAAGGAGGCTATATCTGTACATTTAAAACCAACGAAGTGGGCACATGACAGCTAATTTTTACTTGTAATGTACATAATTATGAGTGTGGTTCGGTTACTGAATGTTGTGATTTATTTCCTAACTGCTGAAAGGAGAGTTATATTTTACTACATATGTATACACCATGTACCTATGCATGCCAATTTGGCTATGCTATAAAAATCGAAAGTGTGCGTTACATGTTTCGAAAATTACGATTTCATCAACTCTGTGTAACTCGTTAGTAGTCCTTAGAAAGCCGCACGAGTTAATACCTACGACTTATCTCTTTAATAATTAATTTAACACACTAATTTAGTCGAGTTTCAATTTTTAACCGAATTTCAAAAAAAGTAGGCGGTCATACGTTACTTTGGAAATCGGTTTTAATTTTTTGTTTAAAAATAATTTTGTTTACATTTAGATCAAAATGAATCGGAACAGATTTTACAAAATATATACTCGTATGCAGTAAAAGGGAAAAGTCTTAATTTTTTAAATACTTGAGACGATAAATTTACTTATTTTGATATGAATTCATAACCGTTGATAACATGACCAATAAACATCGTCTAACAATTTTATTATGTTTTAATATAAACTGTAGGTATATTTAAGTCACATTTAATGTAAATATTTTGTGACTTAAATATAAAACTTAGGCATTTGTTGTCGCTGACTTTTTGTAGGCATCATGAAGCTCTAAAATTTTACTCTCAATTATTTTATCAATTACTCAATTATTTTATACCTCTCACGGTTAAGGCTTCGTTCGTAAGAAATGTTTATGTTAGACGGTTTTTTACCGACTTATTTTGCAAATTCGACTGCCACAAGAAAGTTTTCGGAATTTTTGTGGAAAATTTTAGAATCATTTTTTTCGGACTAACATATACCTAACCAATGACACTCGCAAATAATGTAGCTTTTAATTGGTAAAAGAATTTACAAAATCGGTTTAGGAAATCCGGAGATTAACCCTTACAACCTCACAAGGTCACAAGTAAATAAACTTTATCTCTTTATATTATGGTATTAAGTTTGGACCGCGCAGCTGAGACTGTTTTCGAAACCATGGATGAATATGTGCGGTTTGGACTGCGGATAAAACTGTCGTGCTAAAAACGATTAAAAATCCGCCCACGTGAAGGAAAAGCGCTTCCACCCCACAACTGCCCGCCCGCGCCGCGCGCCGTACATTATTATGATTATTTTATTACTGCGATATCTTCTAAAATACTCATTGAAATCAACTGATGTAAACGGCAAATTTCTTCTAGATTAAATGCTTGTAATGAATAACGTATTTACTTGGATAATAATTAATATGATCTTTATGAAAACACCTTCACAAATAATGGTTACTTTTAGAACTAATTTGGTTACCATAAAAGGTTATAGTGAGCCAACCTTAAAATATAGACATATACAGTCGCGGACTTTTTTTGTAGAACTTTTTAAGGGGAATAATTCTGTGATACATCATTTTAGTGAAACTTTAACTGTTTCCGCAGCGTACGCAGCGAAAGCTCTTAAAAGGAAAAAAAATTATCCCCGATTTTGTAACATTCTCGATTGGTGCTCCTCTCGTATTAAACTTAGCATGATGTTATATAGCTTAAAGCCTTCCTCGATAAGTGGACTATCCAACACAAAAATAATTTTTCAATTCCTACCAGTAGTTCCTGAGATTAGCGCGTTCAAACAAACAAACTCTTTAGCTTTATAATATTAGTATAGATTAATTTGCGTTCACATGTGATGCGTGTGCTAAACTGTTAAACTTACACTCACATCAACATGCTATATTGGCCTGTCGGCTTTAAGGCATCTACGCGTTTGTTTCGGAGTTTGGAAAGGCGCGTGCTGTTTCCTGCGTTCCGAACTATACGTGTGGAGGGCGCTTTTGTGCATGTAAACGTTGCGGCAGCGTGGCCACCTCAACAGTCAATCTGTTTTGCCGCGTTTAAGATCAAAACTGTATCATGATAATTATAGTTTTGCTAGTTAGTGCCCAAGCGATGAAGTAAACTTCAATATATAATTCCATGTAGTGCGATAAATCTGAGCGAGACATCAGCCGCACTGACGTTTACGAGTGAAACGACCCACGCGGGTGTGTCGCTCGATGTGTATTTTATAGAGATGTGCCGATTATGACGTTGGCCGACTAGCGGATAAGTAGGTTGAAAAGAGGCCGACTAGTCGACCAAGCCGATCACAGTTCCGGGGATTTCCGCGCTTCGTTTAGGTTGCAATGTGAAGTTTTGATTGCATAGGTCTTATACTTTACATTTGATTGATATCTAAAAACCCCTGAATTCGTCACTGACTCACTGATGATCAACAAAATTATGTATATGATACTTCCAAATATCCTAGAATACTGAAATTTGGTTCCTATCCACCATCTTGGCAAATATATAGCTAATAAACAATATCAATCATGTATATTCAAGTAGTGCTTAATGCTAAAGATGTCAGCGTTTGAACGCTGCATTACGCTTACGCCGGCGCCATGCCTTCAATAGATTACAGTTTATGAAATCATAGATTCTGTTGAAATTTTTTTCACAGAAAGATTCGTACAAGTACATGAGAGACCGAGCCTCGCTCGCAGTTATATTAGTAGGGACAGAAAATATGAAAAAAGGTATTTTTATTTTATTTTTATAAAATGACACTCGCAACACGAGAAGAGTTACACTTGTAACTCCTCTGGTGTTGCGACTTGCGTTCCAAGTCTATAAGATCCCCAACTTTGGCCTCAGGTAACTTCACTCACTCGGCGAAATACAACGCAAGCGTTATATTTCACGCCGGTTTTTTGTGAGGCCGTAATATTTACCTGGTCGAGCCGACCCATTAACGTCGAAGCGTGGCTCTTCCACATTAAAATATAATTTCTGATCGGGATTCGAACCCTCGACCAATTTGCCAACAACGAAAGGTCCTTAGTAGCTGAAATACTGGAAGTCGTTTCCAATTCTCAATATTATAATATTATATATTACATATTTGCAAGGTATTCACCATTTAAATATTGACTTTAGTAGTATTAAAACACAACAGTCAGCTATAGTCGAAGAGCCAAGAATCACCCTGATCTGTCACTACTCACTTATTATAAATAGAAAGCCAACAAAGAAATGGCAAAGATAAGAAAGTGGGCAGTAAAATAATTTTTACTGCCCACTTTCTACTGTGGGCGCTTCTGTTGTTCAAGAAATATACCCTAAAAAGAGAAAGAAAATAAAAATATCGTTTTCATGTGAAGTTAACCAAGACGATAACCATATGACTCGTACTGTCAAAAAATTATCAAATCTCATGTAAAACTAAGCTTCTGACTCTACACGTCTTAACTCTACAAGCCTAACTTCACATACTCTACACCTAGTCAAGTTACTTAAGCGACTTCTGTGGCTCAGTGGTTGAGCGTGATGGTGCTCAAGCCGGGGGTTGCGGGTTCGAATCCCGCTTAAGGAACAAAAAGTTTTTCTGTGTTCCTGGGTCATGGATGTGTATTAAATGTGTGTATGAAATAAAAAAATATGTGTATAGTATAAAAGTATTAAATATATTTCCGTTGTCTGATACCCGTAACACAAATTCTTCGAGAGCTTACCACGGGACCAGATTGACGTAGTGTGAAGTGTCCATAGTTATTATATTATTATTATTAAGTTATGTAGCCGTAATGACGTGTAGAGTCAGCAGCTTTGTTTTACATGAGATCTGATAACTTTTTGACAGTGCGAGTCATATTATGGTAACGTCTTGGCATCACTTTACATGAAAATGTTTTGGTGGGATAAATTGTTCAGGAATAAAGTCTCGCGGGGAAGAAAACTTGTATGGAGAAGCTTTTGACATTTGTCGTTATAAATGAGAAATTATGCTTCGTAATCATTACCCTTCCGTTTGGCTTCGCCGTAGTCGGGTAAATGCATACATGAATGCATGCCCTTTCATATTATGATATCCCATTTGACCTAGTAGCTTCGATTTGAAATTTGGACCCTCTATTAGACTTTAGACCCCCTATTTTTTCAGATTTTTTCTTGTATTTGTAGTATAAAAGTTGTTACTTGTCAAATTTCATAAGTCAACGGAAAGTACCCTATTAATTTTGATTACCTTGAGAGTGTCGAAATACGCGTTTTTGCGGCATAAACGGCCGCAACTTTTTTTATGCTAACTAATAAGAAGTCTGATTTTTTCCGAGCTACAGGACACAGTAGATTTGAGAATTTGGTTTTAATTTCAACTCGACTTCTCGACGCGTTCCCGAAATAAAGGGTCATGACAGACAGACAGACGGATAGTCAACAAAGTTATCTTACAAGGGTTCCAATTTTTCCTTTTAAGTATTTAAAATATAATCTGCTATTTACAAAAAATATTATGATCTACCTAGATACATAAATACATATAATCACGCCTTTTTCCCGTAAAGGGGTAGGCAGAGACCACTTTTTGCCAGTTGCTACGATCCTTACATACTCGTTTCGCTTCGTTCACTTTCATTCTTAGCATCCATTCTTCCTCTTACATTCAACGTAGCGAAGCGGCTCTCCATGGTCCGCTTTTCACCTCCGCGAGAAACGAGACGTGAGGTGGTGAACCACATCGCCGCCATTTTGGATAATTAAATTATTTTTATGATTATCCATTGCGTTTCCACGGATTGGTGGAGATGGTAGGAATAGGGAAAGATAATCATCCACATAATGACCACCATGACGTTACGTACCGTTGAGGCTCGGTACTGTAAAGATGTGCGATAAGCGTATTACGTTTCAGCAGATAATATAAAATAATTCAAACAAGAAATAAGACAAAAAATATGGTACAAAAAGTAAACTTTCAAATGAACTTTAACCTTTCTACACGTGTTTCCAGTCCAGTCAACAGCCCTTACCTTTTTATTGTGTCAGCTTAATTCAGAGGCTAATTAATCACTAATTAGGTATTATTGTGAATTTATTAATAAATGTTTGTATTTTTAAGTAATAATAGTCAACATCACAAGAATACAGTCGTAAGTAGCTGATTAATTAATTAAATCAAATTTTTAAACAACATTTGTTTTGGAAAATTTTAGTCAATTTTAGTTAAAGTCAGCCCTCCGGAATTTCTAAACTATAAGAGATATAAACTTTCCACGGTGATAGATCATGCTAAATACTTTATAAAATATTGTTAGCAAAATCGGATAAAACCTTTTGGAGTAATTCAAAGAAAAATCCTATTGCACGTTGATAGTTACGGAACCCTCTTTAGACATGTCCCGACTCCCGACATGCTCCTGGTTAGGTTTAATTTATTTAATGTTCTTGTGGGATATTTTATTATTATAATTCGAATGCAGACTAGTGAAAATTGCAATAAATTAAATTAAATTAAATTTTAATTAAAAATAAATAAAAAGCGTTGCGTTACGGTCTACGATCTCAATTTCTAACACATTTCACTTAAGGACCGTATTCGGAGACGCGCCGCGCGAAGTTTAGGTTTTTAGCGCTACTCTCACAACGATCGAGCCTCGCGCCACAGTATAAAGAACAGTAAACCATCTGCATACAAACGTGCCGCGTTGCGGTTTAAATCCGCAATTCCGCACGCATGCACACACCTCGTATAATAATTTTCAAGAACACCAGCCAGCGGGCTTAGCATGGCGATCCGAAGAAATAAATTTAAGGAAGAAATATTTTATCCAAATAGTGAGTTGCAAAATAGTTCTTAATTCTTGGCGACAAGGTTGCCAATAGAAATCAACATTTCTAAACAGACATATTATCTAGTTTTAAAATGGCTGTCGGGAAATCTTCTGTGAGAAAAGAAAGAGAAAATTCGGGAAGAAAAGAAAGATTGTTTCCAAACGACAATGCATCGACCTTGCTGCCTTACAATAAGACCTATTTTGCTACAAATGGTATTAATGTTTCTTCAATCTCTCATTTTGTCGACTCTCCGATGTTTCTGCGATGTGCATGCTAAGCCTGCTGCTCCTTAGCAGAACCGGTAAACCTTCAGGTACCATCGACAAGTGTCCCAACCCAACACCATACATTTTTTGACCAGACCAATAGTCGTCACCAATACCCCAAAGACTTCGAGAGTCAAATTTCAAAATGGCCCCAAAAATCTCAAAAGTGGGGCCATTTAACCGGAGACACTTTTTTCTTCATAGTGTTTTCACCATACGTCAAATTTCAAAATGGCCCTAAAATTCAAAAGTGGGGCCATTTAACTGGAGACACCTCCATAGTATTTTCAATTTCAAAATGGCCCCATTCACCATACGTCAAATTTCAAAATGGCCCCAAAAATCTCAAAAGTGGGGCCATTTAACTGGAGACACGTTTTTCTACATAGTATTTTCAATTTCAAAATGGCCCCAAAAATCTCAAAAGAAGGGCCATTTAACTGGAGACACTTTTTTCTCCATAGTGCTTTCACCATACGTCATATTTCAAAATGGCCCCAAAAATCTCAAAAGTAGGGCCATTTAACTGGAGACACTTTTTTTCTCAATGGTGTTTTCACCATACGTTAAATTTCAAAATGGCCCTAAAAACCTCAAAACTGGTTCGCGGAAATTGAACGAACGACACATGCTTAGTGCACAACGCCGACCGCATTTTCCTGTCCTGTTCTGTCCTGTTGACCTGTCGCGAGTTTAAGTCGAGTCACTAGTCCTGATCGAAATCCATTCCACAAGTCCAAAAACAATTTTCGAAAGGTTTCGTGAGAAGGCTATTGGAGGGGTCAAAAAAAAATTTGAGGTGGGTGGGGGGTGTCTTGACGTTTTTGAGGTATTTAGGGAATCTGATGGAGCCAAATTATAGGGCTCGTTCTCCCGATTCCAATGATACCTCACTCGGGGGGTCTAGGGGTCCAGATGACTGAGATATGCCTCGAAGGGATTTTGGGGGGATGGGGGGATGGGGAGGGGAGGGGGAGGGGGGAAGGTTTCGTGAGAAGGCTATTGGAGGGGTCAAAATTTTTTGAGAGGGGGAGGGGGGTTCTTGAGGTTTTTGAGGTATATCCCGGGTCCCGTTGGGAATTTAGGGGATCTGATTAAGCCAAATTATAGGGCTCGTTCTCGCGATTCCAATGATACCTGACTCGAGGGGTCTAGGGGTCCAGTTGACTGAGATATGCCTCGAGGGGAATTTTCGGGGGGTGGGGGGAGGTTTCGTGGGAAGGCTATTGGTAAGGTCAAAAAATTTTAGAGGGGGAGGGGGGTTACATTGTATAGGGGGTGGGGTTTTTGGTGTGGAGGGTTGTTGGGTTTGGTTGATTGATGATGAGAGAGAGAGAGACAGAGAAACACACCGCACGGCTTACAACTATGGCAAAAAGTGTCGTTACAACTTTTGGTCTTAATTTTTTCCGTCTCCCTTTTGCAACGCGTCATAAGGAACTTCGTTCCAAAAGAAATATTTACTTGCTCAACAGAACAAATGTACCTACTATTATTAATTATACTGTGGTTCGATCGCGATCTGTGGATGCGGCGTAAAGCGACGTGCTCTCTCCTCGGAGTTGCGTGGCGTACTGACCATAGATAATACAGATATATATTAGTATAGATGCGCAACTCTAAAATTGAAACTGAGTCTTGCAAAAGTTTCGGAATGTCGTTTTTAGATGGCGTTGTACCGTTTTAGTTACTATCAAACCCGCTAGATGGCTAGCCGCACACACACCATATTATTGGCAATAATGCTCATATTGACAATATTATTCCTTGTGTGCGGGCCATATTGAGGTTTTTTTTGTATGTGTTGACTAGTATTGACAAATTTATTCCGTCAATAATATTGCACGTGTGCGGCTAGCCGATGGAAGTAGTACCGCCTGATAATTTTTATTGAACTGAATTATGGACAGAAATTAAGTTTTATCGAAAGTCGTAGACACAACAACGACCAAGTTCCTCTTTAATAGTGGGATATGGTTGCTGCATAGTAACATGTTCGCGAGCCCTTATAAATACGCCTTGTGTTAGCGATAGCGCGATGTAGAAGTCGCTTAGTGGCATCTGTTGTGACTATCCGAAAACTTTCAAACTGTTAGTACCGGATCGTCATTTTTAGATGTCTCTGTTCTCTGTTAATTTGTGCATGTATGAGAGTTTCACCCCCCTGGTACTGACCCAGGGGGGTGAAACTTAATTTCTGTCCATAATTCAGTTCAATAAAAATTATCAGGCGGTACTACTTCCATCTAGTTATTCTAGCGGGTTTGATAGTAACTAAAACGGTACAACGCCATCTAAAAACGACATTCCGAAACTTTTGCAAGACTCAGTTTCAATTTTAGAGTTGCGCATCTATACTAATATATATCTGTATTATCTATGTACTGACCGCAGCGGGCGCTCGCACATGTATTTGTGGAAACTCGCCAGTTCATAGTAATTTGTATGAAGAATTTGAGCGAAAAAATTGGGCAAGTTTATGATTTCTTAACACAAAATAAGAATATATTTACTAAGAAATAAAGATTTCATCTACTTCTTTATAGTTTTAACTTTATTATTTGATAAAATTAGTTTAATAATTCTTGATAATTACGACTCAGTTATTATAATACGGGAGTGCGATTTACACGTTTTCAGTGATATTCAGTTTTTTTTTTACACTTATCCATAAATATTATCTTAAATTCGAATGTTTCAGCGGCTAGTATCATTCATTAACTAGCCGTGTGATTTTTTTCAAGGTTGTGGAGTATCTTTTTCTGTATAATTCTCTTATATTCCCGACCCTCGATTGCCGTATAGGGCCCTTAATTATTATTATTGCTCGTATTATAGCAGCGTTATAAAGGTGGTTGGAATAAAAGCAAGTTTGGGAAGCCCTGGCTTATCCTAACACTTGTCTGCCACATATCTTTCGCCGGCTTAATAATAGCCATATGAAAACCGACCACCTAATGACCCACATTCTAGACGCGTGAACTAAAAAGAAAACTCCTGGCGCAATGTACTCGCCGCACATTCTGTGCCAGTGTATGCAGCTACGAGTATTATACAGTATTCACTCAATTAGAAGGCAAAAGGTGGGTTATGAATACTGCAATGGAAAATTTGCTTTCATGATTTTATAAAAACAGCTCTCCGAAAACAGTGAGTGCAAACAAGATTTTTTACGACGCAGTTTTTATATATTTTTTCTTGCAAAACTGAAAACTTAAGCCAAAAACATTTTAATTGTTATTCTTTTGATAGAGGTTTGTAATTATTAATTTGATACCAACGATACCAATATTTTGAGGAAGATACAGCTGTACTGTATAAACATACCGAATCTACTTCAATATCACAGATATTTTCAGACTATGACATTTACTTGAGTTATGACCCCCTACTCGAGGCATATTCTTCACAATTCGATATTTAGCTGGTAATAAATATAAAACGAATTCTAAAGATTTACATCAACGTAAAAACAAAATTTTGAAAGATACATCCGCAGGAGTTAATGGAGTTCATTTTAAACGACCCTGTACATTCCGATGAATTTGCGTAATACAAGAATGGATTACTCGGCTTGTGTTTGTTTGTCATTTCTCGATCACGATTAAGGTTTTGGGGCCTTCGCATTTCCAGACGAAAAACGTTGTTATTCATGTCAGGCTTCAGCTAGGTTCACCACCCAACATAATCGAGTGAAAACTTGTTCCATTCAGTTCCGTAACGCATAAAATATTCAGAGAGCCGCGTCATTCTCTTTTATATTTTGTACGTAAAAGTCTAGTTAGCTATTTATACCGCGTTAAAACAGCTCCGAAAATCGTTTCCACGTAATGTGCCCGCATATTCGAACACGTCACACAATTCTTGACGATGATCTGACTCACCACCGCATTAAGATTTGTCATTCATAAAATTTCGAATAATATGTAGAGCAATGTCTTCCAACCGGATGCACTGACATCCGTTATGGCATCCAGGAGTAATAAGCAATAACAGGATGAGATGTAGGTATTAAAGACTTAGAACAATTACTTGTTACAGTCTTACATTTCATCCTCATCATGAAAAAATATTTAACATCGATTATCTTTTCATTTGCCTTCTCTACATTTTTGTTTGAAGTTTTTACTAGTTAAACAGTTCGGGAAGTCTTAAGACTTTAATTTCAATTTTTAGGGTTCCGTAATACTTGAGAAGCCTTTATAGTACGCTCTGTCCGTCGGTTTGTCTGTCTGTCTGTCTGTCCACGCTTCTAGATTCTATAATTATGAATAAAATTAGATGAATTTTGGTATAGTTGTTATTAGACTGTGTATAGATCTCGGTTTTTCCATCATAAAATAATTATAATTTTACATTTTAGGAGTGGCTCTCCATACATCTGAAGATAATAGATCATGCTAAAAAATATTTAGGAAAATTATTTTGAGTGAAATCGGATAATAGCTTTTAAAGTAAATCAAAGATAACCTGTTACGCGTTCATAGTTACGGAACCCTCCTTACACATGTCATGACATGCTCTTGATTAGGTTATTATCGTTACTGTAAATTATTTGGGATACAAAAAACATTCGAGATTTCAGTTAGTTCGTATATTCAAACAAAAGCCGATATCCTTGCGTCCGCCTTTGTAAAGTTAATGCATATTTTTGACTACGAGAATTAACTCTTTAATTTAAAAAATAGGAAGACAGTTGACCTAAAGGCCATCCGTGCAACTTCCCGCTAAGCGCTTAAATTTTATCTAATGCGTAATTTTTGAGCTTATCGACCTCAAAAATAAAAGTGCTTTTAAAAATGTTCACTGATAATTTTCTTTATTTGACTTTTTTGAAATTTCAAACTGTCAAAACTTTGGAATGTTGGAATCAACCGATTTTCACGCGATTGGCGGCGACAATCGATGCACTTTTTCATGTCCTTTGAAAGAATTGACAGCAAAAAATTTTTTGATGAAAAATTTCGAAGTAATTCCAAAAAAAAAACTTTTTTCAGTTTTCTTTCCTTTACGATCTCGAACGAATCAACCGATTTTGACCGGATTAGCGGCGATCGACGTGGTTTTTCAAGGTTAAGAGGTGATTAGTTTTTGGAGTTGATCGATAAAGCCGTTTAAAAATTATTAAAAAATATATATTATCAGTTTTTTTTAGAGTTCTTGAAATCTATCTGTCCGAATCGGTCCAAATTATATTCAAAATCTAAATTTGGCCAAGCCTTTCGAATAGCGCCAGCCGCAATAAAATCGGTCAAACCGTTCAAAAGTTATAAGAGGTTTACGTACTTACACACACACACACACACACACACACACATACATACATAGAGACATAGTGGCACCCTCCCGGGGGTAGTCAGGGAAGCTTCCTGTGACCTCAGAACGTCGAGATCTGATGGGAATTCGATTTTTTCAAAACGGGGTAAAACCCATAACTTCTCGATTTATGAAAATCTTAGATTTTTTAAGCGGGAAGTAAAAAAACTAAGATAATTATAAGTATTTACTAAGAGGAGATTTTTTTTTATTTAACGAGAAAACGGTTAGTGTAAGTCGGCCCTGCATCGCACAGTTCGCGGCCCTCGCTGTTTAAATATAGAACGGCACGCGCTCCACCGCGGGATACAATCATGATGACGGCGTATTTAAAGCTATTACAAAAAACAGACTATTTTTTATCAAACGTTCTAAATAACTAATGAAACTAAGAAAGCGTAAAAACGGACGCGTGATTAATGATCTTCACCTGCTATTGTTTCATATGACGTTAGTAATAATGGTCTCCTAGACGATTGCGTCTACGCAGTAGTTGTTTATAGCAACGAGTATGTGAAGATTGTATATTATACAGTAGAAAGTGCACTCTCTCAGTCTCTCTCCCGTTACTTTCATAGTTTCATACTCCAAAAAGACTTATTGCCTGATACAAAAGTTGTCTTTTATGCGGTCAATAAGTCTTTGTAAAGAATCTTTTGTACCTTCTCTTCTACGGCAAAGGCCGTAAAGCAAAGGCTTTGATAGAACTGTTCTAAAAGATTAGGGCCATTAAGGGCACAGGATTTCTGGTCGTCAGATCTACCAATGCATGTATGATACTTGATTTATATTCTCATTTACTTCGTTTTCATTTACAGGAACTTATCAGGGGCAATGGATGCGAGGGCTACGTCACGGGTACGGAGTGCGCACGTCCGCCCCCTTCGGCCTGGCGTCGCACTACAGGGGGCGTTCGCACCACCGCGGCTCCCTGTCGTCCCTCGCGGAGGCGGCGGGGACTCCCGACCCCTCCGACCAGAGGACCACGCGGATGGATGATGCGCGAGGGGGCTTCGTACTCAAAGCCAGCTCCGATGAACCCTCTGGCAGACGGAGTTCGATTGTTGAAAAGACGAAAAAAGGACTTCTTTCTGTGAGTGACTTTTAAAGTGAAAGTGATATAGCCTTAATTATTAAAAGTTTTGTGACCTTAAAATATTTATTTTTTTCAAAAATATTCAAGCAGTGATTTTGTTGAATTCCTTTCATTTTAAATTTCTGCATATTCTTATACATCGAGTGATAAATTAAAAATTCCTCCGTGTTTTAAGTCCACTCCTACGTTAAAAAAGTAATTTTAAACTAACATCCCCAGTTCGATGCTATCCGATGCTACCGAATTTTATTATTCAATTTGAGCCCGAATGTTGTAGACTTTTCACCCACAACTGATAACATTTGAAAACAAATTCGGTCTTGATCTCCACAATTTATTAAAGCAAATACTTCGAATTAAAACGTTTTCTTATCTTTCTGTTTCAATTATTTTTAGTTTCATTAAAAAGTTATCTTTAGCTGCTTCTAATCTTCATGATCACTAGGCAGCAATCATAATTTATTTTGAATCTATCTGGTTTCCCAACATTTTCAGAATTGAATAGATTAAAATGGATAATAAGTATAGGTTCTTGCAAACTAAAAAAAAAACTCGAGAGTGTAAGGACTCTCAAGAAGCCTCTTGACAAAATATAAGTTTAAGCAACATATAGTGCTATCGATCTCGACAAATATGAAAATAAATGTTGACCCAACATTTATTTAATTGGTGCTACGAGGATGCCTCATATCCCATACACGTCGAAGAAGCTTCGGTGCATATATGTTTCTAAGCTCGTAGCTACAACTATTACCTACACTAGGCCATTACTGACATGTCGTCCTTTACTGTTGCAGAGGTTTCGTAAACAGCACAGCACGGGCGAGCTGGACAAGCGACTGGCGTCGTCGATGCGGTCGGGCGGCTCGGCGGGGTCCAACTCCTCGTGGGTGTCCTCCGTGGAGTCCACGCACTCCGCCCACACGCGCCTCTCACTACACACCAACTCCAACAATAGTTTTATTGTAGAGGTAGGTACGATATAATAGTTCAGATTAAGTTAAATTTATGTGCTTGACACAAAAGGCCACACCAACAAATGGTCAAAAATTGACCCAGACTCTATAGAAACGAATTAGGTATTAGATGTTATTTGATGTCATCAAAAGGATAATTCCGAAATACCTACGCCCGCGCTGGATATTAAAGTTAAGAGCAAGTATAATTCGAAATCAATCAGTCTTTTCCATGCATATAACATGCGATGTATGAAAACGATGATTCCCGAGAGAAGAAACCAAGAACGTGTATGTAATGTATAGAGGTGTGGGTAGTACCTAGGCGTAGTTTTTGGTGTGGAAATTGTAGACGTATACAATGTACATACGCCTACAATTTAAATGTGAGTACGGACGCGGAGGTACGTTTTTTTGCGGAAGTTCCGAAATTGCGGAGGCGGAATCGAGGATCCGCTACAACTCTTAAATCTGTACCTACTCCTTTGCACCTAAGTGCATACTCATTATACATGCTGCATGCTGCATACACTTATTAGGATTTGGATTTTTTGTTTTGCTCTTACTATAGTAGACCAGGGTCGATAATTTTTGAAACCAAAAAAAAATAGTAGTAGGATGAAACCCATTAGAAAAGGAGGGGAATATAATAAAAATGAAAGGAAAAATAAATTACGGGCGATCTGAGTTCGGGAAGTGGGAGGGGGTGAGTTTTTAAGGGTAAAAAATGGTTTATCTTGATTTCCGGTAAAACTACAAGTCCTATGAAAAAAAGTTAAATGGCAAAGTTGTAGATAATAAAAAAATCTACAACTTTTATATTAACAATTTTTTTACATAACCTCAAAATTTATGTGAAAAATTCAAATAACCAAGTTTTTGGTTTTTAATTTTTATCTTGTACAAAAACAAAAAAAAAATTCACGAAATTTAGTGAAAACTTACCTTTTTATGTCCTAAATACACTGTAATTTTTGTGATTTAAAATATTTATTTTTTCACCTTATTTTGTCTTAATATCGAAAAATTAACCCTAATTTTCAATCGAAAATTCTCCTGTCAAAATATCAGCTTTTTTTTAAAAATTGATGGGCTTCTTGTTTGTTGAAATCTATTCTTTCTGATAATGTAAAAAAATACATACATTACCATAGTAAATGTTCTCAGAAAATGCAAAGAAAAGAATAGGTAGTAAGGCCTAGCCCCAATAAGACATCTACAATATTTTGAGTAAGTTGTCGAATCTTCTTTAAATTATGCGCATACATGTCTATTTATTGCTATTTTAAGATGACTTGTATACTTGAGTGACCTGCGGATAATTTTAACCCATCAAAAGGTATTTCATATACAAGAGGGAAAGGGGCTAGGCGACCTGAGCCTTACTACTTGTTCTTTTCTTTGCATTTTCTGAGAACATTTACTATGGTAATGTATACATTTTTTTACATTATCAGAAAGAATAGAATTCAACAAACAAGAAGCTCACCAATTTTTTTAAAAAAGCTGATATTTTGACAGGAGAATTTTCGATTGAAAATTAGGGTTAATTTTTCGATATTAAGACAAAATAAGGTGAAAAACTAAATATTTTAAATCACAAAAATTACAGTGTATTTAGGACATAAAAAGGTAAGTTTTCACTAAATTTCGTGAATTTTTTTTTGTTTTTGTACAAGATAAAAATTAAAAACCAAAAACTTGGTTATTTGAATTTTTCACATAAATTTTGAGGTTATGTAAAAAAATTGTTAATATAAAAGTTGTAGATCTTTTTATTATCTACAACTTTGCCATTTAACTTTTTTTCATAGGACTTGTAGTTTTACCGGAAATCAAGATAAACCATTTTTTACCCTTAAAAACTCACCCCCTCCCACTTCCCGAACTCAGATCGCCCGTAATTTATTTTTCCTTTCATTTTTATCATATTCCCCTCCTTTTCTAATAGGTTTCATCCTTATACTATTTTTTTTCACTTTTTACCATTTTTGAAGGCTTCGACCCTGGTCTATAGGTACTCGGCGTATTTTGGGTTTGCCCCTTTAATGACTTCAGATATGCTTATTGAGGTCATGCCACATTAAATTATGTTAAAAATGTGCGTAAAAAAGGTATCTCCATAAAGATCTTATAAGTATATAGAGGTCTTATAAAGGACATGGTCAAAAATCCATACAAAAAATCCAGCCGTCAGTAATGAAATTAATTATTTCATTGTTGACGACAAGACTCCATATATAAGACATTTATGTGGATACCTTTTTACGCATTTTTTAAACAAAATTTAATGTGGCATACTGTGGCAATATGCATAATTTTGCTTATTATTATAATACTTTGGCATACTTTTAATTATCATTTAGACTAATGTTTTTTGTCGTAATTCAATGTGGCATAACTCGTTAGACATATTTTTTTGTCATAACAATACTTTGGCATAATTGTTTTTAGGCATAAACAATAACAATAACTCCCCTGCCGATTTCAGTGACGGTGATCGGTTTCATTGAAACCAGGCCAGTTACGTAGGAATAATTTTATAGTGCCCAAGTGTGTGCGCAGTACTTTCTCTTCCTTTGCTCTCATAACTCATTGTTAGGTTGTTGAACAACCTAACAACAGGCATAAATACCGTATGTGTAGCTTTGGGTAAGGTAAGTCTTCGGAGCCTCACAAAAACCCGGCTTTTTATATCATTGTGCTAAAATATCTTTAAGCAAAAGTATGCTTAACAATAAGTATGCTTAATGATTATTATGCTTAAAGTGATTATGTCAAAAAAATATATGCCTAAGCAGTTACGTCAAATTAATATTATTATGCGTGCCTATTATTATGACAAATTAAATTATGCCACGTTAAATTATGACATAATATGATTTTATGCGAAAAAAACCCTTTATGTACCCAGACCATCACTTTGATAGGTAGAAAGTGGAAAAAAAATTATATTTCAAATCATATTAAAGTTAATGTTCACAAAAGATCCTAGAAAAATATTAGGATCTTATTATCTCCTGTGTATAAATTATTAAATGATATTCATACAAATCTTAAAAGAAGAAAGTTAGTTTACTATAGTTCTAAATATTAAAATAACATATGGACTCGTTTCTTTGCAGGATGAGCATTTGGATGCTAGCGTAACTGAAACGTATATGGGTGAATGGAAGAACGATAAACGAACTGGATTTGGTGTGAGTGAACGAAGTGACGGCCTTCGATATGAAGGAGAGTGGTTCGGGAATAGAAAATATGGCTATGGTGTGACTACGTTCCGCGATGGTACCAGAGAAGAAGGGAAATATAAAAATAATGTACTCATCACAAGCCAGAAACGCAAGCACATGTTCCTTATGAGATCGGCAAAATTCCGAGAAAGAGTTGATTCAGCAGTAAATTCGGCGCAACGAGCGTTAAAAATTGCAATGCAAAAAGCTGATATAGCCATCTCTAGGTGGGTTTAATGCTTTTAAATATTAAAAATGTTAATGATTCTTATTTGTCTAAATAATTATGTCTGGTACAGAATAATAGACATAAAAAGACAAGATCCAGCCTATTTCCAAGATCCACACTAATTCCATTGATTAAATATATATTCACCCCCTAACTAATAAACGCTGCATAAGCTATGAATACAGTGTTTTGTTCCCGTCACACAAGTGACATTTTTAATTCGATTGAAGAAGACAAAACACTGTATAACTATTCAAAGCTTATACAGCGTTTATTAGTAAGGGGGTTATGTTTAACAGTAGAGTGGTTCTTTAACTCCATTCCTATCGACTTCACTTAAAAATTACCTTTTGAAGACCCTCATCCAAATCCCTATTATACAAGCTAGGGCTTCTCTATAAAGGAGAACCAACCTTCACCACTGAATTGCATATTATATAATTAAAATATTAAATATATTTATAGTATAAAATATTAAATATACTTATTTCCGTTTGTCTCGTATGGGTTACACAAATTCTTCGAGAACTTACCACGGGACCAGATTGAAGTTATGTGAAAGTATCCATAGTTGTTATTATTATTATTACATTTATAAAATTGTTAAAAACTATGAAGTATCAATTAACGCATAAACTAAAGTAACAAAGCTTTTGCTTTTAGTAACGATTGATAAACATAATATCCAAACGTTGAAAGAAATTTCATGTTTATAATTTTTGGTAAGTTTAAGTATTTGTATGTTTTTTTTTTAACTAGGACCGCTGTAGCTCGAGGAAAGGCTGAGCAAGCTGATGCAGCAGCAGACCAAGCATTAGAAGACTGTGATATAGCACAATCAACTGCGAAACAGTTTGCCCCAGACTTTAAACATCCTGGCTTCGATCGAATAGGATTAAGAGAAAGATATAGACAAAAGAATTATGAAACTAATGTCACGTCAAATACGCAACAAGAACCTGATAAGATGATGGATGGAAAGAGCATTCCAAATCATATCCCTCCAATGCATCAACAGGTTCCTCAAATGAATAAAATGCCTAACTCCGTACCTTCCCGAAGGCCCTCAACGCAATACCCAAAACCTGGACAAGGGCAAGTAGATCCGAGGCTCACCAATAATACCGGATATAGTGTAGATAACCGAAATGTCGGTCAGCCATATGATTCCTTTTCGTACAATACAAGTCAAGAAGCATGGAACAACACAGGAAGTATGCAAAACCAAATGCCGAATGTACAAAAACAATACATGCCTAATGACCCCAGCGGATATAATATGCCACAACAACAGCAGAGTATGGACCAAAGTAACCAACAGTTCTCTAATCAGGGACGTCGATTTTCTTCATCTATTCGACAACCGATGAATCAGAAGCCTCAACAAGAATGGAATACGACTGCAGGTATACCTCGACGGCAAAGCATCCTCGCTCAACCGACACATGATCCACAGGGAAATCCGTACATCGACAGCGGTACGGTCTCCTATGGTAGAAATGAACTGCGAACAGGAACCGTACATTCAGAAGGCATTCTCGATAGACAACAAATGGACCAGCAACAGTATCGACAAACAAATGAGCCTCCAGGCTATCGCCAAAATGTCGACCAAGGCTATAGACAGGAAGCTCAAACGTATCGCAAACCGTCTATTGATCAACAAAATTACCGACAAACAGATCAACAAACGTATCGCCAGCAACCTATGGACCAACAACAATATAATAGACAGTCGGGAGCAGAGCAAGAACCGATAAACGGGGAGCGTGATATCAGGCCAGGAAATAGACCGTCCATAGACTATTTCGATCACTACAAGAGGCCGCCTAGTAGAGATTCGAGCGTGGACCGGTACGGGAGACGATCAAGACAGCCGTCAGTCGAAGCCAACCCTACGGGAGCATCACGTGCCGGATCCGTAGCTCCGCAGCCGGCGCCGCAAGCGTCGCGACCTCCGTCGCGGGCTGCCACTCCAGCTGGAAACGGACACTTGGCGTCGGGCCGTGGGTCCGTCGCACGGTCCTCGATACAACAGCAGCCATTTGAAGAATCTCTTCTGAGAAAGAGGACACTAGGTCAAGAGATATCTCCTTCGCCATATCAGCCGAAGAGAACAGAAAGCCTTTATGTAACGCAGAACCCACCAGCACCGCCCGCGCCTACTGGAGGTGGAGGAGGCCGTAAAGTAAGTCACATTTTTATTCACACTTTTAGCAATGAACGTTTGACAACAAATGTTATTGATATTGTTTGTTCTCCCTTTTACATACACATAACATTACTGATACACAATCCTATCAACATAATTATATTATTATCGTCATAGTCGCGTTACGTTTTTGCCCACCGAAACGTCAACAGGACGTCAACGAGAACGAGATTAGATTTAGGAAACGGGCGTGCAGTGGACAGACGGCTATAGTAAATGTATGTATCGCTACTTCGGCCGCGCCGTCACGTTTTTCTCGTTGACGTCCCGTTTACGTTTAAACAGCCTTAATTTTGAAACGCGAAATTTTATAATTTTTAGTCATTTTCTTTTAACTTTAGGTAAGCGTAATTTAGAATTTAGTTGCACAGTAGAATTTCGTGATCAGAAAGATTCTAGTCTAGCCTTTTTTAGATATTTAATAAAAAAATATATACTAGATGTTGCACGCGACTTCGTCCGCGTAAAAGGAAATCTCGCGGTAATCGTACATTTTCCCGTAATAAAAAGTAGCTTATATCCTTCCCCGTGGTCTAATCTATATCTGTACCAAATTTCATCAAAAACGGTCCAGTAGTTTCGGAACCTATTCAACGCAAACAAACAAACAAACTTTTCCTCTTGAATGAAAAATTTAAAAAAAGAAAAAATTAAAAGGCTCATTTATTTATTTTATACCATAGATTCTAAAATAGGCGTTTAATCAAAATATTATATTTTCGAGTCCATATCATTTATCTATAGTCTATACTAATATAATAAAGAGAAAAACTTTGTTTGTTTGTTTGCATTGAAGAGGCTACGAAACTACTGGACCGATTTTAATGAAATTTGACAGAGATGTAAAGTAGCACTACAGGGAATGACATAGGCTACATTTTATCGCGGAAAAATGTACGGTTACCGCAAGATTAACTTTTGCTCGCACGAAGTCGTAACATCTAGTTCTAAAAACGTTACTAACAAAAGTTTGTTTTTTGTTGTACTAACTAAGCCTAACAAATAAAACTTGGCATCACGTGTGAAATTAAATAAGCATTCGTATATATAATATCGACAACTATTCTAAAAGTCGGTATTGATACGTCTTAGCAAGCCTCTTAGTGTCACCTAGTAAATAGTAATTAGAATCATTATACTCAGTTACCAATATCTCCCTTGGCCTTTTTAATTAATTACATTCATACAAGTTTTTTTGACGGTTAACGCTAAAAGAGCAATATCATTAATGCAATTAGCGACAATATTAATACGTATTTAAAATTTGAAGTCACTACTTAGTTTTTTTTATATAAATTACAGGAATTTAAAAAGATTTTTAGTGTACAAACTACAAAAATTTATAATATATATTAATAATTACAAAATACTCAGATATCAGTAAAATTGATTATTTGCAATTTTGCCAATCACGACATTTTAGAATTTATTTCAAAAGCCTCCACTTAACCATAGTGGAGGCTTAACCATAGCCTTGAACAAGAACATACACATATATAGAAAATCCATAAAATAGCAATATAGCAACATCTACGAATCTAAATGATGAACCAATTCTTTAGTGATGCAGCACGAATCACGATTGATCGAATATATTATCAATCTGCAATACGTTTGATTTGATCGGAGATTCGGAGTATACATTTAATTATCTTATCGCAAACGAAGTACATAACCAAGCGTCTAGTTATGCAGTAGGCGCGCGGCGATCGCGCGGTGGGCGGCGGGACGAGCCAGCCCGTTCTATTTCTAAATTGAGACAGTCATTCGCTGCCGCCTTCCGCGCATCGACTCTTTGCTAAATTTAAATTTAGACATTTTAACAAAATTTTTAAACCGAAAATGTAAATTAACCGTTTTAAAAAACATAAAACTTTTCAATGAGCAAATGTGTTTAAATAATGTAAAGTTTCATTTAAATTTACAATTGATGTGCTTAAAAACTTAAATATCTATCACCGATATCGACCTACCGTGTAAGCTTTTCGTAAACATTGTCATCAAGATGTGGTACCAAGAGGAGGAAGAAGATGAGGACCTTATGTGTTCGCCGGCGATCCTCGCCCGCCGCGCCTCCGAGAGCTGGATTAACGTTCCTCCCGTTGAGGTATCTCCCAAACAGGGTCCGACCTCAGCGGCAATAAAAGTGCTGTTGTGTGGTCAGATGTCATATAAATGCAACACTTATGCAATCATGTTTAAAGCTGCTCGATGAGACGCCTCATTAGAAATGTTAAATGTCTAATCGCCAATATCGATAATGATCAGTAATAAATATGTTTATAATAGTAGTTTATATTATGCAAGATTCTTATTTCTTAACACAAACTGTTGTTGTTAAAACACGAAAGTTTTGAAAATAGTAAAACCACGCACAAACCCTACCGCTGAAATAAACAAAAACGAAACCCACGTATACTAGCCAAAAATATTTGCAGATGTTAAGTACGCCCCAAACGCTGCAACGCAAGAAGTCTCTGCCGGACGTGGCGGCCATCCCGACGGAGGTGGGCATGTCGCGAGAAGAGGTCTCCGCACTCGGCTCCGCGCGCCGAGAAGAGGTCCGCCGCATGATGGAGGAGTCCGAGAAACTCCGAGCCAACCCCCTCCTCTATTTAGTCAGTCCACAAGTCAAGGTAACTCGCTTGGCGCGAACGAGCTGAGAGACATTCGATTGAAGATAATATTACAGCAAATATCAAAGTGACGATGACTAATGCAAATATAAACAATTCAATCTTAAACCTTCATTTAAAGAATACGTACCGTTAGTACAACTTAAAATAAACAATAGAGATACTTTATTACTAAATAATAAATATCCTAAGATATTTCTCACGATATGAATATTCTGAAGGTTTATTAAAAAATTAAAATATTTTTTTGTGCTGATTTCTAAATGATCTCAACAATCGGTTCTCCAAAACTTAAAACAGTCCTATCGCTAAAACAGTATTTAAATGAATATTGATATGAATGAATATTGGTATTAGAACTTAAAATATTTTTTAAGAAATAGATAAGTTAGGACAATAAAAAGGCCAAGGGTTAATATTTTAAACTAGGTACACTCCTTTACGACATTATCATAATAAACTTTGTAAACAATAATAATATTATATTATTATTTAATTATTATTAATTATTTCTGATATTTTTCGTTTAAACGCTACAGTCGTAGGCACAAGCTACGCCGTAGCGCTACGTCGTAGAGAGGTATTCACAAACTGCGTTCTACGTCGTAGCACGTAGCGTGCTTAACATAATATTTTACTCTCACAGAGAAGCAATATTATAAAAATCTTTTATTTACCTTAGAATGTACCGTTTGATTTTTTAACTAATTAAATCTGCTTATATAAAACTCAGAAAATTAATTGGTGCACAGTTTTTAACTTTAATAATTGTATTTTTTGTTTGTTTCAGGACTGGTTTTCGAGACAGCAGCTCGTAATTTTAGTGCTCTTCATCAATATCTCGTTAGGCATTATGTTTTTCAAGCTGCTAACGTAGCGTCGGCGGTCGGCGTCGGGGCGCCCCACGCACCACGACGACAATTAATAACTTACGATCAAGTTAATGTGTATCACGCGCAATTATTAAATGTAATAAATGTTATTTACCTTGTCCGTTGTATGGAGTACATTTCACCTGGCAACTCACGTCCGCGGAGAGGTTCGATTTGCTAGTGTATTCGGTGTGTGTGTTCGGGGGCATTGTTGCACAGTGACCGTGAGTTGCACCCCCAGACGAGTTGACACCGCGCAGTGGGCACTCCCGCCGTGGCGCGGTCATGAGCCTGCATATTGTAGGTTTTCCTCTATGATAATGAAGAACGCTTGCCTTATTAGTTGTATGTATGCCTTCTAAGAATATACAAAATTCAAATTAGATGAAAGTCACACGAACCCGAAAGTAAAGACGATTACCGTGCGGTGCGAAACTTTTATACGTGTAGTTTAAGTCGGGTCGATACTTATTTCATCTGATGACGCACGCGTCATCATTTCTGCAGGTCGGTCCATAAATCTATTAATGTAATGCCGAGGGGCGCGTACTATTCTTAGTTTTATGAAATTTCCTTCGAGGGGTTGTACCCGTTCTTTTTGTAAAAATACATGTTGATGTTAAATGTTTTTAACCGTTTAAACGCTAAGAATATGCTCTTAGTTCAAAATAAATAGTAGGATGTACCTTTTTAAATTATCTATTGCTATATTGTACATATATCTAACGCTAATTTCGATCAAATTATTCATTGCTAAACGATATTTGTAGATACAATATAGAAGCACATAGGTTTAGCCTTTTTGCTATATTCAAGTTGAACATTTTTAATACTAATTAAACTTAAGAAATTCGATGCACAACTTTTTTATGGAATATATTATAAATATAATGTGTAACTATGTCAATTTCTTGTATTTGATACAAAAATTAATATTAATCGTATTATTTTTGGGAACGCGCGCTCGGCGCAGCTCGAGGTGGCTCGGCGCCGCTCGGAGCGCGCTCGGTCGCGGTGAAACGGATTGTGAGACGACGCAAGTTCGCGTTGTATGTTAAATTAATGTTTAAGACAATTTTCGCAATTTCATTACTATTTAAAACATTAAGTTATATTTAAGAAGTTTTAATTACTTGTATCGATTTTATCTACGTTTCACAAATAAAATATTTTAACAAAGTGTTCACTGTTTTAATTTGTATACCTACACCCACTCACTCATTCTCTGATTAATTTTAGTTGTAGTAGTCAAAAACCAGCCAAAACATAACTCTACATAATCTTTATATATATATATTTCTTCTGTGCGTGTGTATGTCCTAAACGGCTGGACCGATTTTGATGAAATTACAATTGGACCCGGTAGGTGGCGCAGCTGTCAGTACGTCAACAAATTAAATTCTAAGATGGTATAAAGTTTGCCGGGACAGCTAGTATAAAATATATAAGCAAATATAAGGCAAAATTGAGAAAAAAACTTTTTTAACCAAATTCTTCATAACCTGGCCGATTGTAAAAATTTCGCAAGTCCTACAGGTACTATAATTTAATGGAACTAGTGAGAAGAAAATAGTTGTAGAGGTTCCATTCACGAGACCCATGGAACTACCGAGAAGAAAACTTCTCACCTGTTCCATCATGGAACTAAACCATGGAACTAGTGGGAACATTCGGAACATTCGATGTATTTGTGGGAATACTGAAAAGAATCTCAAAGGGAATAAAAGAATCTCACTAACGAGCAACGGCTGTTATGCCTCGATCAGGTCGATATAAATGTTCTTTCGATTAATCCATGTTTAGTCGATGACCGCGTAATAGAGAGTTAATTTCTAAAATAGCAGACAGTTTAGCGTGCCAGGCTCCACACCAAAATATTACAAGTCACAACCCCTTAAAAAAATAAAAAATATTAATAATTATGTAACCATGTCGTAGACCATCGTAGACTCATGTAGACTACGTAGACCCTACGTTACGCTGCTTCTACAGAATCACGTAGCAAATTACAAAGGATAGTAGTATAGAATCTCGCCAGTGAACAAAAAGTTTTCTGTGTTCCTGGGTCATGGATGTGTATATGTATTATATAATAAAAATCTTAAACATAATTTAGTTTAAAAATTATTAAATATATACAGGGTGTTTTATCCGTCAGTAACTTTCTGGAGTGAATATTCAAGAGTATATTCACTACTGAAAGTTGTCTGGTACCCGTGACACACCACGACACCAGATTAATGTGGCGTGAAAGCGTCCGTAGATATTGTTATACTATTATATCGTATCTTTTAATATTTAACGACGATAACGGCCGAAATACATTGAGATACTCTCCAGTACGACCACGACCTCAATATTTAATTTCCACAGAAAAACGAAGATTGCCGAGGGACATTAGCAACATAGTTTCAATGTACCTCCGTGGAGATTTAGTATTAAAACAAAAACTATTTAAATTTATAAATTTAGTATCAGAAAACCTTGCGATATGTAAGTTCTACATATTTTTATTTTTTATTTAAAAATAAACTATAAACGCGTATAAACACAATATTATTTCTACAATAATTGTATGGGACGCTACTTGCGTCGATACACTTGCTCCGTCCCATGTCCAAGGCACCTCGAGTACTGCAGGTGCGGCCGCCAATCAGGCGGCCGCACCTGCAGTACTCGAACCTCAAGCGGCGCAAATTTGATAACCTTAGTGGGGATCTCATATTTGAACCTTTTGGGGGTGAAACCCTAGGTACATGGGGTCCGGGTGCGTACAAACTTTTCAGACAAATTTCCAAAAAACTCATTGAGGCCACCCGAGACCCCAGAGCCGGCACCTACCTGGCCCAGAGCGCAATCCAGCGAGGAAACTCTCTGAGCCTTCTAGGTACTCTGCCTGGTGGGGACGACCTGGAAGATTTCTTTTTTTTTGTAGCCTTTAAGTTTTGGAGTAATTATTAATTAATTTTTAGTACTACTTTTATAGTTTGTAAATATTTTAATAGCTATAGATATTAACCTGTTTATTAATTAAATTGTAGAAATAATATTTCATATACGAAGAGATCCGTAGGGCTGTTGGAAGAAATTTCTAATTAGAAATAAGCAGTCCTTTGTGTCATCTTTCTTTGTTAATTGTATTGTCATAATTTTCTGTGTGTACAATAAATTGTTAAATAAATAAACACTAAGGGGCCATCCACATATTACGTCACGCAAAATTTCGACTTTTTGAACCCCCACACCCCTATGTTACGCTTTTTAGTATTCCTGTACCTGTATTTAACACGTACTGTCACATTTAGTATGACCCCCCCTCCCCCATCCACTGTGACGTAATATGTGGTGGACCCTAATTGGCATAAATCAATAATAAATAATAATACCTGTGAAGACACTGCGGCCTTGTTATGTTCCGGAAGAAAATATCGTCACCTTCTTACATGCAAGTGCAAGTTCAAGAGTCTTAAGTAAATCCGGTTGTCCTCAATACCTACTCGTAAATTAATTCAAGTACATAATAATATCTGTGGATGCCTCGCATCACGTCAATCTGGTTCCGTGCTAAATATCCGAATAACTTGTGTTACAGGTACCAGATAATGGGAAGTTTATTTAATACTCTTGTGTATAGACATATATTTAAGATTTTTATTATTTTATTGATACACATATTTAGTAGTTTCTTCTCTTGGCGGGATTAGAACCCGCTAACTTCTGAGCCACAGAAGTCGTCTATATGACATAGCAAGTTTCCCGTATGTCATTACTTCCCTGAATTTATTTTCTATTAGCAACACTACCAAATTGGCATTGGAATACGGCTTGTGTAACTTTTTTCCTTCCTTTCCTAAATTAGTCAGTACGATTGCTGCCTAGAAAAAAACAGTGCCGTTTAGGGATGCCCGATAGAAGCGAACCTTTATAGTATAAAGCATAGGTAATAGGTATATAGAGCTAGTATACAGATATAAAAAGCGCGCGCGCCGTAGCTGCCATTCTTTATACCAATATATTATATGTCACCGTAAAATTGTAAAAACCCTTAGACTGTAAAAAAAACTAACAAGATTGTAAAAATATGTCAAAAAATTAAAAAATATACCTACCTATATTTATAATCTAACGAAAAATATTATGTCAAATTATAGGCAACATATTCGCGTCGGAAGTCTATCAACATTTTACAATTTCACTAGTTTTATTACAATCTAACGGTTTTTACAATTTTACGGTGACATATATATATCGTGTAACGCTCTCGGTTATACGAGTAGTAACGGTAAAATCGGACGTTTAGCACGGATGGTGTGATCGCGCATCGTTATCCCGAACGTCCGTATAGATGTTTCGCTTCAAAATGATAATATATCGAAGATATTAAGTTACATCATAATACTTTAGTTTTTATCAAAATCAGGATCGTACCTCCTTTCTGTATTATTTGCTATTTCTTAGTTTCGGATTTCACCTACCATGCCCAGTTGAATAATAACTAAGTACATATTATTATGTTTATCGTAATACATAGTCACAACATAAAATATACTACGAACAAGTTGAACCTGGGTACAAAAAAAAGGAGGACAGCCAATAATCATGCTAGTGTCCCGAAGGAAAAATTTAAATAGCTTTCAATACTTATTTGATTCACCTACTTTATCGGAAAATGTTATATTTTGTGTCTTCCGCGTTCATACGCGTTATTCCTTGATCAATTAGATTAATACTGTACGGCTTCGGCCAATACCAAGGTGGCTTATTAAACGTTAGAAACGTAGAGGTGGTAGTTCCCATCCACGATAATATAGAGCTCCGAAAATATGGGCTCAGAGGGGCCAAAAAATTGTGCCGCGAGAGATAAATCACCGGTGATTATAAGTTTTTAAAAGTGCTATTTGTTCCCACAAATATTATTATTTGATGTGATATTAATGATTGATAATGTGATATGCTTTGTTGTGACATTAATATATTCAGTGATGTTTTAAGGCCAAGGATCCCAGTGATGCGATCGATTTGGATGATGTGTTGCCAAAGATCGGTGAATTTGGATTGTACCAGAAGTGTCTCCTGTGGTTCGTGTGCCTCCCGGCGTGTCTGCCCTGCGGATTTTGTGCCTTCAACCAGCTGTTCATGTCCGACACACCGGATCACTGGTGTCGAGTGCCCCAACTGCACAACTACACTCAGGAGGAAAGGAGAGCTTTGTCCATACCGCGCAAGGTAATAATAATACGCATATTATGATAAAACAGCTATAATGATAATTAAACAGACTTAAACTATAGGCAGACGATAACACGACTTTTGAAACATGCATGAGATACAACGTTGACTGGTCCGAAATACTCAGTAAAGGAAGTCCAATAGAAGTGAACGAAAGCTGGCCTGTTGAGCCTTGCTTGGATGGGTATGAATATGATACAAGTGAAGTCAAATCTTCAATCGTTATAGACGTAAGTTGATCTATATATTTTTAATATAAAAATCATTAATTTAATTCTTTTTTCAAAGCCTTTACAAAACTAATCAATAATTAAGTATCCTACATACTAGCTCATTCCCGCGTAAATATAGTATTCCTCGGGAACACTGTACTTTTTCGGGATAAAAAGTAGCCTATGATTTAATCCAGATAATAAACTACTACCATACCAAATTTCATCAAAATCTGTTCAGTAGTTTTTGCGTGAAAGTGTAACAAACATCCATCCATCCATACATTCATCCATCCTCACAAACTTTCACATTTATAATATTAGTAGGAAGAATAAGAGACTTTTAGGTAATAAGTACATAATTAAACAAAATCTTAAATCATTATTTTCATTTTTTCAGTTCAATTTAGTGTGCGAATACGACGTTTATCCAACGCTTGGCTTGGTTGCGTTAAATGTGGGAGGACCTGTCGGGGTTTACTCATTCGGTCTATTGAATGATCGAATAGGAAGGAAAAAGTCATTCTTTGCTTGTTTATCAACTCTTCTGCTCGGAAGTATGATGACTGCTTACGCACATGAGTACTGGTTCTGGGTGTTGGCGCGGGTTATAGTGGGACTGACTATACCAGCGGTGTACCAAATCCCGTTTATAATATGTGAGATATTAGCAAATTTCGTTTATATAAGGTTTGGTAAAATCAATTACGGATACTGCGGGCATAATATGCCCGCAGTATCCGTAATTTTTAATCCGTAATTTATGATCTACTGCTTACGTAATTTGATTATTTACTCCGAAGATTTTTTTTCTTTATATGGGCGAGTTTGTGTTTTGCGGAGAGTCACCCATACATGAGATGGTTTTTTAGTTTCAGTATGACAATTATTTTACTACCTAAACGTCTATACATAAGCAGTAAAGCATATGCCCAAAATATCCGTAATTGATTTTACCGAACCTTATATAATAATTTTAAGTTTTTAAAACAAATATTACATAGCCATCATTTTCTTTTCAGCTTTAGAATTAGCCGGTCCAAATTATAGATCATTCGTAACTGTGATGACTTGTATATTCTACACGTTAGGTTTAATTTTACTAGCGGCAGTTACGTATGTTTTACGTGATTGGAGGTCACTAGCATTGGCCACATCGACACCTTTCTTCTTTTACTATTTGTATTGGTTCATCTTGCCTGAATCTCCACGATGGCTACTTATGAGAGAAAGATTGGAGGAAGCGAACAATATACTGAAAACGATCGCACGAATCAACGGAAAAGAATTACCCGTAGAATATACGATAAAACTACAAAAACAAGTTTTAGAACAAAAAGAGAACGGAGCAAAGGAAGCTAAGACTCCTAGCGTATTTGCGTTATGTAAAACTCCTAATATGAGACTTAAAACTTTTTTGATAACTTTAAATTGGTGTGCCTCGGAGATGGTTTACGTTGGTTTGAGTTACTACGGACCAGCGATGGGGAGTAATCAGTACATGAGTTTTTTCCTGTCATCTGCCGTGGAAATACCAAGTTATATTGTATGTTGGATACTCATGGACCGGATCGGAAGAAGATGGCCGTTATGTATGTCAATGGTATTGAGTGGAATCTTTTGCATGGTGACCGTTCTTTTGCCAAGTGGTAAGTATGTTTTTATATTAATAAAACGTTTACAAATCAAGTTCTGACTCCTTAAACAATACATAATATCTTATATATTAATGCGTGTAATCAAAACTTCGTAACCAGCGACCACATAACCTATTCGTAAACCTTTTTATGAAAATTATGGAAACGGATAAGTATAAAATTTAGCACAGTTAATATTTATGTTAAGCTGAAACCGAAGAATGATCAGGAATACATTAAATTAATAAAAATAAAATTACCCGCACACACATACGCACGCACGCACACACACACACGCAGACATACACACACACAAATATTCGTATAATAGCTTGCATAGACAACATTGACTTTTTTAAGCCGGCCACAGACGTTCTTAATTTGACATTCGTTAAGAACATGAAATTGAGGTCGAAGGCAAAGTTTTCTACAAAACACGCAAAGCCCACACACGTGCTAAGGTATAAGATTCTTAATAAGTCAGTTCGTAATTATAGAATGTCAAATTAATAACGTCTGCGGCTACTCAACATGTGTGTGAACTGTCCTTCGTAAATCATGGGTTTACTTCGGGGTTTTCCGTATTCATTCGGCTGCCCTGCCCGGGGCAGTTTTAGGCCCTAGTCATAGAAAGCGCCCGAGGCGCGCGCACAATACGCTGCGTTTCGGACGCTCTTTAAAATTGTATGAAGTTCTATGCAACGGATTACATCAAGCGTCCGCGTCCGTTGCATAGAACTTCATACAATTTTAAAGAGCGTCCGAAACGCAGCGTATCGTGCGCGCGCCTCGGGTGCTTTCTATGACTAGGGCCTTAGATGTCAAAAACGCATTAAAATTAAAAATATGAATTATGATTGAATTTCGACCACTAAGCGACCTCTACCTTTAATAGAAGTCAGTTTTACATTTTAAATTATCGCAAAATGCTTACATACTGACTTGTTTTTTTTCCTTTTTGTATTATAATATTACCTTATAATTTTCTTACACTTTTCTATATCGTTTGAAATCATGAAATGAAATGTGAATCATAAAAATAGTGAATAGGTTATACTATTGCCTAATTACGAAATTGCCTATTTTTAGGAAAAACTTAAGCAACTAGGTACTAATCTTTTGTTTACCTGTCTACTAATCAAACTTAATTTTTAGATGCTGAAAATGAAACCCTAGTATTGTATCTTATTTCAAAGTGCCTTATATCTGCATCATTTCTCATAATCTACCCGTACGCTGGAGAAATATACCCAACTGAATTGCGGGGTATAGGCATAGGAACTTCGGCTTACATCGGAGGATTAGGATTAATAGTCATACCATTTATTAATTACTTGGTAAGTAAGTTTAATCGTTAATGCTGCACTAGTCGGTTTTGTCTCCATACAAACGCTGTTGGTGATATACTCTAAAGTCAAACATTGTAGACCCAAATTTTAGCGTAATATCGATTTTAATTACACTTATCTAGGTCAATATGTGCTTATATTTTCTAAGGTTTAAATTAGTTTAGTAGATAATACCTCCAAATATCGGATTTTTAGCGCAACTTTGACAGTAAATAAAAAACAAACTGAACATCAAAATTAAAAACAGAAAAAGCAAGCACCTACTGACACAGTTTTATTATTCAGCAATTGAGATAACTTTACTTCAGACAAAAATATTATATAATTTTCATAATACATCAACAGCTGAGTGTCTATTTGCGTAATTTGAGGACGCCCTTTCTAAAATAGTTTACAAAGCAGTATAAATATGTGCACTATAGGTTCTCTTTTATTATTTTTAATTTTATGGGTCTATTATTTTTTCCAAGACGATAAGTGAAATAACAAGCATTTTCCCCGCGTGCCGCACTAAGTTCGTGTTCCGTTGACTAGCGCACTCTATCACCTGCGACACTTGGTGGGTGGCGGCGACAGTTTGGTATTTGATTATGGTGACCGTTAAATAATAAGAAAGCAAGGCAGTATGCTCTTTTGTAAAACGGGCATCTATAATCGAAGTAACTTGCTGCTGCCTTTAGCGTCAGAACACGTGGCAGGCAGTTAGCTTCTGTAATCTACGATAGTACGATCTTCGTTTAAGGGTACGAGTAATTTGGTTCTACCCTTGTTCGTGATGGGAGCGGTGTCTGTGGTGGGCGGGCTGACCGCGCTGCGTTTGCCGGAGACCTTGCACACGCCGCTGCCGCAGACCGCTGAGGAAGGCGAGGAGTTCGGCAAAGATTGGACCTACAAAGATTGTCTCAACTGCGGCGGACAAAAGTATGATTTTTTAAACTTATGAATCTTCTTTTTAACCTACGTACCCACTGGATAGGTATAAAAACACTTTACGAAAAATATGGTCGACAAAGTTCTACTTTATTAACCAAAATATCTATCCATTTTACCTGCGTATTATTGAGCCCTAATAAACAAAATAATTTGTATTTAACCTTATTAGATGGGTAGATTACGTTATCCGTATTTTAGGAAGCCCTACAAAATCGAGCAAACGTATCGGTTTCATAATTTGATTTCTACGTAACTTTATAATGCTAATAGAACAAATTACGTATTTTATTAGACGTAAATATACCCTAAGGGCTATCTTTTGGGAGTACCTATGTTGTAACTTGTACCTAAATAGTAAGTAGGTAGGTACATAGGTATTTATTGTGTACGGAAATACTGGAAGAAAATAGTCATTGCGACAAATTCACCTCATTATCACTTTTCTTTTATTCAACTTTCCTTACATTTACATTTTTATTATTCCCGTTTATACTAAGACACCAATTATTTTCAGGACCAGAATATCAGAATCAGATTCATACGAAAACCTGGATGAGTTGGAGTTGACACAAGCTCCCATAGTCGAAGAGGTTCCTGCTATTCCAATAATAAGGAGAAATTCGATGCGCAAACTGGTGCGACAGGCGAGCACGTTAGAAACGCAACGAGACAGGGACGGTAGTCTCAAAATGACGTATTGGTTTTAGTTTTACAGTATAGACTTTAGGGGAATCAAAATTACTTAAGGGACCAGCATATAGGCCTATACTATAGGTACAAATGTAAATAAAGTGACTCAAATTTTATGTGCAAATAATCTTTAAAGTAAACCTATCGTTTCCACCATCTATTTAATTTCAAGATCGTCGTTGTCGTAGAGATGGAAAACGCCATCGCAATTGCTAATTTTATTAATTATAATCTAGTTATATGATTACATAGTATAAAACAAAGTCGCTTTTTTGTCTGTCCCTATGTACCTATGCTTAGATCTTTAAAACTACGCAACAGATTTTGATGCGCTTTTTTAATAGATAGAGTGATTCAATAGGAAGATTTTTATGTATTATATAACATGCATTATTATGCAGATTATGTATTATATGCATTATTTATTATAGAAGGGATAATTATAGAGGTTTCTAATGTCCTAAATAACACATTTTTTGCGCTTATATTGCAAACGCTGGCTGAACTCTACGAGATAGATCAAAATAATGTACTACAGTATTTGTACACCTTAAAAATGTCTACAAAAAATTCCGCGATGACATATGTCTATTTCTTAGAGATAAGCCATAATATTTTTTATCCTTTAGTTTTTCGAGAAATAGTGGCTTATTTACGAAGCGATTGTAAGCAATACAGCATTAATCCATATTATACAATATTCCACGCGGGCGAAGCCTCAGGCAAAAGCTAGTTTCAAATATAAAAAAGGACGCAATTTCTTAAATGTGATCAAATTCAAGTCGTTCAAAAGACATTACGAATAACAAAATAATCATTAATTAATCTGAAACACTAGTTACTACGCCCGTTAGTTTCTACGATAGGTAAATGATTTCGACTCTACATAGCAGATTACCTCTTAAACGTGAATAGTTTTGATTTGTAACATTTATTTTTATATTTTTGGTTTAAAGTGTGAATTGTTGTCTTACTGGTAGTATGAATAAATTTATATTCGATAATATATTTATTTGAACTTTATTTTTTATTATCTTTTAGGGCAAGTCAAATAAGACTTAGGATATGCTTTTTAATTAATGCCTACATATATTGTTTTGTTTCCATTGTGTTTAACAGTAATAATTTGATATACATGAGTATAAATAATACACAGCATATATTTGATTAGGTCATTTATTTCCTATAATATAATTTAATAATATTTATCTATATTTGTCAAGGAACGTAAAAAATAATGTTCATTTAATATCTATTCTCTCTGAAGTACGTAGACCTCAACTGTATCAAGCATAGCCTTTTAGAGTTTGTTTATATGAAATACTATTAATAAATAAGCCTAGTTTCATTTTTTCAACATCGTCCAAAGCCAATATACGATTTGTGCATCCAATAAAAAGTGGCGCAGTCTGGTGGCAGAGCGGGATACTTTTTTCAGACAGCACCGACTCGAAAATCTGAAGTTACACACGTCCAGGTTGGCCAGGGTAGCCGGTTCCGGGTAGTCGGTCGCGAAGTGTATGGCCATGTACACCGGTACGTGTGACGGTGTACATGTCCATACACTTCGCGACCGGCTAACCGCCACCCGGAACGTGTGCATCGGCACTAATTCTCTCTGTTGTTACAACAAATAGTTCAGTCAAACTTCAAAAGCCTTAGTCAAAATAATATTATGTCATTTCACAGCATTTCATAACTTCAGTCAATTACATATGCTGAATTTTATTTTCATGAGTACTTATACTATTGAGTCAACAGTTTGAGTTATAAACCAAACTTAATATTTTTAAATTGCAATTACTTGTCGTTGTTTTATTGCACTTTACACTCGTTAATTTCTTCAGAATCATTGACGGTGAATGTTGCTATACAGTTGCAGTCTACAGTCAATGAGAGCCCTCGCCCACCAGCAGTGTCACCTCCGGTCGCGCAACCAATAAAACTGTATAATCGCTTACCTGTATTATCGCCGTTTGTGTCGCAACCTATAGTTCGTTCGCTTTAAAATACAGTGCGTCTGTTCCGATGAACTTCAGTATGATCCCGACCATTAGTCAATTAGTCAACACTGATGACTCACTGCAAAACTATAGTGCGCGAGGGCTCTGAGGCAGGTACGGCGTGCCGCTACTGCGCGGAGTCGGGCAGTATCTGCGCAAGGTACCGCGAGCGGATGCGGTCGGACTGCGTCGCGGGCGCGGCGTCCCCCTCGTCCTGCGAGCTCTCGTTGTCCAGCAGGTTAGCCGTCTCCTCTGTATTGCTCTCGGTCGTCTCACTAAAAATAAATATTGATTTAAAAACGAGAACGTAAATTGAATTTTTGAAAAGCCCTGACTGCTAGCGCGGAGGTTCAAATTGGACACTGCCTTCACACACGTGCCGCAGCTTGCGCGACGCCGCCACTGCATTAACATTTAATATTTGAATCCCACGGGAACACTGTACTTTTTTGGGATAAATAGTAGCATATGTGTCAATCCAGAGCTTAAACTACTAGCATACCAAATTTGAATAAAATCCGTTCAGTAGTTTTAGCTTGAAAGAGTAACAAAGGGTCTCTGTATGTATAATACTCCATGTATTACATAAATAATGTTTTCTTTTATCATTATATTGTTTTGATAAAGTTGTACAATAAAATCAATGACACTTACGGTTTCAAAGCCTCTCTCTCCGCTATGGACATGTTGAGCACACCATTGTTTGCAGAGTCCACAATGTATATCAGCACAGCAGCAATCAGCGCAACTAGAAAATATTTTAAATTTATTTTGTACATTGTATGGTATTACAACGCAATTAATATTATCTAGCTGGCCTCACAAAATGAGAATGAGTCTTTCGAAAGTTACTTTATATGGGACTAGCGACCCGCCCCGGCTTCGCACGGGTACAATACTGATACTAATACTACAGAATGTCACCCACTTCGCAACAGGCCGTGCAGCAGAAATCGTAATATTTTAATTTCGCCATAACTTCAAAACCAAACGTTCAATTTTAGTCCTTCAAAGACCAATATTATCTACATAAACTGTACTTTGTGATTAAATAATTTATTTTGATAAGAATTAATAGCATAAGTAAAATAAACGCGTTTAAATGTAGTCCAAAAAAATATCAAGATTTCTAAATAAAAAAATGGTCGTTGTGCCTCACTCGACATAGATAGCTATAGTGTGTCGCGGACTTTTTTGTAGATACAATTAATTAGATACAATTAATTAGAACATTATATGGTTCTATCTTTTATTGTTTAGGCAGCGTACGCAAAATAAGTAACTTTTCTGGTTGATTTTTTACACCTTGTGTTCGAAAAACCCAAATATCTTACGGAACCCTATTTTTTCCAAAATAAAATTTAGCCTATGTTACTCGTGGATAATGTAGCTTTCGAATGGTGAAAGACTTTTTGAAATCGGTCCAGTACTTTTTGAGCCTATTCATTACAAACAAAGAAACATACAAACATACAAACAAAGTTTTCCTCTTTATAATATTAGTGTAGAAAAGAAAATAGGCGTCATGGGCGTAGCCAGGGGGGTGGTTTAGGGGGTTCAAACCCCCCCCCCCGAAATGGGCCGGCTGTTATATATAATACAGAGATCTGACCAAAATATACAGCGGCGTATTTAGAAATTCGTTTTATTTTCTTGATTCTTTTATATTCCTCGCATTTTTTCCTTTTATCTCACCATAAGAACCCTTGCCTATACCTTAACTAAAATATGAAAACTATAAGTTGTCGAACCGACCTCGACACATTTTAATTTATGTAGAAGACTGGCAAGAGAATACTCACTGAAAAGGCAGCCCAAGAAGAACATTTCCAACATGAGATACCCATATGCGTCCACAATCATGCCAGTCAGAATAATGACGGTTGCTAGTCCAAGGTTCTGTACAGCCTGACATCTACAATGGAAATTAATTTCTAAGTTAATTTAAGATATATAATATCGATTATTAAATGTTTACAGACTTAACATTATTATTATAAATATAGGTAAGAGAAAGCTCCCAAATTATAAGTATATTAGAACTTACATTCCGTATGCTGTGCCCAGCTGATGCGATGGAACTATCATGGCCACCAGAGGCCACAGCCCACTAGCTAATAATGAGTATGAGATTCCGAGACATACCTAAAATATAATAAATAATGTATCATTTGAAACAGGAAAGTACAAGGTGTTTTTTTTTTAAACTGATAGGTATTTACAATATGCAGTTTTAGTAAAGTATTTTATTTTTAACATTTGCTGCTACACCAGGATAATAATTTTCTTTAGTACATAATGTTGTAAAAAAGTCTTACCACTCCTAGATAGGGATTGATGAATGTGAACGCCAGTAGGGAATGAGAGGCGATTGTAGTAATGATGCTCAGCGAAACCCACATCACGTTCCTGCCAGTTTTGTCAATCAATATCCCAAAGAATGGACTCAAACCAGCAGATATGAAGTAGACCATTGAATTAACTGTGTTCGCATCTTGAGGTGACAAGTCATATTTTCTTTCGAAGAACACCCTTAAACCATACAATAATAATTATTATTAATTAGTAATTACAGACATAAAAATAAGACTATGCACATCATTGAATGATTCTATGATATACTTGTATCTATGTATCAAAGATATAACTCACTTAGCCAATGCAATGAATGGGAAGATAGCAACATAATACGCCACACAGATCACACAAAGGAGCCAAAACACCAGTTTAAAGTGTAATATGTCACTGAGTCTGAACGGCTCATTGTTTGATTGTTGCTCCTGTCGGCCCAGGATTCTCTCAGCTCTGTGGTCCATGAAGCCCAATATCAAACCGCATATTAGTGATCCCAAACATGTGAGAGAAGCTGGAAGAAAAAATTGTATTAATAGAAATTTTTTATACAGTTTTTTTCTGTTAGATAAAACTATAGTGAAAGCAACTACAAACATACATTATTATTATTAATGTAATAAATACTAAATGTTTGATTATATCTGAAACTTGAATGTTTCAGATATAATCAAACTTTAAAATATATAATCAACCTCAATAAAAAACCTACCAATAAACAAAGTGACACCAAGTTTCTCATAGCCTCCATAATATTGTCCTACCCATGCATAAACTGGCTGCATAACCCAAAAGTTCACGGTACTGCCAAATCTTGAAAATGATAGTTGTAGTCCAAAGACCATGTTTAGCTCTCTTCCCTTGAACCAGAGGACAACATAGTTATTCACGGCTACCTGCAGAGATTCACCGCCAATTCTGTAAATAATCAGGTATTTCATTATTATTGGTCCAAAGGATATTTATAATAATATTTATGGATGCTTCGCGCCACGTCAATCTGGTCCCATTCTAAATTATTGATGAACTTGTCTTAAAGGTACCAGACAATAGAAATATATATTTAATACTATTATACTATACACATTTTTCAGATTTCTTATTATATTATACACATATATAATACCCATCCATGACCCAGGAACACAGAAAAACTTTTCATAATAATTACTGATGATGAGTTAATTGAAACTGGACATGTTTATATATAAACTAGCATTAATTGGCTTCGCCTGCGTGAAATTAGGTTTTAAACTTTTATCAAAATTTAAATCCTTTCTTAGTGGATGGCTACGACATTTGAGAAATATGTGTGGGAAAGTTCAAATTTCTAGCATTAACCTTTTTGTTCATTCGGCGGGATTCGAACCCGCGACCCGGCTTGAGCACCAACACGCTCAACCACTGAGCCACAGATGTCGTAATAATATAACAAATAGAGCTGCATTACAATAGGCCCATATGGAATTAAGGACTTTTAGGGGTCTCACTGAACAATCAGATGTATTAAGCACAATAAGATGGTTAATAGCAATATTATTAAATAACTTTCTACACCATCGTTTCTCAATAATTTTTTATGTCGCGATCCACGAAAAATCCAAAATTTAGGAAAAAAGTCTTGCGACCCCGTCACATTCGATACAAAAGATTCATTCAAAAAACGAATCTTTTGTACCTATATAATATGTATGTAATGTGTAATGTAAATAGCTTTATTTATCCAAGTACACATTTTCTCTTCTTACATTATTACTTTTTATCATCATTAACTTATAATGTAATTTATCCGCTATTTGCGGTAAAAGCCTCCTCCATTTGCTTCCATTCTTCTCTACACAGTGCTGCTCTACTCCATAGTATAATATGTAGTTTGTATTTATTATTTTTCAACAGACTGCGACTTTAGCACCGTTGCGACCTACTGGTTGAGAAATGCTCTACACTATAGACTACGACTAGGTTTAACTTAATTGTACTCACCCAAAGATGAATCTACCCATAATCATTAACCAAAATGCATTGATGTAAACTCCAAGAGCAAAAACAACTGCCCCAATAAACACAATTGACATGTATATTATTGCACCTAACCTTACTCCAAAACATCTGAAAATAAAATACAATATTATATGATCAGCTAGTATTATGTATATTTTATGTCACCGTAAAATTGTAAAAACTGTAAGACTGTAATATAACTAGTGAAATTGTAAAATGTTGATAGACTTCGGATGCGAATAATCTGCCTATAATTTAACATATTATTTTTCGTTGACGTTTGACATATTTTTACAATCTCATTAGTTATTTTACAATCTTATAAAACGGTTTTTACAATTTTACGCTGACATATATAAATCAAAACAAATTACAGAAAAAAATTATACATGTTACTAATCTATATACATACAATTATGTTAAAAATAGCTTATTTATTACAAGCACTAAGTGTATTTATCTATACAAACATCATGAACTTTTGTTTATGATTCAAAACATAATATTCAATTTGGGACCCAGAAATAGCAGAAAATGGTTAATTAATATTATTCTATTCAAACAAGCCATATTCTTCATTCTTGATACTAGGTGTTTGTTATATTATTATGACATATTTATGATCAATCTATTTCCTTTGTATGATTCACAGCCATATGCAAATATGTAACTGGATAGTGTGTACATAACATTGATATGATATTCATAATATGGAGTTCATTTGAGATAACACTGAATTAATAGCTGCAAATATCAATCATCTAATGCCGCTATCCCCAACCCGCGGCCCGCGGGCCGCATGCGGCCCGCCGGGCCTTTATCTGCGGCCCGCGTGAAATCTGTAACTGCGTTAGATAAAGTTGTGAAAAAGTGTTCACAATTCCAAAAATCTCACTGAGTGAACATAATTATTATAATACATAATTATTCGTTATTTTATTTTAGTTTGTGTCGTTATGTCATCTTAAATGTTTCGTTTCACTCTATTAACTACTTTGTGTTATTCTATTATTAAATCGTTAAATTTAAACAACATATTTTTTTGCCCCTAAAAATTTTGGTTGCGGCCCGCGACACCAGGAGTACAAAGGGTTTGTGGCCCGCGTAAAAAAAAGGTTGGGGACCACTGATCTAATGTGTAAAAATCTTGTGTTTGAAACCAAAGTAGGTACTTCTAAACGGCTTGACCAATTTGAATGTTTATTAAGTTTGGTTGGTATAAAAAAATTAAACCATTGAGTTATAGGTTGCCAATAAATTTGTTATCTATACTAATATAATAAAGAGGAAAAGTTTGTTTGTTTGCATTGAATAGGCTCTGAAACTACTGGACTGATTTTGATGAAATTTGGCACAGATGGCTACTTCTTATTGCAGAAAAATGTATGGTTCCGACGGGATTTCCTTTTGCATGCACGAAGTCACGGGCAGCATGTAGTTTAAAATAAGAGCATATATATTAAAGAAAGTAATTTTTGCAAGAACACAAAGTAATGTAATTCTTGAAAATACACTTATTTCTTTTAGTACTCATGTATCTGTAAATGTCCTTTTACTGACCTGTCAATAAGATAACCACCGATGAAACATAACACAACATTTGGCCAGGAATAAATTGAATACAGCAATGCAAATTGGGAGGTGTTCAAACCTGAGTCAAACTTAAAATGATCCCCGAGAGCTCCAGGTGTATCATAACAGAAATATGAGCCTGAAATCAAACAATACTATAAGACACTATAGATAGACAACACTATGTTGTTACTGTTTATAATGAACTTTGTTCTATTTAATAAATCACTTTCAATAAAAAGTGGAGGTATATTTGAAATTTAAATATATAAGTAGACAAACCAAAACAGAGAAAACACATCAACAATAATGCGAAGAATCTGTGAACTTTATTAGCAGGATGACACCATGATCCCTCTCCTGCGGGTCGAGGGTTTTCTGGTAGCGCCAAATCATCCATAGTTCTAGAAATTAATGAAATATGTGTTGAAAAATAATATGTTTTTGACAAAACAGTTAGGACCAAATGTATAATACTCACAAAATATTATTGTATGTATTTTAATCTAAGTATGCCTTTCTTTGTCCTAAGTGTAATGTACAACAAAACATACGGACTTTACAACTGCATCAATAAATAATATCTATTATGTCCATCGAAAATTAACACAATTTATTACATACTTTTAGGCAAAATATTTCTATGCAAGTAAGAACAGTTTTTAAAATTTGTTTGTACTCATGTACCGAACATATGACTTCTTTTTTGCAAGTCTTTGTAGGTATTTTGTAAAAGTCGGTCGTAACAACAACTAGAGATGGCCGTTATAACGTAAAGCGTTTAAAATAGCGTGCTTTTATAAATAAGTTGTAAAGTCGTTTAAAAATTTAAGCGTTTATCACTTATAATTATCGTTCATATCGTTTATAGTCATACGGCCGCACTCAGAGTCATTTAATTGTTACTTAAACCATTACTTAGTATAGATTTAAAAAAACTCACTCTCAGAGTCAGTTAACGGATCGTTAACGTGACTTAATGATCATTAAATTTAAGTACCGCAAAACCACTATTTAACTTGCTAATTGTGGATTAAGTCGATCGAATTTGAGGTTATTTATTTGTTTTTGTAAATAATTTACATTTGAATTTTACTAATACGCTATTACTAGTTATTGTAGTTATTACCTCAGTTACTACTACATTGTTTTTAGCATTTTTATGCAAAATGTCTAATCAGATGGACTTTATAGATTTAGAAAATTTTTCTTTAAGATTCAGAAATGTGGGACCAAGATGACCAAGACGCTATAGAAGACTTTATTCGGATCCTTTCACTAAAATATTCAATCCAAGAATTCCATATTAGATATAGATTCACTCCGAAGTCCTATGTTGTAAAAAACTTAAGTAATAATAATATGTAGTAGAAATCAGATTAAAATAGATCAGATACCTATTAGAAGAGGATTACCATTTACCTACTCCCAAAATAATGCTTCTGTTTACTGTAAAATATTTAGCTACAGGCAGTTTTCAGGTTAGTTTCTAAATTATAGTACTTACCTAAAATAATAAACAAAACTAGAATCATGAGAGTTTACTATGTGCTTGTAATAATATTATTTGTATGCTGCTATCTTATTTTTATATTAATATCTGTCAGTAATCGGTCTCACGAATTGTCAGCAAAGTTTCTGCATTAATTGCTATGAAAATGCAAGATTTTGTCAAGTTCCCGGCTACTGTACAGGTACTGATACTACTACTGATATATTTTATTCGTTTTGAACTAAATGTATGCCAAGATAATGTATTATTATAATATTAATTAAACTACATCTAATGATTATATTATAATTATGTAATTTAAATATTATATTCTTGTTACAGACGACAATTCTATAAAATTGCACACTTTCCTGGGGTGATTGGGTGTATTGAATTAAATATCATTATTGAAATAAAAAGTCCTGGAGGAATCACTTCAAAAGTGTACAGAAATAGAATACAATATTTGTGCTACAGATGCAAGCTATACCTATGTTCTATTTATAAGATGTCATCATTCTTTCCATTCCGAGCTACCAAATCATGAATTTCCTTTGAATCTCTGAGAGATAAGTTTAAAGAAATAGGTATTCTGACCGTCGCTTCACAATACATTTGGACAAATACACAATTCAATGGACAATGTGTTGTATATCAGAAAAAATCTACTTAAATAATTAAAAAAAAAAGCGACAATCACATTATATAGGAATACAAGAAATAGAAATTAGTTAGATATACCTGTGATGAGTGATCAGACTAATTTTTAAAGGTGTATACAATAGAATCCCAGAAAACGTTCAGATTCTTTCCATTAATAAATTAAAAAAGGTTGTTAAAGAATGTTTGTCTGCCAAAGCTTAATATAAGGTCAATGGTTTCATCATTTTACCACCTTGAGAATAAGATGCTCCTTGCAAGGCTGTTTCTATGTATGTACTTATTATGTACCTATATTGACTTTTGTCTTAGATTAAGTTACTATAATATTGTAAAAAAATATTTTTTGAAAAGAACAATTTTTCTTCTCGCCGAGCATCATTTAGCGCAATTTGGATTTGATTAATAAAAGACAATACATATAAAATAATTTCTTTTATTTATGACTATTTTGTAACTTTTCTAATATTTTTCCGCTTCTTGTTTTATTTCTTCAATCTTCCTTCACAAATTTCAATTTTGGTAATCATATATTCACCATAGACGGATATTCACCTTAATATTAATATTATGATTTGAAACACAATTAAAAATTACATTATTACAGAATACTAAAAATGTAGAGTGCAATAAACTTTAAACTTTAGATTTTTTGTTTGTTTTGTTTGAACTGAAGATTTGACAGTTAGCAACTGTAATGCCATATTAGAAAATTGAAATTATTTTACCAAAATATTAGATAAATAGCTATTTTGGATGATTTTTTGTCGATTTTCTTTGTTTATTAAATAAATTCTAACAATATTACTACTTTACATGATTTCTGATGTTTATTAAAGACAAACTTAACAGTTTCATTTTAATTAATTTTAAGTATGGCTACATCTTCTCCAAGTTTTTAAGTAATCGACAACTTTTTTCGAAGATGCACCGCCCTACGAATGATTAAATTTGTCATTAGCTAACGATCCATTAAATGTTGACTCTGGGAGACACGCTTCATTAAGATATTTAATGTTCATTAGTTAAATACTGATTAGGGCTAATTTAATGAACGTCTCTGAGTGCGGCTGATAAAGCCATAAGTGTGGTATGAGCAAAGAAAAATAGTTCTTATGACAGCGCAATAAGAGTGAAAATTCTTTAATGTAGCTCATCACTTATTTAAACGGGTTATTTTTTGTACTTATAACTATTAAGCTTTTTCGTGTTTATTCACTTTTTGTTAGTTGCGCTTTGCGGGTTGACGAAAACACGTTATATTACGTTACGCAATAATTCGTATTTTAATCATAATAGTGGTGCTTTGGTGGCTTACCGTGAAGTTTTAATGTAAATAATAAATATAATAATGGTCCATATGGACGTAATATAAACTTTTCGTGTAGTGTTTTAGTATTAAGTTTATTAAGTTTTTGTCGTAAGATGACGAATAAACGACGTGAATTGGAACAGTAATTTATGGAACTACTTTGAAAGAAATGAGGTGGAAAAAGTGGCGATGTTTGTTATCCTATAAATCAACTATTACTAATGATAAGCAACATTTAAGATTAATGCATATTATCAACATGTAAAAACATTTTTATGAGTTCATATTATTATATTAATAATTATTCAGATTTCAGACAGTCCTAAGCCTGCAAAGTACGAAGGAAAGTTAATTTAAATCAGTTTAAGCGATCGAAAAACGTAACATAAGCGCAAAAAATATTATAACTTATAAGTGGCAATAAGTAGATAATCAAATAAGCAACTAAGCAACTAAGCAGTTAAAAAAAGCTGCTATTGAATATTTAATAACGGATAAGTTAACTTTTAATTTTAAGCCGTTTATCACATCTCTAACAACAACTAACAAATGTCAGAAGTGAAGAGTGAAAATGTTGTGACATTTCACCATAGACGAAATTTTTATTCATTTATGGCGTCGGCTTATAACCATTTGCCAGTGTCAAGTATAAAAGGCGGGAAATTTATGGAATATTAGTTCTACTTTTCATATTATAACATTATAATTATTATAATAACCATTATAACCATTATTTCGGTTTTTAATGTGTAATATTGGTGGAATAATAACCATTATAATTATTATAATAACCATTATTAACCATTATATTATTATAGTTATTCGTTGACGTGCGCTAGTGTGGAAAAGTGATACAACTACAAAATGCGGGCTAAATTGTGTTTACCGCCAAAACTCCCTAGAAAGTATCAGTAAAGCGCATGGGCGTAGCCAGGGGGGTGGTTTAGGGGGTTCAAACCCCCCCCGAAATGGGCTGGCTGGTATATATAATACAGAGATCTGACCAATATACAGAGGCGTATTTAGAAATTTTGCGCCCGAGGCCAATTAACATATTTTGCCGCCCCATTAACCCTATCTGAAAGATGATTTTTGAAGTTATTTTATATGATATGATAAACCCCCCCCCCCCCCCCCCCCCGTAGTCGTTTTATTTTCTTGAACCCCCCCCCGAAACTAAAACCTGGCTACGCCCGTGGTAAAGCGTCTATAGTGCGTTTCATCAAATAGTTCCTTTGCCGTTATGTTGGTAATGGTGTTATCCAGTGTTGCTCATTCCATACTTAATCTTACCTATATTATTAAATATATGTCTAGGGAAAAGAATTTCAATTTTAATTAGTATTGTGATTTATTAAAATTCCTAACAAGTGTTAAAATATAATTTAAATATCTAATTACAACTTTGATTTTTTAAAATTCCTAACAAATAAAATAAAAATATCAGGTATAATTTATAAAAAAATAATTCTTAATCTATACTTTTATGAAGATGAGTGGTATGTAATAAGCCATTTATAGAGTAATAAATACTAAATAGTTGTAGTAACATTTTATTAAGTAAATAAGGTACTGAACGAGTAAATTCTCTGCAGCTGGTAACCCTATTTAAAAGCGGCAACACGAGCTTGAACACACCTAAACAGAATTATCGACGACTCATTATGTTTTTCACATTCACAAAAGTCTTTCACCTTCAACACCATTCTTCTTTCACCACTTTTCAACGTTTTGAGCTTGATTAACGGTTAGAAAACAATGTAAAATCGCTAAAATCACCATGAGCCCCTTCGCGTGTTTATATCTTTGACAGACAGTGGTGCCAACATTACGGCAAAGGAACTATTCGATGAAACGCACTTTACTACTTTACTGAATCGACTGACTTGACTGATTGACTACCGTGATTATTAATTTGGACTTTGACTAGACTTTGGACAAGTTGACGATTTAGAATTACCTACGGTGATGAAAATATACTTGACACTGGCAAATGGTTATAAGCCGACGCCATTTATTATAAAAATAATGTAAATACGTCAGTGTCAAATTATTTTCTGAAATCCAAACATCGCGCAGGCATTTCAATTTTCACTACCTATCAAAAGTGGAGTAATAAAGTTCAACGTTTCATTTGGACGCATAAAGTTCTTTGTAATATTTACTATAAAATCTGAATATTTAGGTTGTAGCTAGTTATCACCATGTTTAGAAAAAGAAGTTTTATTCTACTGTGCGTAGTGATAATAAGTTCGTGCTACGTGTTAGTGAAAGGACATTCTCATTCACATTCTCACGATGAATCCCCCTCATTTAAATATAGTAAAAATGCTAACGAAAAGCATATTCCGAAAGTTGAACCTTTAAGTGACTACGATCTGTATGTTAAAGCTATAGGCTGTACACTTTTTATAAGTATGGTACCATTTTGCATTTTGTTTTTTATTCCAATTGACGGTAGCATCGAGAAACAACCTCTCCTTAAAGTTTTGTTGTCCTTTGCCTCTGGTGGACTTCTAGGCGACGCTTTTCTTCACTTAATACCACACGCACTTATGTCCAGTGGGGATGGGCACAGCCATAGCCACAGCCATTCACACGACAGTGATGCACATGAACCTCATGACTTAACTGTTGGTCTGGGTGTCTTGGGAGGGATCATAACTTTCCTGGTTGTTGAAAAAACAGTTCGCCTGTTTAGCGGTGGACACGGACATTCCCATAGCACTGAAAAACGAAAAGATGATAAGTCAAAGAAACAAAACAAAAAGAAAAATGAAGAAATGAAGGTTGCTGGATATCTGAACCTCGCTGCTGATTTCACACACAACTTTACTGATGGATTAGCTATTGGTGCTTCGTTCATTGCAGGAGAAAATATTGGACTCATAACCACAGTAACAATTTTGTTTCATGAAATACCACATGAAATTGGAGACTTTGCTATTCTAGTGCAATCTGGATGTTCACGAGGGAAAGCAATGATGCTTCAGTTACTTACTGCATTTGGAGCTTTATCTGGCACAGTTCTATCAATTTATTTACGTGGCTCTGGAGACAGCCTTGCATCTTCTTTAATATTACCGTTTACAGCAGGAGGCTTTATATACATTGCTACTGTTTCAGTTATACCAGAATTGATAGAGAGCTCAAACAACAAGCTTTCACAATCAATTAAAGAGATTTTAGCACTTTTAGCTGGGGTGTACATGATGGTTATAATAGCTCAATATGAATAACAAAAGTTATGTTTCTTCAAAATAAAATCTAATGATACTACATCACAAATCTTTTGTTTCTTTTAACACATCTCTATATTATGTAATAAATCTCTGTCTTAAGAGCCCTTGGTTAGGTTATTTAAAAGATTACAAAATCTAGAAGGGCCACGGACAAAGCAAAACTAAGAGTTCTTATGTGCACTATAGAATATGGGTTTCTCATATCTCTATATTAAATTGCAGACAATTTATTTAGGACACTTAGCTGTTTCCTGCGGGAATACTGCACTTTTCTGGGATAAAAAATAACCTGTTTTAATCCAGTGTCTAAACTACTACCATGCCAAATTTCATCAACATCCTTTCAGTAGTTTTTGCATGGAAACACATCTGTCCATCCTGAAATTTATAATTTTAGTAGGATTTATTACCTTGATGTATATTAAAGCTGGCTGGTTTGGATTAAAATAATGTTTCAGAAACCTGTTGGCTATTACTGGTGTAAATATGCCTTACTTTGGAAGAGTTTAGGGGAGGCCTTTGCCAAAGAGCAATCGGATATAAATTACTAAAGTTAAATAATGTAAAAAATATGAGTATCTGAATAAAGGATTATTTTCTTTTGTTACTAGTTAGTATTACTAGTGTAATACTACTACATAACCAATGTAACCCTATCACAAGGAATAAACTGGAAATACCAGTTCATTATTTTCTACTTAGATAAAATAATTGTAAACACTATTCAATAAAAAACCTAAAATTATCTTATAATTATTTTAAAAAAGGAATTAAACACAAACATTAGTGTGTAGAATTATTTATTTAACATTTTACTTCTTCTTAGACACACCAACAGTTCTTCCTCGTCTGCCGGTAGTCTTGGTGTGTTGACCACGCACACGCAGGCCCCAGTAGTGACGCATACCTCTGTGAGCGCGAATCTTCTTTAGCCTTTCCAAATCTTCACGGAGTTTAGAGTCCAAGTTTGAAGATGTAAGTTGACTGTATTTACCATCAACAATATCCTTTTGTCTGTTCAAGAACCAGTCAGGAATCTTGTATTGTCTAGGGTTTGACATGATAGTAATAATCTTTTCAACCTGAAATAAAACAAGTTCATTTAGTGCCTAATTCAACCTTTAAACTAAATATAATAGGACCATCAAATTGCCTTTTATGTTGAGTTATACAATTCAAGTTAAGAAAACATACAGGCATTTACTGCCAAATGTTTGACGGGACCGAGAAACACTTGTAAAAATTAAAAACAACTTACTTCTTCCTCGGTACATTCTCCGGCACGCTTATCCAGGTCGATGTCAGCTTTTTTCAGAACAATGTTGGAGTATCTGCGACCTACTCCTTTAATGGCAGTCATAGCAAACATAACCTTCCGTTTGCCATCGATATTCGTATTCATAATACGAAGAATGTGTTGAAACTTATCCGGAATTACGAGCGACTGAAAATATAAACATTATCATGTTTAATACAAAAAATACACTGCCATAGGTCATAAATATCCACCAAAACGTAAAACACATCCTTATGGATTAAACTATATGCACTGATTTCTAAAATATATAAAGATTACTGTACCATTTTGATAAAAATAAAGCTAACGCTCCTCACGTAAAGCCGTCAACATGTAAAAGGCAATTTGACGTTTGAGTTTGGACATTGACAAATGACACAAGTCAAAATATGAAAATAATACATACCCATAGAGTATAAAGAGTAAAGGCTATTAGCAAGAGGAAAATTATATATCGTACCTTATCCCCCTATATGACACATGCCAATGAGAAAGAAAGAGATATCTGGTTGTTCGTTAGTTTCGTTTTTTGTAGACGGTTACGGTGTTACGGACAAAACTGTTGCCATTTTTGAAAAAGTGGAGCAAGATCGGCATATTAGTAGTTACGATGTAGCTGAAGAACTGGGGATTGACCACAAAACGGTTTTGGCGCATTTGAAAAAAGCTGGGTACACAAAAAAGCTCGATATTTGGGTGCCTCATGAGCTCACTGAAAGAAACCTAATGAACCGTGTACTCATTTGTGATTATTTATTACGACGTAATGAAACCGAACCATTTTTGAAGAAGCTGATAACTGGTGATGAAAAGTGGATCACGTACGACAAGAACGTGCGAAAAAGATCGTGGTCAAAGGCCGGTCAGGCTTCACAGACTGTGGCGAAACCCGGGTTAACTCGCAACAACTAACAAGGTGATGCTGTGTGTGTGGTGGGATTAGAAGGGCATTATTCATTATGAGCTGTTACCGCCAGGCAGGACCATCAATTCTGAACTGTACTGCGAACAACTGATGAGATTAAAGCAAGAAGTTGAGAGAAAGCGGCCGGAATTAATCAACAGAAGGGGTGTGGTTTTTCACCATGATAACGCTAGACCTCACACATCTTTAGCCACTCAGAAAAAATTACGGGAGTTTGGCTGGCTGCTAATGCATCCGCCGTATAGTCCTGACCTTGCACCTTCAGATTTCCACCTGTTTCGGTCGCTGCAGAATTCCTTAGGCAGTGTCAGGTTGACATCACAAGAGGACTGCCAAAACCACTTGTCGCAGTTTTTTCATCAGAAGCCCCAAAAATTTTATAGCAATGGGATCATGTACCTACCAACAAGATGGCAAAAAGTTATCGAACAAAATGGCTATATAAGTAGGTGCCATTTTGTTCGACTTTACTCACTTGTAAATAAACTTTATAAAAAAACCTTTTGAATTTTTATATAAAATGCGAAGAAACTTTTTCCCCAACCTAATATATAACCTGAAACAATTCTTAACATACTGGTGAAAAGTTAACACTTCTTCACGATTTTCTTTCCTCGCAGAGTGTGATTTACAGCCCTCCACCAAACGGGCTATATTAACTTGAGCACAGCTTTGATTTCTAATAAGACTTTTTAAGATAAACTGAGATTTTTACTAAATAACACACTATAAATTCATGATTTGCTTCTTCTTCTTCTTGTATCATAATGCACACGTAAACAAATGACATTAGCTGTCAGTGGCTAATTTCAGGCCACATCTACTGCTACTAATTCAAAATGTCACTTGTTGTTAAGGCAATAAAGTCGTAATTCCAACGTCTAAAATTGGACTCCAATTTGGACTCCAAATTGGAGCAACCTTGGAAAAAAAACGTTAGACATAGAGATGGCTTTCTCTTTCACTCTTATTGGTTTTGCCTTTGATGTTTTGTGAGACAAATAGCTGACTACGGCTTCGATTTTTGTTTTAGTTATATGAAACTCCTATTTCTTTGTACATACCATAGAGATGTTTATTACTCGTTACAAAATATAGGGAAATATTTATATTTCCCTATGTTTATAAACACTTACCAAAGTTAGCATCCAGCACAAAATTTACTTTGTGCAATATTTTGTGAATAACAACTTTCAATAATTAGTTTTTATAACAAAATTATTGTTCATAAATATGATATTTGCAATGTTATTTTTTACAGAACAAGTATTTTCAAAATAAGCATATTTAAAAAAAATGTATTAAAAATTAAATTTAATTAAATCGTAATTCTTATTTTTATTCTAAAACACTAACAAATATTAATAAATTAACAAAAATAGCTATTAAATAGAATTCAATTTGCAACTTATTACAAATAATTGAAAAATCTTTGCCTCTTTCGATACAAGGAAAACAAAATATCAAAATGTCTATGGTCGGATTTTCGTGAATTTTAATGACTGTCGTTCGTCGTGTAGTACCGGTTACCACTTTTTCTTTAAACTAAAATATTTTAAAATAGTTAATTGTTCACTTAATTTTCACCATAACAAAATGCTTTCGGAGACGACTTTAACACTTATACAAATACTAGAGAAAACTATATCACCGGGTAAGTAACATTGCTATGAGCATGGCGCTTCGTGTAATCTTCATTGTCAACCGACTCAGGAATTTTAAAGTTACCATCCAACTGTAACTTTTACAAAATACTTAGCAACAGAGCTCTATTCGAGCTGCAATTTTATATTCAAGCAGATTCGTTTTAATTATGATCCATATTTATCTGATACTGAAAAATATGTAACACAAAATACAATATTTATCGAGATAAATAATGACAATCTGGTTTCAATAAGACTGTCAGGATAAGAAGTTACTATACAGAAGATGGAGATAAATTTCTTGCCAAGACATAATAATATACTTGTATAGAAATACGGTAAAAAATGACCAAAAAAGATATTTTGACATGAATAAGAGAAATAACCTCAAATGCTAATTCTATATATTATCTCCTTTTACCTGCCAAACTTTCAACCTGAATACCTACATTCTATATTTTGTATATCATGTAAGTGTTCTTCTTCAGTGTATCAGTGTTTTCATATTTAATACTTTCTCATTGCAGATCGAAATGAGTTGGATGCTGCAGAAAAATATCTTAACCATGCAGCCCTTACTAATTTTACGACATTTATTAAAATGCTTTCGGACATTCTTGTACAAGGTGGAAACAGTCAAGTGGCCAGAATGGCTGCTGGACTGCAACTTAAAAATCACCTTACATCTAAAGATCCTGCTGCAAAGCAGCAGTATCAACAAAGATGGCTAGCTTTACCCGAAGACATAAGAGTGTATATTAAAAAAAATGTAATTATTTTTGTAATTATTAATTTGTCTTAAAAATTGTCTTATTAAAAATGTGCATTTACATTATTTACATTTAACAATTTCTTCTAGATCTTAGCGGCTATTGGTAATGAAAGCAGTAGACCAAGTTCTGCAGCTCAATGTGTTGCTTATGTAGCTGTAGCCGAGCTTGCCGTTGGACAATGGAATGAGCTTATACCAATGCTCCTGGAAAATGTAGTCAATGCTCAATCAACTGAACTGACAAGAGAAGCTAGCCTGGAAGCTATAGGTAAGTTTACCCTGTCAAATTAGTTCATACAGAAAAAATACTTTCTAATAATAATAAATGAGACTATAATAAGTAAAAGTATATCTTTATTTTAAACATTTATCATTTTTTTATAGTATTAATAATGTCAGTAACATAATATGTACGCGGTGCTGCTCGTCAGTTCTGTTTACTTAAACTTGGTTTGACACGCTACCGCGTGTCTAGATTCTACTTTAAAACTAGATAATAGCTTGTATAATGTAGTTCGAATTTCAAATTATGATTTTAAAAATAAGTTGTTAACTCTATTTTTAAAATGAAAGTTTTTTCAGTCGTTAATTTTTATTAATCATTACATATGTTTGAAAATAATTTAATATTAATTATTAACACAGGTTACATCTGCCAAGAAATAGATGCAGAAGTTCTTACTGAACAGAGCAACCAGATTCTAACTGCTATAATTCACGGTATGAGATCTACTGAGCCCAGCAATCATGTTAGATTAGCAGCCACTCAAGCTCTATTAAATTCTCTTGAATTTACAAAAGCTAATTTTGATAAAGAGAATGAAAGAAATTTCATCATGGAGGTAGTATGTGAGGCAACTCAATCCAATGACATGAGAATAAGTGTTGCAGCCCTACAATGTTTGGTAAGCATATTTAATATGCATTGGAAGTTTTAATTTGTTAATCCTAAACTAAAGTGCTAATAAACTTTATTATCATTTCAGGTTAAAATATTATCTTTGTACTACCAGTACATGGAACCATATATGGGTCAAGCATTGTTCCCTATTACATTAGAAGCTATGAAGTCAGACGTGGATGAAATATCTCTACAGGGTATAGAGTTCTGGTCCAATGTTAGTGATGAAGAAATTGATCTTGCTATAGAAATGGTTGAGGCGTCTGAAGCAGGTACTAGCATATATATCTTTTCCAATATCTGTAATTTTATTTCCTTTATTCTGTTATTGTATTATACTTATGCACATGATCTGCAGGTCGTCCTCCAGTCAGAACATCCAGATTTTATGCAAGAGGAGCATTGCAGTACATTGCTCCTGTTCTGATGGAAAAATTAACTAAACAAGATGATAGTGATGACGAATTAGAATGGAATCCTTCTAAAGCAGCATCAGTTTGTTTGATGCTGCTCTCTAACTGTTGCGAGGATGATATTGTTCCTCATGTTTTACCTTTCATCCGTTTAAATATTAAAAGTGAAAATTGGCGCTTCCGAGAAGCTGCTCTTATGGCGTTTGGTTCCATTCTTGGTGGATTAGAAGCTAACACACTCAAGCCATTAGTCGAAGAAGCAATGCCGACTCTAATTCAAGCTATGTACGATTCAAGTGTGGCTGTAAGAGATACAGCAGCATGGACCTTTGGAAGAATTTGTGAAATTGTTCCAGAAGCAGCTATTACTGAAAATTATTTACAACCACTATTAGAAAGTCTTGTTAATGGCCTTAAAGCAGAACCTAGAGTAGCAGCTAATGTTTGCTGGGCTTTTACTGGATTGGCTGAAGCGGCTTATGAGGCAGCCGTTAGTACTGAGTCACAGCAACCAAAGACATATTGCATGTCCAGATATTTTGATTTCATTATAGAGCGCCTCTTGGAAACTACTGATCGTCCAGATGCCGCACAGCATAATCTTAGATCAGCTGCTTATGAAGCACTCATGGAAATGGTTAAAAATTCCCCAACTGACTGCTACATCACTGTCCAAAAGACAACCATGGTTATATTGGAAAGATTGCAACAAGTATTGCAAATGGAGAATCATATTTCAAGCCAAGCTGATCGATCGCAATTTAATGACCTTCAAAGTCTATTGTGTGCTACATTACAATCGGTCCTCAGTAAAGTTACGCCAGAAGATGCTCCACAAATATCAGATGCTATAATGACAGCTCTCCTGACAATGTTTGCAAGCAATGCAGGGAAGGCAGGAGGAGTTCAGGAAGATGCATTAATGGCTGTCTCCACACTGGTCGAGGTGCTTGGTGAAAAGTTCCTGACGTACATGGAAGCATTTAAACAATACTTATATGTGGGCTTAAAGAACCATCAAGAATATCAAGTTTGTATTTCTGCAGTAGGTCTCACCGGCGACATTTGTCGTGCCCTCAAGAATAAGGTGTGTGTCCCGAAAAATTTATTTGTGATAACATTTCTTTTATCAATAAGATTAATTAAATGTTATTCATTTTGTAGGTGCTGCCATATTGTGATGAAATAATAACACTATTGTTGGAAAATCTTGGTGATCCCTCAATTCATCGTTCTGTTAAGCCTCAAATATTATCACTGTTTGGTGATATTGCTTTGAGCATTGGTCCAGATTTTAAAAAATACTTGGGAATTGTTATGGAAATGTTGCTGCAGGTAAATCATAGTGATTCTTTATATACAATATTTTACAACTACTGTCTACTACATATAAAATTTCAGACTAAACTTCCGTCTGTGTTAACTTTTTTTCTCTTGGCAACATAATGTGTAAGTTGTGTATTTAAAATGTCTAGTAATTTTGTTGTCCTTATCCAGACAATGAATTTTAAAAGAGATTTATTTATCAAGATTTTAAAGATGCATCTTAAGTCTTAACAACAACAAAGGTATTGTTGGTAATCTTGAGAATATGTATGCATTTTAGAACCCTATGCTCTTAAAACTTTGTGTATTGTTTTAAGTCATTAAAGAAACCTTTGAAGATCAGGGAATTATGAATTATCAATACAAGACAAAGGAAAATAAATTGAATATCACTATTGTCTATTACTTTCAAGTTATTCCCAAGCATTTCAATTCTTTTTAAAAACACTTTAAAAATGCTTTTTGGCAGGCCAGCAAAATGGAAGTGGACCGTAACGACTATGACATGGTAGAATATTTATGCGAGCTAAGAGAGAGCATATTAGAAGCTTATACTGGCATAATCCAAGGTCTAAGAGGGGCAGATGGAGAAGTAAGTTCTTATATCCTACTACTTTATAAATGTGAAAAATTGTGAGGATGGATGGATGTTCGTTATCTACTCTTTCATGCCTAAACTGAACCTATTTTGTTGAAATTTTGCAAACATAAAGGCCAGGAGAAAGGACACAGGCTACTTTTTATCTCTGCAAAATGTATGGTTCCCGAGCGATATTTTACTTTTTGCGCAAGTGTGTGCGATATTAGTGCCATTCAAAATATATTCCCCTGCTACAGGTTCAAGCGGACGTATCGATGGTGGAGCCGCACGTGCCGGCGATGGTGCAGTTCATGGTGACGGTGGCGATGGAGCCGGAGCGCACAGACGGGCACATGTCCGTAGTGGCCGGTCTCATGGGCGACCTGTGCTCGGTGTTCGGCGCGCGCGTGCTGCCGCTGCTCGAGTCGCGGCCACTGCTGGAGCTGTTGCAGCAGGCGCGCATGTCGCGCACGCCGCGCACCAAGATGCTCGCCAACTGGGCCACCAAGGAGATCCGCAAACTCAAGAACCAGACCCCGATCGCCAGCTGGTATGCCACATGCCCACTTATTTCTGTACCTAAAGCCTAATGGTAAATACACCAGCAGCACTAGGGTTGCGAGTGTGTTGCAGGTCTCTCGTTGAAACACAACACAAACTTTTTATCACGCCGGTTTTCTGTTTGACCATGATATTCTTTGGACGAACTTGCCGTGCCAAAGCAAAGCTCACGGACGGTTAATCTTGAATAACAAACTATGGGAATTTAAAAACAAAACATTAAACAAGCATAATATTATACGAGTAGTATGATATAGTCATAATGCCAATTAAACAAGTGATTACTATAAAATGTTGTTAGGTACTATGAAAGTTGCAGTTTGGCTGTATTTTCTACAGCCATTTACAAAGTACCTAAATATTAATAAAATATTTGTTATTGTTTCAGATTTGAGACATTCTTGTAACGAAGTTGAGACTTAGTGCTGGTAAACTCAAATGTAATGTATTAATTGGGAGGTCATATCATAATTACGAGTCGTTAGGTGCATTTAGAAACTTTGTAAAAAAGATAATCAGAGAAAATTTTATTCATATGGGATAAGTATCTCTGATTTTTGTTAAATTAGATTAATTGTTAATGCTCAAGATTTACAAAGCGATGAAATTGACTATGTGATGTCAATAGTCAATAATTAAATGCATCTAGCGAAGTAGTACTCTTGGAATATTTCATAACATTGCCTCACCATGTTTCCATATAATTAATTCAAAGCATTTTCCTATTTGGTATTATAAATACAGGCAGTGGCTGTGGTATTTTTACTTACGTGATGTGAACGAGAGCGTATGGAAGATGACGAATGTTATTTTAGGCATGCACATGTGTAAGGGATTGTGAATTTTATAAATTATTCTTTTGTGAGGGACAGAAAGAACTTCGAATGAGGAAGTGTGGACGACGAAGTATGTGTGTGATTGTGATATAAAAAAATATTTTTTAACTTAGACATGTATCAATCTTCTCCATGGGTTGATATTGTGAATAAGGTTCCATCAAACTTCAGAGCGAGACAGAGGACGCCATATTGGTGCTCGATGGCTTTTATTCATCGCATTTATGCAAGTTTTGAACATTTATTATTTAAACTGTTTACTGATTATTTTGTAAATAAATTTATTTGTTGAAAATTTATGATGAAACGTCCATGACCTTTTCTATTTGTGATGAATAAAAACATTCACTGCCTTTCGGTCTTATGCTCAGTAATGTGTACATATGTAATTAAAATTATTAAAAAATAGGAATGGTATGACGTCGAGCGTTATGCGAATGAGTGGTAAAATAACCGCCACAAAAAAGCACTGACATTATAAATGGTAACAATATTATGTTCGAATTTCTAAACTGTATTTCTTACGCCGGTTCTTCTCGCCGGGCTAGTTTCCGAACCAGTGGTAGGCATCATGTAGGACAATTCTATAAGTGTTATATTATAACCTACATGGAAATAAAAATTTTGAGTTTGAGTTTGAGTATGCATTGATTTCATGATTTTAATTTAAATATAGAATCTCAAATCTGTTGTTTCATAAACATAGTCAAATCTATCGAGTTCTATTTCAGCGTTGAGTTTATAAGGGCCCTTGTCGACGCTCTGGTTTCTACGCGGTCCGGCGCCAGTTATGTCTGAAACCGGCTTCGAGTCAAACCGTTCCTAGCGCCGGCGCGTGTACACGCGTACGCGGCGCCCTTGGTCGCCGGTCCGACGCGCGTAGTAACTGGAGCGTCGACACGCGTTCTAAAATTGTTCTTAATTATTTTAAACTTCAGTCACTTATTATTCTGTTAATAATTGTTACAGATTTGGTTGAGTATCAAATTAAAGTAATTTTTTAAATGTTTTTTAACGTTAAACAAACTGGTGCCAATTGTCATTATTTGCTATTGCATTTCTCCTTGAAGGTAAGTAAAGCGTCAGTGCCTTGTTACGAAGCTAACATAATATTCCACATCGCACGAATGTTAAACATTCGTGTGTATCTTAGAGATTACTAACGGTGCAACTGTTTATGAATAACGTTAGATAAGCCCAAATCGGAGAAAGTTTCAATCATTTTTTTTACTTAATTTCTATTTTAGAGTGTTTGCTAGTCTGTGAGCATCACTGACAGGGATGATGTTTGCGTGATTTATGCAAGATTTTTTATGAAGTGTGTTGTTATTGAGCCCTTGTACACTTTACGTTCGAATAGTCGATGTCTTATTTCATCGATTTAACGATATGTGTACGAGAGCTCCGAATGTTGTGTTGCATAATATGAGTATGGACAGAAGTATTTTTTTCTATTCTTCTATATCATATTATGTACTTAAACAAAGGATGATAGGAGAATTTGAGTGAGGACTAGTGCCATGCCATGAAAGGTTCTGTATTAGAATCATGTAGGCATTGAGTCGACGAATACCACCCACTTTTCCCGCGCGAATAAATTTTCAACCGAAATTTATTTTGTTACATTTTTTATTGTTTAGCATACAAATAGTTTCCTGTAACTGAACTATAATAATAAAAAACAACTTGAAATTGTTATTTTTTATTTATCTCTTTACTTTCGGGACCTTCGGATCCTGAAACAACCCTCAAGAACTGTAATATATATAGTCGGAAATTCACTGTACGGATTCGACAAGTCGAGTTCCCGCACCAAAGAGAATGTATAATACACTACCCATGGATGTATTATAGAAAGGAGGTGTTGTAAGTAGATTTCAGTATGAAAGAAAGCGTGATATTTTGCGGGGTGAGGGGGGTCTGACTCCGCCCACTCATATACCGGTCAATAGCAAAACTACTAGCCCAAGAGCTACTGAGAAATTTAGAGTAGGTATTTGAGGCACGATGAAACCTTGTCCTGTACTTCTCCTATTGTACCTCAACACGAGAATGCAGGCCTGGCTGGTCAGAAGCGGAACTTAGCCAAGATACAAATTTTTGAAAAGTCCATTTTTTAATGCCAAAAATCCATGTTTGAGGCGCTTTGAAATTTTAATATACAGTTAGTATAATGAATAAGGAGTTGGGGAAAAAAAAGGCCATGTAATTTAGTTGGAACTTTAACCTAGCCATGTCAGTTTAAAAGTAAATAAACTGGCTTTTGATTCATGATTTTCTGACATCTATTGGTCATTTTATGAACTGCAATAATACGTATGGGCGAAAATGCGACATCTATGAAGCCCTCAAAGAACTACGTGGTCAAAAAATAAAATTGCATATTGTGCAATAAACTTACTCGTCAAAATGTATTTATAAAACAAATAGGTATTATTATTTATTGAAATAGAAATGGCATACGAACCAGCATAACCTACCATCTACATGTTTTAAATAATAGTTTAGTTAACTATAAACGTAAAGCGACATCTAGGAAGAATCAAAGAACTACGTGGTCTTGATAATTTTCGCAAAGTCGATATGAGTCGTTTTTAATTGGTTTTCCTATAAAAATCGAAGACATCCATTCGTTGTTTATACAATATTGTGTGCAATAAAATTATATATTGTGCAATAGTCTAATTTACTCGACAAATTGTATATAAAAAACAAATCTAGACACGCGGTAGTGTGTCAAGCCAAGTTCAAGTAATCAAAACTTTAACCCAGTTCCAGATGACCTAAAAATTCAATATTATGTTTGTTCGCAGATAACTTCGTCGTTTATGAACCGATTTTCAAATTTTTTTTTGTGATGTAAAGGGTATAATACCAAGTTAGTCCGGTTGTCAAAAAAGTGGTGACCTGATGTTGGAATCCATGAGGAATTGAGGGAACTCCTCGAAATTTATATGGATACATATGGTGATTTTGACTTTTTCTGAACAAGTCTAAGCATGTGCTACCAAAAAGTAAGATTTTGCTCCAAAGTATACCCTGGACCCAACGGTACAGAACAGAACTCCTGACTCCTTATAGATACATGTTTGGGGATTTCGGCGTTGTTTAAAGAACTGCAAGCACCATGTCAATAGGCATGTTGCCGAAAAAAAAATTTTTTAGACAACATGTTAATAAACAATCCAGAACCCATTTTTGTATATCTGAAAAAATAACTTAGATACAAACCATTGAAATTTACAATATGAAAGAGAGCAATATACTGGCCTGCGACGTCATAGCCTGCTACCGCCATACATTTCTCATAACAAAATTTATGGCGGTAGCAGGTTGTGACGTCACGAATCGTTTTGCGAGAAAGAGATGGACAATATTTTTATTTGCTTAAATTTTTAATTCCGTCACTCGAAATACCTATTTCTTTCAGATTTATGTATCTTTAATCAACAATTTTAAAATTTAGTTTGTATAACTGTGAAATTCCACACTAGGCAACATCCCTATTAGAATAATTTAATACATCATCACATTATTATGATATAAAAGGCTCTTCTCATAGTATTTTACACTAACTCGGAGATCTTTGAACATAACTCTGCCGTTTATAGACCTATTTGCAAAATTATTTTGTTGTAAAGGGTTTAATTCGAAATTGGTCCTTTAGTCACTAAAGTGGAAACCTGATGATGCGATCCATGAGGAATCGAGGGAACTCCTCGAAATTTATATCGGTACATATAGTGATTTTGACTTTTACTCAAGTAACACAAGGCATATGCTACCAAAAAATAAGATGTTGCACCTTGGTGCTTTTGGGAACTCCTCGAAATTTATATCGACACACATAGTGATTTTGCCTTTTACTGAAGTAACATCAGCATATGCTACCAAATAATAAGATGTTGCACCTTGGTGCTTTTGGATCTTTTGTATAACCTGGATCCAAAAGCAGTGAACAAAACTCCTTAGTCTTTAAAGATATGTGTTTGGAAATTTCGGTATTGTTTAAAGAACTGCAAGCATATGCCAGTTTGTATCTTACAGTAATCATCATCATCTTATTAACAAATTAGTGAAAACTTAGCGCGTATTCAATTATACATTCGATCGTTTATTTTAGACGTTCTTAAGATGTATTAATAATAACTTAACAAAATATATTATCACAAAAAAGTATGAAATTATTATTTTTAAACAAAAAAATAAACCGACTTCCAAAGTAAAAATAAACAAAAAAAAATGAAATAAAACTTATTTTCTAAATTATTTCCCTTTTAAATTGGGCTAAAACTTTAACTATTTCTCTACTCAATCTTCTTAATTTTGAAGTCAGTACCAGCAAATTTGAACGTAAGTTCTATAAAATATTGTTGGGTATTGTTTGGGCTGGTAGCGACTTTGGAAGTCAAACCGACTTTTTTTGTTTACCCATTGACAATGGGAATGGCACCCATTTAGATCTCACTTCTTTTGTCGTTGAAGTCAACAACCAAGGCATATATCATAATATTGAACTTGACTCTTTTTCACATTTATGTTTTTGATAGAATATCATTACTTTTTGTACATAAACTATACATAGTAGGTACTTATTTATAACAAAATAATTACCAAAGTTAAGTTTTCCTAATAGAATCAATTAAGTGAATTATTTTTAAACAAAAACGTCAGTTTGACTTCCAAAGTCGCTACCAACACAAACAATACCCTACAAAATTTTATAGAACTTACGTTCAAATTTGCTGGTACCGACTTCAAAATTAAGAAGATTGAGTAGAGAAATTGTAAAAAAATTAAGTTAAATTTAAAAGGGAAATTATTTAGAAGTTTCATTTCATTTTGTGTACTTTTGGAAGTCGGTTTAATTTTTTGTTTAAAAATAATAATTTCATACATTTTAGTGATATATTTTGTTAAGTTATTATTAATACATCTTAAGGACGTCTAAAATAAACGAATCGAATGTATAATTGAATAAGCGCTAAGTTTTCACGAATTTGTTAATAAGATGATGATTATTACTGTAAGATACAAACTGGCATATGCTTGCAGTTCTTTAAACAATACAAAAATTTCCAAACACATATCTTTAAAGACTGAGGAGTTCTGTTCACTGCTTTTGGATCCAGGTTATACCAAGGATCCAAAAGCACCAAGGTGCAACATCTTATTTTTTGGTAGCATATGCCTTATGTTACTTGAGTAAAAGTCAAAATCACTGTATGTATCGATATAAATTTCGAGGAGTTCCCTCGATTCCTCATGGATCGCATCATCAGGTTTCCACTTTAGTGACTAAAGGACCAATTTCGAATTAATTACAACAAAATAATTTTGCAAATAGGTCCATAAACGGCAGAGTTATGTTCAAAGATCTCCGAGTTAGTGTAAAATACTATGAGAAGAGCCTTTTATATCATAATAATGTGATGATGTATTAAATTAACCCTTTACATCACAAAAAAAATTGAAAATCGGTTCATAAACGACGAAGTTATCTGCGAACAAACATAATATTGATTTTTAGGTCATCTGGAACTGGGTTAGAGTTTTGATCTATAGGTTAGTCAGTGATCAAAATGACGATTTTTGGACGTTAATATCTAAATAACCGTTTGGGCTCCAAATGGTTCGTGTAATATTACACACGGTGCCGCTCGTCAGTTCTGTTACTTGAACTTGGCTTGACACACTACCGCGTGTCTAGATTTGTTTTTTATATACAATTTGTCGAGTAAATTAGACTATTGCACAATATATAATTTTATTGCACACAGTATTGTATAAACAACGAATGTATGTCTTCGATTTTTATAGGAAAACCAATTAAAAACGACTCATATCGACTTTGCAAAAATTATCAAGACCACGTAGTTCTTTGATTCTTCCTAGATGTCGCTTTACGTTTATAGTTAACTAAACTATTATTTAAAACATGTAGATGGTAGGTTATGCTGGTTCGTATGCCATTTCTATTTCAATAATACCTATTTGTTTTATAAATACATTTTGACGAGTAAGTTTATTGCACAATACGCAATTTTATTTTTTGACCACGTAGTTCTTTGAGGGCTTCATAGATGTCGCATTTTCGCCCATACGTATTATTGCAGTTCATAAAATGACCAATAGATGTCAGAAAATCATGAATCGAAAGCCAGTTTATTTACTTTTAAACTGACATGGCTAGGTTAAAGTTCCAACTAAATTACTTGGCCTTTTTTTTCCCCAACTTCTTATACATTATACTAACTGTATATCAAAATTTCAAAGCGCCTCAAACATGGATTTTTGGCATTAAAAAATGGACTTTTCAAAAATTTGTAACTTGGCTAAGTTCCGCTTCTGACTAGCCAGGCCTGCATTCACGTGTTGAGGTACAATAGGAGAAGTACAGGACACGGTTTCAACGTGCCTCAAATACCTACTCTAAATTTCTTAGTAGCTCTCCAGCTATACGTACTATGTTCGTTATCGACCTTAGTAGTTTTGCTATTTCACACTAGATGGCATTAAAAGCTTAAGAACGTCTTTACATCAAAAACTAAATATTGCTTTACGGCTAAAAAGTCTATAAGCAAGTACTGCAAAAAACTTTTGTATGCATGATGATTAAAATAATATGTAAATATTGCGTTAGGATACGTCCTATATTCTGGATACTACCAGAATATATTTTTAATTCCCACGATCAAAGCTTTTAACGCCATCTACTGTCAAATAGAATAATTTCTAATTTAACCGTCACTACGAGAGACATCTAGAACCATTGTAATTTTATTTTTTAATTACTTACACATTAAATGTAATGCCCTCCATGGCATCAGAACGCCTATTTAAATATTTTTTACATAAGATAAAACATTTCATCATTTTCTTCTTAGAAACTCGAAAAGTACAAAAAGTTATTGAAATCACTGTGCTTATGCCCATGCCGTCCCTCTCTAATACTTCCATGACACTACCTGCCGATTTCCGTATACTGAAACGCTAATCAAAATTATGAACCCTCATAGCCTGTCGCTGTCTTAGCTATAGCCTTTTAACTCATCGTCTGCACAATAATTTGAAGGAAATAACATAAAATAAAAAATATTAATCATCATCAATCCTCGTGTGTCTTCTGTGATATCTAAACAAAATGTGTTCATTATAGGTTGATCCGGTTTTTAGGGTTACTTTAAGGAACCCTTATAGTTTCGCTCTCTCCGTCTGCTGTCCGCGCTTCTAGGTTCTGTAATATAAATAGAAGAGACAGCCTGTCTCTGCTTGCCGAAATGACAAGGACAACATGCGACTTGAGAGTTGAGCGTCACATAATTACCTACCACATTACTATCGCTCCAGTATTCGGCCGTAAGTTTACCAATTACTCCTCTGCAGTCCTCACTTTACGTCTGATGGTGTGTAAAATTCAAAATTTGTGTTTATACTTATTACAATTTTTACAAAAACAAATGATACAAATATTTCTTATTATCATCCGGCATGAGACTATTTTCCTATGACCTATTGAGTACTTTCGCTATTTCTCGTAGTTTTAATAAAAGGTTTCACCAAGGGTATACTTCTCTTACCACTCTTTAATTGCTGTACTAAAGCCTGGCTCAGCATACGGCATTCTCACAACACAGCATACTTAGTCCAGAAGAATGACTGGTCAATACGTTTTGGAATCTGGAGTGCACTCTAGAGACAAGTATACAATCAAATACAATCTTACGTAATAAATTTCAGCTTTCTAGGACATCCGGAAGTACGATATAATTTTGTTGATCATCAGTGAGTCAGTGACGAAATAAAATCTAAAGTATAACACCTATGCAATCAATACTTTACCAGCCTTATTCATAAACGGTGTTTAAGTTTTAAATATCACTTTAAACAGTGGTTAACTCTTTTTTCTATTCATAAACGGTATTTAGAGCTAAGCTACGTTTCTTAAATAGCTGTCAAGTTAAACAGCCTCACAACCTTGTTTAAAATTTAATCAACAAAATGGCGGACCAAAATGTTCGGGATGAACAGCTGTTTTACTGTATTGACAAGCCAGTGACATTGGCAAATTGTAAAATTTTATTCGTGATTTTTACTTTGAATAATGGATTATTTTGATTTTGGTAATGATTTAAACGATTTTGAGCAAGATGTATTGGATTTACGAGAATTTAGCCATCCGCGAGCAAAAGTTTATAAGCCGAGGTTAGATCCAATGGTAGAATATGATGATGTGGAATTTAGAAAGAAATACAGGTTTTCTAAGGAAAACATGATCCAAATAATAAATCTCGTGAAGGATGATATTGCTGTGGACACCAGAGGCAGTGGTGTCCCTGTTCATATACAAGTTATGGCTGTGATTAGACATTGGGGGCGGCATGAGGTGAGGACATATTGCTGTGTATTTTAATAATATTCTTTATGCTATGATGTTACCTACATTAAACCGATGTTTTAAGATTCAAGATGATAGCGGAGAGTTACATGGCTTAAGTCAACCAACAATGTCTCGCATATGTAAACGAGTTGCCCGTGCATTAGCCAGAAAGAGTGCAGAATTTATTAAAATGCCAACTACACTTTCTGAACAGAGCTCTGTACAAAGACAGTTTGCTGCTGTATGTGGATTTCCACATGTAATTGGTGCTATTGACTGTACCCATATTAAAATAAGAAAAGTTGGTGGTGAAACAGGGCAGTATTTTATAAATAGAAAAGGACAGTATTCAATCAATACACAGGTAAGAATCCCCCTAATATTATAAATGTGAATTTGTAGGTTTGTACCTCAATCATGCGAAAATGGCTACATAGCCTATAATCTGCCTTGCAAATAACATTGCCTTCCATGGTCCACCCACATTATACATTTCATTTCTTTCCAGGTTGTATGTGGCCCTGATTTATCAATTTGTGATATAGTATGTCGCTGGAGAGGCAGCACTCATGATGCCCGCATATTTCGAGAGAGTGAAATTAAAAGAAGGTTCGAAGATGGTGAATTCAGAGGAAAACTATTAGGAGACAGTGGATATCCTACCACTCCATATTTGCTGACTCCAGTTTTACGCCCTCAAACTGAAGCTGAACACATCTACAACCGCAAACAAATACAAACAAGGAATTTAGTTGAACGCTGTTTTGGAGTGTGGAAAGGCAAATTTAGAATATTGTTAGAAGTTATGCGTGGCTCATATGAAACAATAAAAACTACAGTCATTGCTTGTGCAGTACTGCATAATTTGGCAATCAAATGGAATGATATTGATAGAGATGGTAACCTTTTATTTTCACACATTCTATAGTTACTAGAAGTTTTTAAATATTATACCTGCTAATATTTGTTGTCATTGTATAACAATTTTTTTTTAATAGGGTTAGTAAAATACATAATATTAAACTGATATTTCTTTCACAGATTATGCAGACTCTCATAGTGATGATGATGAGGAAGGTGGTGGTGGTACAATTAATGTGACAAGGGACATGTTTATAAATAGTTATTTTAATTAAAAAGTACAAATTTTAATCTTTTAGTTTTTTCTCCCAATATTCTAACTCCACATTCAATATTTTCATCCGCACTTTATGCTCTTCTTCCATCAATTTCATCTTTTTTAGATGTTCAGCTTCTTGGAACTGCATTTGTTTCTCTCGCGCAGATTTTGCCAACAGAAATAATTCTTTCTGCTGGGATATATCAGGTGTTACCTGAAATAATTTATGCAAAAAATAATTATTTTAAGTTTAGAAACATTCTAATCAGGTTGGTTTTCTGAGTACATACTTTCTTTTTATTTGCTTGGATATGTTTCCTTTTTTTTCCTTCAACTACTTCCGACCTTGTTATCTGTACCTAAACAAAAACAAAAGTATTATGCATGCTTTTTGACTAGTAATATCTTTTCACTTAATTATATGTAATAAATGTACAAAGATTATTACTTTTTCTATAGGTTGCAGTGGAAGCATGCGACTGGAACCAGGCTGGTCAATTTCTATTTTTTCCTGAAATAAAAGAATTTCTTAAAAAATATTATACTCAAAGACTTATCAGTAAAAAATTTACGGATACCTTCAACACAATAAGGTCTTTTTTTACTTAATTAAGTATATTATGTATGTACATGAATTTCTTACTCTTTCTATAGGTTGCAGTGGAAGCATGCGACTGGAACCAGGCTGGTCATATTCTATTTTTTCCTGAAATAAAAGAATTTCTTAAAAAATATTTTACTCAAAGACTTATCAGTAAAAAATTTACGGATACCTTCAACACAATAAGGTCTTTTTTTACTTAATTAAGTATATTATGTATGTACATGAATTTCTTACTCTTTCTATAGGTTGCAGTGGAAGCATGCGACTGGAACCAGGCTGGTCATATTCTATTTTTTCCTAAAATAAAAAAAAATGTTAAAAAATATTACAATTAAAAATTTATCAGTAGAAAATTTATATGTTTATATACCTTTTGCCCCACACAGCCTTTTTTTAAATTCAGACTATCACTATCATGAATATTTTTATCTATTTCGAATTCCTTAGGGAGCATCTGCATTATTTCTACATCTTCTGGTGGTGGACTTGGTGGGCGAGGGCCACCACCAGTCGCATTAAAACTGCGCCTGTATTCATAATGTCGCTTTTTTGCGTTGTTTTTAATATTCCTCCACTGATTCATCAACTGGGCGAGATCTCTCTTTGATTCATTTATCTGGTTAAACCTAAAATAAAAATAATATTATGCATTATTTAGCTACAATGCATAAATATAATAATCATAATAATCTAAAAACAGGCTCTACGTTTCATGAATCTCTTGCCACCCTGCCTTTTTCACTTGATTGTTATTTTTACTAACATCCTTATTTTCTATTATGTTGATTTTTTCCTTAATTAATTGTGTTAGTAACGCCTGAAAAAGATGCAGAAGTTATAGAGCAAGAGCCCGTAAGGACCAGACCTTCCTATAGTTCGCAAGTTTATTCGTAACAGCATTAAAACGCCGCGATGCTTATTGCCAGACACATAGTAGGGTTCTAACTTCCCGCAGAACACTCATGAACTATGGTATTTTTAATTATACTTATCTTGTATGAGGAAAGCTGAATTTTATATATGCTATCCAGAGAATTATTAAACTGAGGTTTCCCAGTTGCCAGGCAGTTTTTTGATAATCCTGCCACAATTATTAAAAGTGTTATCTCACAAAGGAACCGCGTCCAGGACATGTTTGGGGATCATTCTTACCAGTATTGGGGTCACACATGGAAGAACTTTCATGCTTGTGAACGATAGGAAGGTCTGGCCCTCACGGCCTCTTGGGCCATTAATACTGTTTTAAAATTAAAACGGCAATATAAATTATACAAAGTATTGAGTAACAAAAATATGTATTACATACTTTCTCTTGTTCACTCCAGTTTGAGGATCGGCTTCGCTTTATAATAATTTTATCTTCCATTTTAATTATATATCTTCCATTAATAATCACAACAAATCGCAAGAAATACAACCAAAATGGCACAAAGCAGCATAGTTAAAAGGTATATTTATTATTTAAAACAAAGCAGTCATGATGACAGATGATATTTTTATATTGCTTTTGACAGGAATAATTAGCATACAGCCAGGTTTCTACCAACAAAACTAAAATCTACCAATGTTTAACTAAGCAATTTTTAATCATCGTTTATGAATAAGAAAATTTTATACGTTGTTTAAAGCTTAAATAGCTGTTTAGTTATTCACTGCTTAAGGTGTTGATTAGCAATTTTTTATGAATACAGGTGTACATGTTTAGTAAGTTCGCTACTGGGAACTTAACCTGAAAATTTCATTCATCTGGTATACTCCAAACCCAAGTTACGAGGGTTCAAAAAATCGACGAAACGCTTCGAGAAAAGGTGGTTTGGTAGTGCCCTTGCGCTTCGCTTGGTTCGTCTTGGCCAGATTAGCACAGAGTTACGTTAGTAATATATATTCTTTGACAGAGTTCTATTTTCAGTGCTCTGGATTATCCTCGGCGTTCCGGATTCCGGGGCAGCCAGTTAATGCCGTTGCACACGTCCCGGTTGCCGGGTAGCCGGTGCCGGGTAGTCGGTCGCAAAGTGTATTGCCATGTACACACACCGGTACATGTGAAAGTTATTGGTGGCGAGCAGATTTCCATAGTGACGGATTTCGCAACTATCATAAGAGTGATATTTCTATTTGGCTGTATAGTAAAAAGGTTTATGTAGGTATGTATGTTTAGGTATGTATTTATATTTTTATGTATTTTTATTGTAAAATATAATAAGTAATAATAATAATTAATGATAATACATAATATATTATGTATTATCATTAATTATTATTATTACTTATATAACTATTCGATGTCTTGTTCTTCGATATTTCCTTTATTCTCTTGTGTACTATCTGTGTCCGTTTATATCTCTTGCAATGTCCTGTCGTAGGTCTGCTGGCACTCATGGCAGAGATCTCTTATAGACATAAGCACACCTATGTACATTCATCACTGTGTTATCTGAGTTTAATTGTAAAATTTGTGTACATAAACAATAAATAAATAAAATAAAATAGTAAAAAGAGCCGATTTTATATTTATTTTGGAATCATTATTTTTATGTGCGTGCTTTCATTGTTGGACATCTGCGAAGTGGTAAAAAATGCTAAAATACCACTTTGTGAGGGTGAACAGTATTTTGAAAGTGGAATGCTATTGTGTGTTGGTGTAAGAGAACGACAATCTGAAGAAGTTAGGTGTTAAGGCTTAGCTGTACAATCTTCTGGGGTATTTGATTATCTACATGAAGTGGAATGATAACTATAAATATCAAAACCAGAAGGAACATTTTCGTAGCACTGTACCTACCTCATAGACGTATTTGACTGTAATAAAATATGAAAACTTATAGAATAGAATACTATTTGCAAACAAAAAAAACACACACACACTTAACAACACATAGGAATTGTACAAAAAGGCGGCCGCAGACTACAGTGTACAGCAGTGAGCAGCTTATATCTTTTATATTATAATAATTTTAACATTGAGGAACACAACAGTATTCTTTGGTGATTGAATTACTACTTTTATTCTATGCCGCAACCTACCGGGACTACCGTGCTATCGTATTTAAGCGACCGACTACCCGCCACCGGCTACCCGGCAACCGGGACGTTTGCAAGTTGCAACGGCCGGCAGTAAGGCAACGGCACGTTTATAGTTCGCGACTTTCTGACCCGTCGGATCTTTTTGTTTTCACAAAGGATTTCATGGTTCATAAAAAATCGCGGAAGTTTACTTGCTTTTTAAGTACTTCATTTACTCTGAGGGTTACCTCTTCCAAAAACAGGATTTCACCGTTGACCATGCCGTTGACAAATGACAATTGACAACTGACATGAGACATCACGGTTTACGAAGAAGAAGGCATACCTCTCGCACTTTTCCGGTGAAGCGGCGTAGGCGGCTGCTGTTTACAGTAAATTGAAATTATATAAATTGTGGTATCTTTTACAAAGTATTAGTGCTACAAATAGTAGCAGTGAACAGTCGTGGCTACGTTTCGGTGAATAAGAATAAGTACCGACAGCAATATCTGTTATTTTTCAGAAATCCTCAACTCGAATTTTAACATCATTTTTGCTATACTTATTTTAATTCTTCACACACAATAAACAGAAATTCACGGAACAATGAAGCCTGCATACAAAATTGGTAAGTAATTATTTTGATGTAAAAATAACTTACGATACTATGAGGTTAGAATATCCATTTTATATCACACGTGTTTCAGCTGGAAGTGCGCCAAACCGATTAAAATTCTTTATCAAATTTATCAAATAATAATTGTCAATACTAAATTGATAATTAGTTGGATTAGATTAAATGCAACATATGAATTTAACATTTAAATATGTATGGCTGTGAATAAAATTTGTATTTTACATAAGTACATATGCATACATTTACTAATTATTTTGTGTACATAATAATTATCCTTATTTGAAATATCCAATTTTTATATTTGTTTTTAAATAAGTTTAATTTATTATATAAAATAATATCTTGGTAAACTCTTTTTTAAATCTAGAGTTTAATCCCTTTTATGATCAATTATTGCGCAATAATTATATAATATACATATCTATCTTATATTATAAACATTCATATCTTAAAAACCAACTTTGGTAAACAAACTTTTTAATATTGTAATATTTTATGACAGTAAAATGCTAAAAGCAGCAAGTTCTAAATGACTATATTATTATAGCATATTATATAGAATACTATAAGAACATTATCTTGTACTTTAAACGAGCTAATCTTGTATTTAAATATATTATCAGAATCTTAGAAATTTAGTATACAGGTAATTTTGGGGGAGAAGAATAGATCTATCCCTTAGAAACTGCATATTTTTAAGTTAAATATATATTTTTTTCTTTCATCGTGCAACAATATCAATAATTTCGACTAGTATTTCAGTCTGATTGACAGTTTGGTATGCACAACTAATTTTTGCATTTTCCGGATATTCAGAATGTGGTGGATTATAAAATAGAAAATATTTTACAGAACCCCTGTAAAATATTTTTGGGATTCTTTTTATTGTTTTAAAATTTAAAATCTACTAGAACTCTGAGCAAAGCTTGGTTACCCAGGTACTTATTATTATAAATACAAGATTTTGGGCTCAACTTTGTTTGTGTAATATTGCATTAGAACCAAACATTTTGCTGTGATAAAAATTAGCTTATGTCCTTCCCGAATGGTCGAATCTATCTCTTGTCCAAATTTCATCATTGCAGTAATTTAGGACTAAGGAGCTACTGCATAACAAAATAACATTTTTTTTGCATTAATTATAATTTTATACAAAAAAAAAAGAATCATCAAAATCAGTTCATAAACGATGAAGTTATCCCCAAAAACATATAAAAAAGCGAGAAACCTCTTTTTTGGAAGTCGTTTAAAAATCATATTATTTTTCAGCTGATGAGAAGCTTGCCGAGTTAGGGCGTAAGGAAATAATGCTGGCTGAAAAAGAAATGCCTGGATTAATGGCTTGTAGAAGAAAGTATGCTCATCAAAAAATTTTAAAAGGGGCAAGAATCGCTGGCAGCCTTCACATGACTGTTCAAACAGCTGTTCTAATTGAGACACTCATAGAATTGGGAGCAGAAGTAAGTCACATATTATTAAGTCAAAACAAATTTCGAGCAAAATATTTAACTTGTTCTGTTAAGTATTGTTAAAATAATATATTATGGTCCAATCAGCTTATGCAGTAACAAGTAATATAGATACATTTGCAGATAATATTATTACATCATGTTTAAAACCTTGAAATGACTGAGATATTTCCAATATAACAAAGACGTGAAATTTGCTTTGTATTGATCATCTATACCTAGAAGATGTACTTATATTTTTCAGATATGCTTATCTATAAGCATGAGATAAGATAGAAATACGAAAACATACTTTTGTAGTGACTTATTTCTATTTTATCTTGTTGTGTAACTGCCATTTGTTATCTGTAACCTCTGATCCAGTGATGTAAATAAAAATTCAAAGGGGAATCTGATATTTCAATCCCACAAAAACAATTTCCATGTAAAATGATGCCAAAATAAAACCAGATGACTCGCACTGTCAAAACATTATCAGAATGGTAAGTTTAAGTTTTTCTATTCTCATTCGATCGTGAGTACCGTACTCATACTTTGGCGTTTACTAGTAGTAATTTGTATGTGATTTGACCTAGTTGTACACGCGACAACTAGATGGCTCTGTACAAATCACATAGTAAATTCCCAGTCAATGCCAAACATGTTCACGATCAATCGAATGCAAATAGAAAAACTCACACTTAGCACACAGATCTCATCTAGATACAAGCTTCCGACTCTACAAGACCTAACTTCGCAAAATCTATATTGCAGTCAAATTGTGTGGCTTGGCTGTTTCAATTATTAAGATTGTTATTTACAGTTTTTATCCAATTTAAGATTATCATTTAAATATTTTAGTAATGAAAATGTGGGTAGTTTTAGGTTTATACTATTGTTTTCAATTTTCTTTGTCTTGAATAATTTACATAACATAATGTAATTATTATATATTATGAATATTTTATATCTTGATATAAATATAAGTAATTTTAAAATACGACAAGGTATCCAACACACATTTGCATTTCAATTTGAATTTTTAATGAAGATTATTTTTACATCATTAATTTGCATTTTATACATATACTTAAAAGATAAGCATTACTTTAACATAGCTACCCTTAGACTAAAGAAACCCTAGGGTTTTCTCAGTCTGAGTGGCTATCTTATCTCAGTTTATTATCATCAATCATCATCATTAGCTAATCCATTATTTATTAAATTAAAATGTTGCATTACACTATAAATATGTAAGGATTTTTTCTACATATATCATGTAATGGATTACCATTTACCATTAAATTATGTATAAAGAAAAAAAATCTTATTTAAAACAAATCAATATTTGATTTATCCTATATTCCATCAGCCACAATCTAAGGGTGGGCAAACTGGGGTACTTGCCCCGAGTGGCAGTTTCATGGGGTGCCAAATCCTTGAGACAAAAATTTTAAACATCAATTTGAAATAAAATTGTTAGTGTACACACTGTGATTTATGAATGCATCATAACAGATCAAGTAAATTATTTGAACGCATGCATAGTGTTTGAAACAAAACTGCCTATGTGATGGACTTTGAGGAGCTAATAGATTCTTTTGCAGAATGGATAGCAGGGCTTAGTAGTAGTGGTAGTCTTTTCTGGTCATATTTTTTTTTGCTTCTGTTTTATTATTTATGTACAAATTAAGTTATTAGCTAAAAGATAAAAAACTTAAAATTAAAGGATTAATATTTTTACAAATGGTTAAAAAAATGCTACACATTTGTCAGTTTTAACTGTTTTTATCAAACCCTGAGGGGGAGGCACTATCAAGTTTTAGCCCCGGTATTAAAACTCTTTCATGCAAACTACTAAATGGATTTTGATAAAATTTTTGTTATGGTATTAGTTAAAGCTCTCGTAGCCTATATAAAGGCTACTTTTTATCCCGAAAAAGTAGTGTTCCCTGGGATACTGTATTTACTCGGGCGGAGCTGCGGGCGAAAGCTAGAATTAAAAAAGGTATTTTTTCATGTGAAGAAAAAATTAAATTCACTAATAAATAAATAACTTATTTCAGGCTGCATTGGCTCATAGTATAAATACCTAACAGACTAAGATACATATTATTACAAAAATTACACTTTGTCACATGTTGTCAGTGACCAATGAAGGTAATATTTGTCATGAAGAAATCAATTTTATATTAACTTTCTGTTTTCAATTGTTCAGGTCCAATGGTCAAGCAGCAACATATACAGTACACAAGATGAGGCGGCAGCAGCATTGGTTGCAGTGGGTATCCCAATTTATGCCTGGAAGGGAGAAACAGAAGAAGAGTACACTTGGTGTATTGAACAAACACTAATTTTCCCTGATGGAAAGGTAAATTTAACTTGTTTTTTAAATGGCAACACGCCCTTGATGATAGCATTATTATTTTCTTTTGGTAATACATATCAATTTACACATACATATTTAAAAAGTATTAGCTTATTTTTGGGCACTATTACCTGACAGTAGCTGTGTAACATATTGTATAATAAAAATCCTGTGAAAGTTTGTGACTATGGATGGATGGATGTTTGTTACTCTTTCATGCAAACACAACTGCACGGATTTTGATGAAATTTGATATGGTAGTAGTTTAGGCTCTGGATTAAAACAGGCTACTTTATATCCAGATAAAGTACAGTATTCCCATGGGATACTGTATTTGCACTGGTGGAGCCACGGGAAAAAGCTACTTTATAATATAAGTACATAAATGTACACATTGATGAAAACCATTTCTTTTTCAGCCACTGAATATGATTTTGGATGATGGTGGTGACCTTACAAACTTAGTGCACACTAAATACCCACAACTGCTAGAGGGTGTAAAGGGCATTTCTGAGGAAACTACGACAGGTGTTCACAACTTGTACAAGATGTTCAGAGAGGGTCTCCTCAAAGTACCAGCTATTAATGTAAACGACTCTGTTACCAAGAGTAAGTTTGACAACTTATATGGATGCAGGGAATCTCTTCTTGACGGCATTAAGAGAGCAACTGATATTATGATTGCTGGAAAAGTGTGTGTTGTTGGCGGTTACGGCGATGTAGGTAAAGGTTGCGCTCAAGCTTTCAAAGGTTTTGGAGGACGTGTCATTGTGACAGAAATAGACCCAATTAATGCATTACAAGCAGCAATGGAAGGTTTCCAGGTAACAACTATGGAAGAAGCAGCTGAGATTGGCCAAATCTTTGTAACCACGACAGGAAATATTGACATCATTACAAAAGATCATCTCATGCGTATGAAGGATGATGCAATAGTTTGCAACATTGGACATTTTGACTGTGAAATTGATGTTGCTTGGTTAGAGAAGAATGCCAAGAAAGTGAACATCAAGCAACATGTTGATCGCTATGAACTTGATACCGGTAACCACATTATTGTTTTGGCAGCCGGCAGGTTGGTTAATTTGGGATGTGCCACTGGACATTCTTCCTTTGTTATGTCCAATTCCTTTACTAATCAGGTCCTAGCACAGATTGAATTATGGACAAAGCATAACTTATATCCCATTGGAGTACACACATTGCCCAAAAAACTAGATGAAGAAGTGGCCGCCCTTCACTTGGATCATCTCGGTGTGAAACTCACTAAACTGACACCCAAACAAGCAAAATACATTGGAGTTCCAGTTGAAGGTCCTTACAAGCCAGACCATTACAGATATTAAATCTCACTTATTCATAAAGAATGAATGTTCAATATAATTACCTACATGCAAAGTCTGAGATATAATATCTGAGGTGATTCCAATTTGGTATGTCTTAATGTGGTGAAATTTTTATTGAAGTGTTAAAAATAGATATTCATAGAATCACTTGTAATAAAAATATCACTTGGACAGTGTGTTGTTATTAAAATTTATTTCATAAAACCCAACTATTTTTTATCCACCATGACATTAATATTTCAAATGCATAAACACATCTTTATAAACAATTATATAATATTTAAATAAGTATTTTACAATAAGTATGACAAAAGGTGCTTCCTACAAATATTATAAATGTGAAAGTTTGTGAGGATGTATGGATGGATGTTTGTTACCTACTCTTACACGCAAAAACTACTGAACGGATGTCGATGAAATTTGGTATCTTTGTAGTTTAGGCTCTGGATTAAAACATAGGCTACTTTTTATCCCGAAAAAATACAGTGTTCCCAAGGGATAGCAATAGCAAATACCGTAACCAAGAGCATATCCGGACATGTCTAAGGAGGGTGTCGTAACTCGTAACTATCGACACGCAATAGATTTTCTTTGAATTACTTCAAAAGTTAATGTCCGATTTCGCGCAAAATAATTTTCCTAAAACCTTTTTAATATGATCTTTTAAACATGCAAACTTACAAGTTTCAATCCGTTGTTTATAAATCTGAAATTCTAGGGGCTGGGTGAAGTCACTTTGTAGGCCAAGTACTCGAAAATAGTTGACTTTGTAAAAAAGTATGAAACCTCTCCTTAAAAGTCACCGATAACCACATTATGAGGTAGAATGAAAAAATATTCGCCATTTCACATGTATGAAGGTTTGAGAGCCACCCCTAAAATTTAACATTATTGTTATTTTATGATGACAAAACCGATATCTATAAACAGTATTTTAACTAAGTATACCAAATTTCATTAATTTAAATTAATAATTACAGATTAGGGCAGACAGACAGACAGCAAAATTATAAGGGTTCCTTGAGTATTACGGAAGCCTAAAAATGCTGAAAGGAGTTGCGAGGCTCATTTTGATAAAAACTAAAACTATAATACGGTTGATGTATCTTGGCTAGTCTGAACTTCGCCAATAACTGTTTTTAAGTGTTTTCGTATTTATTTTATTTGTACTAATTGGTCAACTATATAAGGAAAATTTTATTAGTACATAGGTATATAAAAAAATACATTAACAGTTTTCTTCACGAGTTGTACATGCGCTAAAGTTCGCAGAGCCTAATAAATGTTCAGACCTGCCAAGATACAGCGGCCGTAGTGTACATCATTATAAATTTTCCCACCCACAAATTGACTGACTGATTTTTGGACAGAAAATACACACAATATTTTTTTTATCATTCAATAGTGTTAGCAACACAATACAAATGAAACAAGTTCTGAAAGTGTGGGAAACATGCGGTAAATAGTTTTTTTATTTATCCACCACAAGGGTGCAATGGGAGACTTGGACAAGTTTTGTGCGTTTAGCCTATGACAAGAATGATGATATGAAAATTGGAGATCAGTTAAAGTATGTTACTCAAAATAAAAAACTGTATTTAAAAAGGAATAAAATAATACTAATCAACGTTTTAATATCATAATCGTTTACGTTTTAATATAACTATTAATAAATTTACAATAAATTAAGATAAATAGAATTGTTGCAATTCTTCATCTTTCGGTTTTAAGATACATTTATCTTTCAAATTTACTACCCAACCAGGTTCTAATCCATAAAATATTTGCCTTGGATCTTTTCGTTCACAGAGCATTCCAGACTGTTGATCATTTTCTAATTGAGGTAATTCATAACCATACTTTTGAGCTAATTTCAATCTTTCTTCAGATATTCTCTCGGGGTCAGCCAAATAACCTCTTGACTCAGGACTTGTATAGTATTCAATAACATCAGCAGGTGGAATCATTCGTCTTGGTATAGCTTGTCCGGATTCGAAGAACTTTTTAGGATTTTTAAGCAGAAAAAGACTATGAGGATCATAATATGCAGTAGTAATAACACCACCATTTTTTTCTATTGCAGCAATCACCTGTTCACTTGCCCATTGAACTTCAATGTTTATTTTAGCAGCAAAAATGTCTGCTCCATCATCTGTCAGATTAATCCCAAATTGTTTTTGATCTGGGAAAAAATTGTAAAGTCCAGATTTGACCACAGCTGCAATATCAATAGGTTTTGTGATATCTAAACGATCTCTGTCTATGAGACTTTGTAGTTCCAGGAGTGACATTGGTGGATATTGTCTTCTGTGGCTAAAATAAGAAAAAACGTTAGAAAATAAACAAATTATTTCTAAGTGCATAAATTGTGGGATTAGTGAGTTAATTGATTCTTAATAACAGAATATACTCACTGATGACCCCGATAATAGTATTCGTTGGGCATTCTTAAGTAAAAGGGATTGTTTCCAGTTTCATAACCCAATCTCATGTAATTTTGCCTTTGGCCTGATCCTTTATTACCAGCACCATGTTTATCGCCTCCGTGTTGAGCTCTGCCGCGTTTAGCCTACATTATAATTTTATTTAAATATTATAAAAATAAACTAAATGATAGCTAGTAAAATTGAATTAAGCTTACATTTTGTTTGGCACCAGGGTTATCACGAATATTGGCTATTGATATTCTAGGCAGCGATCTCAACATCGCCAAAGATTTTTCTGTTATTTGTCTGGATCCCATTTTAATAAGATTATTTTACTTTCAATTCTGAAAAATGTATTAAATTTTAATCCGAAATTAAAAATATAACCAAAAATCAGCGCTGACAATTGACAACGGCAGTCTTCTTGTTGTTCTTTTTTATGCTACGGCCGCACCTGCGTAGTGCTTCGTGCTTAAAACGATACCATTGGACGATCTGCGTGTATCGTCCAATGGTATCGTCTCATAGCACGAAGCTTCGTACGATAGACGCAGGTGCGGCCCCAGCATTAGATGGCTCTGTAGTGATTCGCCAGTAGAGTCTTGGTCTTGGTTTGTCATATTGTGTCAATTTGTCAGTAACTATTTCGGCTTCCATTCCTCAAATGTAGGCAAATTTGAATTATGGCAACATTTTTATGAATGAACAGTGGCTTGTCTATGGTTCACTATAGAGATCATATGATCAATGATCCCATTGATTTGTCTTTTTCTCTAAAAAGTCCTTCGTACTGAATAAAGTTAGAATTTATTTAGTTCCAAGGGGGTGGTATCAGCCAAAATGAAAGGATCCATTTTCAACATCGACGCTGGGTATCTCGAGGGATTATGCCGTGGTTTTAAGTGTGGTATTCTGAAACAGTCCGACTACCTCAACTTGGTGCAGTGCGAAACTCTGGAAGGTATGTTGTTTCTAAATATGACTAGGACTGATAGGAGTTTTGCTTTGACATAGATTCTTACTATCTACACCTAAATTAATTACAATAGTAACATACTTATTAACTTCATTCTATGAGTAAACATTTAGTAATTTACGCTTCCATTATTGACATCTAGATAAAAACATTAAGTACCTATTAGTATTAAAAATACTTGCAGCACTTTGCAGAATTGCTTACAAATACTTCTATTGACTTAGATATCTTTTGCAGATCTTAAACTGCACTTGCAGGGTACTGATTATGGAACTTTCTTGGCAAATGAACCCAGCCCATTGGCTGTTTCGACAATTGACGATAAGCTTCGCGAAAAGCTGGTTATTGAATTCCAGCATATAAGAAATCACTCTGTTGAACCAATGTCAACATTCTTGGATTTCATCACATACAGTTACATGATTGACAATATTATCCTTCTGATCACCGGGACCCTGCACCAGAGGCCTATATCTGAGTTGATACCCAAATGCCATCCTCTTGGATCTTTTGAACAAATGGAAGCTATCCATGTTGCGGCCACACCTGCCGAATTGTACAATGCTGTGTTAGTGGATACACCACTGGCTCCATTCTTTGTTGATTGTATCAGTGAACAGGATTTAGACGAGATGAACATTGAGATTATTCGTAACACTCTGTATAAAGCATATCTTGAAGCTTTCTATGATTTTTGTAAAAACAACATTGGAGGCTCAACGGCCGATGTTATGTGCGAGATTTTGGCTGTAAGTACCCAAATTTTTATAAGTTACATTAAATAACCAATATCAATAAAGAGTTTACTAGAAAAATACGAAATATATAGTGAAAAGGTTTAAATAATTTAATTAAAGAGACTTTTGAAAAAATAGTTTTTTAGTAACGTGAAGTGTTTTTTATGAAGTGGGTAACATAAAATATGATATATAATTTTCACCTAAGTAAATCTAAATTCATACGATTTGTTTCTTTGACAGTTTGAAGCTGATCGCTGTACATACATACATATAATCACGACTTTTTCCCGTAGGGGTAGGCAGGACCCCCTCTTTCCCATAGGGGTAGGCAGAGACCACTTCTTTCCACTTGCTACGATCCTTACATACTTCTTTCACTTCGTCCACTTTCATTCTTACCATCCATTCCTCCTCTTACATTCAACGTAGCCAAGTGTCTCCATGGTCCACTTCGCTGTACTACATATAAAATATAATATATAGTTTTTACCTAAGAAAGTCTAAATTCATACTATTTGTGTTTATTTGACAGTTTGAAGCTGATCGTCGTGCTATCATTATAACTATCAACTCATTTGGAACAGAGCTTTCAAAAGACGACCGTGCTAAACTATACCCTCGCTGTGGGAAACTAAATCCTGATGGATTAGCTGCTCTTGCACGAGCTGATGATTATGAACAAGTGAAAGCTGTTGCTGAATATTATGCCGAGTACTCTGCTCTTTTTGAAGGAGCTGGCAGCAATGTTGGGGACAAGACTTTGGAAGACAAATTCTTTGAGCATGAGGTAAACGTTTCATATAAAATTATACTTATTTCAAGAAAAAAAATATATAATAAAGTGTGTAATATAGAGTACTAATATTGATTCTTTAATTTTCAGGTAAGCCTAAATGTGATGGCATTCTTGCAGCAATTCCATTATGGCGTGTTTTACTCTTATCTGAAGCTAAAGGAACAGGAATGCAGGAACATCGTATGGATAAGTGAATGTGTTGCACAAAAACATCGGGCTAAAATAGACAACTACATTCCAATCTTCTAAATGTCTATTAGTCCAACGCTACAAATGTTTTGAACACTAATGTTATCACATAATTTCAAATTATATATATCTTTTAGATTTTTACTAGATAAAGTACAGATTATAGAAAAAAAAATTATTTTATAGTAAAATTTGATGAATATCAAATAATATTACATATTTATTTATCATTCCAAAGTTATTAATAATGTCATTATGAATGCCAAACTAAAAAGTCTATCATACTTTTTAAAGATTATTTATTCAAATTCAAAAGAAATTCATAAAAATCAACAGTTTCGGATGTAATATTAAATATAAAAGAAAATACCTATTTAAAGAAAGTATCCAAATGTTATGTACAATACTACAGTGGATGTGTATTAAATAATGTATTATTAGACAGCTTTACATTTTACAACATGTATAATTGCTGAATTAGTATACTCTATTGTTAATTAGATTCTTCATTCAATAAAACAACTGTTTAAAAATTTTTTTTTATTTATTAATTCATGCCAAATTCTTCATATTATTCTTTAATTTGTTTTTAGCTATGATTTGTTCTTCTATAAGGTCTGTGAGAGCTCCATTATACCTGTTAGTATTTTTGCAGTTAGGTATTAATAGTGTGCTATGTTCTTTCCAATAATTATCCTTGAGCATGTCATCATGGACATCTACAATTATATTTGCAAAATTTTTCTCATCTTCGTTTATAACATTTTTTCTTAACATTAACGTTCCTCTCTTAAATATAGGAAGTTCGTTATTGTAATTTATATTGAACTCTTTGAATAAAATTTCGTTTTTATCGGAAGACACTGTTCCACAAAGACGCTTTTCTGCCTGCAATAATAAAAAATGTAAACAATTAATAAAATTTCATAAAAATTATACTTTTTTATTTGATGCAAAAAAGATAATACATTTATAGCAAGTAGCAACAAAAGTTGTGGTAAAATAAATTAATTTGTATAATAGTCATGATATTATGCTGTTGCTTTTTACTGTGATTACAGAAGAATAAATAACAATAATGTTATTGAGTACTAATGCACTCACCAGGACAGGACTGAGATTGCCTTGTTGAACAAGTGCCCAAAATGTAGTGTTATACAGATTATTTATGTGGACATCCGCTTGCCTCCATTTGAGATAATCAATAAGATTTTCATCGGATGGGTAAATTACTACCCGACCATCAAATGTTGGTGGATATTTCAGAGATTCCTTTTCAAAAAATTTATTCCAATAAAATACATAGGATGTTGAAAATTTACTATTTATTGTAGTCAATAGTTTTGCTGCTCTCCTATTATAAAGATTTGTGTCTTTCTTGAAAATAAAAGAATACTCATCACTCTGACCAAAGGCAAGTAACAAATCATTAAACTCGTGAAGGACTTTATATGCAGCATAGTTCATTAATTTAAGAGCTCTTATATCATTTGGTTTAGTAAAATTATGAACCTGTGAAAATTTGTGAAAACATTTACCATCCAGTCTTATAACAATCCATGTGTTTGGGAGTATCGTATCATCCAATTCAAATTTTTTGACGTATTCAAAAGAACTTTTAGCCATTTTAAAAGTGAGATTTAAACTCAGACGTTTGGTCCTCTCGAAAATGAAGCGTGTAATGTTATATATTTTCTTATTTAACATTTAAAGTGCTCGCCTTTATTAATTTTTTTCAGTACAGCTATAATTCTATATTCTTGCAGAAATAAAGCTGTTTTTATCTGTGTTTGTCTTGCAAGTTTTAATAAATACTATTTGAGTATATAAATTAAAAATATACTTTTTTATTATTATTGTCCGGGTTAGCGATTTCTATTTTTAGAAATCGCACGGAAATGCACAGAGAAATGGAGAAAATTGACTTCGACTGAGTTCTGACAGCTGACTTCTCAAATCATTGACATTTGACATATTTTTTTTTAATATAATGATGGCATTACGGCTTAAAACCTTTTACCATTTTCGAGTCCACACCCACTCTGACTACCGGGCTCTAAATATCGTGGACGTGTAGTGACTATTAGTGAGATAGCCGTATACAGTGGTAGAGAGCACAAAATGCATGGCCGTTTTATATTTTTAGCAGGATCGAGTATGTACTCTGAGCTATTCTCTATCTACGATTCCGAGAGCGATCTTATAAGCGCGCAATTCTCGAAATACAATTTTATATCATGTGTAATCCATTTTATATTAGTTTAGGTTGCACTCATCGTCGAATTCGATGCGAAGCCGAGGCGCGTCGCTAGTTTATAAGTTGAACGTTGTAGAGAGTGCTAAGTGTGAGTTTTTCTATTCCCGTTCGATCGTGAGCTAGTATATAAGTATATACATATAAACATTACAACATTTAGGTATAACATTACGCTGCGACCAAAATGGACCTAGTATAACAACAGGACAGACTACTGTGAGCAAAAAAACGAGCCGAGCGAGAGGTTGGAAGAGAGGCCGTGTGTCCCTTTCTAGTAGGGTGACAATAATATTTTCTGCTGTGGCAAACTGCAAAGCTGTGTGAGACAAATTGTGAAACACTGAATGACATAAGTACAGCTGAGGCTTTAAAAGTCGACTAGATTGAATAGTGTAAAATCAAGAAGGTTTGAAGTGACGGCTGCATTAATATGTAACAGATTTTTATGTAATTCTCTGCTTTACTTAAGCACGATTGAGCCATTTTTGTCGCATTTCTTCATTGTTGGAAAATCTATAAAAACTGTATTATATTATCATTAAAGGCATTACTCGACTTCACACGTTTTTTCTCAGTAACTAGGTACTTACAGCTTACTACGATTCTAGGCGAGTCGCTATCGCTACTGACTAGTTTATAACAAAACGTAGTACAATTATAACTCTTAATAACGTCAGTTGCTATAATGTTAACACTTTTATACTAGAATAACTAGATTAACATTAACAATTAACTTACTAATGTTACTAATAAACGAAATATTGCAACCAGCAGAACTTTCACTTCGACAAGAATATATACAACATTTTTTTCACCATTTTGACTGTTAAATCATCAAACAAATAATAAAAACATAGTTACGGAGATACATGAAGTAAGAAATAAAAACTATTTTCAAATTTAATATTATCCGGTGTTCAACATAAAATATGTGTAATGGCGTATCTATTGTCTTGCGAATGATACCATCTAATAAAAAAAGAAGGAAAAGGATTTAATGTAAACTGCATTTTTATTTAGTATTATATGACTATTTCTAACTTTTTTAATTAGAATATGATATAGTTATAAACATTTGTTAAAATAATAATATAGTACACTCGTTTTATCTAAGATTTTTCAAGTTACTTTTTATAAATACCAACATTTTTCTGGTTGGCAACATGCAAGAACGAGACACACAGCCTCTCTCCTGGCTATCTCGCTCGGCTCGGATTTGCCTCTATGATACGTGCATTGTGAAATACACTCTATTACTGAGGTAATACAGTTCTTTTTAGCAATTACAAAATTCGGAGTCTTCTATCCATAGGTACTATATCCATGGCGACCAATAGGTTAAAGAGCGAAGCATCAGTGAAAAATATTGCAAAAACGGGGAAAATTATTGATATTTGAGGGCTTCCGTTGCGTACGCTGAGTAAACGCAAGATCCAATTCTTCATGATATTGATCTTCTGCCACAAGAAAATAAAAGTAAAAATATTATGATTTTAAAAAACTTTATACCTACCGTCACATTTAACACTTATGATCCGGAAGGCCATTGAAAATTCTGAGAATTGAAAACAGAACTCTGCGCATAGAATAGAGTTGAAAATCGAACACATGTGTGTTGAGTGTTAGTTGAGTCAAATAAAACAGAATCCGGATCATATTATAGTCCCCAAAGATTTCAATTCAAGATAGGCTATCACGTACATTTAGCAGAAAAAAATTTCATACAAGAAAAAAATACGCCATCTATGTAAAATCAACGGAACTTCGATGTTCCTTTGATTTTACGATTTTACCATTCCGATGATGGAACAGTCGCTAGTCGTATGATATAACTTTGTATGGGCGTACAATGCATACATTTTTTTAAATACATATCTTGACTAAGGAAATGTTAATAAAATTGTCCGGCGTAATATAAGTTTAGCTCGCATTAATACTGGAATTACTAAAATATTAGCAACAATAAATCAATAAGGCTTACGAACAAATATAAATTTTACAGGTACCTACGTAGTTAATGTAATTTAAATATTTCATATTTCTTATTATATTACTCTCATTATCATAAAGCATTGACGAGGCGTGTTGAGGCAAAAAGTGTCCACACTTAAACTGCCCCACTTTTGGGTTTTTTGGGGCAGTCGAGGTTTCATATTTTGTCATCTTGACATTTCGACATTTGCTTTCCGCTGATTTTTCAGTCCACATTTATTTGAAAAAATCTTCTGAAATCAAGATGGCGTAACTTTTTCTTATACCTACATTATTTGTCAAATGTATGCCAAAGATCAGGAACGCACTTTTAATTCCTCTGGTGATTAGTACCCATAGATGGCGATAATTACATACTAGAATATTATACAGATATTATAACGGTGTAATAGATTAGTGCAATGGCTAATGGTGTATGCATACTAGATATTTTAACCTAAGCAAGATATTTTAAAGGATTTTACAAGAAAACCAATTTTACCTACCAACTATAGGTAGGTATGTAGTAGGTCTAGATGTAGGTTGTAGGTGTAGGGTATGACTTATGGGTGTAGCAACCTACGCTTACAACCTTCAAGTGTAGTTATTTTTTAGTCAATTTCATAATTTACAGAACAACGTCTGTCAGGCCAGATACTTAGTAAATAATATTTTTAAATATATGTAAAAATCAAATAAATAGTAAGCCTTAGTTTCATTTTATTTAAATTAATCAAAAATGTGAATACTGACGGGTAAGGTTAGGTACTGAAATAAAAAAACTTAATCTCTTATTTCTGTACTAATAAATCAATAATAAAAATGACGTCCCTACAAAGTTACCTTTTCACTGTTACGCATACAATAACCAGTGTTATTTTTCATAGTTGGCCGCCATTTTTTGAATATTTATTTAAAATTCCATAAGAATTTTAATTGTAACAAACAATATTGTGATAATTACCTGTGATGAGATCTCCCGTCTATCTTTTTTACACGTTTGTCATAGTTTTTACAGCCTTTAATTACGCAACTACTCGGCATTTTATGAATTATATGCGGACTGGATAAAGCAAACGTAGAAATGGTAAGATCACAAGTGCCAAACCTCAACTGTCAAAATGGCCCCAAAATTTAAAAATTGGGGCCATTTTACTGGAGACACTTTTTGCCTCAACATGCCTCGTCTATAATATACGTCTATGATAGTCCCAGCCTAAAATCTAAATAAAGTTTTATTCCTATGTCCTGTCCTACTCATTTTACGATAAAATAATGTAATTAAATGTACATATTTTATAAAAAAAGGATAACATTATTTAAAAAAACAAAAACACTACAGGCAAATTATTAATTATATTAACTACATAATTACATACATAATTATCATGTTATAATGGGAACAAGTAGGTATTGATTTTTTTTGGCTTTTCGGTTTATATCATTTATGTTGGCTTTTGTAAAAATATAATAATTTTGCTGATTTTAAACAAATGCATGCTCCCTAAAATATCTTATTTATTTATATTTTTAATTTATAATAACAAAAAATATAACTTATAAAGGGAAAACATTGTAGTTTATGTCAAAAGCCTTTTCACTTCTTCTGGTGTTCTGCGAACTATAGTTTGAGGATTGGCATAGCCATTCTTTGAGTCGTTGATAGCCTCATGTAGTTGTTCATAAATTGCAATTATCACTTCAAAGGCTCTTTTTTTTACAACAGTTTTGTGGTTTTTGCTGATTAATAGATTTAGCTGTGGTAATACATATATGTCTGGATTGACTAAAAACATATCAAATTTATTGAGAAAGCCCATAAGTGATGGAGTATCCATTCCAGATATTGAAGATAATGGTCCATTACTTTTTTCTTGTAAAATAGTATATATGTGACCCATGTTTAGATTAGCTACAAGAAAACTTGCCTGTTCAGACGTTAGTGTGTCAATTTGTGCATCAGACTGTGCTTGAAGTCTTTCATTGTACTCATCTAAAATTGTATATAGGGACAATGTACACTGAATGTGATATATGCAATTTAGTGTATAAACTGACATATCAGAAGAACTTAAATGACATGCAGTCTCATTGATTGCATGCAAGAGAGGGTCTAGCACATGTACAATGATAATTTTTTTATCAGTATCTTTTGTTGAAATATTCATTAGCTCTCTTAAGAAACTAACTAAATCTGTCACTATATAAGATGGGTTTAAATCTAAAGGAGGTGCTTTTACACCATGACTAAGTTCTTTCTGGATTTTACTGTCCAATGTGATAATAAATACTTCCTCGCTCTTCTTTGATAAGTCAAGCAACGTGTCTATCAAATGACCTTTCAGTATCAAACCATCTATGACATCCTTGTAATACATTATCAAATTGGTTATTGACCATAAAACTAAGGGTTCCTTATCAGGTTTCAGAATCAACTCAGCTCGCACTTTTAACAGTGGGCACAAAGCTTCTAATATATTAGTTAATGCTTCTTTAATTTTAACATCCTTATCTTCCATGACACAGTATTTAAAAAGGCCATGAAGAAACTCTTTTTCAACAGGTATTATTTGATAAACCCAAGCCAAAATATCCCCAATATACCTTTTTGCATCATTTGCATAAAACTCAATGGGCTTGGAACCATTTCCTCCTCCTTTTGTCAATACATCAATAAATAACTGTACAACTGTAGCTTTTCTAGCATTACAATATTCATCGACTATATTTGAAAATAGAACCTGTCTGTTTTCAAATTTTGAAAGTGCTTTTGGTACTAAGGCATTGTTGGGTGATTCAATATTAAGACAAGCCCTTGTAGTCCAATGATATAACTTTTCAATAGCGGCTTCTTGCTGGAGTCCTATTATTTCCATAATGTCGAAGGCAGAGGTCTCATACCAACATTTTACAAGAGTCTTACAATTATTGTTTAGATTTTCAATTTGTGACAATGATTTAAAATATTCATTGGTCAGTGGATTTATATTAAATAAGTTTATTCTTTCATCATAAGAAATTTTAAAACAGTTAATAAATCCATTTGCCCATTGTAATTTCTTTTTAGTTTTTTTGTTTTCATCTTTTAGTTTTGTGGTTTGTGTAATAATATGATGAGTTTTTACTTTTGATTCGTGTAATCTACTCGACATATTTTTAACAGCTAGGTCTAAGGAACTCAAAGAATCTATTAACACTTGCAATGTTCCTTTTACTTTGTTAAATTCAGTCAAAACTGCTTTGTTTACAAGCAAGTCCCTTTTTTCTATTTCGTTAACGAGCACCCTACGTGTATAGGCAGAGTTAGAAGCACATAATCCTGAAACGGTGTAAAGGGCTTCACTGTTGTCTGTAACTATATGACTATCGAATATTTTGTTTATTCGCTGCCTTACTGGGTTATTATAGTTGGAATCCATGTTAATATCACTGGCTTCGTAATTTTGTAAATAGTAATTGGTATATTATTTTTTATTGGTAATTTATTGTTATATTTCGCGTTTCTTGATTTTTCTCAAATTCTTCTATTGTTCTTCTGCCTACGTTTTGACTTTTGAATTTTGACATTCTTTGGTCATTGATTTTGACATTTATGCTAGTGATGCGTCATGCGACTCGCGCTCTGTTTTTAGTCGAGTCTCTGTCTTTATGCACTCGAGTTACCGAGTCAACTCGACGCATCGAATTGATTTTGTTGCCGTTAAGGCTGGGACTATATGCAACGGAATCCGGTAGGCCGTAGAGAATTATGAGCACTGAAAATAGAACTGTGTGCTAATACAATAGAGTTGAAAATCGAACATCAGTGTCGAGTCTAATGTCAATGTCATATATGACAGCTCGACACTCCAAACTTCCATTTTCAACTGTATTGTATTAGCACAGAGTTCTATTTTCAGTGCTCATAATTCTCTACGGCCTACCGGATTCCGTTGCATATAGTCCCAGCCTAAGGGTTCGTCCATTAATCACGTGATGACTAAAGGGGGAGGGGGGTCCGAAAAAAATCACCAAGTATCACAAGGGGGAGGAGGGGGCTAATACAAAATCAATTTTTCTTTTACGTCTTCTCCCGAAACGCGTTATTACGTCATTTACGTCTATGGGTACGTTTTTATGAACATACCCGAAAGTACCCAAAAAAAATCTGTAGGTATGGTGACAAAATATATAAATAAAATCATTATGTTCAATTAGTAGTCCACCAAGTCCTGAATCAGCTCAGGGGGAGGGGGGGTCATGACCCTCTCCCCTGGATCCGCCGTTGTGCCTAGGGGCGCGAGAGTACAAAGGGCGCTCCGACCGAGCCAGGTGGTATGCCCGGTCAGGCCGAAGCCCTAAGCGATCTAGGGGCGCCTATGACATGTTTGCCTACGGCGCTCTCAACGTTTAATCCGCCACTGGTGTATGTGTGTGTGTTTTGTTTGCAAATAAGGGGCCATCCATAAATAACGTCACACGTTAAGGGGGAGGGAGGGGGTCAACGAAGTGTGACATTGTGTGACAAGGGGGTGGGAGGGGTCCTAAATATTGTGACGTCACATTTCAAAATCTATTATATTATTAAAGTATTAAAATACGAACTATAAACTTTACGCAAACCTCAAAAACATATAGGTATGTCAGTTATAAATAATTTAAAGGAGTGGGTTCAAAGTCCATGGATTGAATATTATTAAGTTTGTATTCTTTAATTTAAAGATAATTCTATTAATATTATTTTTGTTTTGTTAATTTCTTTAATTAATAATTAACATAGTCAATCATTATTTGTTTCGTTAATTTCTTTAATTAATATAATCAATAGTTTTTTGTTTTGTTAATTGTTTCATTTGATGTTAATTTTATTAAAAATAATTTAAATGGAAATAAAACTGGTTTCGGAACCAATATTTTTATTCAATAATTTCTAAATGTAAATTTGCAAAATATGTGACGTCACACTAGGGAGGGGGGGTCTCACAAATGTGACCAACTGTGACAAGGAGGGGGGTAGGGGTAAAAAATCGTGAAATTCGTGTGACGTTATTTATGGATGGCCCCTAAAGAGTTTTCTATTCTATTCTATAAGTTTTCATATTTTTCCTACAGTAGGTAGGTACAGTACAGTACTTTAGTATTATTATTTATTAGTGTTATTAGTATTTTTTACCACTTTGTAAGTATCCAACAATAAAAGCATGACGCTCTTATAAATAATTATTTCAAAATAAAAATAATATCGGTTCTTTTTACTATTTTACTATACAGCCAGATAGAAATATCAGTCATAGGATAGTTCCGAAATCCGCCACTAGGGAACATGGGGGGGGGGGGGGAATCTAGATAGTGATTACACCAGCAGCAGTGGCGTAGCGTGGGTGTCTGCCGCCCGGGGCGGACGTCAATTTTGCCGCCCCATTACTTGGGTTTTGCCGCCCTCTTACTTAGAATTTGCCGCCCCCTTACTTAGGTTTTGCCACCCCTAAAAAGTGCCGCCCGGGGCGCGCGCCCCCCCCCCCCCCCCCCGCCCCTACTATGCTACGCCACTGACCAGCAGTAATAATATACTTGATCCTAGGTTCCTACAAATAATACATTCCTCTATTCCAAACCTATTCTTTTCTTATACATTTATAACTGCTGCTCATGAATCAATCAATTGTACCAATGTTTACGTAAGCATGGGGGGGAGGGGTAAGAGCTTTGCTTACTTTTGCTGACGTGGGGGAGGGGTGGGTTAACAATTGCAAAAAATCTGCTTACGTTATACTTGAACGGCCCAAAACTAACAATACATATTACTTAACGTTTTTAAAACTTTTTAAGTTGCACAGTAATAATTTAAATAATTAGATTTTAAATCTGAAAATCGCATTGTCCAACACTTTTTAGAGAGACTTTCTGCCCTAGAGAGATGGTGCTTCTTACTTCTAAGTTCTATTCTCCATGCTCTCATCTCAGGTGCCCACTCACCGCCACTCACACTCTATCATCTTACATCTGTAATCTATGCTTGAAAATTGTCAAGTGTCAACATTTATCTAGGGTACTTATTACCAGGGGTGGTCGACTTTGTATGAATGACCTTGGACCAAAAAGGGGGCAGTTCGGTGCGACAAGAATGGTTATATTTCAATATATCGCTCTCTGTCTTACATGGTTAATATTACATAAAAGTTACTTAAAAACCACAACAGATGGCGCACAACAGACACTATGCCGCTTCTGGATTGCGCTATCGAAAACACTAGACGTATGTATTTAAGGGCTCACGAACATTTTGTGACGTATAGTTATGATTTGTGCGTGGAGGTGGTCGCTCGGTTTTGTTGGAATGCAAAATTTAGCTCTAAAGAGAAATTTAACGTCAACTTAAACTTTAATTACGTATCTTCAATTTCCCGCCATATTCATATAATCAAATATTTAGTATTTTAGTCCTCCTTTGTTGGAAGGCGGTTAAAAGTTTGAGGGGGCAGCTCACTAGAGGCGCTATTTTGGTCCCAATTTTTTTGTATGAAGTCGACCTTCTTCTCCGCGAGTAATAGTGTTCTGTGCTTATTACTAATCTGTGTCAACATTGTCAAAAGTTCAAAACACTAAAATTTATGCAAATTATTTATTTAATAAATTGTAATCAATTTAAAAACACATCACAAATAAAATTATTTAAAAAACGACGATTAACGTGAACAGTATTGCTGGAGATATTATTCTCACATATCACTTCAAATATCGCTTGCAGAATGTTATGGAAAATATTTTACAATATAAATAGAATGCTGAATTTGAAAGGCTAGTACTGTTTTAATAATACTTCCACCTGAAAACTGTAATGATGAAATTATACGTTAATTAAGTTATATTGAAATTAGTTCATAGTGAAAAAATTGTAGCCAAAAATTGTTTGAAAAAGATTATTGACTAAAGTAAAACTTCTTTACACACGCTTGACTTAGATAGTAAGCTGGTGAATGCGTGACGTGAGCGTTACAAAAAGTGTGATCGGGCGAGGCGAATGGTAGGTGTGAGGGAGATATAAGTCATTGAAGATGAAGAGTGAGAGTTACGTTTCGTACATTACTATAGGAGCAAGAGAGCAGTGCGGTGCTCACATTTGCTTTCTCTCATAACCAGTGTATGTAATATATATATTTCACCGTAAAATAATAACAAAAAATAATGCATACAATTGTAAGGAGAAATTTTTATTTAACAATCTGTCAACATTTTGTAATATCTCTAGTAATATTACACTCTCGGTTTTTACAATTTTACGGTGACATATATATCTCAGTCAGTAGTTTGTTTGCGAGTTTTACTTTAGTTGTGTGGTCTAAAGCACACTCGTTTTTTAATGTATTATCATATGTATGTAGGTACATACTTTTATAATAATTATATTTTTTATAGTTAAACCCTCGTACTCATCCATTGTTGCCTTTTACTCTCAAAACAAAAATATTGAAAATTCAAGTAAAGCAGAATCCAGGAGATTGGCAGAGTTCAGAAAAAAATTGAGAGAGACTACTCCAATAAATGACTTAGGTGAACAAGCTGAATTCCAACCTAAGAAAGATGATCCTTTGCCTCCATTTCCAAACAATACCAATCCAGATACAGGGGAAGTGGGAGGACCCAGGGGACCAGAACCCACTAGATATGGTGATTGGGAAAGGAAAGGCAGAGTATCTGACTTTTGATTATGCTTAGATTACATTTATTAAATTAAATTTTTCTTAGAAAAAAGTTATAGCTTACATTGCATTGTATTCTAGAAGACTACAAAATATGTTGTTTAGGAGAATTGTATAGTTATGTTTCAATAAAAATACTTAAATAAATTACAGACTTTAATTATGTGCCTGTTGATGCTTTACCAATAGTCTTAGGCATCTTTTTGTTTGTAGAATCTTCTAACTCCTTAGCTTTATAATAATGTGGTGCAACTTCTAAGAGCCATTTACTTTCTATTTCTGTCACTTGTCGCATAAATTCCTTTGATGTGAAAACAAGTTCATGATAAATTACCCATCTCGGTAATTCTTCAAATAGTGCACTATTAGGATGTATCATGACTGTCTGAAAAGAGAAAAAAAAGAAATCAGTCCACTAATATTCTCCACTCTGGATTCATTTAACATTTTTATTTCATATTTTGTGGTTTAAATTAAAAAGAATGCGATAACACTGTCATATCAAATATATCCTTATAGAAAGTACTGTGCAAGTTTTTGTCACTACTCACCATGAAGAAATTAATCATCATCATCATCAAATTAGTTACCATTGTTTGCCACTAGGGATGTTGTTTTGATGACATACATATTATGTAGTTAACTGCTTTTCTTCATGGTGAATAGTAACAAAAATTGCACATGACAAAATGCAACCTGAGCTATTTGGTGGATGGTTAGCAGCTACAGTTTTAGTTTGTATTCTTTGAACACCTTTGTTGAAATATCTCACTATATTTTCATAGTTAAAATATTGTAAATAATTTTATTAACTTACTTGATTATGCTTGACTGTTCTGTAGTGACCTCCCTTTGAAAACTTTGCAATGTGATAAAAGTAACCTGCCGTTATGGCTTTGCGAATGTTTGCATCATCTGCTATACTTGATACCATTTCTATTTCAACTCTCTCCATGAGTCCCACTAATTGTTCTCGAACATCACGAGCCCTCTTCATAGATCTGTATTGAACGAAATTTTCGTAACACCATTGTACGGAATATTCAGAATCTGCCCATTGATTATAAACATTCATTAATGTTAAATGATCACCATTTTTATGGAAAAAGTTTTTTCGGGCTGTATCTGCATGGATAATTTTGTCTTTTGGTCTATAAAATACTGAACTATTTACGGATAGCATAGCAGCTATGGTTACTACTTCTTCTGAACATTTGTACCTGTAGAAGTAAAGGGGATTAAATTTTAATAATATTGATTTAAAAAAAAATACATTCTGTTTCTTATTTGATATAAAATGATGTTAAAATACAAGATCAAAGTTTTATTTTTGTGTTATTTTAAAGTGTTTTATTATTTAAAAAATTGTACTTACTTTTCACTTGCTAATAACATTTTAGCAAGCATTGGATCAGTAGGAAATTCAGCCATGCGCCTGCCAGCTTTTGTCAGTTCTCCATGATGATTCAGAGCACCTAAAGCATACAGTTGCTCTAATGCTAAAACTAAAGTTTCATGGGGAGGTGGGTCGAGAAAATCAAAATGGATTAGGTCATTGATTCCTAGTGCTTTTAGTGTAAGCACTGCATTTCCTAAATTGATCCTCTGGATTTCTGGAACAGTATTGTCTTCTAGTTCGTATTTGTAAGCCCATGCGGTGTAAAGCCTAAAACATTTTCCAGGAGCAACCCTGCCAGCTCTTCCTGCTCGTTGATTTGCCGACGCTTTAGATATTGGAACAACTAAAAGGCTTTCCATTCCAGTTTTAGAATTAAAATTGTTCTGCTTTGCAAAGCCTGGGTCTATCACATAAATAATATTATCTATTGTTAATGATGTCTCAGCAATATTGGTTGCTAGAACTACCTTTCTTGCTCCCTCAGGTGTTGGTTCAAAGATTTTTGCTTGCATATCTGTTGGTAAATTTGCATAAACTGGCAATATTATAAGTTCTTTTAATTTTTTTCCTATTCTTTTAGTTCTTTCTTGTAACATTTCTACACAAGTTTCGATTTCCTCCTGTCCAGTTAAGAATACTAATATATCACCAAGGGGTTGTGTGGCATGTATTTGCAGTATAGAAACTACACATGCATCTATGTAATCAGCTTCAGGAGCTTTTGTATAATAAATGTCCACTGGAAATCTTCTCCCAGGTATTCTGAATATAGGTGCTTCATCAAAGAAGTTTGAAAACTTTTCTGCATCTAATGTTGCACTTGATATAAGTAATTTTAGATCAGGTCTGAATCGAGTAATGTCTTTTACTAGACCAAATAAAATATCTGTATGTAATGTTCTTTCATGAGCTTCATCAATTATCATTACACTGTAGGATGCCAGATCAGGTTCTGACAGAAATTCTCTGTGAAGTGTACCATCAGTCATGTATTTGATGACAGTTCTATCAGATGTGCAATCTTCAAATCTTATACTATACCCCACTTCATTTCCTAGTTTTACATCCATCTCTTGAGCCACTCTAGCAGCTACAGACATTGCGGCCACTCTTCTTGGTTGAGTGCACCCAATTTTCTTTCCATCTTCTGTAAACCCAGCTTCATAGAGGAATTGTGGAATTTGTGTTGTTTTTCCAGAACCAGTTTCTCCTTCTACTATCAAAATTTGATAATTTTTAATGGCTTCAATTAGTGAATTTCTAAATGGATAAACTGGAAGTGACTTCTTTGTTTCTTCTATAGTCATGCGGACTTTTTTGTATTCTGATATTTCCTCTTCCTCTTTTTTTTCTTTATTACCCTCCAACTGAAGCGCTTGAATAAAATCAATTTGTTCATCCAATAGTAGTTCATATTCATCTTTAGATTTTGCATCTTTTGCACCAAATTTGAAAAAAGCTGATTTTATTTGTTCTTGCTCCCACTTTCTCTGCTCTGAATTTGGTAATTTTTCATTTTCATCAACTTCTATGTATTCACCTGAAAATTTTAAGTAATTTAAATTAGAAATTAAGATTTCATTCCACTGGTCTACAAAAAAAATTTGAAAAGTCAGGAGCCATACTATAATAAATTTTAGTGTGTTGAATCCAAAATTGTTTTACAGAATCATTCTAGGATCTTAAATAATTTAAAATATTAATAAGATATTAAAAAAGTTCTTCTTGGTACCACTGACAAAGTTTCCGCTTGACCAGTCGCTAAACATTCACCTTTGCACTAGGACGCCTTAAAATATTTAAACGCAAAGGAAGTAACCGCAAAGTTTGCAGATGAGGTTGTACTACGTATTTACATGTTAGTTTGTACTTTGTTTGAGAGACCACTATTCAACAGGCTGTTGAGCAATTTTCACTTATGCTTGGTCGAGCGGGAGCGGGAAATGAATATATATATATATATATATATATGAATTTTGTTGTAGAAATCAGCTAACATTGATGTGGACCACTGGCTGTTATGTTTTGACCATATCTTTGTGGAACCTCTTTCAAGGAGGAATGGAGGGAGGACCAATGCTTTCTGGTAAAAATCTAAATATGGAAACAAGAAATGTACTTTTAAATGCTTGAAAATTTGCTTATAGCAACAAAACTAGATGTGCTGATAAATTCTGTTTGCATATTTGGATTTAGCTCGTCAATATGTACAATTTCACATATGCTTTGATTTGCTCCAATTTCGATGCCAACCAGTATTAATAAAAGATCAACAAACATGTAATAGATAAGTAAAAAATAATTACAATCATATTATTATAACAACCATATGACTTAAAGACTGTAGATATTATAATTACCCTTTTCTCCTTTACCAAGATCTTGTGGCATATGATACCTCTGTACATTTTCAAGTTCTCTTGCCTTTTCGTGTTCTTTTGCCAACTTCAATATAGTTTTTTTATGTTCTCTCTCTTTGCGCTCCCTTTCTGTTAATCTGCAAAGTGTGTGTACAATATAAAATAAAATTCTCAAATAACTATTTATAGAAAATGTTTGTTTAATAAAACTTATGATTTTTTTTTGTAATTCTATAATAGTTATATTAGTTAAATGATGATAGGTTCTTCAATAAGTACTTACTATTTTTTTTTGGAATTTAAATCAATGCCAATTTTATTAATTAAACAGTAAATGCTAGCAAAATTTTTATTCTGCCGCTGTGAGCTGTAATCAATACATATAAATGTTACTTACTTACACCACTACAATTATATACTTACATGCTTTCATCAAACAGATATTCATCATCTGCGATGTCATCTTCCAATTCAATAACTTTATCGTCTTTTCGCTTTTGTAAGTATTTACGGCGTGATTGGATTCTCAGTTTAGGTAAAACTTTATCTCTATCTTCAGCTTCTAACTTTAAACGTTTTGCTGCCTCTTCATACGATCTCTTGCTGGACCCCTCAGACACTTTCTTCGTTTTTTCCTCGTCGCGTTTTTTCAGTCTCTTGGCAAATTCATCTCTTTCTCTTAAATCTTTCTTACGGCCCTCTTCAGCACTCTCCGAGTCGGTTGATGAATGAACTCGTTTACTGTGTTTATCCATTTTTATTTGGAGGATAAAATGAATATTTTTGCTATAGTTATAATTTCAAAGCAAATTATTTACATTTTGCATTACAATTTACAAGCATTTTACAAGACGTTCGTTTCCCAAACTTCTTCTTCTTCTATACGATCGAAGTTTCGACAATCAAGTTGACAGATGACAGGAATTATTTTTTACTATTTTTCTGTAAATTGAAAGAATTTCTTCTTTCAAAGTTACAGAAAAATAGTAAAAATAAATTATATGATATTTTCCAAAGAAATAGGATAAAAACAAGGAATTTGTAAGTATTATATACAACAGGAAAGAGTACTTAAAACTTTTTTTTCTTTTAGTTTAATCAAAAATGATCTTTACTACTCAGACTTAAAGCTTATCACGTGCGCAATAAAAAAACCGGTCCCGGTGAGATAGCTATAAGTTATCCCTGTGTCTCGTTCTAACAAGTAACCTAGTGTAGCCAGTTTATAAATTTTCTTAAATTTTTGGTTTGGTAGAATTTATGTGTGATATGGTATGCAAGAAATACTAATAAAATCGGTTATATGTTATGTTATTCATAATCTGAGAGAGAAATTTAAAACAAAAATCATTAGTAATTTAGAACCTACCAACTTACCAATAATTAGAAACTTGTTATTTATTTTTTTGCATTTTGGTTGAGTAGAATGGAAGAAATGAAAATAGAATAGTTGCAACACAACCCGCCAATTTGATGTAAAAGGTGACACATAGCTATTTTTATAATTTTTTAAAATTTTACGTTTATAATGGTGAAAATATGCATTGTGGAAGCTTGTAAAAGCGAATATTATCCGGATTGTGGATTATCTTTTCACAGGTAAGTGTTAAACTTCATTTTTTACATTGGGAGCATTTTAGATGGTAGGGTGACAATGTTTGTATGGGTAATTTCTGAAACCTAACAGATTTCAAAAATTCTTTCACTAGTAGAAAAATACATAAGGTTAATGTGGTAAATGTCCCTATATTCCGGATCGTAAGGCTCTTATGACTTTAAGATTTTTTAATTATTTAACTAAACAAGATATCGTTATAATTGTTTTTATGATGGATACTGTTATTTTGCCCATACTATAACGTTTAAATTAGCTAGCTAGCTAGCCGCACGCACACCATATTATTGGCAATAATGCTCATATTGACAATATTATTCCTTGTGTGCGGGCCATATTGACGTTTTTTTTTGTATGTGTTGACTAGTATTGACAAATTTATTCCGTCAATAATATTGCACGTGTGCGGCTAGCCATTGGGTCCCGCAGTACATAAGGAACCCTTATAGTTTCGTTCTGTTCGTCCGTCCGTCCGTCTGTCTGTCTGTATGTCTGACTGTTTGTTTGTCCTCTAGCTTTTCTAATTATAAATATCAATGGATGAAATTTTGTATAGTTAAAGACTGTGTATAGATCTCGGTTTTGGCGTCATAAAATAATAATAAAATTATATTTTAAGGGTAGGTAATACATAATAAGGGTAATCCGTAATACATACATACATGTGAAGTGGGGATGAAAATATAAATTCATTATACTCTATCATGTCGTATATCGTTGAATAGGTCTTTTAAAATATAGGTACACGACTTTTTAGAAAGTCAACCATTTTCGAGTAATCGGCCTCCAAAGTGGTATGTATGTAAGTTGGTCCCCTCTTTACCATTTCTAAACCATTGGAGATAGAAACTTCTAAGTTTCCATGCAGATGGACCATGCTTAAAAACTATTTAGGAAAATTATTATGAACGAAGTCAGACAGTAACTTTTGAAGTAATTTTAAAGCATTGATAGTTACGAAATCCTCTTCAGTCATGCCTCGACATGCTCTTGGTCAGATTATTTGTACCTTAATTCGTGATAAAATTTGACTTTTATGTTCGTGAGTTCTTGGCCGCTATTTCGTGATAATGTTTTTATAGAACGATATGATAATTTATAATACTAAAACTAAAAAAATATTGAACGAATTTAATAATTAAGAGATGATAAACATTGGCATTTATCTAAAATACCTACAGGTATTTGAGATAAATGCCAGTAAGTATAACGCGGTCACATTAACTTGACGCATGGGATTGCAGACGTCATTTTGGCGTTCTGCAACTACAACAGAAACAAACAAACAAACAAACTGTAACAGAAAACTAACGAAAATATCGACGCGTGTATCGGTAACAGAGATGTTGACCATAGTGACGTTTGCCCGGCGAGCTAATGGAACGCGGTGGGAAGCGGGCAGGGCTTTGCATTCCAGCGATGCGTCAAGTTAATGAGACCGCGTTGTAGTTAAATATTATACCTACATACCTTACGGCAACGGCGGCGGTAAAAGATTAAACTATCTGCCTAGCAAACTTCAACTAATTTGTCCCCAAATTAAAAATATTGTTGTCACCCTTGTTAGAAGGAGACGGAGCGGTTTGTATTGTATCTCCCTCTCGGCACAGATTTGATGCCGAGAGCTCTTTCCAGTTGTATATAATACTTACAAATTCCTTGGATAAAAACAATATTTTCACCGAACATACAGTGAAAAAAAAATAGAATACATACATTACAGTCTGACAAGGATCTTTTGGCACTTGGATGGGGGCGTGAGTGTCGCAAATAAGAACAATAATATTTATTACTAAAAGTGAAATAATTTTACAAGACGGCGATGTTATTACTGATTTTATCCACGTGCCAAAAGGTAAGTGTCGCAACTACAAAACAATACATATTACTAAAAGTGACATTTTACAAGACGGCGATGCGATGTTAGTTCTTATTTTGTCCACGTGCCAAAAGATCCTTGTCAGACTGTACATACCCCTTAACCCTTTCTTTACCCCTACCTACTTTCTTCAAGACGTGTGTTTAAGCATAGTTTAAACGAGGTTTGATGATTAGTGCAAGGAATTTGTAAGTAAAACATTACTTACAAATTCCTTGGATTAGTGTTATATATATAATATGTATATTATATATATACAGATTATACAGATTACAGAAATAGAAATGAGAATTAAAAAAAATAAAAATACCAAATGTGATTGTCTGTCTAAAAATGTCTAAAAATAATTTATATTTTTTAAATATTATTTTCGTGTAATGCAACCAACAAGAAAATAATATCATAGTACATTAAAATAAATTAAGCAATAAACGTTCATAGTGTATTACATTCTCTTTGATATGCAACATATCGTATTGAAAAAATGCAGGAATACTTTTCAAGGCTATCTCAAAGTAAAAATATTCGGTCCTACGGCCGAAGAGGTAAATTTTGAATACCTAATGAATATCTCCAAATAGGACTATAATCTCATATTATGTACGATCACCGATAACCCCGTTGTACCTATCTACCACTTTTGGACCTTATTGCGATTGTTATAGGATTGGAATGTAATTCACCGGATCTGTCGGTGACCGTACGTACCTACTGTAGGCAAATAATATAAGTAAAGCTTCCTCTAGTAAGAATCTATTCTTCATGAGTAAGAACGTTTCTGCAATAGGTACCTACTTACATAGAAATTCATAACTAGACTATCTTCGCGCCTATAATATATAAATTATAATGCTGATTTGTGCAGCCGTTTTCGCGTGATAGAGAATAAAGTGAAAAATTAGTTATATAATATGTAACTAATTTTGAATTTTATGTGTGAAAGATATTAAATTAATAAATAATATAATATCTTTCACACCACGTCGATCTAGTTTCGTGGTAAGTTCTCCGAAGAACTTGTGTTACCGACAACCAGACAACGAAAATATATTTATGCAGTGGTTTTAATATTATACGTCTATGTATTTATGTATTACATTTAACATTTTTATTATTTATTATCTACACGTAGTTATACCCAGGAACACAGAAAAACTTTTTGTACCCTTCGAACGTACTTCGGGATTCGAACCCGCAACCCCTGGCTTTAGCGCCAACGCGTTTTGATATTTATATGTTACTTACATTGTTTTAGATCGCTAAAGATTTAAATGTTGGTAATAAAGTATGCCTCGTTACTGGTGCCAGCAGCGGTATTGGTTTGGAGATCACTCGGTGCCTGACGTCCATAGAATGTAATGTGCTCATGGCGTGTCGAAACACATATGTTGCGAGGAACGCCGCTAAAACTGTTTGCAAAAATTACGATCGACTGAGATTCTACGAAGTGAATCTCGCTTCTCTTGCTTCTGTTCAGAAATGCGTCAAATCGCTTCTACAGTCTCAAAAGTAAAGATTTGCACTAACTACTTATTTAGATCGTACTTATTAGGACCTAGTAGATCTGTAAGTAGGTACTTATGCTTTTATGAGCAAAAAGTCATACACCTCGGTAGCAATAAAGTTAGTATTCATAGTATAGTGCGTTTCATCAAATAGTTCCTTTGCCGTTATGTTGGTAATAGTGTTTTCCAGTGTTGCTAATTCCATATTTAATCTTACCTATAATATTTAGGGAAACGCATATTTGAAATTTTTAATTACTACTTTGATTTATTAAAATTCCTAACAAATATTAATCAATACATAGTATAAAACAAAGTCGCTTTTTCTGTCTATCTTTATGTATGATTTTTTAAAACTACGCAACGGATTTCGATGCGGGTTTATTAATAGATAGAGTGATTCAAGAGAAATTATCAGTGTATCTCTACTATATTGTGCATCTTATATACTATATTATATGTATATAACATGCATATTATAGTAGAGATACACTGATAATTTTAGAGGTTTGTAATGTCGTAAATAAACACATTTTTTGCGCTTGCATTGCAAACGCTGGCTGAACTCTACGAGATAGATCAAAATAACATTAATTTGATCTATCAGGAAAAGGTCTATAAAAAGTCTGCGATGGTATTTATGCCTATCGTCTATCTCTTAGGGATGATCCACAATAACCATTTTTTAACCTTTAGTTTTTACGAGAAATAATGGCTTATTTCCGAAGTGATTTTAAGCAATACAGCATTAATCCTTATCCAATTAAGTACCTTAAATTCATTGTAAATTTAATATCGGTAAATAATATTATACTATACAGCATTTAATTAAAATGAATATTTTCGAAGATATTACAGATTTAAAATGCAGGGACATAGTAAGTACAATGCGCGGCACTATTGGCCTCCCAAGTTAATTGCTAAAGAAGTTTTTTCTCCAAGAACACTATTCCACGCGGGCGAAGCCGCGGGCAAAAGCTGGTTAATAATAAACAACAATAATATATAATATTAGGGGAAGAGTACCTACAGCATATGTATGTGTCAAAACTACTGCACCAATTTTGATGAAATTTGGTGCAGTTATAAAGTAGACCACGGAGAAGGACATAGGCTAATTTTTATCGCGGGAAAATGTACGGTTCCCGCGTGATACTATATTTACGCAGGTAGAACCGCGGACAAAAACTAGTTTCATACAAACTAACATCTCAAAAGTTTTTTTTAATTGACAGGGGAGTAATAAATACTAAATAATTTTAGTAACATTTTATTAAGTAAAGGTATTATAAGGTACTGAACGAGTAATTATTCTCTGCATCTGGTAACCCTATTTAAAAGCGGCAACACGAGCTTGAACACATCTAAACGGAATTATCGGCGACTCATTACGTTTTTCACGTTCACAAAAGTCTTTCACTTTCAACACCATTCTTCTTTCACCACTTTTCAACGTTTTGGGCATGATTAACGGTTAGAAAACAAAGTAAAATCGCTAAAAACAGGAGGAGCTCCTTCGCGTGTTTATATCTTTGACAGACAGTGGTGCCAACCTTACGGCAAAGGAACTATTCGATGAAACGCACTTTATATAAATTATAAAGTTAGTATTCATATTCACACTTCACTCTTATGTGTTTTTGCGTGCACTGATGTACTCTTATGTTTTGTGAGATAGATAGCTGGGCAAGAACGCGAAAAGTAGTACACTGCTTCAATATTGAGCTTTGATTTTTGTTGGTAAAAATTTCCTAGGATATTTCACATAATATTATCTCCAATAATTCCTTTTTCCGCTAATCACAAAAGTTTTTACGTAAAATCGTTATTTTTTGAGAAATTAGTAAATTTCTAAAAGTAGGCGTTAATTTGAATCCTGTTCGTTACCGCTGGTTCTTGGTTGATTAATATTGTAAAAACTTAAAATGTATGCAAATATAATTTATTGAATGAAAGAAAACATGCTTTTAAATTTATAAAATATATTTTCAGTTCGATAACTTAGAAATACACGAGATCAATTTAGTATTCCTGTCCTGTACGTTACTTAGGCCCACTTGCGCCAATCCGGGTTAAAGTTAACCCTGGGTTAAAAATCATGTTATCTCTCTCGTTCTTCGTATTTGTGAAAGAGAAAGCATGATATTTTAACGCAAGGTTAACTTTAACCCAGATTGGCGCAAGTGGGCCTTAATGTGTAAAATGTATCCAAAAGTTTCTCATAAAATTCACAAATATGGCTGTTCTGATATTTAAATATTTTAATTTTATATATTAAAATACTAGATTTTGATAATACTAGATTTTGATAAACTACGTTATTTCTTTAAAAATGTGTATACATATTTTAAACTTTCTCAAATAAAATTAACATTTTTAGCTACATTGGTTTAGGGTACAGTCTCGTAACAGGACATGCTGTCAACGAACAGGACCCTGTAAGGTTGAGTTCACATGACGCTTAATATAAGGATTCACTTTTTAATTACCCGACTGTCAAGAAGGGTTATATTTTTCGCGCATATCTTGTATGTATGTATGTATGTGTTGCATAATGATGTAACATTATTAAAAAGATAATCTGTCATTCATAGGTGTCACTTTGATGCCTATGATAGAATATTCAGTTAGCCATAAGGCTATGTATAGCTTAGACGTGTGTATGTCTATTTGGCCTCCTTAACATATTATATGTATGATAAGATAGATTATATGGATGTTATATGTAGAACATATGTAATAAAGAAGAGTATACAATCATTGTATCATTGAATATCTCCACCGTGAGTTTATGATAAATGCTGCTGAGTCAACAGGTCCAACATACAACAGTATGTATGTATGTATGTATGTATGTATGTATGTATGTATGTATGTATGTATGTATGTATGTATGTATGTATGCATGCATGCATGTATGTTTGTAAATTCCTTTATTCCCACGTATCTTCCAAATGGCTGGATGGATTTCAACAATTAAGGTATCGTTAGATTTGTCCCAAAAACCCAAAATAGTGGATCAATTTTGATGGAATTCTATTTAACTAATCCAGAAGATAGTTAAAATCTCAAAAATATTTCCATTCCATTTCAATTCATATAAATGACGGTGTTCAGTGGTAAACATAAAAATACAAATGAATAATTATATTTCATGTACCTACATAAAATATATTCAGTCGTATTTAGTGTGACCTTTATGTAGGGTAGGTAGTTAGGTACCCGCCTACCCTACATAAAGGTCACACTCATATTAAGACTACTAAAAACAAAACCCTTATTTTGCCTGGCACTGTAAGAAAATATTATATGCAATAAATAAAATAATACAAAAAAATAAAGCTTACACCATGTAAACCTTGCTTTACGTGATCCTGTTCGTGACTTTCAAGTCCGGCCTATACGTTACCACCGTGATGGTAACGGACATGAGGTAACGGAATCGAGTACTTCTTAAACAAAACTATAAAATTTATACAATTGCTGATATTTATCACTAATTTTTCCACATTATAGTAATCTTAAATAGTTTATTTCGTTTTAGACATTAAATATGTCTTGGAAAAACGTTAAAACATCAAGAAACAAATATATTAAATATACTCACCGGACAGTGCCCGTAGAAACACAACCACTCACCAAACAGAAAAAATTAAACAGCCGTTTGAATAAAATGGCTGATTAAATCATAGACACCTGTTTTTTTCTTTTTTCGGTCTCACTATGATGTTGCCATTTACATACAATATGAATACCACATCGAGCAAAAATGCTAAAAATTTAAAGGAAAATGCGGTAACGGAACCTGGACATGTCCGGTAGGTCCATACGTCGGGGACAAGTTTAAAAATTACTTTTTTAGTAAAAATTCGGGCTTTGGCAACACAATAAACTTAATAAATGATTAAAATCCCGCCAAATTTCAAATGCAACCAGAGGTTTGCCAGTCAAGTAACTTTTTTTTTCACAAAACGCTGTTAAATGCCGGTTTTTTTTTTAGGGGACAGTACTATACAACGAATTTGCAATTTTTTGAACTTGAATTTTAACAATATAATAAAGGTTTATGTGTAATATTTTAACAAATATGACATGCCTATTTCATTTAAAATCAAATAATATGGTAACAATTCTTGTAAAACCTATCAAAGTCATGCAGCAGTACGATATAACCTAGGGACATGTAGAAAAGTCCAATGTACAACTTTTCGCGTTCCTGCCCAGCTACCTACCTACATCTTCGGTTTTTGTGCTCATTTCAACTTTCATGTATAATATTCTTTTTCGAAGGTCATACCTACTTCACTTGACACTCACCTCGTTGTCCAGGGCTTTAGATCGTGGCGTGACTTTCGACTGGACTGTACTGAGTGCTAGTTTCTGTCACTATTCGCCGTGAGGAAGTTAACTACAATTTGTATGGCAACGAATTAGTTACCTTTGTCTGCCACTAGGGGCGCTGTTTCGATACCATGCAAATTGTAGTTAACTTCTTCACGGTGAGTATAGTGACAAATACTCGCACACATGACACAGCACAGGGGTCCGATCCCCGCGTTGGAACAACAAAAATGTTGTTTTCAAGTTTGGCTCGGACTATGCAGGCTGATCACCTGCTTGACAAGGAATATAATCCATGGGTCGGAACTCGGATGGGCATGTAAAAAGTCGGTTCTGCGCCTGATCTCTCGCCAGTCTGTCTGTTACCCATTGGGTTATAAGAGAAGAGATACTGCTCTTGTGTAGGGGAAGGTGGGGCAGATTCGTACAGTTTTTATATTTCGTCTTGTAGAATGCTTTATGGTAGGTATTGATATTAATATCAATTCATCAAAAATCTATAGTCTTACTATCTGACTTTATATTAAAATCATGAAATTTGTGTAAATACAGTTCTACGACTTTTTGTAACACTTTTAAGAAAAAATAAAAAATGTATGAATGTACCCCACATGCGGGGCACTTTCATACAGGCTATGGGGCAGATTCATACATGTGAAAAAATACACAAGTTGTGCATGAAATGTTTATCAAAATCAAAGTATAAAAACGTTAGTGAAAACAAATGCAATATTAGTATCTACGACCATATAAAACTTACATAATCATATTATAAAAAATAACAAATAGTTATAGGTAGTAAGTTTTTTCTTTTTATGACACCGAGAGAACTAACTTAACCGACAGTCTTTCTAATCAGTCACATCAATATTCAAATATCTAATCCTATTGCTTAATTCTTATTTAGTAGTAAGTAGGTAAGGTCAGTCGGGGCAATTGCGCCATATTTTTTACATAGATGATTTCGATGCAAAATATTCTATTTAAATATCAACTTATGAGTGTATATTTTTTACATTAACAATATTTGGTATTTTGTAACTGCAATAACTATCAATGCAGTCAAATCTATCATAAATTTAACGATATTTTGTAAGAAATTTAAAAACATGGCCTTAGGCGCACTTGCCCCTCAAGACGGGGCAAGTGCGCCTATTCAAAAAAAAGCGCCAAAGTAATGCGTAACAATAAAAACAATAGTTTTACTCTATGGAGTATTGACCACTAAACACATTCCTTTTTTTTTTTCATAATATTATCTAATCTTATAGAGCTACTAAAGTGCGTTTCATCGAATAGTTCCTTTGCCGTAATGTTGGCACCACTGTCTGTCAAAGATATAAACACGCGAAGGGGCTCATGGTGATTTTAGCGATTTTACATTGTTTTCTAACCGTTAATCAAGCTCAAAACGTTGAAAAGTGGTGAAAGAAGAATGGTGTTGAAGGTGAAGGACTTTTGTGAATGTGAAAAACATAATGAGTCGTCGATAATTCTGTTTAGGTGTGTTCAAGCTCGTGTTGCCGCTTTTAAATAGGGTTACCAGCTGCAGAGAATTTACTCGTTCAGTACCTTATTTACTTAATAAAATGTTACTACAACTATTTAGTATTTATTACTCTATAAATGACTTATTACATACCACTCATCTTCATAAAAGTATAGATTAAGAATTTTTTTTTTATAAATTATACCTGATATTTTTATTTTATTTGTTAGGAATTTTAAAAAATCAAAGTTGTAATTAGATATTTAAATTATATTTTAACACTTGTTAGGAATTTTAATAAATCACAATACTAATTAAAATTGAAATTCTTTTCCCTAGACATATATTTAATAATATAGGTAAGATTAAGTATGGAATGAGCAACACTGGATAACACCATTACCAACATAACGGCAAAGGAACTATTTGATGAAACGCACTATACAGCTTTCTTCGCAAATGTGGGGCAAGTGCGCCATAGATTAATAATCATAACTTAACCTTTAATGGTACCTTTTAAATTATAAATGAATTAAAACTGTTTGACTGGATATAAAATATATATTTATTTTGAATAATATTAAGTTAAACTTTAAATTATAAGACAATTTATATCGAGACATAAAACTAGAAAACCAATCGCTTCCAGGGTGGCCATTTGCAAATGGTGTTTTTATGTTGTTTTTTTCACGTAGTCGCCAACAAGTTCGAGAACTTTCTTTCGGGTTAACTCGACAGTCAGCTATTACTTTTTCTGTTTCGGCTGATAATGCTGTTGGTCTACCTTGCGTAGAAGATTTTTTACCCCTTCGTCCTGTCACGTGGTCCATGATAGTTTTACGCGGAATATTGTCAGTTTTAGCTGCTTCATATCCCGATAGGCCGGCTTTAACAGCGTCAACTGCCTGACATAAAGTTTCTTTTGACCATGAAGGGACATTGGTTTTTCTTTGGTATATTTTCAACACAGACCTTACACAACATTACTGATACTCTCTCTATTAGAAGACTGTACATACTACACATCATCATGAAGAAACACACACAACTAAACTACGACCCGAAAAATAGGGAAAAGCGAAGGGACTACAATGTTGCCAGGGTTGTACAATTAAGTACAAAATTTGCCCAATGTCAGTTTTGCTATCTTTCATCGTATCTATATAATAAGTGTAACAGAATCTTACAAATTTACCCTCTAACTCAACACGAATGCAAACCAAAAGTTACAGCCTGGCTAAAGACGTTAAATTATGAAGAGACTGAATCCTTCTTTAAGCATCTCTCAAAAACCTTAAATTGCATAATATACATGTTATGTATAACATATTTGTTTGTATGAGGTATATGTATGTATGTATGTATATGTATGTATCTTTTGTTTTATAAATTATTTTATTTGGTTCAACACAACCTTACACTATACACACGCACGCATAAAAACACGCACACGTACACACGCACGCATAAAAAAACACGCACCCGTACACACACATACGCACACACACACACACACGCAAATACACACACATACGCACACACACACACACACACGCAAATACACACACACACACACACACACACACACACACACTCTATCCCACTGCAAATCTTCCATCTGCTGATTAATACATTTTTTCTTAGTTGTAAGCTTTACATAAGTTGTGTAAGATATTTCATCTTTGCCTAATGTAAGAGTGTGTTGAGGAAGAGTGGCCTTTTCTGGCACAGGTGCTCTTGCACTTAATAGGAAAGGCCAACCCTTGTATTGTCATGTACTGTAAAACTTATTGATGAAATAAATTATTATTATTATTATATACGAACTATCTGAAAAACAATGCACAAAATCATTTTTAGGACTAATGTAAGGTAAGTATGAAATGTGGACACCTATAGAGTAAAAGGAATAAATACTCGAGAGCACATCAAGCTTTACATAAGCTGAACTATGATTTATTATTGTTTCTATTGCCTGAATTAAGTTGCACAAAGAATATTAAAACAAAATTTTAGTCTACTGAGAAAATTTTTGAAGTATGAATTAGAGCTTAGCTAGTGGTTATGTAAAGCTTGACGTGCTCTCCACCGTACATAGTTTTACTATATGCACTGAAATAACGTGAAAAAAAATCAAAGGACTTTTGAAATGAGCCCAAAAATACACTTAACACACTCACACAAAACAGTTACTCGACAACTTGCTCCTTTTTAAGTGGGTTAAAAACATCGCCAAAATTGTGAAGGTTGGCGACCTCTGGGTGGGGGCAAGTGCGCCATACTTCTGTCATCTATGGCGCACTGGCCTCAACTTAACTATTTTGAGGTTAGGATTTTCAATTAAATTTAAATCATTAATATCAACGTTTAGAAGTAAAATACAAACATAGAATTAAAGAAAAACATTTAAACTCTTTACTCACCGCATTAGTTTACCGGAACAAGTCAAAATTTTCCAGATTTGAACTGATTACTAACACGAGATCATCTTAGGCAGCGGGTATAAATGACACTTAAGCTAAAATGGCGGATATTTCAAGATATGGTGAACAGAGCCATCTGTGTCTTAGAAGTGGAACTGTAGTTTCGTTTCTGCGTGTATGTAAGATGTCGTTAGTTGTATAATATCTGTAGTTTTCGATATTTTTGACATAGGGGCACTTACCCCGTAGGTGCACTTGCCCCGACGGACCTTACTATCAACAAAAATCAACAATTTAACTTGGACACATGTCAGTCCGTATTGCATCTTAGAACACTTTAAATATATTTATTCAAGAGATCCTCTTCTGTTTTTGTAAAAATTTGCTGCAATGCAAATTTAGATTCGAATACACGAGTTTCGCTACCAGAATCTTGTGTTTTGCGTATTTTTTTGATACGGCTTTGTAGTTTTTATGCATTAAAACCGAAAAGAGAGTTCGGTTTTCCAAAACTTCATCGATAGCTTTAAACATTGCCTCTTCGTCCGCCTCTCAACTCCTAGTTCCCTTTTCTTGTAATTTCTGACCATAATCATTCTGCAAAGAAAAATTATGGTATAATATCAATTTTACAAACTAAAATAATAAGCAATGGGGTACATTCATACAGTATGAATGTGCCCCGTACACTACTGTATGAACCTACCCCATCACAAGAAAATTTAATTTAAATATTGCTAGAAAAAAGTCAAACATATATACAATTATTCACATGTTAATTCACAAACTTGACCCTATTATCTTTTAAATAAAATAGATCTGAATAATCTAGCGAGCAGCTTTTAGTAAAAAAAATACATTAAAAGTGAGGTCATAAAATTACTTACGCCTGGCCGAATCAGTTTCTGTGGCACACCGCCGCCGCGCGTTTTGTACCGATTGCTTTCAAACTCCGTCAGCAACCACACGCATAATACAGCTACGCATGTACACGTATAAGTCATTCTGTTGATATGCGCCTAACGTCAGATATATATCTAGTGTATGTAGGTGCCCCTTGTATGAATCTGCCCCACCTTCCCTGCGCACACACTTGGGCTCATCTCTGTAAAATAACTCCTGCGTAGTTGGACTGGTTTCAACGAAACCAGCTACCAACACCGAAATCTGCGTGGGAGCTATTATTGATTTTTACCTATCTATAGTATACTTACTCACTAATTACTTAGGTACATACAAAAGTAATATATTTTTTTTTCATTTTTATTATTTAGTACCTACACTCGTTATTTAATGTTTGAAGGAGTATCGACGTAGTAATTTTGAATGCTGCTACGTTTGGGCTGCCGTGGACTTTGACGGAAAACGGATTGGAAACAACTTTTCAAGTTAATTTTCTAAGCCAGTATTATCTACTGTTGAGTATCGAAAACATTCTTGCTCCTGATGCTCGCATTGTATTCACGTCATCAGAATCCCACAGGTGAGACCGCGTCCAATATAAGTATCTACCTACATCACTTACTATTATTATGGGCTACATGTTGAGTACCTATTGCAATTATATACATCCATTTTAATTATAATTATATGGACGCTTCCACACCACGTCAATCTGGTCCGTGGTAAGTTCTCGAAGAACTTGTGTTACGGATACCAGACAACGGAAATATATCATAATAATTTTATATGTACTGTAACACTTATTTAATATTTTTATTACAATATTATACACATATTTAATACACATCCATGACCCCGGAACGCATAAGACTCTCTTGTTTCTCGCCGGGATTCGAACTCAGGAAAGCTCGAGCACTGAATTAGCTATCTGTGGCTCACTGGGCCACAGATAGCTAATTTTATTTTTCCGTCGTCATCATTGATTTCAAACAGTTCGCCTTTTAAGGAACGTGGAATTATCCGAAGGAGCGCGAGTGTTTCCATCTATTGACCACCTGTCGCTGCCCGCGGAGCGCTACACGTCGATCCGCGCATACAACCTGTCGAAGCTGTGCGGCGTGCTGGCGGCGCACTACCTCCACTACCGCTGGCTGCACGGCGAGCGCGCGGTGTTCTGCGCGCACCCCGGCTCCTTCGTCAAGACGGGCCTGTGCCGCAACTGGTGGGTGTACGAGGCGCTCTACACCACCATGCTACCGTTCTCGAAGACTATCGTGAGTGAAATTTAATTACCGTTGATGCTTCGTTATAATAATGGTAACAATAAACAGCCTCCGTGGTCTAGTGGTAGAGCATTGGCTTTCGACTCGGAGGTCGTGGGTTCGATTCCCCCATTGGAACTACAAAAATGTTTGGTTAGGAGTTAGGACAGTGCAAGCTTATCACCTGATTGTCTGACAAGAAAGATGATTCATGCGTCGGATGGCCATGTAAAAAGTCGGACCTGCGCCTGATCTCTCGTCAGTCGTGTCGGTTATCCGTGCCACTGGATTATGAGAGTAAAGGAAGAGAGAGTGCTCTTGTGTACTGCGCACACACTTGGACACTATAAAATTACACCTGCGTAACTGGCCTGGTTTCAAATCGGCCACCATCACCGAAACCGGTGTGGGGAGTTACAATAATGGTACGAGCGTTGCTCTATTTAGACAGAAATAACCTTGCCAATGAGAATATCAGGACAATAAGTCTAAGGAGGGTTCCGTAGCTATCAACGAGGTTTTCTTTAAAATACTTCAAAGATTATTGTCGATTCAGCTCAAAATATATTTTTTAAAGTTTTTAGCATGACCTATCAGCATGGAAATTAACGAATTTCTATCTATTATATTTTAGAACTACCGGTTGACCAACTTATAAACCACTTTGGAGGCCGATTACAACTTAAATTGTTGATGGTGTGAAAAATAATGGATGAAACCTTGTCTTTGATATTATTAATTCGATGATAAGTTCACACGATGGGGAAGTTTTAGCCCCACTTCACATGTATGGAGATTTGGAGAGTCAACACTGAAACATTAAAAATATAATTATCTATTTTAATCCAAATACTAAAACCGAAATTTCGAAATCGAAATCATAATTATGTGGAAAAGAAGGGCGGACAGACAGATTGACAGACACACATATTACACTGCCTGCCTGCCAGCCTGCCTGACTAAAGCGGGGAATTCACTACACGGACATGCCCGCAGGCAAGCCTACAGGCATGTCCGACAGGCTTCGTTAAGCGGGGAATTCACTACACGGACATGCCCGCGGGCAAGCCTACAGGCATGTCCGACAGGCTTCATTACTATTAGGTCTGTCTAGTGTATTACCGTCGCGGGCCGTCCGGCAGACTGCCCGATGCAGGTCCGCGAGATCTCATTTTGCCTGCGCGGGCACGGACATGTCCGAATGTGAATGCTCACCGCGGGCTGCCTGTCCACAGACGAGAGTGATAAGCAAGCCGTGCAGACGTCTGTTTATTTATTAATTGCGGATGATATTTACTTTATAATGAGTTTTAATGACAATAAAATATTCAATTTATTATTTACAATTGTATGCAAGTAATCGTTCTCTTGGAGTCACTCGACAGCCTCATCTTGGTCCTTTGTTTTGTAATTTTAGGCGCGATAAGTTGTAGTAAAAATCCAAATGACTATAATATAGAGACATTTGAATTTTTACTACAATAAGTTGGAGCGATAAGTCGCGCCTAAAATCTATACAATTACTTACGTATGGATTATGGATATATTATATCCATATTCCATACGTAAGTAATTGTACCATATACTTATAATATACTGCATTATAGGTTTATGAATTGTACAGATCGCCTGGTTCTTCAATTTTTTATTCTATATGCATATTGACATGACTACTCGTTTCTATTCTGATTCCATTTATTGCACCAAATTATCTTTCTTTTCTTTTCATCTAAAGCAATTTTTCGCCTTTGCGTTGCCATATTATTGTGCACAACTAATCGCGAAGCCGTTACAAAGCAAACTGATCGGCCTGTGTAGTGTATTGCCGCGACAGACTTGCCCGGACAGACTGCCTGCGGGCATGTCCGTGTAGTGAATTCACGGGCATGTCCGTGCAAAGCAAACTGATCGGCCTGTGTAGTGTATTGCCGCGACAGACTTGCCCGGACAGACTGCCTGCGGGCATGTCCGTGTAGTGAATTCACGGGCATTACACGGGCATGTCCGTGTAGTGAATTCCCCGCTTAAGCGGGGAATTCACTACACGGACATGCCCGCAGGCAGTCTGTCCGGGCAAGTCTGTCGCGGCAATACACTACACAGGCCGATCAGTTTGCTTTGTAACGGCTTCGCGATTAGTTGTGCACAATAATATGGCAACGCAAAGGCGAAAAATTGCTTTAGATGAAAATAAAGGAACAATAATTGATGCAAAAAATGGAATCAGAATAGAAACGAGTATAGTCATATAAATTTGCCTTAAGAATTAAAAATTGAAGAACCAGGCGAACTGTACAATTACTTACGTATGGAATATGGATATAATATATCCATATTCCATACGTAAGTAATTGTACAGATTTTAGGCGCAATAAGTTGTAGTAAAAATTCAAATGACTCTATACATATTATAGTCATTTGAATTTTTACTACAAATTATCGCGCCTAAAATTACAAAACAAAAGACCAAGATGAGGCTGTCAGTGACTCCAAGAGAACGATTACTTGCATGCAATTGTAAATAATAAATTGAATATTTTATTGTCATTAAAACTCATTAGAAAGTAAATATGGTCCGCAAGTTAAACAAATATTAAATAAACGGACGTCCGCTCGGCTTGCTGTCATTCAACGTCTGTGCACAGGCAGCCCGCGGTGAGCATTCACATTCGGACATGCCCGTGCCCGCGCAGACAAAATGAGATCTCGCGGACTTCATCGGGCAGTCTGCCGGACGGCCCGCGACGGCAATACACTACACAGACCTAATAGTAGCGAAGCCTGTCGGGCATACCTACAGGCTTGCCCGCGGGCATGTCCGTCTAGTGAATGCCCCGCTTAAGGTCTGTCTAGTGTATTACCGTCGCGGGCCGTCCGGCAGACTGCCCGATGCAGGTCGGCGAGATCTCATTTTGCCTGCGCGGGCACGGACATGTCCGAATGTGAATGCTCACCGCGGGCTGCCTGTCCACAGACGTGAGTGATAAGCAAGCCGTGCAGACGTCTGTTTATTTATTAATTGCGGATGATATTTACTTTATAATGAGTTTTAATGACAATAAAATATTCAATTTATTATTTACAATTGTAGGCAAGTAATCGTTCTCTTGGAGTCACTCGACAGCCTCATCTTGGTCTTTTGTTTTGTAATTTTAGGCGCGATAAGTTGTAGTAAAAATCCAAATGACTATAATATAGAGACATTTGAATTTTTACTACAATAAGTTGGAGCGATAAGTCGCGCCTAAAATCTATACAATTACTTACGTATGGATTATGGATATATTATATCCATATTCCATACGTAAGTAATTGTACCATATACTTATAATATATTGCATTATAGGTTTATGAATTGTACAGATCGCCTGGTTCTTCAATTTTTTATTCTATATGCATATTGACATGACTACTCGTTTCTATTCTGATTCCATTTATTGCACCAAATTATCTTTCTTTTCTTTTCATCTAAAGCAATTTTTCGCCTTTGCGTTGCCATATTGTGCACAACTAATCGCGAAGCCGTTACAAAGCAAACTGATCGGCCTGTGTAGTGTATTGCGGCGACAGACTTGCCTACTAATATATATCTGTATTATCTATGGACTTGCCCGGACAGACTGCCTGCGGGCATGTCCGTCTAGTGAATTCCCCGCTTAAGTATGTGAATTTTGAGTGGACCGCTGTCGCGATCGACAGATAGTCATAGTTTGTTACGATTATTTTGGCGAATTTTTTAAAGTATTTACGAAACACTTTTAAAAAATCTAATATTGCATCGATACTTCTAAGGCTGGGACTTTATTGTGATCCGGAATTCAGCGGGCTCGGGAAAATTCAGAGCGCTGAAAATCGAACACACGAGTGTCGAGTCAAATGTCAATGTCAGATATGACAGCTCGACACTCGACACTTCGATTTTCAACTTTATTGTATTAGCAGTTAGCGCAGAGTTCTGCTTTCAGTTCTCTGAATTTTCCGGGGCTAGCAGGATTCCGCATCATAATATAGTTTTAGCCATAGATATATAATATTAAAAAGAGGTAGATATGTTATAAACGCGTAAAAATAAAGACTCGAATTGGCCCGAGTCGGGCCAATTTTGGTTAGTGTGCTCCGCGAGTAATAGCGTGTTTTGTGTTACTATGCGACGTTGACACATTGACACGCGTCCCATGTCAATGTGTGTCGTGGCACAGAAATATTGTCAGTTTTGTAAATAACCTTTGATTAATTATTACATACATACGTTATATACGTATGTATGTAATAATTAATCAAAGGTTTTAGTCTTATGCACTCGTTTTCAGGGCCAAGCCGCCAGTACTATCGTGTACTGTGCGACTTCCCCGGCCCTGGCGGGGCAGTCGGGCTTCTACTTCAAGGACTGCGAGCGATGCGAGCCTAGCGAGCTGGGCAGGAGCACGCACTTGGCGCACAGGGTTCACGACCTGGCCTGCGATGTGCTGCGGCAGAAGCGATTCCACTGTGATGTGCCCAGGGCTGACGCAAGCGAGGCTCTTGAAAGTGAACATGATGCTGCGGAACCGGCTCTTTCTAATTGTTAGTTTATAGGGTAGCTTATCGTAGAATCGTTCAAATATTTAATTTATCCATCTTAAGAGATAGAAATTTATTTATAAAAGGAAGTAAACTTTTTGTTTTTTTTTTTTGTTGTACTCGGATAGCTCGTTAGTCGTCATCTATTTAGATTAAAATGTAATAATTCCTATATTTTGTGACATTATAATAAATGTTTTAATGAATGTCTTTGTTGATATGTATGCAGATTTATTGGGCCATAAGTTTAATTAAAAAATATATATACTTACGTTAGAAGTAAAATGAAATACATTTTACAATATATTATTGTATAATGATTATAATAATTAATAGTCTTACAATTTAAAAAATAACATAAGGCTTAACTAACCACTTAACATATTTTTATAAATATTATTTTGCAAGAGAAAAGTTTTTTATCGGATAACACCTTAACATTGAGGGCCTGCTTCATAAAGCAACGCGTTTTTCAAAGCTACATCATTTTGTTTTCTAAATAGATACTTATTACCAAGATGAAATTCATAATACAACGTTTCATTCTCAAATGTAACTTGATTTTAGTTATTGTTTTAGATAATCTATTTCATTTTTAATTTATACCTGTCTATTATTGGTACATAATATAATATTGAAATACTTTATCCCCCTTACTAATTAACGCTGTATAAGCTTTGAATAGTTACAGTGTTTTGTTCCCGTCACACAAGTGACATTTTTAATTCGATAGAAGGAGACAAAACACTGTATAACTATTCAAAGCTTATACAGCGATTATTAGTAAGGGGGTATAAGAATAATAATGTGCCTAATAATGTTCGATTATTATCTACTTATTCTTTTTGTTGCAAAAGCTACAGTAACTAATATAACAATTTAAAGAGTATTTGCTTAAAATAGAATAATTTGGAGATTTTACAACTGAAACAGATAATAATCAATGTCAAGTATAATTATTGTCGTAAACGGTAAATGGAATTAGGTGTAATCAATTATATAACCTCAACAAGTCAACACATAATCGAATTACTTTTTAATTTACAACAACCTAAGCAACAGAGAATATTTATTTTATAATAATAATGTTTTAAATATGTATGACAACTAACAAAATATGGAAATGCCGCAATATTAACGTTTTTATACTATCTTTTCGGAAACAACTATCTCTTTCGAAACGTCCAGTTACTAAGAACTATTACAATATACTTATCTGTCGTATTTATTGAATGAAATAGGTAAAAGTTGACAGTGCTACTTGATTGCCTAAATGTAAAATAATTCATCCATTACATTATTTTACTCGTAAAAAAGTAGAAATTTCATACAAAAAGTATAATTTCAATTAAATGTTGATAACGATTCAGTCTTTAGGCAATTACGCAATTTGCAGAACATTGATTTGCACTTGATATTACTCAAAAAATATTCTAAATGTTTGAATTTTCAGACCTCTTAAATATTTTATAATCACAACATCTTTTTTGATTTTTATATAAAAGTAATATAATTTATTTATAGCCTTATTCACCGCCGTAATTTCTCATACAAATTTTGTTTTATATCATTCACATCAATTTGTATAGGTTTCCTCGTTTATCACAACTTTACACAAGAAGTCAACATCATACATACAACAGACATAAAGCAGCAGTTTACACAATATAAGCGTCGATATCGATGGTACGCTTACACGTTTTCTATTGCAGGCAATTTGCAAAAACATAATACATAATTTCATACAACCAAAAATACATTTAGGAATTCAGTTCATACACGAGATGTTTTAGTCAACAATAATAGTCCTTTTTAGGGTTCATCAATTTGAGTAATTTTTAACCCTCCGGCGCAACTGGTATGTCCAATTGCGCCGGTGCATCCCTGTTTCGGGAAATAGCGTGCGCGCTTCATTCATGTAACGCTCAACAACAAAGGCTGAACTTAGGGCTCTTTCAAGGGCTTTTTGAACCTGATTAATAAAGATACATAGTAATCGGAAACAGATTTTATGACGGGTAACGGGTTCAAAAAACCCAATTTAACGTAGGCAAAGTCGCGTGCAAAAGTTATTAAACGAATCCGTTCTCTTGAGATTATGTCCAGTTGCGTCAGAGAGGTTTTTAAATGTTTTACTACTAAGTAGGTACGGTCATTCAGGGTAACTCTGAATCACGAGGGTAACTTTGACAGTTTGTTCACAAAATTCTTTTCTATTGTTTTATGTGGAAAACAATTGGCGCTTAAAATTTAATAACAATTCGTGTACGTAACATACTTCGTAAACGAAATCTAAAAAAAAAGCAGCTGTCAAGAGAAGATAATACCAAAAACTTTTGTTTTTAACCGCGCGCAACATAATGGGTAAAAATCAGTGCAAAACTTTGTTTAAAAATCTCGTTAACTTTGCTGCTATCAAGGTATATAAAAACATATTTAAATTTAATAACTTTATGGTTTTTTTGACTTGTCTATGACCCCACTGCATCAATATTTAATAAAAACATAAATTATTGTCACTCTGAAGCTGTAAATTAATTAAAAGTTAGTTTGTGTCAAAGTTACCCAAGTTAGGTGGTAACTTTGACACACGACAAAATTGCCAGTTTTTAATATAATTAGTCATTTTTAAAGACGTTTTATAACTTTATAGCATGAAAACCAACCTGAGAGCACAGATTAACTAAACTCTTTTGACTAATTCTTAACATAGTAAAAGTTTGATTAAAAAATATGTCGATGATGATTCAAAGTTACCCTGATTGACTGTATTGTATTTGATTGAATTATAAAAATTGGTATAATGTACTCCACATTATTTTACAAATTTTGCAATTTACGAATTTCAACTGAGATTAACTGCTGCTACGACTATTTTGCTGGCGTTGCTGGCTAGTAGAGCATTTCATTCCAAAATTACTATTATTAATCTGTCGGACTCGGACTATACAGTTGACATTACATCGTAGCATTACAAATATGTGTACCGCAGTGGCTAAGGCTGGTTCTCCTTCATAGGGAAGCCGTAGCCTGTATAATAGGTAGGTATTTGGATGAAGGTCGTCAAAAGGTAAGCGGTAAGGGAAGCCGATAGGAATGGAGTTATAGGAACCCTTCACTACTGGCAGTGCCGTAAATGGCCTTTTCTGCGCCCTGTGCGAGCTTCTATAACTGCGCCCTAGAGGCTAGATCCGGGGCTGGTCCTGCCTGGTCTGGCCATTCTTGCGCCCCCCAGAGTCTACGCCCTGTGCCTGGGCACCGGTGGCACCGCCCTATTTACGGCACTGGCTACTGGTGTACCGTGCGGCGTGCGGCGTGCGGCGCGCTAGTAGAGCAGTATGCGCTTCTCGACCTGCTTGCGGCAGATGGGGCAGACGGCGATGCGGTCGCCGCACATCTGGCACATGCCGTGCCCGCACAGGAAGATCATGTTCTTCAGGCGGTCCAGGCAGATCGGGCACATCGTCTGGAATACGTTATATTCTTAATGTCAAAAAATTCAAAACTAAAGATAGACTACGACGTAAATTTGTCAGAACAAATCTTCATACAAGAAAATTTACGCCATCTCGATTTCATCATACCTCAAATGTCAAAATGGACCCACACAACTCCAACAGTGGGGCCATTTATGTGCGGGCAATTTTTGCCTCAACATGCCTCGTCTATAATATCTCGTCTATGTATACAAAAATAGTAAGCTTGTTTAACTCTCATCCACAGTTATTTAATTTGAATAGGTATATGAAAATTCTGCTAATAGTTATCCTTATAGCCGACATAGAAACTAAAAGAACGTTAGTGAATAAATACAAAGTATCTTGTGATGATCCTGTGATATGAAAAACATGTTGAATTTTACACCAGAAAATTATACAGACAATATTACCTGTTCTTTGATGTCCTGCAACTGCTGCTGCAGTTTCTGCACGTCAGCGGGCGCGGCGGCGGCTCCGGCAGCGGCGGCGGGCGCGGGCGCGGCGGCGGAGCGCGAGCCGTTGTTCATGAGGTGCGGCGCCATCTGCGCGGGCGCCGGCTGCCCCTTGTTCACGTGGATGTGCGCCAGGTTGCTGCCCTCTTTGTCCGCTGTGGACGATCGTTTCATGACGATTAACTGATAGATATTCTTAAACTATAAAGTTATGGCCGAGTCCCTACTAAATATATTGTTAACTAAGCTGTTGCCCGCGGCTCCCCCGCGTAAATATAGTTTTATCGAGGTCGCGGATATGTGACTGATGCAAAAAATAGATAAAAACAATCCTTGATGCGGATTATATATCATGCTAAAATTTCAGCTCGATCGGTGCAGAACTTTTTGAGTTTTTGAAGCGTACACAAACCAACATAACATTTTTATATATAGATTAGCGACCCGCCCCGGCTTCGCACGGGTACAATACTGATACTAATACTACAGAATGTCTTTAAACCTCTACCAAACGGGCGAAATTTAGTCAAAAGTTCAAAACAAACAGAAACAAATTAATATAGGTACCTACTAAAACTCAATGAAATAAGTAGGTGGGTATACTTTTATCGTATGAAATACCTATCTATACTCTACAGGACTAACAATACAACAAACACTAAATAAATAGGTATTCAAGTAACTATCCATCATAGTTACAACGAACACAAAACTAAAAAAATACCCAATAATCTAAACTCCGCACGCGCACCCGCCTTGGTGACGCCCACTTCGCAACGGGCCATGTAGCAGAAATCGTAATATTTTAATTTCGCCATAACTTCAAAACCAAACATCCAATTTTAATCATTCAAAGACCAAATATTATCTACATAAACTGTACTTAGTGATGAAATAATTTATTTTGATAAGGATTAATAGCATAAGTAAAATAAACGCGTTTAAATATAGTCCAAAAAAAATTCAAGATTTCTAAATAAAAAAATGGTTGTTGTGCTTCACTCGACATAGATAGGTATAGTGTGTCGCGGACTTTTTTGTAGATATTTATAAGATCTACACTTAATTAGAACATTTTATGGTTCTATCTTTTATAGTTTAGGCAGCGTACGCAAAATAAGTAACTTTTCTGGTTGATTTTTTACACCTTGTGTCCGAAAACCCCAAATATCTTACGGAACCCTATTTTTTTCCAAAATAAAATTTAGCCTATGTTACTCGTGGATAATGTAGCTTTCGAATGGTGAAAGAATTTTTGAAATCGGTCCAGTACTTTTTGGGCCTATTCATTACAAACAAACAAACAAACAAACAAACATACAAACAAAGTTTTCCTCTTTATAATATTAGTGAAGATATTCAAAGAATTTGTATAAATGGTATCGGATTGCGGAAACCCACCTTCGGGTTTACTAGCAGCTGCAGCAGCTGCAGCGGCGGCAGGGGCGGGGGCGGCGACGGCTGCGGTCGCGGGAGGCGGCTGCAGCGGCGTGCGGCACTCGACGCACTTGCGCATGAGCGGCGCGCAGGCGGCGCACGCGCACACGTCGCCGCACGGCCGGAACACCACCGTCGCCGGCGCCTCCGAGCACACCACGCATTCGCCCACGCGCTGCCGGGACGTCACGCACGCGCGGCAGATCAGACACTTCTTCACCTGAAACATATTACGAGTATTTATACGACGTTATGTATTTGCTTGTGCATGATCAAGCGAATACCCGACCGACACACTTTAGACAGATCCATTTGCGATATTTACACATATTTCAAAGAAGGTTTAAAAAAACGGGTTACACTCCGGGAGTACCAGCAAAAGTGAAAACTTGAACATTAAATGGGAAAAACCTCCATCTAGTTTTCTGTAATATAAATCTACTTTAAAATATACAAACTAAAATAGTTTCATGCTATGCTCGCGTATGGGCACTAAGACAGCAAACATTGCAAGTTGCACTTACGAATTTTCGATCAGGTCAGGTGTCCTGTCACGCGACTTTAAAATTTTTTACCCATCCCAAAGTGCACAACGCCGCTAAAGGAGTTTTCACTTCAAAAATCACAAAAGTTTGCAAGTGCATTACCCTGGCAGCGCAAACGTTGCAGCAGCAGATGTGCCCGCAAGGCCGGAACATGGTGTCGCGCTTGGCGTCGGAGCAGACGAGACACTCGTCGGTGGTGGGGTCGCCCTGCTGCGGCGCGTCTCCGGACGCCGCCTCCGACGTGCTCGGTGCTGTGGTGGGGCTGCTCGCGCTCACGTTTAGAGACGCGCTCTCGCTCTCAGCCGCTGCCTCAGTGGTAGCACTGGCGCCCTCCTTGCGGCAGTTGGTTAAAGTCTTCCGAAGGTTTGGATCCGGGCATAGGTCTAATGGCGTTTGACCTGAAATTACAAGTTTTTGATTAAGAAATAAGATACCAAATCGAGATTTATAAAATAAAGACAAGTTAAAACAGTATTTAGACGAAATTTAATAGAGGAGTTATAACTGTGGGAGAGCCGTGGCTTGCTTCGGCATGAATGGGCCGGCTCGACCGGGTAAATACCACGACCACACAGAAAACCGGCGTGAAATAACGCTTGCGTTGTGCTTCGCCGTGTGAGTGAGGTTACCAGAGGCCCATTGGGATTGGGGATTTTAAGTACCGGGAACGCAAGTCGCTACACCAGAGGAGTTACAAGTATTTCTCCTCTGGTGTTGCGAGTGTCCATGGGCGGCGATAATCGCTTATACCATCAGGCGATCCGTCTGCTCGTTTCCTGGTTCATTTCATAAAAAATACCTATTATAGAATTTAGAAAGTCAATAATCTGGTAAAGGTATGTCTTAAATATTAAAAATTCTACGTACCCTTTTTATTTTTAACGGTGAGATCGGCACCGTGCGTGGCAAGGAAGCAGGCGATGGAGGCGGAGGACTTCTTGTCGTGCGCGTGCGCAATGCCGCTGAGCAGCGACGTGTCGCGCGCGTCCTGCAGCCGCCGCAGCTGCTGCAGCGTGTGGTGCCGCAGCGCCTCATGCAGCGGCGTGTCGCCGTCCTGAAGTTACATTAGGTTTAGACAATTCCACGGGGTAGTTGAACACCTCTCTACCCCGTGCAGGACACAAGGCCCGGACAGACCGGGCCAGCTCTAGTGTGGGGCTGCGGAAGAATTTGGATTCCCGCGGCCCCACGCGCACGTGCGAGGAGACACCGGGGTGGTTTTAGCCGGTAAGGATCCGGCACGCCCCTCCGCCTCTCCCCAGGTGGAGGTAGTCCATATGGATTTCCCACTGTAAAAATTCAACATTTACCAGACGGGCTTCGCGTTTTCTTTTTAATAAAATTATTTATCCTACTACTAGAAACAAATCTTGTTAAAAGCTAAAATTAACTAAAATCTATTTAAAATATTTACAAAGTATAAAAATAGGTAAGTACTAAAAAAAATAATAACTACTCCAAAACTTAAAATGCTACAAAAAAAAAGAAATCTCCCAGGTCTTCACCACCTGGCAGAGTACCTAGAAGGCTTACAGAGTTTCCTCGCTAGATTGCGATACTTATTCTCTGGGCCAGGTAGCGGCACCTACCTGGCCCAAAAAAACTCTGGGGTCTCGGGTGGCCTCAACGAGTTTTTTGGAGATATCTCTGAAAAGTTTGTACGCACCCAGACCCCATGTACCTAGGGTTTCAACCCCAAACGGTTCAAATATGAGATCCCCACTAAGGTTCTCATATTTGCGCCGCTTGAGGTTTTCCGCCTGATTGGCGGCGCACCTGCAGTGCTCGAGGTGCCCTGGACATGGGACGGAGCAACTGTATCGACGCAAGTAGCGTTCCATACCAGGTAAGGTAAGTAGGGACCCGAGTCATACCGTCTGGTCTCTTGCCATCGTCGCGCGCCAAGCCAGAGGGTTCCAGCACAGCTGGCACTACTACTATTGCAAATGTGAAAGTTTGTATGGATGGATTGATGGATGTTACTCTTTCACGCAAATACTGCTGAACAGATTTTGATGAAATTTGGTATGATAGTAGTTTAGGCTGTGGATTAAAATATACGCTATTTTGTATCCCGAAAAAGTACAGTGTTCCCGTAGGATAAGCTAGTTTTATCACGAGCGGAGCCGTGGGCATAAGCTAGTTTCTATAATAACTACTTCAAAGCGTAGGACCTCACTTGACAAATTCGCAGGGAAAGTTCCAAAACCATGCGAGATGCCCATGTCCCGATGGTCATCCTGCGGCGGTCGAATAAACGCGACCCACCTTATCGCATATGTTGAGGTTAGCGCCGTGAGCGATGAGCAGACGCACGATCTGCGTGTGCTGGCGCTCGACGGCGAGGTGCAGCGCGGTCTGCAGGTTGGCGTTCTGCAGGTCAAGGCGCGCTCCGCCCCGCACTAGTAGCTCGGCGACCTCCGCGTGGTTGTTGAAGGCGGCCAGGTGCAGCGCAGTGTAGCCGTCGTCCTTCGCGTCGTCGATGATCCACGGCCGCGGCAGCTTGCCCAGCATTATCTTCATGGCGCTGAAACATAACATCAATTTAGCTCGTTGTGAATAAGGCAATAGATAACTTTAAACGAAAACTACATTATATCAATAGGTATACTTTATTGTTATTCAAGAAATCAAGAGCGGTTCTAGCCTATATGAGATGATGTTACTACTAGACTAGAAGAAGATGTGACTGCTCATACAACTTCTGACTCTGTTTTTTTTTTAATTTTTTATTACCTATAGATAGATGTTAACGATCTAACTACTCATAAATTTATGAAAATCTATAAGAAGGTACAGTTAGCAACAACAACTGAAGCATAAATTTAAGGTAATAATATACCTAGTTTACTTCCAAGAATTCAAGTATATATTCTTAGAAAAATGCGGTCGTGATAATTATAAACTTAGGGAATGTAAAATGTAAAACTTAGATACGTAGGGTACATACAATCCTTATCTTCTTTATATCGCGTAGCGCAGCATACGAGAACACTCACAACATCAATCTTTCAGCATTCACTATGAGACATTGGTTTCAGTTATAAATAAATAATTAATAAAATCTTGTCGTTTATTTTATGAAGCCAGAAGCGCTAGCTGGTACACAGCGCGTTTCCGACGCAGATTAATGTTCCTGTTTATAAACCTTATATTAAAAAAAACGGATATTCCCTACTTACCTAGACAAAGATGAAAATTTTGATGAATTTACCTAAATACGAATCAGATAAGTAAAGGTCTGCGATAATAAATTAAAGGAAAACATACAATTTCAATTCATCTTTAATTTATAAAGTTACATAAAAAGTCACAAAACTATCTGGACAAACTGAGGCAAACGAATTTCTAAACATGTTGGGGTGTTTTAAAATTCATCTGCTTTAGTTAGGGTAAGGCGCGGGTCTCCTACCGAGATAATCATATTATTAGCATCCACTCGATACGGTTTACAAATTTAGATCCGATTAAGTGCGTGGGTGTTGTTAAGTTCTGGGTCCCGTAGTTGAGTCATAGGGGATAGTTGAGTCCAGGGGGGTGAAACTCTCATACATGCACAAATTAACAGAGAACAGAGACATCTAAAAATGACTATCCGGTACTAACAGTTTGAAAGTTTTCGGATAGTCACAACAGATGCCACTAAGCGACTTATACATCGCGCTATCGTTAACACAAGGCGTATGTATAAGGTCTCGCGAACATTTTACTACGCAGCAACCATATCCCACTATTAAAATGGAACTTGGTCGTTGTTGTGTCTACGACTTTCGATAAAACTTAATTTCTGTCCATAATACAGTTCAATAAAAATTATCAGGCGGTACTAATTCCATCTAGCGGGTTTGATAGTAACTAAAACGGTACAACGCCATCTAAAAACGACATTCCGAAACTTTTGCAAGACTCAGTTTCAATTTTAGAGTTGCGCATCTATACTAATATATATCTGTATTATCTATGGTTGAGTCGTAGTCACATGAGCGACACAACGTGTTGACGGCAGTAGTCAACAGTAGTAGACTGTACTCTGTAAGTCTGTAGTCGAGTAATTAGATGAGGGAGAGAGTAGCGAGAATTAGACAAGTAATAGCCACTAGCCAGAACAAAATAGCCACTAGTCAAGAAGACCGGGAAAAATTCAGAGCATTGAAAATAGATCTCTGCGCTCATATAATAGAGCTGAAAATCGAACACAAATGTGTCGAATCAAATGTCAATGTCAGATATTATGACAGCTCGACACTCGACCCTTCGATTTTCAACTCTTTTGTATTAGCGCAGAGTTCTATTTTCAGTGCTCTGAATTCTCCCGGGCCCGCCGGATTCCCAGCCATACTTACGATTGGAATTCCAAATTACGAATACAGATTACGGAGTATAACGGATGAAAAATAAAAAGTGGGCACACAGATAGGTAGATATAATTTTAGATCCATATAAATATAGGCATTATCGCTGGATGGGAGTGGTTTCATTCTCGCAACCGTAGAATTTGTTTTAATCGTAATCTAGTCTCAGATATCTCGAATGAACCGATAGTGACTAACATGTTAAATGTATTTCTTGGTAACAGCGGAACCCTAAAAGAGCTCACGGACCTTACGGAGTTTACGGTAGCTAATTTGAGAAAAAATGTGTAACGAAAACAGAGTTTCTTGAAGAGGGCGTTGTTTCTGTGGAACGGTGATAATTCAGGATCGCGCTTGCAGAAATGCACGCCTCTGTCGAGGTGGTTGAACCTCGATCGAAAATAGCTCAAACATCGCGTTCAGAGGTGCGAGGAACACGAGGGGATTTCATTCCTACTCGTGTAACAGAATTTTAGAAGGAGCAAACATTAAATAGACCAGCAACCTAAATGCCTGCTCCCGTTCCGAGTTTACTCTTTTAATTCCGTCGCTAACTGATATAATCAGATAGCTGGCAACAATAAATTAGGTGGTACACATTTTAATATGCCGCGATACATTCGAGGAGTAAAAACGAACGAAGTAATTAAATAAGGTCAAACGTCGCGGTTGGCGGGCGGCGGTCGGCGCGACCTACGTACAGCAGTCGGAATCCGCCCGTCGCCGGCCGCTTGCGCGCGCGCACGCGGCGTGCCAATGCCCGGTCTAACGCATGAGCGTATACCAAAGTTTACTTGAAACTAAAGTTTAAAGGTTACGAGAAATTATGTGACTATGTGTTTTTCATGTTACATTATGCGACTCCAAAAAGTTATTTAGGTAAGATTTGAAACAATCGATTCTCATAAAAACTAAAAATAAGATATAAAACAATCGATTCCTATAAACACTAAAGTAACATTTAAACTTGGTTCTTTACCAGCTGATAAACTGAAAGAACAAAATTTGTTTGTTAGCTTAGTCATGTAAAAATATCATAATTATCTCAGAAGTAACGTAGGTACTTCAATTAAGTGAACATGGGAGCTTTATGAAAATTACCGTCAATATGATTTGCCGCATAGAGTTTACTGACGAACCACTTACAGCTGAAAATTGATTGAACTTTGTACAAGTTCTTCTTTACTCATACAATATGTATTTGATTACCTCATTCTCAAAATACAAGGTTTATGATTTTAATTCCTGTGACAACCACGTTCTTATTTGATGTTAATATCCATTGTGAAATTAATTATTAAGTACAACTTCAGGGCATAGAGACGCCACTGTGATGCGTTTTTAATTAACCACTTTATACAATACGCACAATCATTATGCAATGTGCGTCTAATGTCATGTATGTTTTTATGTAGTATTTTACATTTAGTCATAGCTAGTAAATAAATTATTTTACATATTACCAGTTGACAATCAAACGAGTGTTTTGGTTCAATAACTGTTACGGTTACTTAACATGAGCTCTTCGAATGATCTACTCAATTAACCATTGGTGTATTGGTGATTTGTCATGTTATTTTAAGACAACACAAATCATTTACAAGAAAACAACGAGATGGTATGAAACATACGTTTTTTATATAAACATTACATGTTTAAAATTAATAATATCTTTATAAACACCTATAAAATATTGTACTACATTGCTTCGCTGGCCGCTAGGACTCGCTTATAAATAATTTAAATCGACTTGAGCAATTCAAATAATATTACTATTGCTGTTGTTTAAGTGTCTATCGTCGTAACTCGTAGGTAAGTAGTAAGTTTAAACGTGACAAAATACATAAAATGCTTAACTTTTGCAAGAATTGTAATCGTGACGGACAAAAGGCAAGACGATTGAACTTTTTTGATTACATAAATAAATATTACTCTTAAATATGAGTAACTTCTCAGAATAAACAGTATGCTAAAAATCTATATTTTTATAGGTACAAGGATTTGTTTATAAAATTCCTTAAGTCTGGAGAAAACTCTCCGTACAAATGTCGTACCTGACTGTGACATCACTATTAGGGAAAAGTGTATGAAATATAAGGCCGTAAGAACAAATTTGTAAATATCTCCGAAATTCGTGGTAATGATGGCAAGTTCATACTTGCCATCATTACTTTTTTGTATATGATGTAAGTTTGTAAACTAATGATGTAGATTTTTACTAGTAAAATAAATAAAAAAACCTTTTTTGTATTTTTTTGAGGTATTGAATTACTAAACCACACATAAAATATTATTTTTATTAAGGTTAACAGGTAGTAATAATACCTCAATATTTCTGAGTATACTCGTATAAATTAAAGTTTTACATGTAATAGTCTCCCCAATTCAAAAAATTATTAACACGGCAATCGAGAAGGCGAGTATATGACTTAGTTAATTTTTACTAATTACTGATTAGAGTCAGTTCAAACCGCGACGACACGCGACGCGACGCTGCTGGGTATCTGGGTACTTTGCTTTGCTCGAAGTTCTGATAAATAATAATAAATAAATAAAAATAATCACGAAAATATTTATCTGACTGGGATTCGAACCCACTACATTCCGAATTTTCGAACAAGCAAAAATTCATAAGCATATCAAACTGCCAATCGGACTGACATAGTAGAGTCGAAATTTTTGATATATTGTTGCACAAAAAAATCGCAGTTTCTCAGTGATAAGCATTTTTCTCCCCCAAAACTCCCTGAATAGTAAATTTTATTGTAATGCAGCCGTTTTCGAGAAACCGATTACATATATACAGGGCTATCTCATTTAAAGTATAAGATGACGTAAATAATCCCTAAAAGATTTTCGTCTTTGATTAGAATTCGTCGTAACGACATAATTATCATCTACACGAGTCAGCTTGTGGTTGGATCGGGTCCGTGAGTCAAGTGTCATGTCACACACATGTGTGGACCCCACCTAGAGAGCCCGGGACAGGGGAACGATATTTAAGATAAATATCATCTATACCTACTAATATCATAAAGAGGAAAGATTAGTTAGTTTGTTTGCATTGGATCCGAAACTACTGAACTGATTTTGATTTAAAATACGGTTTTCGCGGGATTTTCTTTTCCTCGCATGAAGTCGCAACCAACATCTAGTGTAAAATATATAAGAATAAGTTCAAGCTAGCTGAATGAAATAAGATGAAATGTAGGTGTTCTATAATAATAAATTAAAATTTTAAGCTTCTCAAAACTAAGCTAAGCTTAAAACTAGCTGTCTTTAGTATTTTTCATCAGAATTTTATAAAGTTGAATAAACTGATTAAACAGTTTAAAATCACCACATGCGTCAGACACCCTAGTTATACTAATAAGATAATAAATATTCAAAAGTACAATTGGTACAAAAAATAATAAGTATAAAAAACCTCTTTCAATATTAACCCTATCAAACAACGGGCAGGAATTTTATCTTCTTCTTCTCTTATATAAAATGGAATGTAATTCCAATGTCTTGCTGAAACCAGAGAACGGCTTGACCGATTTGGCCATAAATGGTTTCGCAATAATTGTGGAAGTTCAGGGAAGGTTTAAACGGTTTACGGTAAGGGATATGTAAAGAAACACTTTAAAAATTACAAGGAAAATACTAAAAAGTCGATTGAATTTTCAGATTCTATCTGTTTACTGTGTTTGTCATTTGACTCAGGCCCGCCGCTAGCTGTTTCGTCGCCCGCGTGCGTTAGCGATTATGCCGCCCTACGATTACTTAATTACTCTGAGTTTTGTCAAAAAAAGTTAACAACATAATGAAGATAAAACATTTTTTTCAAAAATTATGTAGCTACTCACGGGCGTAGCCAGATTTTAGTTTCATTGGGGGGCTTAAAACGACTATAAGTACCTATATTAAATAATCAGGGCTGTCTTTAACTTATTAGAGGCCCTATACACATAAGAATTTTTTCGTTTTTACCTGTTTAAGCTTTAAACCCTGAAAGACTGTAGTAATTCTGAAAAATACAAATATTTATAGTCTAAAACTAAATGTCGATACTAAATTTTATATTATATTCTTTAAGCCAAAAACGAGCGAGCGAACCCATCGAGCATTTTTTTTCCTATTTTACAGGTTAAAATCTATTCATACAATAAACTTAAACACTGAATAACGGTGAACTTTGGAAAAATATCATAATGTCAATCGGCTAAAACAGAACATCGCTACTAAATAATATAATATGTTTTTTATGTTAAACGCGAGCGAGCGATGAAAATTTTTTTCCATTTTAATAGGTTAAATCTGTTCAAATTTTAAGAATAAAAGACTGTGAAAATAAGATAATTTAATAATTTAAATGAAAGTAAAATTAGTGTAATTTCTGATGTTGCAAAATAGATGACAAATAACTTTTTACGTTAGGTTTGTCATATAAAACCTATTTCATATTTTTTTTCGATGTATTGTATACTTACAAAAAACCTAAATATAAGGGGGCAAGACCTAAGTAAGGGGGCGGCAAAATTGTCATCCGCCCCCGGCGGCAGACATCCACGCTACGCCACTGGACTTCGAATGCATAAAAGTAAGGAAGCTCAAAGGCCGGCCCTTAGGCCGGCCACATACAGCCGGAATATTTTAGATCTAAATTCAGTTAGTGAATAAACACTTTTTTTTTAATGCGTCTCATAATTTAAGAAAACTGCATGGAGAAAAATCCATTCAGAATCTGTATTTTCAGAATGTTTGTGTGAGGCCAAAGGGCATTCCCTAATGCTATCTACAGACACACGAATTTGGTACGGAGCGTACAGCGAACCATATCCGGAGACCAAATTCGGTGTCGCTACACGAATTTGGTACGGTGCAGTGAAGCGAAACGCTCGACACTCGTGTGTTTGATTTTATGCTCTATTACATTAGCACAGAGTTCTATTTACAGTGCGGTTTTTAAACGACGACGATGATTCCCGCAATTCATTGATAACGGGCAGTGATACCAACACTTTAAAAAATATTTCTCCCCAAATTTTACCCCTGATTACTTATACGATTGACAGTTCTAAGAGATAATAAGCAAGAAAGAAAGGTTATGTATTTAACATAAAGACTTACGCTTGAATAACATAAAACTAACTTGTCTTAATCTGATTTCACTCCCAATACATTTTCATATACCTGGCTATATACACACATTAAAATATTTTTTATTATTACATACAAATTGATTCATACGGAGAAAACTCTAAACATCCTGTCCCCTAGTAAATCCCCGTAGATATTTTCCCTAATTTTGGGGGGTACATCCCTAAGTTGGCAACACTGATACCGTTGTACGGCCTAACCGCCGGACTGCTCTACACACGCACGAATTTGGTACGGAGCGAACCAGATCCGATGCGGACAACGGCGAACTCTTCACCTTCTTCATAATATGTTCGCCGGACTGCCCTACACACGCTCGGATCTGGTACGGAGCGTACCAGATCCGCTGTACGCTCCGTACCAAATTCGTGTGTCTGTAGACACCATAACTTCGCCATCCTGTTTTTCATAGGATTACAATATGGAGGTGTTTTTCAAAGAATGACACACAGCGTTTGGTATTGCATCTCAGTTTTAACGGATGCCAATAGATGGCGGTGTTAACGTCATTCGGTCGGATTTTTTTCCAAACTATAATGATTGTATGTATTTTCTTAAGGTGGGATGGGTATTATGACAATGACTTGAATTAGGTAATACGTTATGAGTCGCTCAATTTGCCGCCCCCCTGGGCGTGCCGCCCTTGTGCGGTGCACGCTTTGCACGCCCGCTTACGGCGGCCCTGATTTGACTGTCAAACATAGGTGCGTTCAGTTTACCTGTTTGGTTTATTTAAAAAAATCTGCTGGTCCTAGTAGGTGTAGATGTAGGTGAAGGTTGCAGTTGTAGGTGGAAGATGTTGGTGTAGGTTGTATGTGTAGTTGTAGATGTAGGTGACAGGTGTAGATTGTAGTTGTAGATGCTGGTGTAGTTTGTAGGTATGGTTATTTATTAATTCCAGTTTATAGTTAAGACAGAACAACGTGTGTCGGGACAACTAGTAGTATCAAATAGGTTTTTAAATCAGATAAGTTGCTTCTGCTTAGTAGAGTTCTACTACCTAACTATACTACGATACAGTTTAATTAAGTAGTTGGAAACACAAGTTTGTGTGTACATAAAAAGAAAACAAGTATTTCATCTACCCGCATCGTACATGTGATCAGTCTGAAACTTTTCCAAAAAGGTTTTGTGTCAAAATATATAAACCATTAATTGCTCAAATCGGTAAGTTTATAAAGATAGAGGTGTAACTTTTGATATATATATAAAAAATAGTTTACTACCTCAGACGTACCGAATATACATTAAATATTTCATGAAAATAGGTCAAGCCATCTTGAAGGAGTTTGGTTAGATGGTTACAAACACTGACGCGAGAATTTTGTATTATTACTAGCTGACCCGGCAACGTTGTTTTGCCATATTATATAAAAAATAGATTACGACCGATTCTCAGACGTACCGAATATGCAAAAAAAAAAAAATATAAAATCGGTCAAGCCGTTACGGAGGATCGTGTCCCCGAACACTATGACACGAGAGTTGTATATATATACTAATATTATAATCTACACTTCTATGCTATCTATACTAATATAAATGCGAAAGTCTGTCTGTTACCTCTAAACGCTTTAACCTCTGAACCAATTTTGATGAAATTTGGTACAGACATTGAGTCCTGGGTAAGGACATATGATACTTTTTATCCCGAAAAAGTACACTGTACAATAACACTGTAGTGTTCCCGAGGGATACTGTATATAGGCAACAGCTATGTTGCCCGCGGTTCCACCCACGTAAAAAAATCTAATCTTATAATTATCTAATACTAGCGTATTAGATATGAAATTCGATTTTTTTAAATGAAATGGACGAAGAAAACCAGCAGAAGGATCGTAAGTGATTACCGCATGCCATGATCACTCGTAACCAGAGGAGGTTGTATCAGGAGGTTGTAAATCATCCCCACTTTACGTGTAGGGGAGGCACTAAAACAATATTTTTGGTGATATTATTTTAGGTCGATTTCTACATGGTAAATACACATATGACGACTCCATAAGGCTTCCGATACGTGAACTACGTAACCCTAAAAAGGGAATAAATGTAAAATACTATGAAAAAGATCAACTTTACATTATCTTAGCGCTTGTTCAAACATTACAAAAAGTGTTTCTACACTTATTGAAATCAGGAAGCCAAAGCAAATATATCCTTCTTTAGTTTTAGCTCTTGAAGTGCTCTGAACGATGTTTCTGTCGTCAAGTAGCCTCAACACTCCATTCATGACAAGCATTCTGCAGCTGTAATATAATCAGACACATAGCTACGAATGAGTCACAACTCACAAGTACAACTCAAAGCAGTGCGGCGCGACTTTGATAAGAAAGTCGGTTTACTATGGCATCTATACTTAATATTATAAAAACGAAAGTGTGTCTGTCTATTTATCTGTCTGTTACCTCTTCATGCTTTAACCGTTGAACCGCTTTTTATGAAATTTGGTATAGACATACTTTAGGTCTCGGGAAAGGACATAGGATATTTTTTATCCCGAAAAAGTACAGTGTTCCCGCGGGATAATATATTTACGCGGGCGGAGCCGCACGCAAAACCTAGTAACATATAAACATAAACCTAAAAAGATTCCTTACAAAACACATAAACTTTTAATATTTTGTTAGGTCTTAGCTAGAGCATTGCATAGTGTCGCTTGTGTATAATACGTAATTTTATATTTTAAACGAGAAATTCTTGTATGGAGGTAACTAGGAATACTTGATCCCCCTTTTGTTTTTCAAGCTTATTTCCTACATATATTATATAGGTCCCAAATCCCACGTGAAAAAATTGGCACTGCACTACGTAGAATTTATCTGGCAACATCATCATCTTTTTTATTGCACTCAGTCCCATCTTTAGGGCGGTATAGAACTAATATAAGTACTGTTACTATGCTTTAGGCGACGAGATCCTACCATTGTAAATTTAAATTTATGCTCAAATTTTATTTAAAAATATATATATTATAATTGTGGATATCAAATCTTTAATATAGTTTCTAATTAACTGTTTAATCAGAATAAAAACTTACAAAATAAAAGTTGATTGCAACAAAAAAAATCCATCAACATTAAAAAGTGCCTTATCTGACGATCATTCGGAAAAGTTTGCTGTATACTACGGAGATAGCTACTGTGAAGATATTGCCCAAGGATAAAGGATCAAGTGTACCTCTCCTCCCGTATATATAAGTATCTATTAATAATAATAATTATCGCGGAAACGGATTCAAGGGTTTTCACGAAATTTAGTATGCAGTGGATTTGGGGGTGAAAATCGATCTTGCTAGCTCTAAGTAGGTGACAAAAAAGGCGTTGCACAGGCTGCTACAACAAATTACGCCGTACACTGGATATTTTACAGGAATCCAAGAAAACAACAAATAATGACACAATATTGAGAACCTAAATTAAACCTTCCCTGAACTTCCAGAATTATTTCAAGACCAAATTAAATTAGCCAAATTATTATTGGTCCAGCCGTTCTTGAGTTTTAGCAAGACATTGGAACTGCAATTCATTTTTATATACACAATACCACCTTTTGTGTCACGTGTCTCGAGAACGGGATAAAAAGTATCCTATGTCCTTCTCCTGGTTTTAAGATACTTCCTCACCAATTTTCAGCCAAATCGGTTCAGCCGTTCTTGAGTTATAAAAAGTGTAACTAACACGACTTTCTTCTATATATATATATATATATATATATATATAGAAGAAAGTCGTGTTAGTTACACTATTATATATTACACTATATATATATATATATATATATATATATATATATATATATATATATATATATATATATATATATATATATATATATATATATATATATAGAAGAAAGTCGTGTTAGTTACACTATTATATATTACACTATATATATATATATATATATATATATATATATATATACAGCTAGTCTATATATATATATATATATATATATATGTCGAAGAGGTTAATATTTTGTTGCTGAATTGACAAGCAAGTGAATAGTACGGAAGTATAATCGACGGGAACACTAGCGCCATGTTGTTTGGTGTTGATAGAATCCGGTCGACCAGTTTGCGCGCTCGGTGTGGTGGGAGTTGTGATCACGTTTTCCCTCCAAGGAATGATCATAGATTATTATGCTACCAGCCGTCGTGGCGAGTGGGTTCGGCCCGGGGACTATCGGTGTTCTTGTTAGTGATAGTGAATATAAGTGCTAAGTAATGAAATAAGTGGAGTCGTTATTATTTTAATAGACAGTGAAAGTAATTAAAACAGTGTGAAGTGCTTAGTTTTAGTACTATTGAGAATAATGGCGAAGTATTGCTGTTTCTCCTCATTTTGTAACCAACATTACCCACGATAAGCCCACAGTGTTAATCTGAGAGCCAGTACTTTAATATAGTGCGATATTTGAAGCATGTTTATCCCATGTCTTCTACATCAGAAAGTGGGATTCATGTTGGTTCAAGATGAGAATTTCGAGTATTTGTTCAAGTTAAAAAAAGTGAGGGTAGTGAAAAAAAAAGTGTAATCCTTTGTGCGGCTTACAAAAGTGATAATAATCAGTGCTAATAATGTGGATCAAGTTTGGTAGTGTGTGCAACCATGGCAGCACGCTAAATGTATGGCGTAATTGCGGAAAGATGGGACAACAGCGGGCCGAATTCTCAGAAGAGTGGATCGTGCCGGGAGTTCTACAATGACTGTGCTGCAGTGCCGTGGCAGTGGCAGACTGCGATGTAGTAGTGGCAATAGCTCGGTAAGCTCAAAGATGGGCCGCGGGGTCCCTAACTTATTGTTTCTTAATATGTGCAGGTGTATCTGCTTTGTATTTATTACAAACGAGGGTTAGTGGTATAAACCGTGGCTGGTGGTGATGGTATGAATACGTGACGACGGCGGTGTCACGCGCTCTGGACGGTCCAGTGGCCGTGACTGCGGCGGGTCGGAAAGCTCAGCATTGGACTCCGGTGAACTTGGTTACTTTGTAAAAGATTGTAAACGCACTTGTATTCTCCTTTGGTATTATGAGGGTCTAACAGTACTTACATTTTCTTTAGAAAATCTTAGATCGTTAAATTGAAATTCAATTTATTGAATAATGATTTCTACATTTTCCCGTTAAAGTTAAAGAAGTTCTTTCGTAGAACATTATTGTTGTGTCGTTATTTTTATGTGCAGATGGAAGTTCGACGTTCGAGCGGTAACGGCAACCGAGTACCGATGGGCGCTCCAAGGTATGCAGCGAGCAGCGCTGTGCGACCGAGCAGCTTGGGCGACAGCGCCAAGTGCACATCTTTAGTGGACTGGTCTAGTCGCTTCACAATGATGGGAGATAATTGGTGAAGTTGTTTTTGTATCATAATTAGTGGTGCTAAATTATGCTGGATTTATAAGCAAAGGTTTTTAGAAGTTCAAGTAAATGAGTAAAAAGGAACGTAAAGTAAAAAACGAGTACATAGTACATACATCTTAAAGCCTATTATTATTATTATTTGAATGACCGCTGGAGGTCACACCGGAAAATGCAGCACTAAAGTTTAATTTCCTTATCTTTTGGCAATTACATGTCATTATCGAGATTTCATTTCGTGATATCAAATAATTTGTAACATGGTAATAGATGATAAATGAGACGACTATAGTTTTCAGTTTACAATTTCTCATAATTAAATTACCAATGCTTTTTGTTTTGGGTGTGTCATACATTCATACTGATCTTATAAGAAAGTGAATAACACCTGTCGAGTCGATACTGACTTAACAGACTTCAGTGATTATTAAGTTGGTCCTTAAACAAACTACAACCTATTTATTGGACACACTATAAATCTTTTTATATCAGGCGGAATCGGTAAAGATGACAAATAAGAATTTAACGTTTGATTTTTAACGGTATGATACATGTTGCGGTTAGGTGTTTACACCGGTTGTTTGTTACAATTGTTAGGCGCCTACCGGAGGCGGATCAAATGTTGAGAGCTCCATAGGCAAACATGTCATCGGCGCCCCTGGGGGCGGGGGGTGATCGCCCAGGGCTTCGGCCTTACCGGGTATACCACCTCGCCTGGTCGGAGCGCCCCTTTGTACCCTCGCGCCCCTAGGCACATGTCTAGTTCGCCTTTAGGATAATCCGCCACCGGAGCCTGCAGTTACTTTAATGAAGCTCAAACTTGCTGTTTACTTTTGAAGCATAGACATACAGTTTTAATTCTTTATTGGGTACATGTAGTAACACAAAATAATAATTGATTATCAATTTCAAAAGTGGACTTTAAAGAACATCGTGTATGTTGGAACTTTTTCCAAGAGTGTTAAGGAACTTTGTCACTTTACCGCTTATGGTAGCCACTCTCGCTACGGTCTACCGTATGACATACTGTTAAAAAACAGTGTGTCTGCTTGTAATTTAAAGAAAAGCTAAAACTTGTTGAAACTGTAAATTTGGAATCTTAAATACCTACTAATGACCGCTGGAGGTCACACCGGAAAATGCAGCACTAAAGTTTAATTTCCTTATCTTTTGGCAATTACATGTCATTATCGAGATTTCATTTCGTGATATCAAATAATTTGTAACATGGTAATAGATGATAAATGAGACGACTATAGTTTTCAGTTTACAATTTCTCATAATTAAATTACCAATGCTTTTTGTTTTGGGTGTGTCATACATTCATACTGATCTTATAAGAAAGTGAATAACACCTGTCGAGTCGATACTGACTTAACAGACTTCAGTGATTATTAAGTTGGTCCTTAAACAAACTACAACCTATTTATTGGACACACTATAAATCTTTTTATATCAGGCGGAATCGGTAAAGATGACAAATAAGAATTTAACGTTTGATTTTTAACGGTATGATACATGTTGCGGTTAGGTGTTTACACCGGTTGTTTGTTACAATTGTTAGGCGCCTACCGGAGGCGGATCAAATGTTGAGAGCTCCATAGGCAAACATGTCATCGGCGCCCCTGGGGGCGGGGGGTGATCGCCCAGGGCTTCGGCCTTACCGGGTATACCACCTCGCCTGGTCGGAGCGCCCCTTTGTACCCTCGCGCCCCTAGGCACATGTCTAGTTCGCCTTTAGGATAATCCGCCACCGGAGCCTGCAGTTACTTTAATGAAGCTCAAACTTGCTGTTTACTTTTGAAGCATAGACATACAGTTTTAATTCTTTATTGGGTACATGTAGTAACACAAAATAATAATTGATTATCAATTTCAAAAGTGGACTTTAAAGAACATCGTGTATGTTGGAACTTTTTCCAAGAGTGTTAAGGAACTTTGTCACTTTACCGCTTATGGTAGCCACTCTCGCTACGGTCTACCGTATGACATACTGTTAAAAAACAGTGTGTCTGCTTGTAATTTAAAGAAAAGCTAAAACTTGTTGAAACTGTAAATTTGGAATCTTAAATACCTACTTTTAGACAATGCTAATTTCAATGATCATAACATTACAACAGTTTGTATGGTACGTCCATCAGTATACACACGATGGGTTACATTAACTATCGGACATCAAAGCTTAATTGAAACAAGACAGAAGAACAATTTTCCCATCTTTTTGCTAAAAGGTGGCCCCGTGCGAGTTTCTTACGCCGGTTCTTCTCGCCGGGCTAGTTTCCGAACCGGTGGTAGGCATCGTGTAGGACAATTCTATAAGCGTTATATTATTATAACCTACATGGAAATAAAAAAAATTGAGTTTGAGTTTAATTAACAACAAAAAAAGAGGTTAAAAAAAAAGCGTTCGCGATTTAAAGAAGTTTAATAGAATTAGCATTTTGATTTCCCGGTAGCAGCTTAATAAACAGAAATTATCTTCATTCTCGTGGTGCTTTACTCTTTTGTTCTTGGCTTTTAGCCATTGCAACGTGGTGCGTACCTACTCCTCCTATAATTTTCTTCTAGTTTCATCGAGGATCTCAAAACAGCTTTAGCATGCCCCTAGGGCACCCCTGAGATCACATCAACAGGTTTTTATTTGGTGGATACAGCTGTTGATCCTAAAGTTACAACAGTTACAAGAGTTACAATGGTCGGCATATATGGTGTGGTGACGCCCGTTTCAAACGTAATTTGCACTATGCGTTATACGAGTACACAGTATTTACGGTATCCCATTACAGCATAGTAGTGATGTTGTTGTTGATGGTATCCCATTACTACATAGTAATGAGTTGATGATGATGGAATTCCGTTGCTGTGTAAGAATGATGCCAAGTCTGTACGTCATTACTACACACCAATTATGTTGTTGATGGTGGTATCCTGTCGCTACTTATTATTAATACACATTGAGTAGTGGCAAAGGCATAATGATTTTGATGGTGGTATCCTGTCACTACTTATTAATACACATTGAGTAGTGACAAAGGCATAGTATTATGCGGTTCATATTGGTATCCTATTGCTGTGTAGTGACGATGGCATGTAGGTATGTTTGTCGTTACTACAAAGTGATAATGTTGCTATTGACGGTACAACGCTATTACTTGCTGTTTGATACAAGGTCATGATGAGAAATGGTATTATTTTTGGGTTTCTATTGTCACTTAGTGACAAGTTTTAAATGACACGTACCTAGTAATGAGGATATAGTAACGGTCACATGTTTTGCGTTGCGTCAAAGAATTGCGTTAACATCCTTAATTCTAATGTGGATGTTTCATAATTTTATGCGGTTTTTAATGCGGTCGATCTACGGCATAAAAGGTATGCGATGGGTACTATGAACTGGATAGTAAATATTGACCTTAAGTGGATATGAAATAATGGATTTAAGTGGGTTTGAGCAATTGGTTACCGTAATACGTTCTACCTGGATCTAGCCATTATGTACGGGAGTAACAATCTGGTAGTAGATTGTCTAAATCAAACAAAGTACAGTCAGCTTTATGAATCGAGGGTTATAGAATGTCATATCACGTGATGTGATAAAAATGGTCAGGTTGGCCGAGCTAGGGTAAAGCTAATACCTTGGTTTTAGGTTTGGTTACAGGATTCACTCACGAGGACGTGAGTCACGCAGGATGGCCGTGTCGAAGAGGTTAATATTTTGTTGCTGAATTGACAAGCAAGTCAATAGTACGGAAGTATAATCGACGGGAACACTAGCGCCATGTTGTTTGGTGTTGATAGAATCCGGTCGACCAGTTTGCGCGCTCGGTGTGGTGGGAGTTGTGATCACGTTTTCCCTCCAAGGAATGATCATAGATTATTATGCTACCAGCCGTCGTGGCGAGTGGGTTCGGCCCGGGGACTATCGGTGTTCTTGTTAGTGATAGTGAATATAAGTGCTAAGTAATGAAATAAGTGGAGTCGTTATTATTTTAATAGACAGTGAAAGTAATTAAAACAGTGTGAAGTGCTTAGTTTTAGTACTATTGAGAATAATGGCGAAGTATTGCTGTTTCTCCTCATTTTGTAACCAACATTACCCACGATAAGCCCACAGTGTTAATCTGAGAGCCAGTACTTTAATATAGTGCGATATTTGAAGCATGTTTATCCCATGTCTTCTACATATATATAGACTAGCTGTCCCGACACACGTTGTTCTGTCTTAAATATGAACTAAAATGAATAAATAACTACACCTACTCCTACAATCTACACCTTTTATAATATTTCTCACCGTTTAAGCCTTCCCTGATATTCCACAATTATTTCAAGACCAAAATTAGCCAAACCGGTCCAGCCGTTCTCGAATTTTGAGTCCCGCGGGAACGGGATAAAAAGTATCCTATGTCCTTCTCCTGGTTTTAAGATACTTCCTCGCCAATTTTCAGCCAAATCAGTTTACCCGTTCTTGAGTTATAAAAAGTGTAACTAACACGACTTTCTTTTATATAAATAGATATATAGACTTTTTGAGCGAGTCATATTTACTTTAAGAAATCATTTTTTAGGGGATATTTTAGTTCTCATACGCACGTAGCACGGTTACGAGTTCTTATAGGTCTCAAACGCACTGTCTGCAAGTTTTGTAAAAATGGCCTCGCACCTAACCTTTGAAGTAAACCTCTACAACAGCAGGGTACATAATATGATATGACAGTGGAGTCTTCACGGCGGCGAACTTACGAGAGTCGAAATTTCATTTAACTAAGTAGTTATTATAAAGTGTCGACATCTGGCAATTGCAGTGAGAACACTAAATTATAATCTCCTTTATTACCACATTTGTATAACAAAGTACTATTTTACAATTGTATATTGATTACACATCAACAAAAAAATGTTTAACAGAGCACGATTCATTGTAAAGACAATAGCTAGTGATAGGACACCAACATCTGTTTGGTGTTTGCAATAAAAGCCCCTTCGACCCTTTCAGGTACAATACCCGGTTTCTCGAGCGGACGTGGGTTCCGATCCCGCCGTAGTTAACTATTTATACAAGGAATATTATTACAAATCCGGTATTTGTAATCACTCACTGTTTAAATAGTAGTCACAACTATTAAGTGTATCATTCCCACCAGAGCACGTCCTTTTGTGATGATGCTTAACTATTGAAAAGGATCCAGCAGCAACTGATACTAAAATAAAAAAAACTACGTATACTCTACACATTAAAGAGTCTCAATTGTAATAAGACAATTAAAAAACCAGTCATGTTAAATTATAACAGTAATTAAAACCTAAGAAAGTAGTTATTATTTAGGCATGAACTAAGTCAGAGTGACCAGCTCGTACATGTGTGAAACATCATTAAATGACTCATTGGGAACCCGGCTGACTCTACGTAATATTATATTGAAAAACATTAAGATTATTGTTTCCAGAAAATATTTTTACGACTTTAAAATTTTTTATCAGTTAGTTTTAATTAGTTCGTTCTTATCCTTTGGATTACAGCATCCTATTTGTTAAAGTGTCGCCCTAGAGAAACGCGAGGTTTTTGGTGCGATATTAGTCAGTAGTCGGTGATACTCCCGCGGCCCGCCCGATGGTCTGATTCCCCGCGTATCCAGAATAGTAAGTTATGGAAATGTGCGATTGGGGCAGTAGCGGGCAACTGCGGCCAATAACAATGTCACATTAATATTCAACAGGCGCTCTTTGGACGTTTATGCTCCGGCAGCATCGCCATTCTTTTTATCAAATAGCGCATCTTGTTCGATCACGTAAAATAATATTGAATTCTGTAAATGCTATTACTATGCGTACCGCCTCGCGACCCACTTTTCACAATACATTTGAGCCATGTAATATATAGGTATGATAAATGAAATTATTTTATGACGGGTTTGACTCTATCTCTGAAAAATTTGAATTATCATATATATTTTTGTTCAAGTAATTCTTTAATCTGCCCTTGTCGCGCTAATAAGATTTGAATGAAAATTTTCCTATTGCACGAGCACTTACATAAGTGATCGTACATAAGGATAAATGTTTCCTGTTTATTATTTTGAAACATTGTGATGTCAAAAATGCTCTCAAAACTATGTAGCTTTTGAGTAGACAAAAGATGAGTTGGCCGTCGTCCCACTTGTTTGTCTACGAAACTTTGCCAAAATTCTTTTATTGACTGAGTGAACGTAGAGGCGAGTTTTACGGCCGGCAGCGGGAATTCTCGGCCACAATGCAGCGCCTGTAGCACTATAGTTCAACTGTGCAAACACTATCCACGGGCGAGCTCGCTTCAACTATGTAATGTAACGTTTTTTACTTTTTGTTTTCAGGCGCAGTGCGAAATGCTCTTTAAGTGTTTCGAACGGATAAGTCCGTGATCGTCTGAAAAGAATTCAGTTTTCAGCGAGCGTTTCGTTCGGTGTTCGGCCGAGGTCAGTGAACGCTACGGATTGCCAGATCTCGTGATGGAAACTATGTATAGCCCGACTACCCCGCGGGAGGTGACAGTGGTGGATGGTGAACTACTAATAATAGCCTCCCCTCCAGCGCGCGACGATCGCCGCTGCGGCGGGAGCGCACATGTGGCGCCCGCCGCCGGCGACGCGCCGTGCTCTGCGTGCGCGTTTTATTTTCGACACGGTCGTCGAGTGGCGCGGAGTGCCGCTCCGTACGTAAGAGCCTCCCTCGTGTCCGCGCGGAGGCTGCGAGTGCTGTGAATGCTGCGACGCCCGTGCACCGACGACGGCCGCAACTTGCACGCCGGTTGCAGGTTCGAGTAACCGATCCGACGGACGCACGCCGTTGGATCTATTTTGGGAAAATACAAAAATGGAATGGATGGTACTCGCGACTCGAAAGCGAACTCCGGTTGGGTCCATTTTTAGAGCTGGACTGCGCGTGCGCACCGAGAGCGCCGCCAGTGCTCCGAGAGCTCCCATCAAGCCGTGTCGCTCTTCTACTCCGAGACAGTTGTCGCGAAGTGTAATATCCTGGAGGTGTCCTCGCGTGAGGACGTGAAAGGGAACCATCGAGACCGGTGGCCGCGTGGGATCGTAAAAATATGAAGATCGAAGAGTGTAGCCTTGCGCTAGTTCCGTGCTTCCTTACTTCCCATAGTTTTTATTCATATGGAATGTAAAGAAGTATGGAGCTGCGCGGGCGTGTCTGCGATTACACACGTCTGTGCCTCATCATTATGCGAATGTGATTTGTTTAAAAGTAATGGATTTTAGCGGTGCTCCTAGTTTGGTTATTGATTTTGTGTATGGATGTGTGAAAATAATTTTATGAATTGTGAGAGATGATTGATAGGCCACAAGACGGAGCGAGGTAAAATTAAAAGTTTTCTTAGTTAATTAACAATTGAAAAGTGTTGTAATAATTTGTACATATGTATATTGAAATTAAATTCGTTAGTCATAGTTGGAATTATAAAACAAAAAGACAAAAGTGAATGCTTCTAGATTAGATTTATACGACGTTGTAGTTTTAATATAAGTGGCAAGCCGTGGTGTTAAAGTTTATTTGGTTTATTGGGGCTAGCAGTCGTAAAGTAACATGTGGTGCGGTCTAGGTAACAATTCTGACTAAGGCAACATAAATAAACTTGAGACTAATGACGACGGGTGCCCGAGCCGAACATTATACGTAGCCGATGGAAACGAAAGCGGACAAACAAATATATTTTTAAACTCCGCTCCGAGAATATTAAATTTCAATTAAAGCGCGCTATATTTTAAAAATGTTTTACTTCATTTGAAAATTCTACTATTTAAGGAGATACAACGATGTAACACTGAGATTGCATTTAAGTTTAACATTATATTTCATAACATTTTGAATTTTCTAAAATGTAAATATAAATTTGAAAACTTATCGTTTTACTTTTAATAGCAAGGTATTTAAAATATAATTTACTTTTATATAAGTAAAATTTAATTGAATATAAAATACCAACAGTTATATAAGCTATTAATTGGGAAGTAACATATGTAGAGACCGCAGCCGGGCCATGTTATATTTAAAACAAATGTATATTCTTTCTCAGTGTCTAATATAGTCGGCAAATGTAACAAAAAAGCAAAGACAAAAAGCGAGGAGAGTTTTTGTGAGCCGCCTGTGCCACATGTGGGGGTCGGCGGAACACAGCTCGTCGTTGTGATCGCTCGCCGGCCGCCGCTTTCCGCTCGCCGGTCGCGGCTCAGCGAGCGGCCGCGCCCCAGGCCGGCACAATGCTTACTATCATGTCTTATTCTTATTTAATTCTTATTCAAATTTTTAATAATATCTAGGTATGAATATTATAAAAGGTCTTATAGAAAATATGGATTTTGATATTTTTTCAGGCAATTAGCCCAAAATTACGCAATGAAGAATGAATTACTAGCGCTAATTGTCTGAAAAATATGTTCGCATTTTGAGGCAAAAGTTATGTGAATTGCGGCAACACACATAAAATATCGATTTCACTATTGTATATTGAGTCTAGCTTTTGTCCACGGCTTTGCTCGCGTAAAATTGGGTTTTACATAACTTTATAATTAATAGCTTATTCGTTATTCTTATGTACGAGCTATATTACTGAAAAGTTTCATCAAAATACGTTCAGTAATTTTCGCGTGAACGAGTCTAATATCTCTCCATCCTTACGCTCGTTCATATATTGCAGTAGTGGGATCTTTATGTACGAGGTATTTGTTCGACGACCTCTTTGGCTCAGTGGTTCAGCGCGTTAGACGTTGGTGTTCAAGCCGGGGGTCGCAGATTCGAATCCCATCGAAGGAACAAAACGTTTTTCTGTATTCCTGGGTCATGAATGTGTATTAAATATGTGTATAATATAATAAAAATCTTAAATATATTTATAGTATAAAAGTATTAAATATACTTCCTGTTTTCTGGTACCTGTAACACAAGTTCTTCGGATACTTAGCACGGGGCCAGATTGACGTGGTGTGAATTGTCCATAGTTATTATTATTATTATTTGTATACAGGTTTCGTTAATGAACATAACAAATAAGGCCAAAAATCTATTAGGTCATTTAAATTTTCGTGACGTACTTACGCACAAAAGTAGTTTTGTATTTACTGAAAACATGCTCGAATATAAGTTTTTCAAACGTAGTAACTTTTTAACATTGCCTGTACAGTTACATCTAATACTCATGTTGTAAAGAAGTCATATAAATTCAGAATTTTGTAACAATTAAAACATGAATTTACAGATTAATCCAACAGGATTTCATTAAAAATTAATTAAAGAGGATTGAATACAATGTTAATATGGAGCCGCATATAGGTATGTAACAACAAAATATGTGTCATGCGAATGGTTATCCCACTGTAGATTGTAGACTACTTAACTGTTTCTTATATTAACGCCCCACTCTTTAACGGCTTCCTTTGTTTAATCGACTATGTATTTCAATATACTAGAGGTCGCCCTGTGGTCGAAACTCGCATAATATAATGATTTATATAATTTTGAAGTTAGAACTTTATAAGGGTTCTTTAGCCTCTTAGATAGAAAAAATGTAAATGTTGTGATAGTTTAACAAAAAAGCCTTTAAGTTTAAGATTAAACGTAGTGCTTATATATTAGATTTTTTATTAAGTAAGTACTTGCTGTAACTTCAAATGATGATGAATATTCGACAATCTTCAGTATCTACTAATTATAGAGCTAGGAATAACGTTTAACAGTGTGTTCGTAAATGCTTATACAACTAAATTATTTTTTACTTTAAGTTCATAACTTTGTTGTTATATAACATGTAGTTATATTGAAAAATTTTTGTAACGTTACTGTGGCCAATTTTACACTGATGGTATCTTAATTTTCATAAGATATATTGGAATCATTGGGCGCGGTACCTTTACGATATATTTTAAGATGGATGACTGTTACGTAATGAATGCCCACAACACATCGAAATCTCTACATGCAGAATGTTAATGTCCGGAAAAATAGACAACGTTTGTACTTTGTAGTGAACCTTTTCAGGATAATGTAGAGACAGCAGTCAGAAAATTTCAGGACTTCAGGATCTTCATGTTTTATAATTGCAAAAGTATATGCTTACATGTTATTATATGTTCAGTATCCCATAAACGTTTTTATTAAAATTTTGCTTACAAAGGAACTTTAAGCTGTTACTTATCAAAATAAAATAATGCATAGAAGACTAGCTCGATGCATTACAATTGTTTAGTCATTTTAATTAACCGCCTACTGGTCAGAACAGAAGCACGACGTCTCATATGAGTATATATACTTTATTTTAATGAGGCGACGCACGAGACAATATTTATACGGTCGCCACGCTGACGCCAACGGCGCGAGTCGCAACCGAAAATTATCGCGTATCGGCGAATACCAAATCAAGCGTGCCGTAAAACTTTATATGCCAACATTTTATATTCGCTTATGCGTAGCGAGGTGTGCCTATTACAAATATATTTTCAGTCAAAAACAAATGACCATCGCGACCGGGGACCACGTCATTTGTGCATAATTCGTGATAAGGATACACAACAAAAACTGTTACATTGTTTAACACGACGCGAACAAAAACACAAAGGTTACTCGGGGTCTCATTAAATTATAAGGGTTTAGGGTACGTAAACAAAGCCAACATTAGCCAGGTTCCGTTTATTGTTTCGGAGATGAGGGGGGGCAGCCGGGGCAATGACAGCACGCAATGTAATCGGGAGCCGCGTACCGCGAACAGGCGCGGTCGCCGATTGATTCCAGCGAGGCTCTCGAGTGAGTCGAGTGAGTAAAGTGAGTAAAGTGAGTCGAGTGAACTCGCAGCTCGCAGCAGTCAATAGCGCAGTGTACGCGCATACGAGCATGGCTCGAACCCGACCCGCGCCCTTTAATAGTGCACGCTCTTTGCTATCGCACAAAGGCGTTTTCTATGAGAAAGGGATCTTGACCTACCAGTTCGTATAGCGTGTTCGACTCTTAAAATCGTGTTGAAAAACAATTTATTCATGCATCCATGCAACGACTGTCGCTAACAAAAGAATATAAAACTAGACAGGGGGATAATGAATGCTAGTCGAAGACCATTTTAATAGAGTTACATGCATTTCGGCTTAGCTTTTATTTTTGAATTGAATGCATCAATGATTTTATGATTCAGGGACAAAAGTTGAATACTTGTGGATTAAAACCAGGGATTTACTCTAAGAAAGGATGCTATCATATTATGTTTCAAGAATAATAATAATCAGAGAATATTTATAACTTCAATATTTTTGCCAATCTGATTTAATAAACAATACTATACAGTATTATGAAATCTAAAAAAGCTACAATCACTACTGCTAGTCAGTAGTTGTAAAAATCTTAAGCAAATAAATATGTATATAACCGCTACATTATTATATCAATACGGAATCGGACTACCTACATCTAAAAAATTTAGTTTCATTGATATACTCAGAAATATTGTTATCTCTATATTATAACAGCTTATATTAAATCAGAAATATATTTATTACTTGGTAAATGTAAAAAAATATAAATTATTTTATGTGTAGTTTACTAATTAAATACCTACATCTAAAAAGTACAATTTTTTTTTGATAGTTTAGTTAACAAAACCTACATTATTAGTTTACTTAAATCTTATACAAAAACATTCATTATGGTAAGTATATATTAAACGCACAAATATCGGAGATATTTACAAATATGTTCCTGCGGTAATTTTTTTCCTGCGGTTCCTGTAATACACTATAACCCAAGAGTGACGTCACTCAACATACGACTTTAGTATGGAGCGTTTTTACAAGACATGCGAAATTTAGTACACAAATCTCTGTACCTTTGAAAATAATGACTTTTCATATACTGTTTCTTCAGAGAAGTTACTCATATTTAAGAGTACTATTTATTTATGCAATAAAAAAAAATGTCCGATCCCCTATTGCTATTTGCCACTTACTAGTATGTTCGGAAGACTCCGTAACTGAAACTCGATAGTGTTAAACTAAACTTACGCTACAGCAACCCTGTGTAATGAACAAATTCATTGAAACTGAATCTACTATAAGCTGTTAGCTGTTTCTATTATAAGCTGTAAGCTGATACATAACGCATTTGTTTCGCATACATAAGTAATAGTTGACATGTTTTTCAATAGGATATTATAAACGAAATGGAAAGCGAACAATAAATATTTAGCGTCTGGATTCAAACGGAACCGTAGTTTTACCGCGGGGCTGGAGGATGTCATGGTATTTGTGTGGATGACGCGAAAATAGCCATCGGAGTCTTTGGCATCGCTCCAGAGGCCGCCGAAAGCTTCCTGACGACTGCCGCACGAACCAGCACGATAATTCTTTTCCATAGTCGGTATAGTATCATTCCTACGATATCCTACGGTATCTTGATATTCAGAATAATTCACATAATATATTAATGGAGATCGCTATATTCCTATTCTGTTTGCTTATTTTATTCGAGGAAAATTCCAAAATAATGGATTTTTCAGAAGCGATGAGAATCTCAAGTGAAATAATTGTGCCTACACCGACATACTTTATTTGAAGAAAGAATTTTCATAATTTCATTAATCTATTCGGTAAATGGCATTAATAATTTCGGTAAATTCATTATAAAATAAATAAATAAAATAAAATAAAATAAAAAGCCTTATATTTCTTGTTTATCAGTACAATAAATGTTAGTAAGTTTTATCCTAGGAATTAAGTTAAGTTAAATACTAAATTAGTGACATAAGTTCTCTATCTACAATTTTTATTAAGCACTAAAAGCACTGAAAGATGGAGTTAGCCTTTAAGGATATTTTAAACTTATTCTACAAGAACCCCCTCTTCAGAGGTGAAGGCCTCCTCCAGAATTCATTAATCTAACAAAATAATGGAATTTTGAAGCGATGACAATCTCAAATGAAAGAATTATGCCTACACCGACATACTTTATTTGAAGTAAGAATTTTCATTATTTCATTTATCTATTCGGTTTATAATATCAGAGCCTTACACTAACAAAAACGTTTGAGGGGGTTAAAATCCCCTCTATAGGCTTTAAACGTTTGGATGACACGAAAGAGCTTAAGGCGAATTTTATATCTGTGAAATCTTTTATTTCCGATCCTATTAAAAATTTTTTTTTTACTGGTAGAGTCATATAGCAAAATGTGTGCCTTCCTAAACATTTGACACAAATACAAAACAATTTGGTGATGAAAAATGAGTTAAACTTTAATGCGACTGTTGCCACAAAATGTCAAAATGTTAATTCTAACAGCGATTACAAAACCTATTTGTTAAACTAGGTATAGGTTATATTGTACACATGTTTCGATATTTTTATTTATAATATTAAAACTATTACACAATGAGATAAGATAGGTGTGTTTTCTTTTCAAGTCCTGTTATATTTTCATCACATTTGATTTAAATGTATAAATGAGCCTAAGGTTTAGTTTTTAGGGTTCCGTACATCGAAAGAAAAAAAATGGAACCCTTAGAGAATCACTTTGATGTCCGTCCGTCCGTCTGTCAATACCCCTTTTCTCAGGAACGCGTGGAAGTATCAAGCTGGAATTTATAGCTGTGAAAAAATCAAACTTCTAAGCCAACGCAATCGAAAGATACAGCCGTTTATGCCGCAAATCCTCAAAAACTAAAAACCTTCAGGGTACTTCCCGTGAACTCAGAATCTTGAAATTTGGAACGAAGCAACGCCATATAGCACATATAAAGCAAAAATTGCGAGAACCGCAAATTTTTAGTTACCTACATCATAAATAATAAAAATATTTTTAATAATTTTAAACTTACTACCCCTATCCTCATGAACGCGTAGAGGTTATTAAATTGAAATTCAATCAGATACTCGGGTATATAATACCTTTAAGCTGTAACAAAATTACTACAGGTTTGTACGGAACCCCCGGTGCGCGAGTCCGACCCGCACTTGGCCGGTTTGTTTAAGTTTTGTCTCTGTCGCTCAATATAAAGTAAGCAGCGACAAAACTTCCGGATAAGCTATCGTCACGTAGGTATTGGACGATTTTAAAACAGGCCATAATACTGGTCCACAAGAACTTTATTGATTTATTAATTTAGATTAATAGCTCCCCACGACGACTTCGGTAACGGTTGCCGATTTCACTGAAACCAGACCAGCTACGCAGGAGTTATTTAGCCAAATGGCAAAAAACGGAACCCTTATAGATTCATCATGTCTATCTGTCTGTCTGTCCGTCCATATGTCACAGCCACTTTTTCCGAAACTATAAGAACTATACTGTTGAAACTTGGTAAGTATATGTATTCTGTGAACCGCATTAATATTTTCACACAAAAAAAAAAACAATAGATTTTGGGGGTTCCCGATACTTAGCACTGAACTCAATTTTTTTTTTCATCTAACCCATACGTGTAGCATATCTATAGATAGGTCTTCAAAAATGATAGTGAGGTTTCTAATATATTTTTTTTCTAAACTGAATAGTTTGCGCGAGAGACACTTCCAGAAGTGGTAAAATGTGTGTCCCCCCTGTAACTACCTAAATAACTACCTAAAATAAGAGAATTATAAAACTAAAAAAAAAAATATATACGATGTACGTTACCATGCAAACTTCCACCGAAAATTGGTTTGAACGAGATCTAGAACTTAAGTAGTTTTTTAATACCTCATAAATCGTAAACGGCAATTTACCTTTCATTCAATCAACTCAAATATAAAAAAAAACATTTAATTTCATAAATATAAACCTTATGCATTAACCGTGAACCATTATTATTACAAGTTTGTACGGAACCCTTGGTGCGCGTGTTCGACTCGCACTTGACCGGTTTTTATTTGTTGTTCCATCATCGCAGGGATCGACTCCACGACTTCGACATGGACAACACGACGAATCATTTGGTAGAAATCGTTTGAAAAAGTGCTAAATCTGAACTTAATATCACTTTAGAAAGTAAATGCCATTATGAAACTGGATAGGTATAACAGGTAATGTAAATCTTGTGTACCAAGTCCTCCGATAAGGATCATGGGTTCCTCTCCTCACTAGAATTTTAAATGTGTTATCCGACAGACAGTGGCGCCCCCATCTGCGTGTTTATTTTTGACGTTAACTCAAACTCAGGAGAGCTAAATATTTCCGGGAGGTACGAACAGATGGCGCTTATACACTTTAGTTGTATCATAATGTGAACAGATACCAAGCTATCTTCTTTGCCCCTTTGCCTAGATACTAATATTATAAAGAGGAAAATTTTGTTTATTTGTATGTTTGTTTGTTTGTTTGCATTGAATAGGCTCCGAAACTAATGGACCGATTTTCATGAAATTTGGTACAAATATTAAAGTAGACTACGAGGAAAGACATAGACTATCGACATAGGGATCTTTATCGCGGATAAATGTACGGTACACGAGGCTAACTTCTGCACGAAATCGTGGTCAACATCTAGTGAAAAGATAAAATAGTAATGTTCACAGCTGGATTTTCTGGAAAGTCTATATTAGATTGTAATATGCGTAGTTCGCAAATATATTTTAACAGAAAAAGTTTATTTCTTAGTGCAAATTTAAATTTAATTAAGTTAATAATAGACCAAACAGTACATGTTTACACACTCGGCTTGCAAACATTCTGTACCGGTGTTAATTTTTCGTAGCGACTTGGCACGCCCGCGGTACGGAGCTTGTTTTGTTTCATCGTGCGAGCAAATGTAGCTTTGCGGATATGAAAGATAACAACTGGTTACTTTAATAAGTAAAAAATTAAAATAATTTTATGTTATAATTACTTATAAGCCATATTCGGTTGTATTAGTTTTGTATAAATATAAGTTGAATTTCTTACGCAAATATTACTTCACGATTATTAGTAACTATTTATAAGGTACGACAATAATTGTCAAAGGGAAACACTTTATGAAATTAGTCGGAGTAAAAGTTGTAAGGAACATCTTGGCATGCATATTTAAATGTCCCCCGATACTATCTCCGTACAAGTCGCAATCCTTACTGGCTAGTGGCTGGTAATTTAACATCACGTCTTTTACTTTAAACTTAATTAATATAAAGGTTATTATACAGTCTGTTAATCTTTAACTGTTTACAGCTTAACTTATAACACATACCAGCAGGCTTAGCATGCGCACAGTAGAAACACCGAAGAATAGAAACTATGACAGATTAAAGAAACATTAATACCATTCGGAGCAAAATAGGTCTTATTGTAAGGTAGCAAGGTCGATGTATCGTCGTTATGAGAATGAACATTTCTTTTCTTCCCGAGCACGAGCTCACAAAATGGCCTCTTTTGACAGCTAAAGTAGAAACGTTTTCTTAATTTAGTGTCAAAAAGTCCCACAAAAATGTCAACCACTCCACATCATGGCGGTCCTAGACAAATAGTTTCTTTACGTTGAGTCATATACCTACTTGAAAATTTGATCATTTTTGACAGAAGATTTCCCGACAGCCATTTTAAAAATATTGCTATTTAGAAATGTTGACTTCTATTGACGACCTTGCTATCATGGATTAAGAACTATTTTGCAACGAAGTGTTTTGGATAGAACATTTCTTCTCTAACATTATTGCGGATCGCCATGCTAAGCCTGCAGGTATAACACTTACAACTTCTGCTTTGCGAGACAAAGGACCTAACTTTTCGTGTTGACGAACAAGTGATGAAATTATCGCGCCACTGTACTTCCTCTCGAGGCACTCCGCACTACTAACTTCTAGGCAGTAGATATACTAGTAGTAGTTTTTAGAAGCAGTCCGTCTTTAAGTACGAAATAAATAAATATTGAAAAGAATGTGAACATTGCGCTTAGGGTCAGTTCATATGCGACGCGGCGCAGCATTTTTAAATATGTATTATTTTTATTGAACTATATTATATTTATAAGCATTGAAAATTGAACTTTATTTATAACACAGGAAGATACACGTTTCATATTAAGAGTTCGAAATTCGAATGTCATGTTGCATAACGCATGTGCAGTGTATGACTGATGTCATATGAACTTGTATCTTTTTGTGTAGTGAATAGTTCTATTTGCAATAGCTATCTTAAAAATGAAGAGCCACGTAGCATCGCCTATTGTCGCTGTGTGAACTGAACCTTAGGCTTCAGCATTCTCTTGTCAATGTTGGTAGAGGGAAATTTAATTTTAACAATATACAACTTTGACATATTTAAATTCGTAGCTTATACTTAGAATTTTACTTTCATACTAATAGTATAGTATCATACATAGAATGATGTGTACATGTGGACGTGTAGCTCATACATTATTTATCATATCAAGTTTAGGGATCACTAATTGCTTAACAGAGCTCGAAGCTTGTAAAATTATATAAGATAAGGTGCTATTAAAACCGAGTATGCTTTCAGTAAGCGAGCCTTAAATGAGTAATTAGTAGCATGTGTGCGCGGCCGTACCATCCGTAACGCGCCGCGTGCCCGGGACTGCCACCCGCGCCCAAATAAACCTGCGCCAAATTATCTTTTTAAACAATTTACCCCAATATGCGGCGGGTAAAGGGGTTTTAGTATCGTAAACTTTTAATAATAGTGGCAACTGTGAACTGGCCATACGTTTACGGGTTAAACTGAAGATGCGCGTTAATACGAACAATTATTGCCCCATATTTTATTCTAATTGGCGGATTACGTTCAATTATGCTGTTACGGGTGTAGTTAAAAAGAGAAACACTAGATATGGTAACAAATTAAAATATATTTAAAATTTAAGTGACTAGATAGGGGCGTGGGTCGGTTAGCCGGCAAAGTCTGGTTCAGCCCTGGGCGGTGGAGGTGTAGTATGGGGATAATTGGCACACGGCACTTAGCTAGTCGAAGACAGTCAGGGGTATCCCACGGTCTGCGAGGTCCAGTGACGAGGGTCCGACAACTCTAACGGCCAAGCTCAGACCGACAGTCCTGGGTATGCTGTGTGGCTTGGGGTTGTCCAGACCGGAACGATGGTATCTGGTCGGATCAGGTGTAGTCCATACAGGAACTGTTCCAGCCGGAACTCAGAACCCTTAAGACGGGTTTAAAATATATTAAATAACTACATCTTGGAAAATAGTTATTACGAGCGATCAGACGAAAAAGAAAGTGACATTAGCTGAGGCCCTTTTATAGCTACTCAGTTTTTTTTAATTACAGTTGACAAGAGGTAATGAAATGTAATGATTTGCCAATTGGATGACAGTTAAGACAGTAAAGAATTATTTGGGTTATTTAGGATAATAACCTAATAACGCAAAACTGGTGTATTTAAGTTGTTTAAAAAAAGATTATGATGTTTAGATTTAAAAAGAATTAGATTCAAATCGATAAGTCGATAACTATTGAACCCATAACCGTAGTTACCACCATATACCATAGATGGCGTTGGGTGTATCGTTTTAACGAAATTTAATTAAATAAAATGTAACTACGTTACATATCCCCCCCTGTTACCGAAGGATTTTGAGTGCTCTAAGGAAAAATCCTTATATAGCTAACTAGTTAAAAAAAAATGTATGCCTTTGGAAAAATAAAAATTAAATAAATCAGCAAAAATGAAGAATTAGGAAAAATTTAGAACTGGAAGATAGTGCTAGTCTAGAGTTTACGCGCATAAGCCGACAACCTTTTCATACCATACACCATTCACCTATACATACATCATCACGCATACAAATCGCACATCACATACATACTTCACCGTTCAATATGCATCTGGTCACAATCAGTTACTGACACGAGACGCCCTAACATACGAGTATTGTTCTCCGTAATAGAGGCAGAACAACACAAGTCGAAGCTAAACGTTATTAAAGAGATAACGAACAGCAAAAACGCAAAACTGCCAGCCTTCCAAAAAAAAAAACACAAACCACTTTAATAGTATTGGCCGCAAAGAAAGACCCCTTACAGAAAGAGCCCAAAAGTATCCTAGGTGGATAAAGAGCGCAGCCAATCTAAAGTAGCAAAATAAATAGCATTGGCAGCAAAAGAAAGACCCTTATAACAGAAAGAATCCATAAAAATATCCCGAGATGGATAAAGCGCTGCCACACTAAAGTAAAAACTTACACAACTCCTCAACAGTGGGAGCAGGTAATAAAAAAAAAAGAATCCTAATAAAGACTCCAATTCAGACATTTTAAGCAAAATAAATTTTATTTTTCCAGGCATATAAAAAAAAAAACTTTTTTGAAAAAAGTTAATATTTGAAAAAAAAAAAAAAAAGTTTAAAATTTGAAAAGAAAGTAAAGTTTTTCCAAAGTAGGTTAGGTGAGTAGTCAACTGTAATGTTTATTAAGTTAAGTTACTAAATAAATTTGAGTTTAAAAAAAGAAATTAAGTTTTTCTCAGTATAAGTCGATTAGCGGGTTTATCAAAAGTTAAATTCTATTTTAAAAGTTAAATTACCAATTAAATTCAAGAATTTTTTTCCACAATCTTAAAGGTGAGTATATCTGTGTCGAGAAAATACAAATATAATGAGATGTATTCTCCAAAAATACAAAAAAAAGTATATGATTTACAAATCAGTAAGATATAAGAACTAACTACAAAATGAGTTCTACAGATAATGCAGTACTAAGTATACAGTCTACAAAAAAAAAATGAGCAGTATAGAGTTTATTACAATATATATAAACGCTACACCAAGATAATAAGGTACTAATAACTACCTAAGTATATCCAACCCTAAAAGTAAGTTAAAGTTAAAAGTGAAATTTGAGTCTACAAGTAAAATTATAAGTTTATAGCAAAGAATTTGGAATATATTTAAGAATTTAAGGTTATAATTATTTATGTTAACAAGAATTAAAAAGTTAAATTAAAAAAAGATAAATGAAATTAAAGGTTAAGGCCAAAATCACATAAACATCATTGAAGATGATGTTGCTGTGTTTAAATGTATAGTGTAAGTGTGTGTGAGTGTGTGTATGTAAGAATGAGTTATAATATAAATATTTTATAAAAATAATAGTATTAATATAATAAATACAATATTTGCCCTGCCAAAAGACAGAACAGGATATATTTAATAAGGAATAAATATAATACTTTTATAAATTTAATATTGTGTCCGCTGAGAGAAAAAAAAATTACCGAGGGTATGTAAAAAAAAAAAAAAGTATATATATATATATATGTATATATATATATATATAGCGGGTGTGTGCTTGTAACCTTACCTGACTTCTACACGTGCCGGTTACAATGGCTTAGGGAACATTCTAACCCCAGCCCTAAATGGGGAATATACTGTGAGAGTTGGATATATATAAAGACGGCACGACACACACACAGGTTGGGACCAGACCCTGGAGTCACCCTATGCTGAACCAGACTAAACACGTTTGGGCGCCAGTTGTTACGGGTGTAGTTAAAAAGAGAAACACTAGATATGGTAACAAATTAAAATATATTTAAAATTTAAGTGACTAGATAGGGGCGTGGGTCGGTTAGCCGGCAAAGTCTGGTTCAGCCCTGGGCGGTGGAGGTGTAGTATGGGGATAATTGGCACACGGCACTTAGCTAGTCGAAGACAGTCAGGGGTATCCCACGGTCTGCGAGGTCCAGTGACGAGGGTCCGACAACTCTAACGGCCAAGCTCAGACCGACAGTCCTGGGTATGCTGTGTGGCTTGGGGTTGTCCAGACCGGAACGATGGTATCTGGTCGGATCAGGTGTAGTCCATACAGGAACTGTTCCAGCCGGAACTCAGAACCCTTAAGACGGGTTTAAAATATATTAAATAACTACATCTTGGAAAATAGTTATTACGAGCGATCAGACGAAAAAGAAAGTGACATTAGCTGAGGCCCTTTTATAGCTACTCAGTTTTTTTTAATTACAGTTGACAAGAGGTAATGAAATGTAATGATTTGCCAATTGGATGACAGTTAAGACAGTAAAGAATTATTTGGGTTATTTAGGATAATAACCTAATAACGCAAAACTGGTGTATTTAAGTTGTTTAAAAAAAGATTATGATGTTTAGATTTAAAAAGAATTAGATTCAAATCGATAAGTCGATAACTATTGAACCCATAACCGTAGTTACCACCATATACCATAGATGGCGTTGGGTGTATCGTTTTAACGAAATTTAATTAAATAAAATGTAACTACGTTACAATGCAAACATGTATTGTTTCATAAAACTTTATTACGTCCACAGAGAACCATTGCATAGATAGGGATTAAACAGCCAAACGTACTGTGATTATCCAAAGTCAGAGTATCTGAAGTGATTTGTTGATAAGCGTGCATAATAGGCAGTCGGACTAATTTTTTTTATTGCATAAATGAATAGAAGTCTTTTATTGCATAAATGAAAAGAAGGTCTCAGAAGAAACCGTATATCAAAAGTCAATATTTTCAAAGGTACAGCGATCTCGAAGCGGGAAGCGAGCCTCCTAAAAACGCTCCATACTAAAGTCGACCTACAAATGATGTCACTTGTAGGTTATAGTATATTCCTGCGGCCATATACTTCATATACTACTTGTATATGAAGTATATGGCCGCAGGAATATATTTGTAAATATCTCCGATATTTGTGCGTTTAAGTTCATAATTACCACAATGAATGTTTTTGTATATGATGTGAGTAAACTAATGATGTAGGTTTTGTTTACCAATTTCGCAAAAAAAAAAAATTTTTTTTGGTATAAAGACTCGCGAAATTTTGTATACAAATCGCTGTACCTTTGAAAATATTGACTTTTGATATACGGTTTCTTCTGAGAAGTTACTCATATTTATAGAGCTAGCGCCCACCGTCGAAAAAGGAGCTCATCGAGAACAAGCATTGGACCACTGCAGATCGCTAGGGGCCTTAAAGCTTGATATAAAACCGCCGGTCTGGCGGTCCTAAACCTGGCAGATTTTTTTTTATTGACCAAAATGTGTGAAGATTTTTTGGGTAAAAAAAGCTCATAAGGAACAAGAAAACTGTTGTTATACACGGCTGCGCGCCAACTAGAAACCGATAAAAATGCAAGTCTGGCAGTCCTACTCTTGACCAGTTTCCAGCCAGACCGCCCTGAACGTGTAAGAATTTTGAGTAAAAATAGCTCATAGAGAACAAGGTCAAGTTATATGTCAATCTGTTCGTCTCCTAATCCTCTTTCGAAAATCGTCGGTCTGGCATGTTCAAACCTGGCCAAAACTCAGCCAGACCGGGATGAAGTTACCTCCTGTGATGCTTACTAATAGGTAAATAATGAGTAATTTGCACTTAATGAAGCGTGATTTTAATAGATTTGTATGTATTATTTCCGAATTTAAAATTTGCTACCCCATATTGCTACCACTGGATCCGCCATCTTGAAAAAATGGCGATAACTTTCAATATTTTGGCTATATCTCTTTACAGACGTACTTTACGATAAAAATATGTTCCATGAATATGAACTATATACAATTTTCTACAATTTATTTTATGAGCATTTTTGTGTCAAATTGATAGTTTTAACGCTGCAGAGACTTAGAGTGAAATTTTATTTATGTTAGTGATATTTTTTATAATTCAGTATATTTTACTTTTTATGCCCTTTTAGATGATACCCATATCGCGAAGTTTATAAATAATTATAAAGACCGCCAATTTAGGACGGCAGCCATTTCGAATTCACAATCATTTTAAATATACCAAATTTTAGTAGCAATAAAACTAAAAGTATACTAAACTAATATCATATAATAAGTAAAATTAATATTAGTGAAAAATAATTTCCGTACAGCGGTTATTAAAAAAATAAATTTGTGTGATGCTTTATTTTTATATTTTAGTCTAATAAAATCAATTTTATAATAAATAAAGTTCCAAAGTTTGCAAAACTTTCAGTTTTGTAAGCAGTCAACTTTCGAATAGAAGTTTGACCCCTTTATCTTTGATATTCTGATCTGATATTAAGTATATATACTTTGGGTTTTATTGACACAAAAATTTGGTATATTCAACATTATTGTTAATTCAAAATGGCTGCCTTCATAAATTGGCGGTCTTTATAATTATTTACAAACTTCTCGATATAAATATCATCTAAAAGGACATAAACAGTAGAATATAGTTGATTACAAAAAATGTCAACAACACAAATAAAATTGCCTTCTAAGACTCTGCAGCGCTAAAACTATCAATTTGACACAATAATGCTCATAAAATAATTTGTAGAAAATTATATATAGTTTATATTAGTGGAACATATTTTTATCGTAAAGTTTGTCTGTAAAGAGATATAGCCAAAATATTGAAAGGTATCGCCATTTTTGTAAGATGGCGGATCAAGTGGTAGCAATATCGGGTAGCAAATTTTAAATTCGGAAAGAATACATACAAATCTATCAAAATCACGCTTCATTAAGTGCAAATTTCTCATGATTTACCTAATTGTAAGTATCACAGGAGGTACCTTCATCCCGGTCTGGCTGAGTTTTGGCCAGGTTTGAACATGCCAGACCGACGATTTTCAAAAGAGGATTAGGAGACGAACAGATTGACATATAACTTGACCTTGTTCTCTATGAGCTATTTTTACTCAAAATTCTTACACGTTCAGGGCGGTCTGGCTGGAAACTGGTCAAGAGTAGGACTGCCAGACTTGCATTTTTATCGGTTTCTAGTTGGCGCGCAGCCGTGTATAACAACAGTTTTCTTGTTCCTTATGAGCTTTTTTTACCCAAAAAATCTTCACACATTTTGGTCAATAAAAAAAAATCTGCCAGGTTTAGGACCGCCAGACCGGCGGTTTTATATCAAGCTTTAAGGCCCCTAGCGATCTGCAGTGGTCCAATGCTTGTTCTCGATGAGCTCCTTTTTCGACGGTGGGCGCTAGCTCTATTAAGAGTACTATTCATTTATGCAATAAAAAAATCAGTCCGCTTGCCTATTGTAATACTACTAATTCCATTGCTTTTCTCTCTATGACTTTCAAAGTGTAGTTAAAATATAATTACAAAAGAGTTGTATACTACAAATATTGATTTTTAGTGTAACTCTTTTGTAAACTTTCTTAATTTTCAGAGCACTATTCATTTATATGATAAAAAATATAGGTAAATAAAAAAAGGTTTTATTTAAAAGATTTAAGTTCGAGTCACTTCGACTCAGAGGCTGGCGCTCAAGCGGGAGTTCGTGGGTTCGAATCCCGTCGAAGGAACAAAAAGTTTTCTGTGTTCTGGGTAATGGGTGTGTATTAAATATGTGTATAATAAAATATATAGGTAGTATAAAAACATTAAATATAATTCCGTTGTCTGGTACTAGCAACACAAGTTCTTCGAAAACTTACCACGGGATTAGATTGATGTGGTGTGAAGACATTATCTATGTATAGGAAATGTATTTCGATTTAAGTATTAATCTTAAATCCTCAGTAGCCTATAAATCTTTCACATCAACTGTAGGTTGCAAGGTAGGGGTAGTAGGTCTAGGAGTAGGTTGTAGATAGGAGTACTGGTAAGTATATGGTGTTGGTAGTAGGTGCCGTGTAGAAACTGTAAGTGTGTGTAGGTTATTATTTATTTATTCTAGTTAATAGCTTAGTATATTATTATTAATATTTAATTATTTTATAGTATGGTATTTATATTTATAAAGAAGAAGGGGCAAACCGTCCCCACCCTTGTAGCACTACAAGACATATATCAAATGAAAGGGCTTAAAAAGTGTATAATTTTATTGTATGACGAAAAATCTCTAAACCATGGGAGAAAAAAGTTAATGAGGGTTAAAGGTTAAAAAAAAGTTGAAAAAATCATTCTGTATTATTAGGTACACCATTTTATAGTGTTGCTAATAAGGAACAATTTTTGGAAAGTAATGGTATACAGCAAACGTCATAAAAGTGGTATATTTTGATAAACTGCCTCATATTTTGAAGAAATGTATGGAATAATAATAAAATGCTAAAAAAAATATATTTCCTTTATTTTTTCGCACACAATTACTTCCTAGAAATTGTTTCTTACTCGCGACGCTATCGAATGGTGTTATACAGAATGTACTTTTTTCCTAATTTGCGGGTTCGAATCCTGGCCTGGAAAATTGGTTTATGTAAAAAAATTAAGGAAATAGCTTTTTTTAGTATTTTATTATTATTCCATATATTTCTTCAAAATATGAGGCAGTTTATCAAAATATACCACTTTTATGAAGTTTGCTGTATACCATTACTTTCCAAAAATTGTCCCTTATTAGCAACACTATAAAATGGTGCTATTGCAGGATGATTTTTTAATTTTTTTATAACCTTTAACCCTCATTAAAGTAATTATGTGCGAAAAAATTAAGGAAATAGCTTTTTTAGTATTTTATTATTATTCCATATATTTCTTCAAAATATGAGGCAGTTTATCAAAATATACCACTTTTATGAAGTTTGCTGTATACCATTACTTTCCAAAAATTGTCCCTTATTAGCAACACTATAAAATGGTGCTATTACAGGATGATTTTTTAATTTTTTTTATAACCTTTAACTCTCATTAACTTTTTTCTCCCATGGTTTAGAGATTTTTCGTCATACAATAAAATTACACACTTTTTAAGCCCTTTCATTTGATATATGTCTTGTAGTGCTACAGTAGTGGGGACGGGCTCCATACAAAAATGCCCCTTCTTCTTTATGTGGCATATTTATTATATTTGGTAGTTATATATATTTTGTATATTTATAATATTATATACTTCTTTATGTATGTGTTTTAGCTATGTCGTAATATTTTATTTAGAGCTAGATTACAATAGTCGACAGCATTTTTGCGCACGGGTTATACATACATTATTTTTATTGCTTTTATACCTAGAAATAATAATAAGAACAAAAAATAGTTCTGTATTTGCTTTTAAGTGTAAAAAATGAAAAATTCAAATCAATGAAAATACATGAAAAATTGACATATAGGTGATTTATTAAAAGATACTGAGCATCAATTTTATGATATTATCTTACAAAATAAGTATTAAAATGTTTGAAAATTAACAGTTTTGCTTTTGTGTCATGTTCAGTAGAAGTTATATTATTAACCACCAAATATAGTCCCTCAATCCTCAACATGATTTCAGTATGTATACTGGCCTTGGGAATGTCTCTCAAATTCCAACTATATCTCGATGGAATCCTTCCCCTTGTTCTTCCGAATAAGCTCCCATATTATCTTTAAACTTATCAAAATCCGAATGGAACATTTGCCTCTTTAGAGACATCCTATAGCCGACGATGAAAAAAATTTTAATCATCTCGTTAGTTTATTCATAGATTTATTTCATAAGCTCATTTTTGGTCTTGATTTGTAACAGGTAGATGGAAGTAAGCTTGTTATGCCACGCAAATCTTTAAATCTGTAGTTAAATAACACTTTTTCTTTCTCACTTTAATAAAGCCACCACAAATATAGCAAAACAAGACACCATATCCTTTTCAACTTCTCGAAGCTATTTTGTACAAGATAATACAGCGAAAAAAAATATTAAACACGATATTTCTTTATAATATGCGAGGTCATACCGTCGTACACAAGGAGGGATGTAAGAAAGATAACCCCCCCTGGCCTAACCACTCTTTCGACAGCAATAGAGCGCAAAAACCGACTTTAACTGGAAGCAAAAATCATAAATGGTCAAATCGCTATAACTTCTTATAAAGCAAATATTTTCGATTTGTAATCGCACTTTTTTATAAATATTTGCTTATATATTCAGAATAAATCAAGTAAAACCCATGCGCAAAAAAAAAAAAAAATGTTGACCGGTGTTATTGACTTAAGTCGACTTAACTTTGTCTTTTTTAATTAATATTACTCCCTTATTTTAATAACACTTACTTATTAGCACCTGCAAAATTTTGCTTTTGTACGTCTAAAGGTTGACTGGTAGAAAATGTCATATGGCATGTCCGCCTATGTACTTGTTTTAGTGCATTAAGTGTAAATAAATAGCTAAGACAGAACAATATCTAAGGGGTACAGCTAGTGTAAATATAAAACTTTCTTAGATTAACAAGTTGCAAATTAGACAATGAGCTTCATATTGAACGGTACATTCGTACCTGACATACAATATTCAGGCACGAGGTGTTGTCGTCACAGGACCGAAAGTGGTAAACACGTACACGCCCTAAGCTGTAAATTCAATTATATTATGAGAACGAAATAAGGCTGCCTTGGGAGAAGCACAAAATTTAATTAGAATAGGGAACGAAAATTATAAGAAACATAATTATTGTAAGTAGCATTTTGTCTTACATACGAGGAATTTTTTTGTATGTTAAGATGTTATTAAAATTAAACTTAAATCTTTTATTTGCCTGGCTTATAAGTGTGTTAATAATATAAAATATATTAAAATATTCTTAGTTGTTTATGATTTTTTTCATTAAGATTGCAAAAAAGAAGCTGTTTTGACACATCTATGTACACGTGGAATTTCAAAATGGATTTTTTAAGTTACAATAATAATCCCAAAACAGCCCAGTTACCCGGGCTAAAAAAAAGTTACCCGGGCTTTTATAACGAAACTTTTGATAACTTATTTATTATAATCGGATCGGAAACCAATATACATACATCCACAGACTGCCAAAACTATTACCCTTCCTTGTGGCTTCGCCGTAGTCAAGTAAAAAAACTAGTCGCTTACATATCGTAAATCAGTATTAAACGTGAAAACGTTAGATAATGCTCGTTACACTGCTAAGCTGGAGGTGCAAATGTATGTCTAGCCCTAAAAATATTACAGTAGAGCCGAGCTTACCAGATTTCAGCCTCTATTGAGAAGCTTAAGTGGAATGTAGAGCGCTACGCCTGGACTTGCATAAAATATGGTCGAGAGGAATCTTGCGGCTTACTTTTTATTTGTTAATCTATGTAAGCAATTCCTGGTATATTTTATTTCCTCGTGCATTCCCTACACGTCTGCATTGCGGATCCTATTAAGTACAGGTTCACCGCTTATAATGTACTTTAACTTGATTTGGATGGAGTACGTAATAGCTGCGATTTTTATGTACTCGTAAAGGCAATTTACTGAAAAGTAATGCCCGTGAAAAATAATTCAATAAATATTGAGTTGTATTAATTATAAAGATATTTTATAATTAATACATTATAAAATATCTTTATAATTAATAAAGCGTTGTACTAATTATAAAGATATTTTAAGTGGGCTGAGATTAAGGTATGGCATTACTAATTGGCAGTTAATATACCTGGGTAACCAAGTTTTGCTCGGAGTTCTGATAAATCAAAAAAAATAATAATTTAAAAAATTTAAAAACCCGACTGCGTAAAAAGTGAACCAAACTAAGTAGGCACATAATTATAACTGAAAAGAAAAAAACAAGCACTTAGATATCCAGTGGTCTAGAATTCTATAATATATTATTGAATTAATACTATTGGAACATAACAACTAAACAGTCAGGATCCATTGAAGAATTAGATTGGCTGTCGAATAATGGATCCCGACTGTTCAGTTGTTATGTTCCAATAGTATTAATTCAATAATATATTATAGAATTCTAGACCACCGGATATCTAAGTGCTTATTTTTTTCTTTTCAGTTATAATTATGTACCTACTTAGTTTGGTTCACTTTTTACGCAGTCGGGTTTTTAAATTTTTTAAATTATTATTTTTTATTTTATACTTTTTAGTTATGAGTACCTAGCTAGCTATTTACCAGACTGGATTTCCTATCAGCATCAGTCCTACATCACAATTGCGCTGGAATGTGAGAATGGTTGTTACGCAACTTTAAATCGATATAGATCCTAAACGGTCAGTCGAATCGAAAAATGTTGAGAGAAAACTTACAATGATTTTTAAATACCTATTCAACGATACCCCACTTGATATAGTTTGTTGACTTTCATTTTTTTCATTTTCACAATATGGTGTCCAGTAGTCGCCATATTGAATTTTCACTAACGTCATGTCTTTAGTGACACTCGCTGGACTAAGAGGAATCGATTGACGTGTGAATCATAAAAATCGGCCCAGGCGTTTGGTCTGTATAGTGCTTCAAAGGAACATACATACATACATAGGCTGATAAACACATTACCACTCCTTTGCGTCGCGCAGTCGGGTAAAAAAAGGATCACAGCAATATTTATCTGACCGGGATTAGAACTTACTACATTCCAAATTATCATATAAAGTAAAAATGTAATTACATAAGCATACCAATCTGCTAATTGGACTGACGTAATAAAGTCAAATTTATTGATATATTGTTGCACGACAGAGAAAAACACATATAACTTAAAAATGCGCAGTTATCTAGGGATAATACCTAGCTACGTCTATTTTTCTCCCCCGAAACTCGCTGCAGACTAAATTTCATGGTAATACTTGTAGCCGTTTTCAAGATTATCATTATATATTATATACAAGATCGTCTCGTTTAAATTATAAGATAATTAACCTTTGTCAGAAATAGAAAACGAAACAACGAACTTAGCAATTTTAGGTTTAATTTAACAATCCAATGCGATGATAAAATGAAAGTCTTATTTATTTAAACTTTTCACCCGTTTTCCTCGTCTCCAATCTCATAGGAGAAAGGCATTAGCTCAGAATAAGGGCACACGTTAAAGTACATACAAAGGCTTTATCTCATCGGCCGACCATTGCAATTCAGTGCCCTCGATTGGTAAATGCTATCGATCTTGGAGGATCCGGATAGGCAGCCATTCATGTAAATTACGTATTCGATAAGCGATTAAGGAATAATCCAAGTGGGACTTCGTTTATAATGTACTTCGCCCATATTTAAAGCTCGTTTGGGGAAAATCGCTGGTAGCTCAATATTGCTATCGTCGAAGGAATTTACGTTTTAGACGTGTTAAGTTACAGATAATTTATTTATCATGACGTTATTGGTTATTTTTAACAAACAGAAATTATTATATCTATTATAATGTTTGAAAATAATAATGTGACATAGTAAATAATATAATGTAAACAAACTCTCGCTATATTTTCTTTAACTATAACTCTACTATTTTTTCCCTAAAAAGAGTGTTCCTTGGGTATTATGGAACTCTTTCCGTAACTTTTTCTTCTTATTCTTTTAGTATTCCTTTATTATATATCCGTCCGTCCAGACGGACAGATAGACCTCTGTCCGCACTTCTTACTTCTAGAACAATGCCAAATTTCATCCATGGATGAAATTTTTTATTTTTATAGATATGATAGTTTTGGCATCATAAAACAATAATAATTTTATATTTCAGGGGTGGCTCTCCATACATGTGGATATTTTTTCAGTCTACCTCATCGTGTGGGGTATCGTAGAATAGGTCTTTTAAAATAAAAGCAAAGTTTCATACAAGACTTTTTTACAAAGTCGATAATTTTCGAATAATTGACCTCCAAAGTGGTTTATAAGTTGGGGACCACCTGACATTTATAAACTATAGGAGATAGAAATTTATAAGTTCCATTCTGATAGATCATGCTAAAAACCCTCCTTAGACATGTACTGACTCCTGACATGCTCTTGGTTAGATAAGGTTATTTATAACATTATAAAGATTTAATGAAGTAGACCTACTAATGATACCTATCTATGAAATAACCTACATTAATTCAGAATTTGCTCACCATTAGGTATTCATACAAGTAAGGTATCTTAGGCACTTAATATCGAGGAGTTCTAAAATTGGCATCTTACTCCGAGATATTTCGAAAAACAGCGATTTCAAGCAAAATCTGAATTATTATTATTTATTTTTGACGACCTGTGTGGCTCAGTTGGTTGAGCGTGTTGGTGCTCAAGCCGGGGGTCGGCTATTGTACGAAAAGGAGTGCCGCAAAAAACAGATTGTGCCCGTATGTTTTGCCGGTGCGACACAGAACTAAAAGTGAAAACTTCGAAGCGAACTGTTGTGATTTAAACGACAACGGATGCGAATTGAAATACAATTTAATGGAGCCATCTACGAGCAATAACACTCGAGAAAATATTGAAATCAAGAACACCACGAAACGGTGTCAATCGTTGGAGAACCTCAATCTATCGGTCGAGCCTCGCAGCGGCCGGAGATTTCTCCCGATATGGAGTGTATGTCGACCAGGATCCAGAAACTGCAGGTCGAGGAATGACATCGAAATCGAAATACTTTATCAGTGGATAGATTTTCGTGACTGAGTAGAGTGGAAACTTTAGATCATTAATTAGGACCATAATTATGTTTTTCAGTGTAATTGTATGTGTTGGGCGACTAGAAAATCTCATTTGATGTTCCTAGATCACAATACGGTATGCATGCGCGGGTTCGAATCCCGCCGAAGGAACAGAAAGTTTTTGTGTTCCTGGGTTATGGATGTGTATTAAATATGTGTATAATATAATAAAAATCTTAAATATGTGTATAGTATAAAAGTATTAAATATATTTCCGTTGTCTGGTACTCGTAACACAAGTTCTTCGAGAACTTACCACGGGATCAGATTGACGTGGTGTGAAGCGTCCATAGATATTATTATTATTGTAAGGTAATTCAATAAATAAAAAATATTTTTCTATTATTATACCTACTACTACGGCCACATAGTTGACTTTATATGCATAATTTTTTAAAATAAACAATTAGTGTAAAAATACAGTTAGCTCGAAGCCTTTTAGGATGGTATCATAGGTTAGGGTTAGTTTAGATTAGTTAGGATTAGCGAATTTTAATAGTCAAATAAATAAAGTTTTTAACAAAAATATGTACTACTTACATGTATGTAAAAACTTACACTAAATGCCTAATTTTTAATTTCTTTTCTAGTTTATGACAACATACCGCGGTATTAATTTAATCTTTGCTATTGTAACGAAATATTTCAAATACCAGCAGCGAACACAGAAGGAGAAAATTTAATGTGAAACACATAAGGAGTAGTAATAGTTACCTTAATATTAATTAATCTCGTGTCGCTTAAACAAGATACATAGGCACTCGTGTTCAGTACACGTTAGCTAACTAACCATAAATTATCATGTCAAGCCGAAGGAACTCCGCGACAGGGTTAAATTACACCCGCACTGAGCCGAAGGCGGCGCGCGGCGGCGGCGGCGCGCGCCTGGCGGCGTCGACGTGTTTCGGAGACGCGCTAACAAAAAATGATTAATCATTTCACGTATGAACGCCGAGCGTATACATTCACGCTTAATACGAAATTGAGGCACGCTGCATAAAAAGACGTCTTGATGAATCGAAACAGACATAAAGGTTCAGGTTTTTATGCTGGAAATAATCCCGAAAGAGGCCGACACAATTCCTCATTTCATTCACGTTGCCTTGCGATGAAACTTTTTCTCTGCAATTTTTCTGTGGAGGGCGGGGTGTTATCAGGTGGGGCAGTTTGCCAGTCGCAGCACGTAGCGGCTCCGAGCGCCGCGCCGCCCCGTGCCCGCCCGCTGAATACAAACTTCATTAGCCGTTTGATAATTAGCCCGTTAAACGCCCCCACTTACCGGCTCAGATCTCCTAAGCCAAACTCTATCCACATAAGTGCCGATGCTCGTTTTTCCGACACCGAATTGCCTCGAAGTAAGCAATACGAGCAAGAAATTGAATATAAGTACGTCTTAATTCGTATTTTTAGTCTGTTTATTCTCAATTTACTTCCAACGAAACTAAACAAATTACATTACTGCTATCGATACCATTACGCGTGTGCTTACATATTATGTAGTACGTATATCGTATACTTCAGGGACTTATGTCTTTCATAGGGTATAAGCAACAACAACGTAAATTACTGAGAAATGTCTGTGTATTTCATTGAAGACTTTTGTGTAATTAGTGACATGAAAGAGCGTATATATTTTTTTTTCTGCTGTGAAACTCACATTAGAATAAAGAGATAGGCATGTAGATTGTAGTGGGACCTTGAAAAAATTGAGACAAAATGTATAAAGCTGTTCCGTTTTTAAAACACGTAGTTCTCAGTCTTTATTAGAGTAATTATGCCATACGTTACGTGGCGTGGGTGTTATGGATACACGTACTCGGTATAAGATGGCTGGCCACTTTATTATTCTATGCTAATATTCTCCTTTGAAGGAGAAATGTATGTAGCTCAGTAGTTTACATATTGTGTGCTCGTTGTCATGGTACCTGCTCGCCGCTATTGGATGCATCCTATTAATATATGAACTAAAATTTAAAACCAAGCACCTATCTCTCGACACTACTATGCGGGTTTTAAAATATTTTCGTAAAATTTCATACTCAACATTAACATAAAACTGAAACAGCAAACGTTAATTAACAAAAGACAGACAAATAGCGCATTTATTTCGCAACATAGACCAAAATATGACATAGCTTAAAAACAACACATCTGCTGTTGGAAAATTGCGAAAGCAAGATCCGAAAGCGGATAATAAAAGTGACAGTAAACCGGAGCTGCGCTGCGCTGAAACAAAGGGCGCTGCGAGAACTAGACACAACTTGGAAAAATTAGAAAACGATGGAGCAGGAAATGCATTTTGTTTTAAGGCGGATCGCAATAGCGTGCAATGGCGCCGGTTTGTGCTGGGCTAACAGCTCACCTAAAATCGCCGCCTGATCGATACGTAATTCGTGCATGTTACTACCTTAAACATACAATTTCATCGTTTTGTTACATTAATACACATTACACCTTTAATAAGAAGATAAATTATCGCTAGGGTACTTTGGCTTTTGGCTAGCAAATCTATAGTAAATTGAATATTTACTATAAACATACGAGTATCAATTATAGACGAGGCATGTCGAGGAAAAAAGTGTCCACACTCAAATTGCCCTACTCTAGGGGTAGTTTGGGGCAGTCAAGGTTTGACATTCGACATTTGTCATCTTGTCAATTTCACATTTGCTTTCGGCAGTTTAATCTCCGCAATCTCCGCTTAAAATCAACAAAATCTTCTGAAATCAAGATGGCGTAACTTTTTCTTGTATGAAGATTTTTCTGTCAAATATACATAGCCCGTTCTTAGTTTTGAAATCATTGATATTTACCTATAATTGCTCTGAAAACTTATGTAGGTCAAGCTTAATACCAAATAAGCCTTATTCGTCGAGTACCAAAATATTTGTAGAAAAATATCAAAGGCATCGAAAAATCAGCAGCATATTACAATTGTAGAAATTTTGGAATATCTCCAAAATTAGGCCAACCAACTCGCAATATGTGGTAAAATTGCGACTTGTTGGATCATATTCAATTACTGCTATTGAAAGCTGATTGAAAAATCGGATGCTACGGAGAGATGCGCTGAATATTTATCCTTTTTGTGTAATATTAGAGTCCGACTGTAGTTTATTTTTTTATAGATTGTACCTAGCTTTTTATTTACGTACATTTATCTATTAAGCTAAAACTAATAACGTCTCATTGATCGGTAAATCGAAACTAACGAGATTGTAAAAATATGTCGAAAGACTCTTTACTATTTATTTATAATCTAAAGAAAAATAATGTGTTAAATTATAAACGGAATATTCGGGTAAACTAGTCTTTCGACATTTTACAATTTCACTATTTACAATGTAAGGGTTTTTACAATTTTACGGTGACAATTACAATGATTACAGTAAAGGACTTATTAACAGCTACCTAGAAATCGACCCCGACGCTGCTGTTTCATTTTACGGCCTGCCCAAATGGCATAATTAATGGCTTCAAACCTTAAATCATTTTAAAGAATATATTTTTCTTTAATACATAAATGAGGTTTGCAATTTTCAATAAAAGCCCGCTGAGGGCGCTGGCGCTGGCGGTGGTGGCGGGGCATTTCGGCGTAATTAAAACAAACAGGAGGCTCGCCACTCCTCTCTAATTGCGTTCGTGTTGAAATAATCACGGACTGTGACAAAAATATCGATTCTTACCGATCAACGATTTATTTATATCCCGATTACTTCACCACAGGTAGTCCATTTGCCATTTGCCATTTTGGTAGTTTAATCAATGTAGTTAAGTTTTCCTAGCTAGTTTTCCTAGCTACTTCATAAATGTGTATAATATATAAATAATAAAGTAGCCGATGATTACTGTGCAAACAATATCGATTGCACAATGCTCTTAAAGGATACCAAACGGAGGTTTAGGTTCAGATCATTAAAAAATATAATATGTGAAGCCGGCTTTTAATTTAGAACGAATAAAATGAAATTTATTTAAACACATACTCGAATTCGGTAAGGCATAAAATTTGCATTACAACGTCATACAAATGTTAAATGAAACAATTAAAAAAGTTGTTAACCGGTGCCAGCGTTATTGTTACGACTCGTCGTTCCGTATAAAGTTTACATATTTTTATTTCTGTCGCACCCGTTACTTTAGATGTTGGTCATTTATGTTTCACATGTTATAATATATACCTATGAGTGATTGTCATTAAGGGTCAATTCACACCGAATCGAAACGATACGCGACATGACGCTGCATTTTTAAAATAGCTATTCAAAAAGAGATGTTTGATTTTGGGCCAGTTCTATGTACACTACATAGGTAAATAGGAAAAAAATGGGAATATCATAAAAATACGAAAAAAAAATTGAAGAAGGGTACATGCGTACAAAAATGATTATTATTGCGAGAACACTATTTTTAGGCCGGCCATGACAGTTGTTTTGACTTGACTTTTGACATAGTAGACAGTTTTACGAAGAGACGTCGTCTTGAATGTCATACGTCTTTCTTTGTCAAAAGGCATGTCATTGACAAAATGACATTCTTTAGTTAATTCTGATCTGATCCACCATATTTTATTGTACTTTGTGTTGCTCTCCTTGACGAAGTTAATTTAAATGTGAAACGAAGTGAAATTAAACAAAATAAAGAATAGGAAACGGTTACTATATTATGTAGCTATATTTACATAATATACTGTACATACATAGGGATGGCCCAGGCCTCATACATTTCTTGAACATCTCTTTTAACTGTACTCATGACACGTTTAATTGTAAGAGTTCGAATGTCAGGTTGCACCGTGCAGCACAGCATGAGTGTATGACTGATGTCATATGAAACGTGTATCTTCTTGTGTGGTGAATAAAGTTCATTTTCAAAAAGCAAGATGTCTTAAAAATATACTCGCTGTGTGAAATGACCCTAAGGCTCAACTAGACAAAGACGATTTAAGAAACTTACAATCTAATATTACACCGACACGTCTTTAACTACCTATAACAAGGACATATTTTGTTAAAGCTTTAAAAGTATATTTTACTACTTTCATTCTACGTAGAGGTGGCAATTCGTGGAACCTAGCTCTATCTAGGTAATACACAGAATTTGCTCAGAATATTTAAATGTTTGAGAGTTGTCAGAAATTGACATTTCCAAATAATTAGTCAAAGCTAGAATGCTTATTACAGCCGCCACATACGCTCAATTAATTCAACAAAATTGGCAAGTTCAAATAATTTTCTCTGGCATATTACTATAAAACGAGATTGGAAATTTTTGAATAGAATTAAAACTATTCAACTTCAAAACTTGTACGCCTCATGCCCACCGCACATGCTCAAGTTGTTTAATCCAGTATTGGGTATTGGGCTCAATGATCAATATCTGGTAACGAAACCAGAAATTGATCATTAAAACCATAGATTGATCAAACACTGGAATAAACTACTTGAGCATGTGCGGTGGGCATGAGGCGTCAGTTACAGTTTAACACGGAGAGTTTTCTTTGTAATTTCATTTGTCGTTTACTAATAGCAGAAGAAAGAAAACAACAGGACGGCAAATTAAGCCAAACATGTATATGTAACGTAAAATTGTAAATACCGTTAGATTGTAATATAACTTATTTACAATCAAACAGTATGATTATATTATTATAGAGATTATAAAAACGACCTATCTTCTTCGGCGACCTCTTCTTCGACGACCTCTGTGGCCACTGGTTAGCGCGTTGACTCTCAAGCCGGAGGTCGCGGGTTCGAATCCCGCCAGGGGATTAAAAAGTTTTCTGTGTTCCTGGGTCATGGACATGTATTAAATATGTGTATTATATAATAAAAATCTTAAAGTTCTTTGAGAATTTACCACTGACCAGATTGACGTGGGTGAAAGCGCCCATAGATATAAAAAATCTGATTAGAATTTTACGCATTATTTTTCGTTATATTATAATGTAACGAACTAAAACTCGTCAAATTCTCTCGTTAAATCGTGAATGGCACATTATATATAACGGCATATTTGTTTGTTTATTAATTTGTTAATGAATGTAAACAAAAAGTGTTTTGGTATTTTCATTGTGTTTAATTTTATTTTCGTATAAAATTAATTTCATGTTTAAAATAAGTCACAGTTTTAGAATTAGGTATATAAAATTGTCGTGGAAATAAATTAAATCTGTGATTAGCCAAATAAGCAGTTTGAATGATAAATTAGTTAGTGTTAGTCACCGAACATAGCCTAAATTGTAATATATTTCCCGTGTTCTAATATTTTTATGTGTTAATCACATAAAAATATCAGAACACGTTATTAGAAAACGTATTTGATTTTTATGCCATAATAGTAATAACATTAGTTAACAAATGAATAATCAAACAAATATTGCAACCCGGCCCCGGGGGCATATGCTATTAACCAATCAGCGCGCGAGCTGCGTTCCGTTTACCGAGTTTCAGTTCGTTATATTATAATATAATGAAAAATGAGGCGTAAAATTATAATCAGAATGTTTATGTTACAATCTGTCGACATTTTGTAATCTCCATTATAATATAATTATACCGTTTGATTGTAAATAATAATTTATATTTCAATCTAACGGTATTTACAATTTTAAGTTGACATATAATATAAGGAAAAATAATTAGTAAAATTGTAAGCAGAATGTTTATTTCACAATCTATAGTCATTTTATAATCTCGCTAAGTTATATTACAATCTAACGGTATTTACAATTTTACGGTGACTAAGTTTGCATACCGCCTATATTTTGGAATATCATATCACAGGGTAACGTATAATTTTAATAATGCTAATATATGGATTTCTATTAACTTCCCCTGGATTATAAATACAGTCCCATTTTTCTCGTGTGTGGGTATCCCGGCAGATAACGGGGATTTAACGCAGTGTCACTGGGAAATTCTTACCTGATGAAATATTGTTTTCATTTGCATACATGTTACCATATCTCAAGAGATTTTCTACGTGTAATATTGTTTTCCTTCTTTCACATTTTTTTTTGACGTAATGTATGTTGTTAAAAACAATAGAAAATGATAAAAAAAGAGTATTTATAATCGTTCATTAGGAATAGGTATGCGAGTATTAGATGGCTACTAAGTAAAAACTCAAAGGAAATCTTATGTTTTACTTTATTTTATGCCTTATATTTCACCCGCTATCTTTTGCGAAGTAAGAAATAATTAAACTTGGCCATAACTAAAGAACAATTTTTTTATTATTATTCAACGTGTTTTTACTTAGCCCCGTCGTCTATTTTCACGTTACTAAGAGACTAATACAAATATTAATTCTTTGTCTGTCATTACTCTTAAGATTTGACAATTTTATGACATAAATAGGCCTAGAAGTAGGTAACGATTGTAATTTTATGAAGAATTCAAGGTTTGCAAAACTCTTTTGCACTTTGTCTGTTTCTTTTTATGTAAGTAGTAGGTATAAACAATTTCTAAAACTAACTCAAACGCTATGAATTAATTATAAAGTGAGCTAGAGCCGTTTAAAACATTTTTCTTTCCATTTTGCGTTCCTTTTAAATGTTTTAAATAATTTATGAATCGCTTGGAAACTTAAGAATTTAATTATTAAACATTCAATAAATGCTGATTTTTGTTTGAGGTACAGATGCGTAACTCCTTAAATAGTACTTTTCACTAATTAAAGCATCCTCACCTCTCCCCCCCTCTTCTCAGTGTCTGTTATTTATAATATGGTTAAAGCGATTTTGAAAAAAAATAATATTATGTCTGATAACTAAATAAAACTATTTTTTTAAATATAATTATTTATCAGATAACTATGGAAAAAAAAGACGAGGGCACTTACACTACACAAAAATTGTGGACACTAGTGTCCAGTCGACCTTAGTGTCCAGTGTGCCTAGTAAACATATTTTTTTGACCTAACTTTAAGTTATTAAAAAAAAAAAACCTAAGTCATTTCTTAACGAGTTGTGTTGTAACTTCTCACGCATAAATCGCATCTTAAACTGAAAGCTCTCGTCTGACCAATGGCAAAACAACAAGCAGTATGTATGTAGGTATATATAATTAAATAACTATTTATTTTCTAAAAATCTATAACTTGAATACGTAAATTATATGGCCATGTTACCCAGGCTATTATTATGAATCTATTGACACCTCATTCATTAAAATCGGATCAGTTGTTTAGGTGCTACTTCGGAACAAACATACATAGATAATTGATACTACAAAGACTGCTAAAGTCAAAGGTACATAGTTTTTTTACTCTTCCTTTTGGCTACGCCGCCGTAGTCGGGTTAGGAGAGCTTAAACAATGAAATATTTTTAAATTTTATGCAAACTTACCTATCTAACACAGAGTTTCAAAAACAAAAATATTGTTTACATTTACAAAATATTTTCCCTGTTTCGTTAGAAAACATGTACAACTTATTAACTTTGAAAGGTAGTGTTTAAATAAAATGTAAAATAAACAGGTTCATAAATATGGCGCGGTGAATACCTTTATACTAAAGGGTACAATTATTTATTCAGCTCTTAGCACCAACACTCGTTGGGGTAACATTACACCTTTTTTGAGGCAGAAACTAGGTTTTTTAATCGCATTTTCACAATTGACATTCGTATACTTATATTTGAAATTGTAATGTACTATTAGTCTTTTTTACTTTTATGCTTGTTCTCTAGTAAAATATCTATCAAAATAATATATCGAGCCTTGTGTTGTTGATTCCTCTTGTGTTTAGGCGAACCTTGACAAAAATAGATATCAATGACGACAGGCTGATTACAAAGATGCAGAAGTACTATTTGTTTTGTCTTTTCATTAAATCTCTTTTGTCAGTGTTATTAGCTCTATATTTTAGCAAAGCTTTCTTGTCTCTCATTAAGATGAAAGTACTTGGGTAACCGAGTTTTGTTCGGAGTTCTGATAAATTAAACAAATAAAAAGAATCGCAACAAACAAACGGGATTCGAACCCACCACATTTTGAATTTTCGAACAAACCAAAAATTTTACATAAGCATAAACTGCCAATCGGACTGACATAATAAAGTCGAAAAATACTAGCTGTTGCCCGCGGCTGCGTCCGCGTAAATAATGTATCCCTCGCGAACACTGTACTTCTTCAGGGTAAAAAGTAGCCCATGTTTTAATCCAGACCATAAACAACTATCAAATTTCATCGAAATCCGTTCAGTAGTTTTTGCATGAAAGAGTAACAAATATCCATCCATCCATCCATTTTCACAAACTTTCACATTAAGAATATTAGTAGGATTATAATATTGTAGGATTGTTGCATGATGAATGAAAATATGGATGACCAGGTATATAAGACCTAGCTAGATCGATTTTTCTCCCCCAAAACTACCTGTGTAGAAAATTTCATGGTAATACTTGCCAGCCGTTTTCGATAAACCGATAATATACAAGATTGTCTCGTTTAAAGTATAAGGTATAAATTATGATGTCTTTTATACTATTTATAGTTTATACTATATATCAACGACGATAATATTCATAATAAAAAAAAAAATACTTGGTTTGGATTGAATGTTGACTCATGAAATCATGTTTCGATGTTTCATAAAAATTAAAAAAGGTGAACTGAAAAAAATGAAAATTGCCTGACTTTTGTCGCCTACACGGGATTTACACGGGTGACTACTGCACGCTGAAATTAGACCGTCGAAATGGCAATGCAACGAAGTTGCCAGTTAGACGGTGTGCTTTCACCGTGAGGCAAAAATCCTGCGCCTATAGTCACAAGTGTAAATCCCGTATAAAGAGGGAGTTTCTACCTAGGGTATCCGAGGTAACCGAGCTTTTCTCGGAATTCTGATAAAAAAAAAGAAACACAATAAAAATTATTTCAGCAGGATTCGACCCACCACTTTCCGGATTTTAGAACAAAGCAAAAATAGTTTATATATATATTAGGTACGTATACGAAATTGACAATCGGACTAATAGACTGAGGCTTTTTACCTTTGAAAATAGTCAAAAATGAGAAAAAAAATTATAGTAAGATGAAACCCATTGGAAAAGGTAAAAATATAACAAAAATTAAGGGGAAAACAAATTACGGGCGATTTGAGGTCGGGTCGGTGCATAAGGGGGTGAGTTTTTAAGGTTAAAAAACGGTTTATCTCGATTTCCGGCAAAACTACAAGTCCTATGGAAAAAAGTCAAATGGCAAAGTTGTAGGTATCTAGTAAAAAGATCTACAACTTTTGTATTTACATTTTTTTCATATAACCTCCAAATGTATGTGAAAAATTCAAATTACCAAGTTTTAGGCTTTTTATTTTCGCCTTATACAAAAAAAAAAAAAAAAAATTCACGAAATTTGGCGAAAACTTACCTTTTTATGTTCCAAATAGGTATACTGTAATATTATATTTTATAAATAATATCGAAAAATTACTAAAAGTCAAAACTGATTTAAAATTTATTTATTTTTAGCCGAATAGGCAATCGGACAATTTTTTTTTATTGCATAAATGAAAAGTACTCTTAAATATGAGTAGCTTCTCAGAAGAAACCGTATATCAAAAGTCAATATTTTCAAAGGTACAGCGATATGTACAGTGTTTTTCAAAGGTACAGTGTTTTTTGGTACTTTTTAAATGTATTTAATTAGTAAACTACATATAAAATAATATATTTTTTTACATTTACCAAGTAGTAATGCCTCAATATTTCTGAATATATTAACGAAACTACATATTTCAGACGTAGTACGATCCCCTATTTACACGGTCGATTTTCGCCGTGCGACGGAAATGATTAAACCACAAGCCCCAGAAATCGGTAGCATTCGACTTTGGCCGCACAGTGCCTGGCCAGTGTCCACATGTGGCAGGTGACTAAATTCGAACGTGTAAGTCACGTAGTATAGATAGATGCCAGGAGTCCGAACGTAATGTTAAAATAATGATCTCAATTTAGGGGACATATTTTTTGCCGGTAGAACGCGCCATTTTTCAGGAACTACCAAGCGCGATTCAGGACTGTGCACTGATTGGTCCGCCACAATAGAATCCGTACGTCCGAAATTCTAGCGCAGCCAGTGGCAGAAAAGAGAACTAAGATCTGGGTTTATTATTGTGTACATAAATACTATGGAAAAGCCTATACCGTTCGAACTCCTGGTACGAGTATCTATACTTCGTGTAAGCGATCAGTTGCAGGCGATCGCTATTGTTTCGAATTGTAATTTGAAAGGAAGGTGACTAAAGCCGCATGCGATTTTAGTCACCCGTGACAGATACGTCGTGGTGAGGCGATTTATCTAGCGACTCGCCGCACTGTGAATCAACAATCCTCCACAAAATGTTATTTTATTTCGTTAGTGTAGAAATCATAAATCATTTTGGACCTTGCACATAGTATAAAATAGTTTATTATTGAGAAACTTATTTTGGATGAACAATAAATTTTGCATGGACATTTGGGAGAGGTCAGGGCTTTTGCGTTTACGCTGGCTGTCCTCACCGTCGAGGATCAGCGGTGAGGACAGCCCCGGGGCTGCTGGCACCGAGCGGCGGCCGGCGGCGCGGGCAGGCGAGGCGCGAGGCTGCAGCGCCGTAGACAGTGCGGCGGTGAGCGGGCGGAGTGCGGGGCGCGCGGGCGGCGGGGGGCGGCGGCGCGGCGGCGCGATGCTGCGCGCCTCTCAGTCGAGACGCGAGGTCCGCCCGCCCTAGCCGCCCGTATTGCCTCCCGCCCGCCCCGCGCGTTTTACATGCGTCGCTATGGTTATTATCCACGTAGATTCATACTAGCTTTCGCAGATTATAAGCGACGATTTTGCACAAAAATAAGCGATTTTGTAATTTTCTTGACCTCTCGTATCTCATATCAATCGGATCTCCGCGCGCGTTACACGTAAAGTATTTTCGAAGCTTTCGGATGGACCGGAAGGGGAGGTGAGGGGCGGCCGGATTCGGAGGGTCGCGGGGCGCAGGTCCCCTCGCAGCGCGGGGTTAGTAGGTTCGCGATGTCGCGTCGTCGTCGGTCGGAATGCATTCGCGGACGTAAAGTAGCGACCTGAGGTGTCGTCGTGTCTCCTACCTGAGGTCGGTCACCTCTTAAATATTTCGAAGCTCGTATTTCCTTAAATAATAAAATTTGGCAAATTCCTGGAGCGCTTTTTAGAGAATTTAATTATTACAAAATATGGGTCAAACCGGAGATGCAAGGTCATCTTTTGATGTCAACGAACCGGTAGTCTAGTACTCGAGCCAGGTCGATGACGCCGGGGTCATCGGGTTAGAGCCAGCGGGCGGCAGCGGGTCGGCCGGCCCAGCTCGGTGGGCTCGCTCGACATCGGTCCGGCAGTGAATGTGTACGGCTCGCGATCGCGAGTAACGTTCGGTCGTTGAGACTTGTGTGTCGGCGTAAATTCCGAAGTCTGAAGTGTGTTCTGCTGGTCGGCCGGTCGGTCGGGGAGGCCGCCGCGGTAACCCTGCCCGAATTAGTGCAGCGTACGGGACTAAAATAGAGAGGCGGCGTGTACGGTTACACGCGCGTCAATGTCGGCGCGCCGGCACGCGCGGTAAGCTTACACTGTGTGCTCGCGGCGCGCGCGACCAGCCCTATATGTGCTGCCCGCGCCACGTCGCCCGTGCCACGCCGCGCCGCACCGCACCTCGCTTCTCCGACGCCATTCTATTTTTGAATCCATCTGTCTAATTCACTATGTATATTCTAAATTTTACACCGGTCTAAATATACCCGTCCTCGTATTAGACGCCGTTCGCATGTTTTGTAAAACCGTGCTACGGACGCGAAGAAAAGTGTTGGGAAGATATGAAACGGAAGATTGAAGTTATGCCAATGAAGCGATGCCGGGATCGGAGAAGACGTCAAAGTGTTAAGCGTTGTTCGCTTAAGCTGGTTGACTTCGGGTCAAATTGTCTATTTCATATCATTTGGTCCCCTTCAACCAGCTGTAGTTGACATCTGCTTCGCTTTCTACATCACAAAGTCATCACGAACATGTTAAATACATACCGACGAGCTTGGACTTTGTAAATTATAAATTGTGCTCATTAAATAATTCAATTTATTACAATTGGAATAAAAACTACACGCCTTTTAAAAAATATGTAAAAAATAAATTAAAATTATTTTAATCAAAATTTTCAAAACTCCTTAAGTATATTACGTATGAAAAAAGTTGAAAAACAAAGTAATATACACATTCTCATAAAGTATCATTAGTTAAATGACAAAATAATTAATGAATCTCTATAACAACGCTAGATTCTTATGATTCTATAAACAAAACAGTGGTCTGTGTGTATTTCAAAGTTCTGGGCCAATTCTAATCAAATCTTTCTATCAACAAAAGAATAATGTCAAAATCAATGTCAATTAAATATTATCGTTGATAAAATTATATTACAATGCGACGTTTAACTAATGTTTCACGCTAAATATCATCGAAGTTAATTTTAATTGCTGTTATTTTGCAATGGTACAGATAATAAGTATACAATAAAAATATTTTCATTAAGATTATACACGGTACATAACTACATAGTTTGTATAGAAGAATGAATGAATGGGTATAGAGTTAACAGACTCTTCTAAGTCTGGGAAAACACTCGAGATCAAAGTAATTAATTTCGAGCATCCTTTGAAGTCACACGAGCAAAATGTTATAAATGCTTTAAGTTGTTAGCTAACTATTTTGCTATTTTGTGTTGCGGTCGGCGGGTCTTTTGTATCAAAGGTAACCTCAAAATAATTTTTAATGCTATTATGTCGAATGTCTGCCGCTGCTTATCGGCGGAGTCGCTGAGGCTTTTGCTTTTAGCATTATTGATTGGTCCGAGCGTAAGTTTAAGGGAGTTGGCACGCAAACGGAAAATCGTATAGCGAGGGTGCTTAGTTGAGAAGGATACGGATTACGGGGATGTATACGATAATACTTGGACCGTACGCGATACACTTTACGTACAATCCATATCTTATTTTGTTAAGTGTAACATAACTTGATTGAAAAAATAAAATTAAAAATATATATTTAGGCGTTGACTTGAGAGCCTCCTTCGTTTTTCGCCTTAAATATAAAAAATAATTTCAGTGAAGTAATATAAAAAGAGGAAAAGGAATAGTCTCCAATATTGAGAATAAGATACGCAAAATATTCAGTTTTCATAAAAAATGCACTAACTATTTATGAAATTACTGCAATGGACTAAAAATTATTCCAAAAAAAAAAGAAAGGAGAAGAGATAATAGAGTAGGTACAGATCGAGATACGAGTGAAAGATGTTTTACATTGTGCTGGTCCGGATGCTTAGAAGCGATAACATGACAAATGACTTTAACAACAATGAGCTTACAACACAACTTGTTTTTAATGCAGACAACGCTTGTCTGTTCATTCGTTTTCTTCTTCTTTTCTTCTCAAAGCTCATTATGCGCCGTTGTGAAAATCATTTGAAATTAAATTATTGCACGCCTCGGGTGTGTTCTACTCTCGAAAGGCCGCGTTGTGACAAGTTTACTACATAATTCTGTTGAAATACCCGAAATTAAATAATAAACTTATAGAAAAAAATATGTTTTTACAATTAGCAACTTCAAACATGACTGTAGATTGTTTTTTTACTTATTTAATTTAATTTATGTGATAGAAAAAAAAATTAACTCTGTCCGTAGATCTGTGCGTCTGTTTGTTCCATCGATTAAGAAAAATATGGGCAATGAAATGAGTTCAATCTTTTTTAAACGTTTCCATTTATCCTAAGGATGAGCCCTATTGCCTTATTAAACTCTGAATGGTTTAAAAGATATTAATCAACATTTTTTGATATTTCATCTTACGGTTTCCTGTTTATAGTATAAAACGCCTCACACCGTGCACTTTTTGGATTTGCTTAACTATTTTCAAATTGTTACAGATATGTTATTGGTCAGGGCTTGCATATTATTTAGAAGTTAGGGTCCCGTTTCTTTTAAGGCTCGGGTCTCTCCTCAACGTGAGAATGATTAGTGATCGTCCATTACGGAAATACCAAGTATTTATCTTTATTCAATACATTATAAAAAATAAATATAAACAAAACAACGTGAATATATAATTTTTTAAATTGTAATTTAAATTTTGATTTTATTGTACTACTTACAAACAAAAGTTAAAGTTGGTTAAAAATAATAAATGCGGATAGCACGCAAATTATTAAAAAAGATTCAATACTTTCATAAATATGGAAAATTATATAAAATAGCTTAATTAGGATCGTCTTTTTTGCAAAAATATTTTTATTTTTTGATAACCTAACGATACTATAAAGAAGAAGGGGCAAACCGTCCCCACCCTTGTAGCACTACAGGACATATTATATCAAATGAAAGGGCTTAAAAAGTTTGTCATTTTATTGTATGACGAAAAATCTCTAAACCATGGGAGAAAAAAGTTAATGAGGGTTAAAGGTTAAAAAAAAGTTTAAAAAATCAACCTGTATTATTGCACTATTTTATAGTGTTGCTAATAAGGAACAATTTTTGGGAAGTAATGATATACAGCAAACTTCATAAAAGTGGTATATTTTGATAAACTGTCTCATATTTTGAATAATAAAATGCTAAAAAAAAGCTATTTCCTTAATTTATTCGCACATAATTACTTTCTAGAAATTGTTTCTTACTTGTAACGCTGTCGAATGGTGCAATAATACAGAATGTATTTTTTTTAATTTGCGGGTTCGAATCCTGGCCTGGAAAATTGGTTTATGTAAAATCTAATGATGCAGATAAAACAATTACATTATTAAAAACCCCCCGACACAAAAAATAAACTCTAAAAAATAATAAATAATATTTTAAACCTATTATAATTATATTATCTCATATAATAATTATGTAAGTTGAAATAATTTTATTTTCCAATCGTCGCCTCGTCGGGGGACCGCTAAAGTTTATAAAGTTTTTTTACAACAACAGCTAATTAATTATTACGAATTACATTTAAGTAGGTATGAGCAAATTTTTTCGGAGTAAATTCTTTTGCTCATTCTGCGACTAGGACTACACGTGTTTTTTTCACATAGCGGTCCCCCGACGAGACGACGATTGGAAAATAAAATTATTTCAACTTACATAATATTATATGAGATAATATAATTATAATAGGTTTAAAATATTATTTATTATTTTTTAGAGTTTATTTTTTGTGTCGGGGGGTTTTTAAAATTTTTAATTTTACTTTTATTTTATCCTTTTTAAAGTAGGTATAAATAATGATTACCTTACCATATACATACTTTCAAGTTCAACATCATTGAAGTAACATGGTAGCAAATTTCGAATCGATAGAACATATGGACGATGTCAGATCCCCTCATCAACTAATAAAGAAAAGATGATCTTCAAACGGCTAATCAGGTCATGGTTACCTTACCATGTTCTTCAAATATTGTTGAAGTAACACGGTACCAAATTTCGAATCGATCGGACATAAAAAAGTTAGTCAGATCCCCTCATCAACTAGAAAAGAGCTGATCATCTTCAAACGGCTGATCAGGTCATGGTTACATTAGCATGTTCTTTGAATATCGTTGAAGTAACACAGTACCAAATTTTGAATCGATCGGACATTGGAAAGTTAGTCAGATCCCCTCATCAACTAGAAAAGAGCTGATCATCTTCAAACGGCTGATCTTCCCACCACCAATTTTCTCATCAAACGAAGCTACGAACACTGTCGATTAAGTCATCAATATTCTCGTTCAGTGCGCTTTCATTTGAGACCTTACTCGAGTATATTTGCACATTCGGATTTTCTTCCCCGCTTTCACCCCCCACAACTTTTAAACGGCTCAACCGATTTTCATCAAACATGTCTAAGAACACTCGCATGTAAGTCACCTTTAATACAAAAGAAACTAAATTGAAATCGCTTCATCCGTTCGGGAGCTATGATGCCACAGACAGACAGACAGACAGACACACCCACAGACAGACAGACAGACAGACACGTCAAACTTATAACACCCCTCTTTTTGCGTCGGGGGTTAAAAATACATATAATTAAAGCAAATATTATTTTAAAACGATTATGCACTCAAAAATAGTAAAAAAATCATATTAAATGGTGAACTATTCTTCTGGGCGTTGTAAGAGAAGTCTAAAACAAATTAGAAATAGCAATTTAACCCTATGGAGTGTCGAGTCCGACTTGATGAAAACTTAAACTGCATCATTAGATTTTTAATAACTCAATTTTCCTAGCCAGGATTCGAACCCATAGATTGTAAAAAAAAATAAATCCTGTATATTACACCATTTGATAGTGTCGCAAGTAAGAAACAATTTCCAGAAAGTAATTATGTGCGAAAAAATTAAGAAAATAGCTTTTTTTTAGCATTTTATTATTATTCCATACATTTCTTCAAAACATGAGGCAGTTTATCAAAATATACCACTTTTATGAAGTTTGCTGTATATCATTACTTCCCAAAAATTGTTCCTTATTAGCAACACTATAAAATAGTGCAATAATACAGGTTGATTTTTCGTCCATACAATAAAATTACACACTTTTTAAGCCCTTTCATTTGATATATTATGTCTTGTAGTGCTACAGTAGTGGGGACGGGCTCCATACAAAAATGCCTCTTCTTCTTTAATTAATAACCCAAGTGCATTCAATACACTCTGAAAACTAAAATAAAGGGCCATCCATATATTACGTCACGCAAAGTTTCGACTTTTTGATTTACCTGTATTTAACATGTACCTGTCACACTTAGTATGACCCCCCCTCCCCCATCAGGTGTGACGTAATATGTGGATGGACCCTAAGTAATAAATAGTTTTTTTTATTCAGTGTATAAACGAGTTCTGATAGCACCTATCGAACAATAGTTTAGTAATATTTTGTATTTCGGTCTAGAAAATACTTTTACGTTAGGCGCCATAAAATATGTGACTAAAGCTGGCTTGCGTGAAATTGTTCTGTTGTATGATACTGACATTTTTTAACAACAGCACCGCTATGACTCGTACATTTTTAAATATCAGAATAAAAATATTAGCTAAATTGCGACAGAAAAGATTGCGGATTTTTTATTTTTGACTAGTCCCCGACACAAGTAATTTTGTTCTGTCAAAACTATGAAGTGGAATAAATAAACAACTGCACCTACATCTACCAACCTACTGCGGCCGATATTTTTAAATAAACTAAGCGTGTCAGCTTACAAACTGACACACCTATAAATATTTTACAGTCAAGTGACAAATTGAACACAGTGAACAATTAGTATGGGAAAAGCCAATCGTCGTTTTTAGAGTTCCGTAGTACTTAAATATGGAACCCTTATAGTTTTGCTCTGTCCGTCCGTCTGTCTCTCTGTCCGCTCTTCCAGTTTCTGTAATTATGAATATAAATGAATGAAATTTGGTACAGTTATGTACTGTATATAGATCTCGGCTTTGGCATCTTAAAATAAAATAATTTAATATTTTAGGGGTGGCTCTGCATACATGTAAAGTGGGGAGAGAACGAAAAATATTTTTTCATTTTACCCAATCGTGTGGAGGATAGGTCTTTTAAAGTAAATGAAAGTAAATTACATGCATGACTTTTTTACAAAGTCAACCATTTTGAGAAATCGGCCTCCAAAGTGGATAAGGGACAGAAACTCTTGTGAAAATCTAAATAAAACTTAACGGTTTATGTGTAACAAGTTAAGTTTTAATCTACAAATTATATTGTATATTATGTATTGCTAGACTATTTTCTAAATCCTTCTCCATCAGATTATGTTTAGCCTTTCATTAAGACATAATTTTCCTTTTTTATTTTTATGAAATGAACCAGGAAACGAGCAGACGGATCGCCTGATGGTAAGCGATTACCCCCGCCCATGGACACTCGGAACACCAGAGGAGTTGTACTTGTAACTCCTCTGGTGTAGCGACTTGCGTTCCTGGTCCTTCAAATCCCCAATTCGCCCCCTTGGGCCTCCGGTAACCTCACTCACTCGGCAAAACACAACGCAAGTGTTATTACACACCGGTTTTCTGTGAGGTCATAGTATTTATTCAGTCGAGCCGGCCCATTCCTGCCGAAGCGTGGCTCTCCCACAGTTACTTTACGATTGACTTTGCAAGAACTATGTGTAATTGATTGTACTGTCGGTTCTTGGTGGAAATTCATGTTGAACACTAATAAAACACTGGAAAAAGTGCACGAAAAATTGTGTTTTATTAGTGTTTGCAAGAACTGTTTTAAAATTTTGTAGTGAAACAATTTTACATCAGGCGTTTTATTTTTTAATATATAAATCACTATCCAGTCCAATCCAATTTAAATGACGGGCGACCCTTAAGTTCGGTAATGTATAGTAACATTTTGTACAATCCCAACTCCTCATTAATTTGGTTAAGCCGTCGATTTGTTTCAACCGCTACTACTTAAAAAGAATTCCAATCTCTTTTGGTACCGCTTCAAATATTTAATTAGTATTTTAAAGTAAAATAGTATAAATGATAAAACGAATAAGTCCTTTTATAAATATTTCTTACTATATTTTCTTTCTTGAATAACTAATGATCTTCTTTGAATCCTGAATCTGAATGAATTCTTTTTCCTGCCTTTCTCTGTAAAACTAATAACTTTCAATTTCCACAAAATATTAAATATAGAATTACACCCGCGCGCATAAAATGAAAAAGTTCCTAGAAACATCTTTATAACTAAAGTCGATGTTATAATTTATGAATTTAAAGTAATTTTTAACATAGCGCTATTTTAATGTACCTACTACAAGTGTAGATTGAAAATAAAACTCTATCTTTCCGTCCCAAAGTTTTCTCTCGTATAATAGCAGTTTTCATAAATAAAATGTAACATTTAATGTTTGTTTGGTATCATAAAGTTTCGTTAGTTTACAGAACATGACAGTAGTTTGTGAGAGAGGGTCGCAAAAACGCCGGCGGCACTCGGGGCGCGGCGCGCGGCGGCGGCGCGGGCGGCACGGGAGCGGGCGCGGCGCGACTCGCTGCCATAAATCACGAGCCCCCGAGATCCCCTAATCTCATAACAACTACGAATCGCTCCGAATGTCGCAACAAAAGTTTGTAAATTTAATAAATGCTTCATAATTTTTCATTAAGCACAACCTCCGCCTACCTCGCCGTAATCGTCGCGTCGCGTGCTCGTTCGGCGCGCAAAAAGCCTTTTATGCATGTCATGTATATTTTTAACGTTTCGGGTCGTTTCGGTGACATTGGCGCGGGCGGGGGCGCTTCACTTGAATACGACTCAGAAGGAAATCACCTGGCGAGCCATTAACCTAATTCACGGCCGGCCGAAGACAGGGCGCGGGCGTCGAGGGCGCGAGCCCCGCCATCGCGCCGCGCGCCGCGGCTGTAATAGCATGGAAATAAGGCGGCGGCGAAGGAATCGGGCCAATCATCCCCGTTCGCGTCTTCGCGGCGACTGCGAGCCTCGATAAGCGCATACCCGCTCAAATTATTATTTTCTAATAATAACATTCGCGTTTATTTTACGAGGCTTCAATTTCTCCGACTGTATTACCGCTAATGTAAAAAAGAATTTTATGAATATTTAATGTACCTGTTACTTGATGCCTCTTAGATTTTACTGAAAAGGTCATCAACATCCTATATTTATTGGGCTGGAAGATTCACCTTTATAATTTAAGGTTATTATAAATCTTAAAATATCGTGTTCACGGTATGTGAACTCTCGTTTTGTTTATAATATAGATGTTTTTAGTTTTATAAGGGAATAAAGGAAATTAGTCAAAAATTGCTTTTTTATTTTCTACTAGCTTTTGCGCACGGCCGAGTAAATACATTATCCCGCGGGAACACGACTTTTTGGGGATAAAAAATATCCTATGTCCTTTCCAGGTATCCAAAGTATGTCTATACCAAATTTCATAAAAAACGGTTCAGCGGTTAAAGCGTGAAGAGGTAACAGATAGACAGACAGACACACTTTCGCATTTATATAGATATAGAAGATAGAAGATTTTCATATTAAACGTTACGACAAGAATGTTTTAATAGTTTTTTAAATTAATCTCTTTAAACTACAAAGGTCCCTAGTCGCTACGCATAGCGTAGCTCGTAGCGAAGGTCGTAACGCACTGCTACGATGCTACGAGAAGGTGTAGCTGCCTACGAATCATCCCGCTACGATCTTTATGGGCTGCCGGCTGATGTCACTATGACATTTTGTAATTATACTTTTTACATTGAAATGCATACTAAAAGTAAATCTCGTAGATTAGTAAATACTAGCATTGTTCCGAATAAAGAACAAAATTTTATCTTAGGTACCTGGTACAAATCTTTCTGAAATGCGGCCCATAAAAAGTATCGGTTCTAATATGCAACGTTCAAAAGAGTATATTTTAAGAGTATTATTTTTCGCAGCCCTCTTAAAATTTGCAGAAAATAGTTTATTCAGCTCAACGAAAATAAAGTCAAAACGGTTGCACACTTCCTGTTAATTTAATAAAGCGGTGACCGCGTATTGACTACACACGAAACGCGAAAGCCGCAAATAAAGAATAAGTGAAATGTCAAGAGATTTCATTTCCGTTGCATTACCGCACAATGGCTGGTCGGAATTAAATATTTCAGGTGCGGCGTTCGCGAGTCGGCGCGCGGGGGTTGATGAAACTGCACACTCCGCACGGCCCTGGGAAATTTAATTATTGTTTCAGGGCGCCGCCGCCGCCGCGCCACCGCCGCCGCCTCGCCACCGCCACCGCCGCGCCCGCGCCGCGCCGTTCCTCTAAACGGCCGAGGACAGTTCTGTGACGCTTAATTAATTTTCGTGTCGAGTTATTATAATTACACGGTTACCTATTGTAGTCCGACACGCTCTTCGAATTCCCTGGTATTCATTATTAATTATTTTTTTCTTATAAGATATTTTACTTCGCATTACTTGATTGAGTTTTAATCTTCTGAAGGTTTTGGCTTACAAAGGAGTACGGTATATGTTCGCCATTAAATTGATATGGTAGTTAGATACTTTGTCAAAGGGTACACTGAGATTAGACTTTAGTGTTGATATTCTGTGACTATAACAAATAAAAAAATGTTGTAAATTTGGTCCTATTTCTTATCACAGAATAAAGGACTTTATTAATTAGACAGGTACTTGCATAATATATTGCGCCTATTTGCTATGAGGACTATGAGGCTATCACAAACTACATATCTTCCATATCTACATATATACGATATCTACATATATTCCATTAAATTCTGGCCCACATTTAGATGAAATAAAATTCAGGTTGGGCACAAATAAAAGCTAATTTTTATTTGTACCCGACCTCATTTTAGATAGCACGTAATAAATGGACTGTAGTGGGTTTGTTATCCGTACAACTATACCTTCGCTCGGAATAATAAAAGGTTCTCGAGGGACATCCGGAAATTATATTTTATTGAGAAATTACTAAAGTTAGCCTTAATTTATTGTACCTACGTTGAAAAATAAAACTGTGCTCTATAGATGAGCACCACTAAAACTATTCCTTAAATCGACATATTGTAGTTTGTGAAATGACTTTAACACACTCAAAAGTTTTCATCGCTGTATCTTCGTAGCACTAGCGGAGAAAATATTTGTTGTGAGTTGTAACATCAACATTTGTCAACCAACAAATATCTAGCTATTTCAGTGGTTTCGACGATCGGCGGCGTCGTATCGCAGTCAAGTAATAATTGGAGTTTAGTGAGTTCAGAAGCGACAAATCACGTCTAACGGGCGAGTGTATGCAGTCGCACGCGGCGCTGTCGACTCGCACGATCACTTACCCCGATCATTACATAAATCGCGGGGCAGCGAGGCCGCAACCGATATTGCGTCTGGGCTTACTCTGCATAAATAAATGAATATAGCACTCGGGAAGCGATCAGCTAATGGGATATGAATGAAGCGCGGTGGGCTACACGAGCTGGAGTCTAATGGAATTCGCTTGTACGCAAACACGCCGCGGCCCTCACCTCACCTGCCGCTCCTCAGGCGCGCGCGGGCTAATAACACTCGGCACTCGATCATCTTATAATATTCAAATTACCAATCACGGCCAACAGTTATATTGACACCTTAATGCGTCTCAATAAATAATTGGTTTATTAAATAATTTTTGTGTATCTATTTGATCTAATACACCCTAAAATATACTGGACTAGTTGTTACCCGCGTAAATACAGTATTTCAAAGGTACACGGTAATTTTTCGGTATAAAAGTAGCATATATTTTAATGCAGAGTCTAAATTACTACCATACTAAATATTGTATGTGCAAGAAGTATTGTGTATTATTACTGTGATACTAAATATCATCTAAATCCGTTTTGTAGTTTTTGCGTGAAAGACTAACAAACCTCCATCCTTTCATCCTCACATAATTTCACATTTATAATACTAGCTATTGCCCCCGGCTCCGTCGCGTAAATACAGTATCCTAAAGGAACACTGTACTTTTTCGGGATAAAAAGCAGCCTTTGCTATCTAGAGCCTAAACAACTTTTCTTTTTTCTTTTCTAGCTTTCCACATCCATCCATTCTCACAAACTTTCACATTTATAAATAGGATTAGTACGATATAGTCCAGGTAAGTAGGTAAGTGTTATACGAATCAGGCCATATTCAGACGGATACTTAAAACTCAAAGTAGAGTTATACTAAGCTAGGTAAATGTTATGCAAAAAGATATAATCGTAAACATGTATAGAAATATTGATTTAATTAGAATTTTATTTCACTCATATTTGCCACAGGTAGTTACCGCACTCATGTAAAAATTTAATGCACTTGCCAACATTTAAATGGTTCATTAATTTGAGGTAGTTAACGTAATTTACTTTATTATTTATTTACTTTCAGTTAAATTTATATTTGTTGTAGGATAAATTGAATTTCAGCATGTGAAAAATATATTTATTAATTTTATTTAGTAGTAGATAAAGTTTAAAAAGTCTTGTTAGCATAATACCTGTTAGATAATAGATATTAGAATATTTGATTAATAGAATAATTTGACGACCCCTGTAGCTCAATGTTTGAGCGTGTTGGTGCTCAAGCCGGGGGTCGCGAGTTTGAATCCAGCTGAAGGAACAAAAAGTTTATCTGTGTTCCTGAGTCATAGATGTCTATTAAATATGTGTATAATATAATAAAAATCTTCAATATGTGTAAAATATGAAAGTATTAAAAATATTTCCGTTGCCTGGCACCCGTAACACAAGTTCTTCTAGAACTTACCACCGGACCAGGTTGACCGTGGTATCAAGCGTCCATAGATATTATTATTATTATTGATTTTATTTTTTGGAATCAAGAAAAAAAATCAACACTTTTGTAAAGATTCACCACCCGCTGGTGCCTACGAAGTAGAGTATATTGATGGGTTTACTTCATTCAATTCTTATTGCCGAAAGGGACAATGTGGCGAGAAACTAGAAAGATATTGTGAGGAATGGCGTTCGGGTCCATAAATATTCAGTGAAGTGGACTGTGCCTGAGCCCTAATAAAAATCTCAAACTTTAGCTCTATGCTAATGTAATGCTTAGGTAATAAGAGAAATGTTTTTACTATTTCTGAAATCTATATATTATATGTCACCGTAAAATTGTAAAAACAGTTGATTGTAATATAACTAGTGAAATTGTAAAATGTTGATAGACTTCGGACGCGAATATGCGGCCTATAATAATTTAACAACGGCCTACAATTTCGTTAGATTATAAATATATAGTTATTAACCTTTCGACATATATTAACAATCTCGTTGGTCGTTTTATAATATAACGGTTTTTACAATTTTACGGTGATATATATAAAATAAAGTCGTGTTAGTTACACTATTTATAGCTCAAAAACGGCTGAACCGATTTGGCTGAAAATTGGTGGAGATATTTTAAAACCAGGAGAAGGACATAGGGATTCTTTTTATCCCGTTCCCGAGGGACTCAAAACTCGAGAACGGCTGGTTTGGCTAATTTTGGTGTTGAAATAATTGTGAAGGTTCAGGAAAGGTAAGCAGTAATAAATATTGGAAAAGGTGTGGGTTGTATGAGTAAGTTCCTATTATATAATTACTCATTCCAGTTCACATTTAAGACAGAACAACGTGTGTCGGGACAGCTAGTAAAACCACGTCCACCAAAGTCATGTTTCGGGTCCTCCATTTACCAACGCTCAACAATTAGGGTATTTATGTTCGTATCAAGTTGTGCAGCAGTCTTTAATGGAATAAAAACAGTAGGGACTAAAATATTATTTCAGCTTTATAAATCTAGCATTTTCCGCATCGGTTCCATAACAAACACTATCGCTGGGGCTTGATAAAACAAACTAATCAAGTAGTTAAATGTCTGCCGTGTAAATTTACGTGCCAAAGAAAGTGTGCCAAACTTCAAAGCATATTTTACTTTTGGTGAGGTAGAAAGAAATTCTGCTCCGTTTCAGTATTTATACGCTCGAGTTTGTACAAGTTTTTAATTAAGTGTGTATAATATTTTGTACACACTATATTTTAAAACTAAAACGAAATACTAGTTGAGCGTATTAAGCCGCTGTTGGTTTAAAGGTAATACAATTTACTCGTGTGTTTAGTTATTAACGTTAACTTATAAAATATTAAATTCTATCGTTGCTTGCGTTCACATCCGATTTTAGACAGCATTTTTTTCATTTTAAACGGTAGTTTTTACTTACATATATTGTCATTAATTTTGATTACACTACGCATGTATCGTACCTGAAACAAACAATAGATTTTATTACAACCAATCATTAATCACCTTTATCAAACATTAGATGTTGGCCGTGACTTCGTGTGCGAAAAAAGAAATACCATAGAAACTGTACATTTGCCGTAGTAAAAAGTAGCTTATGCCCTTCCCCGTGGTCTACTCTCTGTGTCAAATTTCATCAAACTAGGACCAGAGCTTATTCAATGCAAACAAAAAAAAAAACCGGTTTATTTATTATAATAGGTTGGGGAAAAAGTCTTTTCGCATTATAGTATGTATGAACTTGTCATAAAATATCTTGGGCTATACCAATTGTATCTGGCTGATTTTGATATCATTAAAAAGTTTTAATTTTACAGAAGACAATTCCAAATTCAAATTAGGTAAATTTGAGATTTTCATTTGTTTTTCTTATTGTTAAAAAGAGTGATTCTTATGAAGAATTTCGATACATTTTAAAATTTTATTACAAAAAAGGTAAAAATGCAACACAAGCCGCGAAAAAAATTTGAGATGTTTATGGACCTAATGCAGTATCTGTGAGAGTAGCGCAAATTTGGTTTAAGCGTTTTCAATCCGGAAATTTTGATATCAAAGATGCACGTCGCTCTGGTCGCCCTGTTACGGACAAAACTGTTGCCATTTTTGAAAAAGTGGAGCAAGATCGGCATATTAGTAGTTACGATGTAGCTGAAGAACTGGGGATTGACCACAAAACGGTTTTGGCGCATTTGAAAAAAGCTAGGTACACAAAAAAGCTCTATATTTGGGTGCCTCATGAGCTCACTGAAAGAAACCTAATGAACCGTGTACTCATTTGTGATTCTTTATTACGACGTAATGAAACCGAACCATTTTTGAAGAAGCTGATAACTGGTGATGAAAAGTGGATCACGTACGACAAGAACGTGCGAAAAAGATCGTGGTCAAAGGCCGGTCAGGCTTCACAGACTGTGGCGAAACCCGGGTTAACTCGCAACAAGGTATGCTGTGTGTGTGGTGGGATTGGAAGGACATTATTCATTATGAGCTGTTACCGTCAGGCAGGACCATCAATTCTGAACTGTACTGCGAACAACTGATGAGATTAAAGCAAGAAGTTGAGAGAAAGCGGCCGGAATTAATCAACAGAAGGGGTGTGGTTTTTCACCATGATAACGCTAGACCTCACACATCTTTAGCCACTCAGAAAAAATTACGGGAGTTTGGCTGGGAGGTGTTAATGCATCCGCCGTATAGTCCTGAACTTGCGCCTTCAGATTTCCACCTGTTTCGGTCGCTGCAGAATTCCTTAGGCAGTGTCAGGTTGACATCACAAGAGGACTGCCAAAACCACTTGTCGCAGTTTTTCCATCAGAAGCCCCAAAAATTTTATAGCAATGGGATCATGTACCTACCAACAAGATGGCAAAAAGTTATCGAACAAAATGGCACCTATATACTTTAGTCACTTGTAAATAAACTTTATAAAAAAACCTTTTGAATTTTTATATAAAATGCGAAGAAACTTTTTCCCCAACCTAATATTGTAGTATTTATCAGTCCTGAGGCGTTCAAAATAACGGCCAGGAATTCTTACTTCTTGTCAAGTGCCGACAGGTTACCTTCAACAGTCTTATAGCATTGTAATTATCGCATATAGAGTATAAAGAATATTACCTTGTGCCCTTCGTTAAATATTAGTACCGGGAAGACCAAGCTTTGCTCGCAGTCTTAGTAGAACGGTAAAAGAATTAAAAATAGATTTACCAAAAAGAAATAAAAAGAACCACAAAAATATTCGCCTGACTGGGGTTCGAACCCGAGACAAAAAAATATGCCAACAACGCAAAAAGTCCAATGCTAATACGCAGCGATCGTACAACCAGATTTGACGTTTAGAAATCGAAGTCCCTCATACTTACTAATAAATAATTGTACCTGAATTTATGTATGTTTTTTTATAAATTAAATATGCGCAAACATATATAAATTAAATATTATGCGCAGTTTTCCAGGGATAAGATTTTTATCCCCTAAAACTCCTTGCATACTAAATTTCATGGAAATATTTGCCGTTTTCGAGATTCCGATCATATATTTACAGGATTGTCTCGTACAAACTATTGATTAATAACTTATTATTATAATATTTGAGCTTGCAATTAAAACAAAAATACTTTATTACTTACCTATTTATAAAATAGCAATATCTAAACGATGAACTCGAAATCGTTAAAATATTTCGTTGTTTCGTGTTCCGTTGAATCAATATCAATATTCATTCATAGCCATGACTTAATTAGGAAAATTACCTGAACAACGCCTCAAACCCTCTTGCTTATTAAAATGTAAACAAAATCATTATACGGAAAGGTTTCTTTACAAATAGACGTTGAGATGAAAAATTATTAAATTGGACATGTAATTCATGCGATCAGCTCGTTATACAAAATAAATATAAATTCAAACTTTTCAGTCTTATTACGTGTGTTGCTTGCAATTTTCTTTTGAATATATATAGGTATTCCTTTCTTCTTCTCTTTTTGTTTCTTTTTCGAAGAATACCTCCGTATTGCCTCCGTATTACGAAATTGACATTATTACTACAGTGCTTCGAACCTCTTTTAATTTAAAAAGTTAAAATATTTATCTACACTTTTTTATGGACGCAGATTTTGTCGTTCTAATTTAGGCTTGTAATTAGATTTTTAATAACAAAAATTGTGAACTTTTTTTACAAACATTCTTTTGAATCTGCATGTTTGTCTATGTAAATCTGCATGCTTGTGTAATTTGATACACACACACAATACACACATATTTGATACATGTCATGAAAATTTACGTTTTCAATTCATTTTTTAATAGCAACCTTGTAATAATTTGAAGACATGAATCCTAAAGTATAAAACCTATAGTAATATTTCAATACAAAGTTTCCTAGTAATACTATACCAAATTACACATTAGGAAACGAATCTTCGCCTGGGGTCGGGTAAGTTGTAACACACGAGCGAGGAAACTTCATCGAGGTCGCGGGCACCAATAAATATATCCTAAGTCGTATGTGGTTTTAAGTAAGATTGAAGTGTTTAGAATTCCTTACATAAACGTTTTGCTATAATATCGGAAAAGAGATCAGAAGTTAATCTATCGGCAACATTCCTCGCGTTTCGCCGGAAGGCACCGCCGCCGCCCGCCGCGCCGCGCCGACGACCGCCGCCGACCCGCTCCGGCCCTCCTGCACGCGACCGCCCTCTTCTCTACTACGACTACTGGCTAATCGATCTTTTTGTAACTCACTATGCGCCTATCTCGCAGCGATTAGTTTATATTCAAACTGCATTACATAACAGTTATACGAAGTTTGTTTGTGGTTTGTTATGGCGTAAGTTGAGGTCTCCAGAGGACTATTCTCGAGATCATATTAGTACATTTCTCTTGTACGTGAGCATTACGTTACAAAGGTGCTGTAGGTATACATTTGTAAACAACAGTTATAAAAAAAAAAAAACACTGGAGCTTTGTTTAAATGAGTTCAGAGGTTACTTTTATTTCAAGACATTTACAAGCAATGAATTAAAAAATAAAATTACTTACTAGAATTAGTATTCAATATTCATATACGGAAATTAGAGAAAACCACGTAAAACAGTTTCGATCATCTTGTGTCATCGACTATCGATTCAACAAAGAAATGAAGTTAAAACTAAAAGCCAATTTTAGTCTCGATATATTTCGAAACATTTTTTCACAAACAGCTTTCGTTGTTGTGCAAATATTATTGTTTGTGCGACAAATATTCACACCATGTGAATTTGTAATCCAATTTCCCCCTTGTTTGGCGACAACTCAAAACTACGATGTGTAATTAAATAAAATCACAAAAAGCTGCGTATATCTCGGCAAGGGTTCAAAGGGAAAGGCACTTCGATGATAAATCAGTCAGAGATATGTCCTCTCCGATTGATATATAAGACATTAGTGGATCGTCTATATTTTATTATTTCCAATTTGTTTCAGCGTTTCATACATTCCTCTTTTCTTTTCAACCGCAATCCTATTTCATTCATCTAAAGAATTAAGAAACTAAATTATTTAAGGCCTCTATTACAGAATGAGAAGCATACAAAACTAAGTTTTACTAAAATTGTAAGAGGTGTATTAAAATAATGTATTTCCGTACCTTGAAAGGAAGAAACGAAACCCTTATAGGATCACTTTGTTGTCCGTCCGTTTTTCTGTCAAGACCCTTTTTCTCAGGAACCCACGAGTTAGGTATCAAACTGGAATTTTTATTTTAAATACTCAGGTCTACTGTTCCTAGGAGCTGTAAAAAAATTAAACTTCTAAGCTAACACAATCAAAAGATACAGCCGTTTATGCCGCAAATTTTCGTCATTTGCAAGGAAATCAAAACCTACATGGTACTTCCCGTGAACTCAGAATCTTGAAATTTCGTACGAAGCAAATACTCATAGCACAGATAAAGAACACAGAAAAATTGCGAAAACCGTAAATTTTTAGTTAAATTATATAATAAAAATATTTTTAATAATTTTCAACTATGACTAATTATTTTTAATAATTTTAAACTATGACTAATTATTTTTAATAATTTTAAACTAGGACTAATTGACTGTCGTGATGGGTAAACTTTTACTTATATACCTACCTACAGGTTTCTACCGAACCCTAGGTGCGCGAGTCCAACTCGCACTTGGCCAGTTTTTTAAATTCGTTCCTTGTTTATAGGTATGTAATTGTAATCGAAGGCTTTCACGAGCTCTGCGTGTGTTGATATAAAGATGCAGGATTTTATATTTTACAATTTTTTTGACAGGTTAGTAGCGGTGACGTGTACCGCTACTAACCTGTCAAAAAATTTCACACCAAAACCAGACGATACGCGACTCGGTGCTGCATTTTTATTCACTACACTAAGGCCCACTTGCGCCAATCCGGGTTAAAGTTAACCCTGGGTTAAAAATCATGTTATCTCTCTCGTTCTTCGTATTTGTGAAAGAGAAAGCATGATATTTTAACCCAAGGTTAACTTTAACCTGGATTGGCGCAAGTGGGCCTTAGGCCAACTTGCGCCAATCCGGGTTAAAGTTAACCTTGGGTTAAAATATCATGCTTTCTCTTTCTCAATACGAAGAACGAGAGAGATAACATGATTTTTAACCCAGGGTTAACTTTAACCCGGATTGGCGCAAGTGGACCTAACACAGTAAGATAGCTTTACTTTTTCAAGAGTTCGAATGTCAAACTGGACCGCTCTGTATGCGCGGCGCCGCTCTTGTTATGAATTCTTCTGTACTGAATAAACTTAAATTTTGAATCACTATAAATGCATTGCATCGTATCGCCTTGTTTCGGTGTGAGCTGACCCTAAGCCCCTGGATAAGTGAATGGGTGTAGTTGGATTTGGATTGTGGCCCGTGTAAAATATTACAAGATCGTATAAAACTTAGGTAGGTAACCGTTTCGGGACCAAATGCGACTCGTATTTTATGACCCTATTATAAAACGCCCTAAGTGTGAGGAATTATTTTGGGATGGTACTTTTCGCAGCATTAAGTTTTTGAAATAATATTTCGTACGAAATAAATAACGTGTTAAATCAGACGATTAAAGATGAGAAAACTTTAAACTTACTAAGATTTATTATAACTAAAGTGTCATGTTTATAAATTTTGTATTTTTCTAAAATGAAATATCTACTTTAACAAAACGTTTGTTACGCAATCTACATACAAATATATATTTCAATATCGTAAAACCATTTTCTAAAAATAATGTCTGCGCGGATGAAACATTCTAGGATATAGAATCACGAGCGTTCATTTGGAAAGGCACGGGCATAAAATAAAGAAATGCCACGTGTAACTATGAAAATGAAATACGAGAAAGGGTTTATGAATTTGGGCACAAAGTTATGAAAGGAAGGTAAAGGAAATGGCCACCGGAATTTCCTCTCCACATGCCGTAACACGACGTACGTATTGAACTCGGCTTTACGAGAGGTACGTACACAAAATGGTATCCAGATCGATGGCTCGCTTATGATTACTTTCTCAAATAAGAATTCATAAAACATAATTATTATAAAACCTTTTTTTTTTTTTATTTGCGTTTAAGTAATAAATTTAATTGGCGATACATTTTTTTACTGAGGCGGTCACCAATCCAGTGTTTCAAAACTCGCTTAAAGCAGCTCTTGCTAATATTTTTCGGCAGGCGTGAAGATTGTACGTTTCACATTTCTTACTCGTTTTACAGTTAAAGTTTTTTACTAGTTTTCTATTAAGAGCATGTCAGTATTGTTTTCTATCATATTACTTCAAAAGTAATTGTAACGCAATCTGTAAGTATACAAAATTTAAAGAATTCATAATTAAGTATAATATAATGTACAGAAGTTGGCAAAGTTGGACAGACCGACGGAGAATCAGATGGACGGACAGAGCGAAACTATAAGGGTTCCTTTTAGTATTCTGGAGGTCAAAACCCTAAAAAGCAATATTAGGAAGGATAGAGATTGTAATAAAAATAATAGATTGTTAATTTAATTATTGTCTTAAAGATTTATGACATAGCCAATACACGATTTTGTGGTTGCGCAATGGTAGATTACTTTTCATTTTGTAATTTCTTTCACTCCTGCCTATAATTCAACTAAAAAAATAATATATTCCTTATGTATTAAGGAACCCTAAAAAAAAACAAAGTGGCTAAGGTTAAAGGCTTATTAATAATAATTATTTCCACTTTTATATAACATATTATGTTGATATAGTTTAAAGACCAACTGTGTACGTCTATGACTAATTGAATAGACAAAAGTTTACAATTTACAACAGCACAGTAGTAAAATTTGACCTGGGTTATAATCCTCAGATGGCCCCGACTCACCGAATTCGTTTGTAAATTGGGCATGTTTCTATATTCACAAATTAATGCTCAACAAACTTTCATAAAATAAAGCTAATAAGACAGCAGTCGTACCAGCATATTCAGTTTGGTATGCATACTTTACTATAAATCTATATATTTATATAAAAGAAACTCGTGTTAGTTACACTATTTATAACTCAAGAAGGGCTGAACCGATTTAGCTGAAAATTGGTGGGGAGATAATGACACTTAAAACATAGGAGAAGGACATAGGATACTTTTTATCCCATTCTCGAGGGACTCAAAACTCGAGAATGGCTGGACCGATTTGGTTTGGGATGGATTTTGGTCTTGAAATAATTGTGGAAAATCAGGGAAGGTACACAACACACAGTGAGAAATATTGGAAAAGGCAATATGTTGCAGGAGTAGGTGTAGTCATTTTTTCATTCCAGTTCATATTTAAGACAGAACAACGTGTGTTGGGACAGCTAGTACACTATAAATCCTTATTTAGTTATTTGTGTAATAAAAACCTTACAATGTCGTAAGCAGTCATTACGACATTATTAACAAGGATAAGCTTTCATTCCTAATTAGTTTTATGACCAACTGATTCTACAGTTACAAGCTGTTAATGAAGTGTTATTGTTCCCTGACCTTTACAAAAAAAGTCACAGACCAAGAAAAAAGCGAGTCCTACACTCAAATAGGCTTGTGTCCTAAAATGTGATTAGTGATTGATTCGTTCCTTTATTAGATGTTAAACCGAAATAACTGAATTTTTCTTTAAAAATCGATCAGCAACATTACTAATTACGGCTTTTTAGAAACCGATTTGAATTTGACGCGAAAACGCTGTAAACTATCTTGGCGGTTGAGTGACGTCACGAAGTGCACAACAAAACAAACCGTGAATGACGTCTGGTCTGAAATACCTACTTTTATATGTAGGCGCGTGCCTACATTTACAGGATATGTACAAAAAAGTATCTTGCGGGTATGTCGCTATCTGTGGCGACATGGTTAAACGTCAAACGTCTAACTCGCGGTTCGCGCGGTTTTAAAAGCAGTACGAACTAGGGCTAGATAAAAGACGGATAACTTTATTATATTCCCGTAGTGAATGTGATAATTTAATTGGTTTTATTGTGGAGAAGTGATAAAGTGACGTGATCTATGATAATTCGTTAATTGGAAATAACCTACGGACCTTACATGGCCACAAGCCCATTTATATATAATTTATTTTGTTACATTTAATTTAAAAATGAATTCTACGTTTTACAAGTATTGTGTAGTGCCCAAGTGTAAAAGCACAAGTGAAATGACACCGATAATGATAATTTTCGCTAGATTCGCTGAATTTGCTTTACTAAATCCAGCCTCCATCGCTAATTATTTTATACTTAATATAATATTTGGCAAAACTGGTCAACTTGAAGCTCTAAACGCAAAAATCAAAAAGATTTTACTCGGTTACAGGTACAAAGTTTGACGTTTTATGTTGTATTTACTACCAAAACGTCAACAACAACAATGGCGGACGCACTGTGTGACGTAATGCTTTCCGATTGGTGTTCACTGTCACAAGAATAAATTGATTATTTATAGATTTAAAACCCTGAAAATAACATTAATCTTAACTTCTTATATTGAAAAATATACTTAATTGAAATCTACAAATAATAATGAATCTATAGGTACTACAATCACACTGATTTATTCTTAGTGGACACAAGCCTATTGTATTACATACTTAATTTTCAATCTATTTATTAGCTTAAAAATACAGCTCTTTATAATAACAAAATGGTATCGCGTTTTGTAAACATGAAATACCTTTTGCGACCAAAGCTCATACATTTCTATAGAGTATTCGGAATAAATACATAGATATAAAATGTTATAGATATGTTGAATAGGTCGGTTCAAACGTAGTTCCCAAGTAATTGAGAGTTGTGTTGCTATTCACGCGGTCGGGCGGGCCTCGCGCAGGAACTCACAACAGGGAATAGATTCCTTTAGTCACATTTATGGCTAATATATTCATGGAACTTTCACAAAAATATTACGGAAGGCGTTCGTGTCCGCTTTATTATGGGTACGAGAGAGACAAAAACACATATATTTGCATTACCCACGGAGACAGGTTCGTTTGTGCCGTGGATAAATATGATAAGGACTGGTCGCTTTTATTTGGTTATCGTGTTGTTTAAATTGATACCCGAAATTCGTAGTACAAAAATAATACAAAAGTTTATTACAAATGTAATTCTCTAAAAAGTAATGAAATCTAGACAAAGCCGTGCCAAGTTTAAGGTTCCTTACTGCGATTTCTTTATTATTATAGTTAATGTTGTCTGACTTGGCCGTTGAACATTCTTTATACGTTAGTGGCTACAAGTCAATTTTGTTTACACGTAATGTTATACCTGTTGTAACTACATATGTCTGTTAAGCGAGATAATAGCCTATACTGGTATCGGTAATTGGGCGCTAGTGTCTCATTTTAGGCTGTTGTTGATTGTACAACACATGTATTGGAGCAATGGTGTCATGGAGCCCCTTTTGTACCCTCGTGTACCCTTCAACGGCCAAGTCACAAAACATTAACTATAATAATAAAGAAATCGCAGTAAGGAACCTTAGACTTGGCACGGCTTTGTCTAGATTTCATTACTTTTTAGAGATAAACAAGCAGCTCCATCGAGACTTGGCTAGTTTTTTACTGAATGTTTTTGGTGGGATTTCACTTCTTTTTGTAGAAATGTGGGCATATTGATTTATTTTACTAGATTTTAGTGTAATTTGTTTATTTAATTTGTGTAATGTTCGAGTAGAATAAAGTTAATTGTTCGACTATTTCTTCTTGCAAACTTGTAAGTATAAGTATCTGTATATACTAATTTAAGTATACTAATAGTTTGGTTGGGCTCTTGTGTTTTCTAATCAGGGTCACCAGGTACTCCAGGTCTTTGAGTATCCTAGTTTTTATAGTTTTCCCTTTATGTGGCCATTAAACCCTAACTCTACCAAATTTCAGCTCTCTGAGTTTATGGGAAGTACTAGTTCTATTCTGATGATCATGAGTAAGTGACTAAGTGAGTGAGTGAGTGTCATAAATGCGAAACTTTGCTTTCGCTTAACTTCGGAACTAAATGACCTACAGACTTAAAATTTTGGATTTTAAGTATGTGATTATAGCTTACTGGATAACGAAAATTTCTGCGTTCTGGCCTTATCCAGAGGTTCTCAAATAGGGGCCTGAAAATGCGGCGAAATGGTTCCAGTAAAGAATGGTACGGCAGTGTTTGCTTCGCGCTCGACTTGGCGGGGGCATTGCCGTGCCCCCAGATCGACGTTCTGGTCTTATCCAGAGGTTTTCAAATAGGGGCCTGAAAATACGGCGAAATGTTTCCAGTAAAGAATGGTGCGGCAGTGTTTGCTTCGCGCTCGACTTGGCGGGGGCACTGTCGTGCCCCCAGATCGATTATCCTAGTTTTTATAGTTTTCCCTTTATCTTTATGTGGTCATTATACCCTAACTCTGTACCAAATTTCAGCTCTCTAAGTTTATGGGAAGTACTAGTTCTATTTTGATGATCATAAGTGAGTGAGTGAGTGTCATAAATGCGAAACTTTGCTTTCGCTTAACTTAGGAACTAAATGACCTACAGACTTGAAATTTTGGATTTTAAGTATGTGATTATAGCTTACTGGATGAGGAAAATTTCTGCATTCTGGTCTTATCCAGAGGTTCTCAAATAGGGGCCTGAAAATGCGGCGAAATGGTTCCAGTAAAAGATGGTACGGCAGTGTTTGCTTCGCGCTCGACTTGGCGGGGGCACTGCCGTGCCCCCAGATACGTTTGATAGCAAGTGTAACAATTATTATTCGAAGTAAATATCATCAAACGACAATAGCATAGGCATACAAATAAGCTTTAAGCTTCGTCGTGTAAATATGCTGTTATTAAATTGTCCCAGCGAATTAGAATTACTACGCATTAATGTTACATTGTAAGTAGAATTACAGCTAAAATACGAGACGTGTATCCTCGACGTCCGTGGCCGTCAACGGGATGACTAATTGCGGAAACATAAGAGTAGTTGTGCTGATTTATGTGAGATAGAAGCTCTGCTTTTATCTTCTTTATAATGGATTGCTCCTGTTATGGTACCGCGAATTTACACCAAAGCTCTCCGAAAGTGTAGAAAATAAGTTTCTTATAATGTCAAAAGCTTATGTCTGTCTCGAACAAAAAACGTAAAGTAGAGCAATAACTCATTATTATTCGAATAATTACTCATTCTAATCTTAAGAGTTAAGGCTCTTGTTGGTGGAGTAATCGCCATATTTCTCGGTATTGTGCTTTACTTTTGACCTCTTAAATATAATTACTATTTGTATATAGTAATTATAAACAATAATTTTTGTATACAAAACGATTTTCGTAAAAAATAACCTGTAAATTTTTCTTAGAATCTCTTTGTGGTACTTTAGAGTTGTATGTTAAAAATTGTAAAGTCAATGTGAAGGTTACATAAAAGCATCTTACACACTATGTGTAAAAAAACAAAAAAACGCTACAATATTCCGTGAGATGCTACGAGATCAATATTAAATATCGGGTCAATTTAGAAAAATTAAAGAGTTGCAGGAGTTAAATTAGACTTGTAGTAATCTATTGTCATTACAATTCAACTTACATGGTGATCATTAGATGGCATGTATCCATTTTTAAAGAGTATGAAGAAGTGAATTAACCACTTCGTTATACTCTTGAAAAATCGATATATTGAATCGATAGCTGGTAGCAGTTGTAAAGGGTACATTATATTATTGCTAGAAATAGTTCTAGCAATAGTATATTGTGTAGGAAATGTATGGGCATTTTAATGTACTCGATATAAGCCGAATAGAAGTTTTATAGAAGCAATGAATGCACAAGTTGCATCGCCGCAACGGCCGCGGCGGCGCGGTTCGCGGTTCAGTGTGTTGGCAGCCTTAGTCGCCGGGCGGCGGCGCACGTCACGAACAGGCGCACGCGACGCGCCGCGCAATTTCCGCTTCGCTATCAGATGGCTCGCTGGCGCAACCACGCTCCGCTGTCAACCCAGCGGCGAGAAAAACGCGATACAGAAACTGAAATAAAATTCAGCGATGCGCGTGTACAGACGCATCAGAATAACGTTTCATATCTGTAACATGAAAATTCAGACGTGGATAGCGATTTTAAGCAGCAAAAGCTGTTTAAAATGGAGCCAAGGTATTTTCTATCGGGGTTTCCCTTTGTGTTTATTACGTCTGAAAGCTATCAAGAATGAGAAGGTACCTACAAACGATTGCCAAGTTATAAAGAAGGGAATTTATTATGTACAAATATTATATGGCTGTGTTCCTAAGGTCTTATTTCTTGTTATAAAAGTAGGTAATCTGGAAGTATGGATCAAACAATATTGAGTTAAAATATTTGGTTTTGGATTTGTATCCCAATACATTAGTAGTGATTGTACGGAAAAAGTACATGAAAATAAGGCAGTGCTATAAAAATGTACCATAAAAGGTTACATAGAATCAATTAAATTAAGTGGTATATTTAAGTGAGCCGCGGGAGTCTTAGCAGCAAGGAGTGGCCCGCGATTTAATCGCGCGTTTCGGTCTGCAACAGGAAGTGGGTCAAGCAGCGCCGCCCGAGCTATTTATTGCGTTTCCGTTTGAATTACAATAGATATACTTCAAAGAATACAAAATTAATCTATGAGCAGATTGAAAAGTTAGCGTGCTTTTAATCACGACTGCCCCGTCCCACGGTCTGATAAAATAAAAGCATCAGGTCGAAATCATGGGTTTGCAAAAAGCTATACCATTAAAAGTTCTTTTTTATTTGACTGCCGTTGAAGCGGGCTAAGTCTTAGTCGCTCTGCAATTACAGACAAGTGTCTTTAAATGAACCGGGCTCTCGAGCACGGTGCATCGCTTTGCACCCGAATGCTCCCTTTTCGCCGTCATGCCGTTTCCTCACTGTATTAATTTGATTATTTTATTTACATCAAAAAAGGATATCAAATAAACGTACACTTGTTGGAAAAATTTAAATAATCACACTATTAGGGCTTTAGATTTTTCATTAATAAAGATTACTTGTGTTTTCCTAGAAGGTTGGCTAGCTAAAATTAACAAAGATTTTACAGTGACTATGTGGGTGGTGAAATATTTGATTAAAATTATTTGTAACACTATTTTTAAGGATATTTTATCACTTTATAATAATTATTAAAGTTATTATAATAAAATAAATATAATAAAACAATATGTAATATTATAAATATTACTTATATTTGTTTGTTTAATGTTTTCATTGAATAGGCTCCAAAACTACTTGCCAATTTTGATGAAATATGGCACAGATATAGAGTACCTACACCACGGTGAAGGACATAGTCTATTTTATATCCCAAAACAGTATAGTGTTCCCGTGGGATACTGGATTTATGCGGACGGAGCCGCGGGCAACATAAATTATTCGATATTTTGTTGTCGTACGAAAAGCATATCGGTATGAAGCATGAACTAGTGGAAAACAGTATCAAAGTATCGTTATCAGTGAGTGTTCGCATACCTCGGAACTGTAAGCAGATGCTTATCATATTTCACATTATGGAACTGCCAAGCTTTGTGACATTCAAATGCTACAGTCAGATAGCTTCATACTTCTTCTGTAATTTACACAAAAATAATGCCTGCGTCTCTGGGACATATATACGAGAAAAAAAAAGATTTATTTTCATGCATTATTCATCTATGTGTCTTCGAACGTTTGCACGTCAAAACACGTGATATTTGAGTCGTGCAATAATGATATATTTTGTGGCATAAGACGTTCGGTAATACACAGTTATTTTTATGAAGAATCACAGCAGTAGTGAGATATATCTACTTTTAACGTTACCTATATTTTGACAACATCTGTGGCTCAGCCGTTAGCGCGTCGGCGTTCAAGCCGCGGGTTTGAATCTCGCCGAAGGAACAAAAATTGAATTGGGTCATTCATGAAGCTAGTATGAAGAAATTAAAAGCATTAAATATATTTCCATTGTCTGGTGCCCGTAACACAAGTTCTTCGAGAACTTACCACAGGACCACGATGACGTGGTGTGAAAAGCGTCCATATATATATTATAGTAGTTTGCAATTTAAATTCAAACGCCTTTTAAAATTATCTATTAACGTTTTTTATCGTGATAAACGTGTAGGTAGTTTCAGTCGATGATACGCACTTTTTGTTAATGTGTGTAAAATTTATCTCGATCACTATGTGAATAGGCAAGGTCTGTACAGAATGAAGTCTGTAGCAGTTGGCAGACGGCATTGTTTAATTTTACAGCTCCTTGAATTTTACGATGTAGTTTGTAACGTTAATACATATTAAGTTGGTGCTTGGTTCGTCCAATTCTAAACTATATCTGAAGTCACATTAAAATTAAACCATTGAATATTACACGCCGTCGGTGGGATGTGGGGAAATTTAAAATTGCTTTAGCATCTATCGGTATAAGTTTAGTAGCTTACAATCTTCCGACTACTTCAGTAATGGCGCTGTTTTGGCATCGGTTATACGTTTGCGAATGCGAAAACAAGTTATATTGTTATGTGAAAAGTGCTGTCTTTATTCAGCGATTTTGCGACGATTCAAAGGATTTCGTATCATGTAAAATGTTTCTTTCAGAAGGGTTTAATAAATTGTTATATTACAGCAGTTATCAGTTGTAATAAAGAAATTAGAAAAAAAAAATACGGGTTACACTCCGGGAGTGCCGACAGAAGTGAAAACTTATTTTGGCGCGTTAGACATTTTTTAGACGGGTACTAGGGTTATTGGGTTATGAATTGCATTTTATTTATGAATTTTTATTAATTATTAGAAACTGTATTTTAACATTTATTATTCTTTTATAAATCATCCTTAACAATTTCGTCAATTCTTGTATCACCATCTTTATCATTAAAATTATTACAATCTAAAATAGAAACTATAGATTCATGGTAACTTAAATAGAAAATAAACAATTTTGATTCGAAGTTATTTAAATATCTCGTGAATACTGCATCAATTGTACTTTTTTATCTCGTTGTTTCACCGTACGTCAAACTGCGTCTCGTGACGGTGTCGCGCGTCCAGAGATTTTATCTCATCTAAAAATATGCGTACCGCGATATTATTATTTTTAAACAAAAAATTAAACCGCCTTCCAAAGTAAAAATACACAAAAGTATGAAATAAAACTTATTTTCTAAATAATTCCCCTTTTAAATTTGGTTATTTCTCTCTACTCAATCTTCTTAATTTTGTAGTCGCTTGCTTGAACTACTTCAGAAAAAGTCGAAATCCCCATATGTGTCCATATAAATTTCGAGGAGTTCCTTTGATTCCTCATGGATCCCATCATCAGATAACCACTTTTTTGAAAACGGGACCAACTTGGGATTATACCCTTTACATCAAAAGAAACATTTTGAAAATCGGTCCACAGACGGCGGAATTATCGTTGAACATACAAAAAACAATAAAAAAATAAAAAATATATACCTACAGCCGAACGTATTTGATATACTGAACGTACCTATATGAGCCTCCTTTTTTTGGAAGTCGGTTAAAAAGAAGTTTTCACTTCAATAATAATTTGCTTCCCTAAACAAAACAATTCCAAAATCATTCGATTATATCAGAAACGACCGTAACAGTGATAAAATTAAAAAGTATGTTAATAGTAGAGCACCCGTTGTGTAGATAGCGATCAATGTAGTTCGCCTCTTCGCTAAGATTAGTGTAAAGTGCGCGACGGCTTGTATATTCGATGATATTGATTTTGGAATGTGGCCAAAAAAACTCGTACTAGGGGCTCGCGTCAACTGCCGCGCTGCCCGGTCCCAACGTCAACCCTTTTACGAATATTAAATTTTGTTTTGCCACTTCGCGATTCTAAAAGTATCGTCTACTTCATATCACCTTTCCGAATAGCATGTGCAATTTTTACCGCACGTTCTTGGGAAATTGGATTGATTTAGGATTTACTGTATGTTTTTGATGTTTTTAAGTAGGCTTTATAGACTTTGTTTATCAGTAAAATATATTTAATACTAGCTTTTGCCCGCGGCCGCGCCTAAATAAAGTACCCCACGGGAACACAGTTCTTTTTCGGGATAAAATATAGCTTACGTGTGAATCGAGAGCTTAACAGTTTAAGTTTAATACCAAAAGTCATAATCCGTTCGGTAGTTTTTGCGTAAAAGAGTAACAAACATCCATCCATCTATCCAAACTTTCACGGTTATAATATTAGTAGGATTTATGTACTAATATTATCTATACTAAATAATATTATAATAAAGAGGAAATGTTTGTTTGTTTGCATCGAATAAGCTCCGAAACTACTGTTCCGATTTTGATGAAATTTGGCACAAATATAGGTAGAGTAGACCTCGGGGAAGGACATAGGTTACTTTTTACTGCGGCAAAATGTACGGTTCCCGCGAGATTTTCTTTAGCGCGCACGAAGTCGAAGGCAACATTATAAAGAGGAAACATTTTTTTATTTGTTTATTTGCATGGAATAGGCTCCTAAACTACTTGACTGATTTTAACGAATCTTGGCGCAGATATGAGTAGAACGGTAAAAGTAGTCTACTACGGAGAAAAACATTGAAATGTATGGTTACTCCGGGATTTCCCTTTGTACGCATGAAGTCACAGGCAACATCTAGTCTAAGATATTTAAATTCTTAAGCCTCATTTACACAAGGAGAGTTTCTCGAACGGGTGCAGGCGACAATGTCAGGCGAGAATATTCTTGCATAGTGTAAACATCCTTTGAAGGCGAAAATCGTATGGCGAGTCTCGTATACGAGAATATGATACGATATTATCGCCCAAATCGTACGATAAATTCTCCTTGTGTAAATCAGAACTTAGTGAAATTGGATAACATTAAGATCTATTTACTGTTACAGTACATCAACACCATTTCTTTAAATAAATGCTCCAGTTTGTATAGAAAATACGAAGGTCCGCCTACGCCATACTCTTCTAAATGTAAAGGGTTAGCTGCCGATGTCTCATAGTGCCGTTGTCAGAATATTAATTAAACTTTTGTGAACTCCCGTTTACAACATTCCATATACAGGATGTCCCAGAAGTCGACGTCGTCCCTTCGAAGGCTGATAGACCAGCTCATGACTCACCAGAATATCCTTAGTAAAAAATCTTTAGTTTTCGAGATATTGGCACTTTTAATAATTTCTTAAAAATTACACCTCATGTCAGTTTTTAGACTGCCGCAACTACAATTTCCCGTATTGTGGGATACAAATTGGTATTGCGGAATCCTGACCAGTTCTGCTATTGACCACGGTTATAAACAAAGCTAATAGAGTTTATTTGCCTAACGGAGACATTTATCAAACATGGATGTGAGTCTAACTTAAAAATACATAACTATAAATTAGCTGCAAATTTTTCTCGCCATAGTCAGAGACGAGGAGGGACCTGTATATTATTACACAAAAATATTCAATTTACTAAAGTCAGTCTCAGCATCACACCATTAATATATAGTTTTGAATACTGTGCGATCAACATTACAACTTTCAACATAGTAGTAATATCTATTTATAGAACGCCAAACTCAAATGTCAACATATTTTTAAATAAGCTCAAAAATCTTTTAATCCAGTTGAATAGGAAAAAAATAAAAAAAATTATACTCTGCGGAGACTGGAACATTGATTTGTTGAAAGACACTCCAACGACAAGGGACCTACTTGCTCTACTTTATAATTATAATTTTAAAAGTCATATTTCAAGTCCAACACGTAATAATGCATGCATTGATCATATTTGTAGTAACATAATGGACGCAACAGTGAAATCAAACATTCACTACTTGGGCCTTTCCGACCACGAAACAGCACAAAGTATCTCATTTAAGTGCAATATTTCGTTAAACAATATAAATAATCATTATAATTACTGGATTGAAAGAAAAAGAGACTATAACAAACAAAATATTAAAAAATTTATAGAATGCATTAACTCCCTAACATTTCACGATGTAATAAATGAACAAGACGCCAACAAAGCTTTTTCAATTTTTTATGAAATTTTTTGCCTATTTTATTACCTCTGTTTTCCAATCATTACTATTAAAAGGTCTGCTAAACGTAAAAATCAATGGTTAACAAAAGGGCTTAAAAAGTCCTGTATTAAGAAGAGAATTTACTATTTACACTACCGGCAGGGGATAACTACTAAGCACATAAGCAAACCAAAATACAAATTATATTCAAAAATTTTAAATAAATGCATCTTACAATCAAAAAAAATATGTAATATCAAATACATGCTAACGGCAAAAAATCTAGCTAAGGCAACTTGGGATGTGATAAAAAATTATAATAATTGTGCTGATAATGAACTGTCTGACATAACTCAAATACAAAGTTTAGAAAATAATAATTTATTGACTGATCCTGAAGACATAGCCGAAACATTTAATTCCTTTTACATTGACATGACTAATAATAATATTAATAATAATATTCCAATGATGACTGACAAATCTAAAAGTGATATTAAAAATTCTAAATTATTCAATAGTACTTTTTCAAACGATAAAACAATATTTCTTACACCAATCACCGAAGCACAAACTTGCAAAATCATCAGTGAACTAAAAAGTACTAATTCTACTGGATTTGATGATATTAAAACTCAAATAATCAAAGACTGTAAAACTAAAATTTGCAAACCATTATCTCACATTATTAACTTAACTATGACTCAAGGTACTTTTCCGGAGGCATTAAAGTTCTCTATAGTTAAGCCCGTATTTAAGAAGGGAGACAGAACCATACTCAATAACTATAGACCGATTACTTTGATACCCATAATTGCTAAGATTTTTGAAAAAGTAATGTTCGACAAAATTTATTGTTTCCTTGACAAATGTAAAATATTAAAAGCAGAACAATTTGGTTTCAAAAAGAAAACATCTACCATTCATGCTTGTTTTTCCCTAATTAAAACAATAACAGAATGTCACAACTCTAAAATTCCTATTGTAGCATTATTTTTAGACATGACAAAGGCATTTGACTTCGTATCGCATGAAATTTTGTTAAATAAACTGTGTGCCTTAGGCATAAGAGGGGTAGCACTCAGATGGATAAAAAGCTATCTATCTGATAGACATCAATGCGTAGAAATAACAACAAATAGAAACAGAATAAGAACAATTTGTAAATCGACCTATAAAAAAAATATCGTAGGTGTCCCACAAGGCACCCTCTTGGGGCCTTTATTATTCTTGTGCTATATAAATGATTTACCGGACGCAATTGAACACGAAACTATCTTATTTGCCGATGACACCACTATTCTTGTCAAGGGAACTAACATAAATGACACAAAAACCGAATTAAATAATACATTAAGCTGTGCAACGAATTGGTTAAAACAAAATAACTTACAAATGAATTTAACTAAAACAAAAATAGTTCACTTCCAAACACGTAAAAAAAATACAAACTGTTTATTAAAGGTTGATTATGATAACGTTGAAATACAAGAGTCCGTATCTACAGAATTCTTAGGGTTAACTGTTGACTATCTATGTACATGGAAGGAACACGTGGACAAGATCTGCGTGAAAAGTATATGTTTGTATTAAATAACTTAAAAAATACAGTATCTATCCCGGCAGCCCTAATGGCATATCATGGGTATGTTGCTTCTGTGTTACGATATGGTCTTGTCATATGGGGCAACTCCACAGATATGCCTAGAGTCTTCAAAATACAAAAGAAATGTATTAGGTGTCTATCGAGCGCAAACTATTTTGAAACATGTAAACCTCTATTCAAAAATCTTAAAATACTACCATTGCCTTGTCAATATATTTTTGAAATGTGTGTTTTTGTATATAAAAATATAGATCGCTACTTCACTAAAAAGTGTAGCTTAGCTATTAAAAGCAGCAGAGATGAACATAAGCTTGTTATTCCTTACCAAAGAATTAACATCTGCAGCAGAAATGCATACTGTATGGCAGTTCGCATCTATAACAAACTACCTAACTATTTTAAAGGACTAACAATACAAAGATATAAAAGTGAACTAAACACCTGGCTCCTCAACAAAATGTATTATTCAATTAATGAATTTTTCGACGACAAAAATACTGAATTTTAAACATAATGTAATTTTTCCATTCATAATAATCATTGTACTATTGTAATGTGACATTGTAATGATTCTGTTTTGAAATTTGACATTATATAAACCATATTATTTTGCTGACTTAAATGTAATTTGTATCCATTGTTTGTAATGTATTAATTTTTGAATTGTTATCATTATGTATTGACATTTGTTACTAATTTTTATTGTATTGACAATTTTATAATAATATGTAATCACTTGAAATTCATAACTAATTGAAATAACTAACATTTACTTATTTGCACACTATGCATGTAGTAGAATATGCGGAATTGAAAAATGCTAACACCATAATGTACCATATTCCTAGCAAATAAATGATTTGATTGATTGATTGATTGATTGAACTTTGAAGAAAAAAAGAAAACTTTTCCCTAATCGTGATTTCAAAAACCTTTTCTCCTAACTTTCACTATTCATACTGAACAAAAAATATACCACACTAACCTGAGTTGTTACTTTAAAAAGTTACTCATTTTATGTAGTTTTCGAAATAGTAAAATAGTTGCTATTAAGCTATGTCAAAATTTTTTTTTGCTATTTTAAGTGCACAGAGAACACATTTTGAATGATTTTCTTTAGTTAGAATTTCGAACAAAAACACTCGTTACATTGAAATCACACAGATGTATACTTAAAAAATGTACGTTGAAGTGTAAGATGCTTACTAAACTTAGAAACTAAACAGAATACAAGGATTTTTTTTTAAACTGAAAGGAGAAATGCAAAGAAGGAGAACACATTAATAATATCATTTAACGAGTTAGACTCATTAGAGTGAGAGAATAGATGACGCCACGCACGTCTTTTATTTGTTCTATACATGAGTTTGTTTATTAGTTACAAGTACGTTACGCTATTGATGTGTATCGTTTTGTTGTTTTCTTACTTTTAACGGATTTTGCATTGTAAATTGGACTTCTTTTGCCTAGTGACTCGGACTTAAGTGTGCTTGGAGACAGTAAAGAACTGACATGGCTCTCTTCTAGACTTTTATGTTTCTGTGATACGCGACTTACTACCAGTCATTATGGCGTATACTATACATCAGTATGCTAACATGCATTACATTTACGGGGAATACAGAGGCAACAGTGCTGCTGCAGCTAATCTGTATCGCGAAAGGTTAAGGTACTCAAGTCCAGATTACAATGCAAAATCCGTTAAAGGTAAGAAAACAACAAAACGATGCACATAAATAGCGTAACGTACTTGTAACTAATAAACAAACTCATGTATAGAACAAACAAAAGACGTGCGTGGCGTCACCTATTCTCTCACTCTAATGAGTCTAACTCGTTAAATGATATTATTAATGTGTTCTCCTTCTTTGCATTTCTCCTTTCAGTTTAAAAAAAATCCTTGTATTCTGTTTAGTTTCTAAGTTTAGTAAGCATCTTACACTTCAACGTACAATTTTTAAGTAAACATCTGGGTGATTTCAATATAACGAGTGTTTTTGTTCGAAATTCTAACTAAAGAAAAACATTCAAAATGTGTTCTCTGTGCACTTAAAATAGCAAAAAATTTTTTTGACGTAGCTTAATAGCAACTATTTTACTATTTCGAAAACTAAATAAAATGAGCAACTTTTTAAAGTAACAACCCAGGTTAGTGTGGTATATTTTTTGTTCAGTATGGATAGTGAAAGTTAGGAGAAAGAGTTTTTGAAATCACGATTAGGGAAAAGTTTTCTTTTTTTCTACAAAGTTCAAACTCTATTAGCTTTGTTTATAACCGTGATCAATAGCAGAACTGGTCAGCATTCCGCAATACCAATTTGTATCCCACAATACGGGAAATTGTAGTTGCGGCAGCCTAAAAACTGACATGAGGTGTAATTTTTAAGAAATTATTAAAAGTGCCAATATCTCGAAAACTAAAGGTTTTTTACTAAGGCCATATTACGATATTCTGGTGAGTCATGAGCTGGTCTATCAGCCTTTGAAGGGACGACGTCGACTTCTGGGACACCCTGTATAACCGAAAATTTTCACTAGCACAGGAACTATCTACGAGTACTTTAGTCGTTGATAATTTTATTTATAGCCTTTATATTTTCTGTGTGGCTCTAAGATATTTAAAACGAGGTATAAGTTCTATGAAGAATAAATTCGATTGGCCTAAAGCGATGACGTAGGTGGAGGTTGTATGTTTTGTATATGTCACAGTAAATTTTTAAAACCCGTTAAATTATAAAATAACTAATGAGATTGTAAAAATATGTCGAAAGATTCAAAACTATATGTTTATAATCTAATGAAAATAATGTGTTAAATTAAAGGCGGGATGCTCGCGTTGGAAGCCATAAACATTTTACAATTTTACTAGTTATCTTACAATCTAACGGTTTTTACAATTTTACGGTGACATATATAAGCAAATACTTCGCAATTCGTATAGATTTGAATATCTTGAGATTGTGTGGGCCGAATTCTATAAAACAAACTGAAGTTGTAACTTCGTGCTAAGCATAAAGTAGTACTGAAAACTCTATTTGATTCGGCCGAAGTTCTGACGTGATGCGAATTCGAATAGATTATCAAATAGACAGATAACTAACTAACTGCTATTTTATTTGAACAGTTTTAATTCCACGGATTTAAAATATTCTGTGGGTAAAGCTCGCAAAGTAGCAGATAGATTATCACTGACCAGGTTAAGGTGCTAATATTGTAAGGGCCACTTGCGCCAATCAGAGTTAAATAAATAAACCCAGAGTTAAACCCTAGTCCGGAGTTAAGTTGACATTTCGTCTTGCACCATCGAGAGTTAAGAGATAACCTAGAGTTAAAAATTTAAAATTTTAACCCTACCTTTTTGGCAGGTTAAATTGTCTAACTCGGGGTTAATTTCTTATCTAAGCAAATATTATTGACAAAAATTGATTTTTGAGGTTATATTATGGTTAAATTATTATGATTTGTTGTTGAAAAATGATAAATGAAAGTAATATTATGTTTTCTGATCGAATTAATTGGTTTGGATTTTTTCTAACAGAAGGGTAGATGAACACACTTATCTCTTTAACTCCCTCCGAGATAAAAGTTTCCAAAGAAGATTCTGTCTGGAGATATAATATAGTGTACCTCAAGCCTCCGTGGTCAAGTGGTTCGAGCATTGGCTCTCGACTCGGAGGTCGTGGGTTCGATTCCCACATGGGAACAAAAAAAAAATGTTTTCCAGTTTGGTTAGGACAATGCAGGCTGATCACCTGATTGTCTGACAAGAAAGATGATCCATGCGTCGGATGGGCATGTAAAAAGTCGGTCCTGCGCCTGATCTCTCGCCAGTCGTGTCGGTCATCCGTCCCACTGGGTTACGAGAGTAAAAGGAAGAGAGAGTGCTCTTGTGTACTGCGCACACACTTGGGCACTATAAAATCACTCCTGCGTAACTGGCCTGGTTTCAATGAAACCGGCCACCGTCACCGAGATCGGTGTGGGAGTTATTATTATTATATAGTGTACCTAATATTCTTGTTGGACAAAATAAAGTATAAATTAGAAATACGCAAATGAAAATAAAAAGTGAGCTTCCACCATATATTATGTAACTTACTACATATTTGTGTCTATAATATGGACTTTGTTCATTATGATTTACCTACTTGTCTTCTAGAATTAGGTCCCCTAAACCTATTTTCTTCTCCATTTTTACTCATAAATTGAGTTTTATTATTGTTAAACAAAATTATTGTTTTGATGAAAAATTTTCAATGTCAGCTTCTAATTATTGACGTTGGCGTATAATATTATGAAACAAAAAGGAAAGTCATTGTCAAAATAAAATAATGCGACATTTATATACGACAGACTGTAGAGCAAAAGAGACAAATACAATTGTCACTTCCACTCAATTATGTCGTATTATACTCGTTTTAAATAGCACACGCAATGTTGCCAGTACTAAATGAACTAACACAAGGTTAGTTAACTCGGGGCTAATTTTCATTGGCGCAAGACAAAAAAGAGTTAAATATTTAACCCTGTAACCCTGAGTTAACAAACTCGGAGTTATCGAAATTTAACCTAGTTTTGGCGCAAGTGGCCCTAAGTGATGTGAAGTTCTTTTCTCATTATTTTATAACACGTGTCTATAAAAGTGTATAAAAATATATGTAAATAATATGTATTTCGAATTTACTAAAGTTCATGGAGATATTCTCAAGTCTGCAAGTGTTGAAAAATGTCAAACTTTCATTAAAAATTTCCAGTGGTGCCCCTCCATAAAACTTGGACATTATTTTTTACTTTAAAATATTTTTAGGTTGCCAGAGACTCGAATAAAGAATTAATGAAGGTGCACATTTAGGGCACACATACACACACGTGTATATTAAGGGCTTGTACACATGAGTGCGCCGTGAGGACGCGCCCTACAAACTCTACGTCGTCGTCTTATTAAAACAATTAAAAAACGAGCATTAAATGTATAAAATTGGATCACATAATATGTGCTACCTAAGTTCTCAAGACATCATTACTATGTACAAACATAATATGGTTTTACAAGATTTATGTAATATCACATATTATAAGTTTTAACATCTATCAGTTAGTGACTGCTACTGAAAAACATTAAAAAATCGACCATCGGTCAATAATATTAAAATGGCAGAGAAGATTGGTGATTTCCCACCGCAGTCCACCATCGTATTGTAAAGTTAAAACAGCATCAGAACTGTCGCAGCCTCATGGCAAATATTTAAATTAAAGAAATTCCTTTTATACCCGGAGGCGCTGCGCTCCGGTGCCAACTCGCAGTTGGACGTTTAGACGTGGCGCGCGATATCGGTACAACTATTGCCTTCGGAATATATGGAGCACGCATGGGTTGTTTACGACATTACATCAAGCTTACGTGTTTTTTAATGTGTCGCAAGTATTGGAATACAATAAAACTGTCAAGACACATAGAGAAAAGTGTAATCTTAGCAATACTGTATGATACTGTTTTGATAATATAATGTTGCTAATAAAGTGATGTACCACTACTTACTTATAGTGGTACATCACACATTGATAGTAGGTACTCCATCTACTAAAAACTTCGAGATTTGAAATTTTGCATATTAGGTATGTTGGATATAATATATTACACAAAGTAGGTCATGATAAATAACCTAACCAAGAGCATGTCAGGACCATGTCTAAGGAGGGTTCCGTAACTATATACACATATAACTTTTTTTTTTAATTACTCCAAAAGTTACTGTCCGATTTGGTTCACAATAATTTTCCTAAAGAGTTTTTAGCATGGTCTATCAGCATGGAAATTTGCAAGTTTCTATCTCCTATAGTTTAAAAATGCTAGGGGGGGGACCAACTTACAAACTACTTTGGAGGCCGATTACTCGAAAATGGTCAACTTTATCAAAAAGTAACGTATGAAACCTTGCCTTTATTTTAAAAGACCTATTCTACGATACCCTACACGATGGGGTAGAGTGAAAAAATATTTTTCATCCCCACTTCACATGTATGGAGAGCCACCCCTAAAATATAAAATTATTATTTTTTTATGACTTCGAAACCGTGATCTATACACAATCTATAACTGCACCAAATTTCATCAATTTATATTCATAATTACAGGAGCTAGAGGCGCGGACAGACTCAAACTCAAACTCAAAATTTTTTATTTCCATGTAGGTTATAATATAACGCTTATAGAATTGTCCTACATGATGCCTACCACCGGTTCGGAAACTAGCCCGGCGAGAAGAACCGGCGTAAGAAACTCGCACGGGGCCACCTTTTAGCAAAAAGATGGGAAAATTGTTCTTTTCAAAAAATATTTTTACAATGTTGTAACTTAATCTATATAACATTAGTTATAAGTACATAAAACATACTTAAGTACATAAAAGCAGCCTCGCATGGGGCCATCTTATTCCCAAGGTGTGCAATCGTTAATGAAATCACTGACTTTATAATAACCTTTAGCACACAAACGTTCTCTTTTTTAAATTTATTAATAGACAGACTTTGAACGTTTTCTGGGATTCTATTGTATAGGCGTATACATTGAACTTTAAAAGATTTACTAACTTTACTTAGTCTGATCACCGGAATGTCTAATTTGTGTTTATTTCTGAGAAGACAGACAGACAGACAGACAGACAGACAGACAGACGGACAGAGCGAAACTATAAGGGTTCCTTAAGTATTACGGAACCCTAAAAATGGCAATTACAAACATTTCAGTTACTGACTTTATTAGGATGTTTATTTTCCTCAAGTTAGGGTTGTGCAGTTGTAAAAGAATCGGTATTCAACGCGCTTGTTAACTTAAATGAATCTTGCTAAGTACCTAATTTATTCTAGTCTCGTATAATCAAATTCCTTTCAGTGAAGATAACGAGCTTAAGTTTTATTTTGTTATCTGAAAGGTACGTATCTACAAAGAATAGTTAAAAAGTGTCTGCCCGCAAAGTTTCTGCAGTAGGAACGTCTACTTTTCTCTATGAACGGGTCTGTTTCCGTTTAAATTTACTCGTTTTTTGTTCGCGTTTCTTTCTGTACTTTCTTTTTTCATATTTTCTCGTCGGATTTGTTACGTTTTTGCGGGAAGAGAGTCGCATCGTGTCGGTCTATAGTTTTGACGTGAAACGTTTCGAGTGACCGAGTCACTGGCCTATTTTTACAGCGGAATAAAAAGTGATCATGAATAGTGACGACGATTTAGAACATTTGCATTCGGTCGGACGATCGAGTGCTCCCCATTAATTGACGGCTCGCCGAGCGCGGTCTTAAATTGGTGTAAATCCTCAAGGCACAGATCATGCCAACCGAGAGCCAGCTCTCGACGTGCCTCCTCCAATTACTTTAATTAAAACAATACCACGGCACCAGTGCTTCGTCGGCTCGCTGCGTCTGTTTCCCATTTCCCTATTTAAATACGAAAACGAGCTCGTAGCTCGCGCTTAGCATGCAAGATGTTACTATTCCGTGTTCTATACGGACCGATACCTATGTGGAGTTAAGGAGTAATGCATAAATGTATTTCGAGTTATTTATACCCGCGTAAAAGTAAAAGAGTTCACGTTGTTTTATGCGACATAAAATTTTCGTTGTAGTCATCTTTATAGAAAATGTTCCATTCTCTAAGTGAATGGATCGGGAATCGATTAGGAAGTCAGGTCGATTCAGCGACTTCGAAGCTAGTAATTTACTCTCGAGTTGGCTGACGGCGACACCTGTCGTTAGAAGTGACGGCTGATAATGCGTCGCGAGCGCCATTCAAGCGCAGTGATGTGCGAGGAAGCGAAGCTACGTACCATCCACAACCTTTGCAAGCAGATTCAGCAGAACGTACAATGTCAATTTTAAAATGCCTTCCATATTCTAACCGTTTTTATATCTATACTAATATAATAAAGAGGAAAGGTTTGTTAGTTTGCATTGAAAAGTCTCCGAAACAACAGGACCGATTTTGATGAATCTTGGCACAGATATAGAGGAGACCAAGGGGAAGGACATAGGCTACTTTTTATTGCTGCAAAATGTATGGTTCCCGCAAGATTTCCTTTAGCGCGCAGCGAAGTCACGGGGAACATCTAGTCTTAAAGTATTTTAGCCACTGCTGACACATACACTGAAGTAAGGATACTAGAAAACTAAAAAAGAAACAGGGCCACACTATCACAATGAAGGGTACATCTAGTATGCTCCACTGTCCACACTATGTGGTAGGCATTACATAATTATTGTAGTACAAGTGTGGCATTCTACACCTAATTCAGTGCCCACACATAATTGGACAACATACCGACACCATGATTAGAATTGTTAGTATAATCAGAAACATATTACATCTATGTAAAAGATTTACATTGACTTAAAATATTGTGATAAAGCACAAAAAAGTAAATTATTTTAACATAAGTTTTTTCTGATCATAATATTTGACTGCGGACTGCCATTCAATATATTGCAATGGAATAAAATAGATTTAAATAATATATTTAATTAAGATCCTATTATAATATTATAAATGTGAAAGTTTGTGAGGATGTGTGGATGTATGGATGGATGTTTGTTACTCCTTCACACAAAAACTACTGAACGGATTTTGATGAAATTTGGTATGGTAGTAGTTTAGGCTCTGGATTAAAACATAGGCTACTTTTTATCCCGAAAAATAAAGTGTTCCCGAGGGATACTGTATTTACGCGGGCAGAGCCGCGGGCAACGGCTAGTTATATTATAAAAATCGATTTGTCTTATACTAAACTAATGCTTTAGATTCAAGACATTTTCAGAACCACTTTCCCTTGTTACTATAACATGGAAATAAAATAAAACGTTTACATGACTAGACTTCTACTAATTTAGAGAAGCTTTGACGTAAAGATAAATATAATATCGCCTCTATAGCAGACTCCAAAGTATACACAAAAATTGTATCGAGGGCGCTCGGTGTACTGTGTGATACATAAACCTGTTAAAGACTTGTATAATCTCGGGGATTATAGGTACACTGAGTCGGGTAGGTCGCGGGGCGGCACGAGACATCACATCTTGGACGGGAGGAACTTTACCAACTTTCTTAAGGGCGGTTAGCGAAGTTTGACGTAAACGCGCTCCCAGTAAGCCCGGGGATTCGATACTCGGCAACAAACTAACAACATCCAATATACGGCTTCAAAAAATGTATATCATCCACCAGATTATTGGATTACGGCGTTATTGGTAGATAGCAACGGTAAATTATTAATTTTCAAACAAGAAAATCCTTGTAAGCCTACGTTTATTGTTGCATTAATAAACAACTAAAATATTAGTATAAACAATGAACATCCTCAGAATAATGATTCTGAAGATGTTTATATGTCCTGCCCAAAATATTAATTCTAAAAAATGTTAAGATTGCTAATATAATCTGTAAAATACCTTATTTTTACAAAATTATTTCACGAAAAAAATGTTTACTTAAATATATTTACATATTTACTAACGAATAGATTACGCGTCTAAGAAAACATAATATGAAAGATGGCCTCATAAACAGAGACATATCACGTGATTTCGTAACTTCGTGTAATCCTCGAATTATTTTCAGCGCATTAAATCCGCGCAGATAAAATCGATCGTTATGGTTTTGCTCCCTCACATACAAATTCTATGACTTCCGCTTGTGGGTATATTGTAATGAAATATTATACAGCTCATTGTTTGAAGGACTTCGTATATTTTAGCGAAGATATAATTACCATCTCACGGAAAAATATATATTCCTGTTCTTTATTATATATTATGTTAGTACAATATATCGTATTGGAATTTATTATTCTTATTAGGTTAATTAAGTTAATATGATTGATTATTGTACTGAGACGGCTAGTTTTATACGTAACAGCGTTAGATTTAGCGCCTGTTGTATCAGCTTTTATTTATCCGAAACTTGGACAAGTAAAACTTAAATTTTGACAAATTATAAAACTTAATCGTTATATTTGCAGTGATCTCAATCTTGGTTACGGAGGCACTCGGGTGTGTTATTAAAAAGCGGTGGCGGCGGTGGCGGCGAGGTAAACGGGCCACAGATCAGGGGGCAGATCAAATAAAACTTCTAGTTTTCTATCACGAAGTAAACTGCCCGCTCCCGACAAAGTCCGGAGGAGTTTTATGAGTTTAATCAAATCGTTTTAGGAGTGTCACGGCACGTCTTAACGACTGATTGTGTTTGCACATGTGTCGAGTGCTGACTTGTAACGTTCACCTACGTAGTTACGCACGATCCGAAACGCAATTCCGACGAATATTACCGATGTCCGCCGCCCGCCGCCCGGGTAGCGCTACGTGCACGCGAACCGTACATTAATACCCTTACGTAATACGTCTCGCTACTTTTTCACCGCAAATATTATTAACGATTTAATTCACTTACACTTTATCAAGATTTATGCCGCACTGAAACTTTATGATACCGAAAGCGACTGCTAAATATGCATTTCTACCTTAACGTTTTATGGATTGATACGAGATAATATTTTATTTTTGAGCTTACTGCCATTTCCTTTTCGAGTTACAGCATTTATTTGAATAAGTGCACGGTGTACATATTATTTACATGTCGCAAATATACTAAAAATAATGATTAAGAAATACATTGGAATCGTCACCTTCAATAAAGTCTAAGGTTTAAAATTAGGTACGAAAAAAGTCTTTAAAAATCATGCTAAGTAAACGTCGATATTAAAATGTCACAACATTATTATATTGGCGTTCAACTTTCAGAGTAATATCTTTCCGCGAGGCTTTGGCGTGCCTCTCGAGATGAAAAATGTTTTTCCGGCTAACCGTCGTCGAATATTCATGCATCGACAGAGCGATCGTAAATTATTTACGTCGTCGAAGACTCGTACTAGTCGTACCGGACAAATCTCTTATGCAAATGCTCACTTAGGGCATACTTTTTTCTCGCAAAGCATCCGGTTTCAGGCTTCAACGAAGAGGCAATAGGTATTAAGTAATTTTATGCAATAATATCTCATAAACTTACTAGTTGTATGTAGTATACAGGATGTCCCAGAAGTCGACGTCGTCCCTTCGAAGGCTGATAGACCAGCTCATGACTCACCAGAATATCCTATGACCTTAGTAAAAAATCTTTAGTTTTCGAGATATTGGCAATTTTAATAATTTCTTAAAAATTACACCTCATGTCAGTTTTTAGACTGCCGCAACTACAAATTCCCGTATTGTGGGATACAAATTTGTATTGCGGAATCCTGACCAGTTCTGCTATTGACCACGGTTATAAACAAAGCTAATAAAGTTTGAATTTTGTAGAAAAAAAGAAAACTTTTCCCTAATCGTGATTTCAAAAACTTTTTCTCCTAACTTTCACTATCCATACTGAACAAAAAATACACCACACTAACCTGGGTTGTTACTTTAAAAAGTTGCTCATTTTATGTTGTTTTCAAAATAGTAAAATAGTTGCAATTAAGCTATGACAACATTTTTTTTTGCTATTTTAAGTGCACAGAGAACACATTTTGAATGATTTTCTTTAGTTAGAATTTCGAACAAAAACACTCGTTACATTGAAATCACACAGATGTATACTTAAAAATTGTACGTTGAAGTGTAAGATGATTACTAAACAGAATACAAGGATTTTTTTTTAAACTGTAAGGAGAAATGCAAAGAAGGAGAACACATTAATAATATCATTATTAAATGAAAAAACTCATTAGAGTTAGACTCATTAGAGTGAGAGAATAGGTGACGCCACGCACGTCTTTTGTTTGTTCTATACGTTAGTTTGTTTATTAGTTACTAGTACGTTACGCTATCGATGTGCATCGTTTTGTTGTTTTCTTACTTTTAACACATAAATATAGACACACACACACACATATATATATATATATATATATATATATATATATATATATATATATATATATTATACACTGTATATCTCACATTTGCAGCTTTGGTAAATAAAATAAATTAATAAAAATCGTAAATATTAAGTAAAGTAAAGTAAAAAAGTTAATACAAAGCGAAAACTACAATATTAATAACTCCCCACCGATCTCAGTGACGGTGGCCGGTTTCATTGAAACCAGGCCAGTTACGCAGGAGTAATTTTATAGTGCCTAAGTGTGTGCGCAGTACACAAGAGCACTCTCTCTTCCTTTACTCTCGTAATCCAGTGGGACGGATAACCGACACGACTGACGAGAGATGAGGCGCAGGTCCAACATCCGACGCATGGATCATCTTTCTTGTCAGACAATCAGGTGATCAGCCTGCATTGTCCTAACCAAACTTGGAAACAACATTTTTTGTTGTTCCAATACGGGAATCGAACCCATGACCTCCGAGTCGAGAGCCAATGCTGTAACCACTAGACCACGGAGGCTGTTAAAACTATTAACTACCTTTTAAGAAAAAATGCCAACGGAGGTGTAAAAAATTTGGCAAAGTTAAAGTTTATGTGGAAGAAGGTGTGCAAAAAACATTTTTTTTTAATCTGCTTAGAAATACATAAAATTAGGAATCCACTATGAAGTTTAAACTTAAAAAAATTATAATTTAAAAAATTTAAAAACCCGACTGCGTAAAAAGTGAACCAAACTAAGTAGGTACATAATTAAAACTGAAAAGAAAAAAACAAGCACTTAGATATCCGGTGGTCTAGAATTCTATAATATATTATTGAATTAATACTATTGGAACATAACAACTGAACAGTGCTTCTAAGTGCTTGTTTTTTTCTTTTCAGTTTTAATTATGTACCTACTTAGTTTGGTTCACTTTTTACGCAGGCGGGTTTTTAAATTTTTTAAATTATAATTTTTTATTTTATACTTTTTAGTTATGAGTACCTAGCTAGCTATTTACCAGACTGGATTTCCTATCAGCATCAGTACTACATCACTGGAATGTGAGAATGGTTGTTACGCAACTTTAAATCGATATAGATCCTAAACGGTCAGTCGAATCGAAAAATGTTGAGAGAAAACTAACAATGATTTTTAAATACCTATTCAACGATACCCCACTTGATATAGTTTGTTGACTTTCATTTTTTTCATTTTCACAATATGGCGTCCAGTAGTCGCCATATTGAATTTTCACTAACGTCATGTCTTAAGTGACACTCGCCGGACGAAGGGGAATCGATTGACGTGTGAATCATAAAAATCGGCCCAGGCGTTTGGTCTGTATAGTGCTTCAAAGGAACATACATACATACATACATACATACATACATACATAGGCTGATAAACACATTACCACTCCTTTGCGTCGCGCAGTCGGGTAAAAATTGGTCGAATTTCGACTGATTTCACACAATTGGCAGTCTTTCTTTCACATTCCAGAGAAAACATTTAGATATTATTTATTGTGTATCTAAGAGACTAAAGAATCCACTATGAAGTTTAAACTTAAAAAAATTATAATTTAAAAAATTTAAAAACCCGACTGCGTAAAAAGTGAACCAAACTAAGTAGGTACATAATTAAAACTGAAAAGAAAAAAACAAGCACTTAGATATCCGGTGGTCTAGAATTCTATAATATATTATTGAATTAATACTATTGGAACATAACAACTGAACAGTGCTTCTAAGTGCTTGTTTTTTTCTTTTCAGTTTTAATTATGTACCTACTTAGTTTGGTTCACTTTTTACGCAGTCGGGTTTTTAAATTTTTTAAATTATAATTTTTTATTTTATACTTTTTAGTTATGAGTACCTAGCTAGCTATTTACCAGACTGGATTTCCTATCAGCATCAGTACTACATCACTGGAATGTGAGAATGGTTGTTACGCAACTTTAAATCGATATAGATCCTAAACGGTCAGTCGAATCGAAAAATGTTGAGAGAAAACTAACAATGATTTTTAAATACCTATTCAACGATACCCCACTTGATATAGTTTGTTGACTTTCATTTTTTTCATTTTCACAATATGGCGTCCAGTAGTCGCCATATTGAATATTCACTAACGTCATGTCTTAAGTGACACTCGCCGGACTAAGAGGAATCGATTGACGTGTGAATCATAAAAATCGGCCCAGGCGTTTGGTCTGTATAGTGCTTCAAAGGAACATACATACATACATACATACATAGGCTGATAAACACATTACCACTCCTTTGCGTCGCGCAGTCGGGTAAAAATTGGTCGAATTTCGACTGATTTCACACAATTGGCAGTCTTTCTTTCACATTCCAGAGAAAACATTTAGATATTATTTATTGTGTATCTAAGAGACTAAAGAATCCACTATGAAGTTTAAACTTAAAAATTGGTCGAATTTCGACTGATTTCACTCAATTGGCAGTCTTTCTTTCACATTCCAGAGAAAACATTTAGATATTATTTATTGTGTATCTAAGAGACTAAATAATCCACTATGAAGCTTAAACTTAAAAATTGGTCGAATTTCGACTGATTTCACACAATTGGCAGTCTTTCTTTCACATTCCAGAGAAAACATTTAGATATTATTTATTGTGTATCTAAGATACTAAAGAATCCACTATGAAGTTTAAACTTAAAAATTGGTCGAATTTCGACTGATTTCACACAATTGGCAGTCTTTCTTTCACATTCCAGAGAAAACATTTAGATATTATTTATTGTGTATCTAAGAGACTAAAGAATCCACTATGAAGTTTAAACTTTAAAATTGGTCGAATTGCGACTACTAGGCTAGTATTAACTAACACATTTGTAGAATTGCGTTTATTTAAATTTACAAAATTCTAAACAATGATTTTTGTATGATGCGCAAAGATTGTCTTCTAGAGTCTAAACATAAATGGCATACAAAATAAATGCCAAGGATATAATATAGGTCATAGCACCAGTTGTGTAAATTAGGATGCGTTATAATAGCATCATTCCTAGATAGAAGCGTCTTCTATAGACGGAGTCAAAGTGTTTTCTACAAAGTAATACACACTCATTCTGACTCGAGTAATCAGAAAAGTTTTCAGTACTTTTATGTTACTTTCAATGACAGGTTCATCGAGGAAAACGTGGAAGCTACTTAAAAGAAAAGCATAATATAAATGAAAAATAACCTTAAGAAATATGATGTTTATAATAGGGATGTTGCCTTCTGTGGAATATCACAGTTTTACAAATTAAATTTTATAATTGTTGATTAAAGATACATAAATCTGAAAGAAATAGGTATTTAGAGTGACGCGATTAAAAAATATAAGCAAATAAAAAATATTGTCCATCCCTTTCTCGCAAAACGATTCGTGACGTCACAGCCTGCTACCGCCATACATTTTGTGATGACAAATGTATGGCGGTAGCAGGTTGTGACGTCACAGGCCGATATATCGCTCTCTTTCATATTGTAAATTTCAATGGTTTGTATCTACGTTATTTTTTCAGATATACAAAAATGGGTTCTGGATTGTTTATTAACATGTTGACTAACATCGAATAGACGAAAAAAATTTTTTTCGGCAACATGCCTATTACCAACAAAGTAATTTAGATACATCTCTCGGGTAATAAAAAGTCTAGCAATAAAATTAGCGAGTCGCTGTAAAAGGGAAAAATTAGGAGGCTTTTAGAGGACTGTTACTTTTGAAACAGAGGGCCATTAAGCATCGGCCGCTTGTCATCTTTTCCACATCAACATTTTTATAGTCCCATAAATAAACCAATTGAATGTCAAATCTTCATCTATCTACTACCAAACAATACGTCGATTTTTATGTTTCCTCGCATTAAAATATACGTCTTTGTAGAAATTAAAGATTGTCAAGATATGGAAAAACTGTGTAAATATATAAATTAAAGAATTTAATTCGAATTATAAGATATTTCATTTTTAAATTTTTTCTAAATCAATAAACATCATATTATACTTATAACATAATATACATGATAATTGTAAAAAACACTAACTTTCACTCCGTCTATAGAAGATATATGAAGCAAAATTTTCTTGTCCCTTTTTACGAAAATTATGCTAACGGAAGAGTACGAAATTAGGCACAGTTAAAGTTTATTCGAGTAGGTCTTTTTAAATAATTAAGTCTTTTTTCAAGATTTCATACATGATATTTTTATAGTGTAAACCATTTTCGAGTAATCGACCTCCAAAGTGGCTTACATGTTGGTCTCCCCGCCTGGCATTACTAAACTATGATACTTAAGAATTTGCAATGTTTCATGCTGATAGACCACGCTTAATATTTTTTGGAAAATTATTTTGAACGTAATTGGACTGTCATCTTTGAAGTAATTGAAGAAAAAAAAAAAACTATTACGCGTTAATAGTTACCGTCCTTAGATAATATGTCCTGACTCCTGACATGCTCTTGGTTTACGTAGTAACTATTTATTAATCTGCGCTTTGGTTAAAATTATTTATTTTGTATCTAAGAGGTAAAAGAGCTCTTATAGAGACTTAAAAATTAAAATATGAATGAAGGTCAAATTTTGACCACAAGGCGATCACCAGTTACAATAAAAGGAGAAAAAAGACAAATGAACAATAGCGGAGGGCGGCGCGCTCGCACATGCATGTTAGATGAGCCGTCGCATTCCGCCGTACTACAGGTGTCGTAAACCTTATTTTTAATGCACCACACCTGCTACAATTTGCTGGCTCCACATGGTCTGTAGACTCTCCGACTAGAAAAATACGCCGGGTACGACAGCCAATATGCAGTACGTTATCAGCCTTAACGTATTGGAACATATTTAGCGTTTAATAAATCACAATTCGTTAATTTACACACGACGGGTTTTTTTGGGGTACTGCAATAAATTTATATAAATAAAAGCCAACGAGGAATGCGTATGTAATATATTTATTATTGGGAGCAGGCTTACATAACCGAGCGGAATATATGGCCATAATCAATTCGATGCCAACCTGGCGAACAACATTAACACGTCATGTTATTGATAGGTTATTTCGATTATAAAATCAGATTGTGTTCCTTCAAACAAAATATAGGTACCTTATAACTGTTATACCTATTATTATAATTTATTTTTGTCACATATAACAATTCACTTTATGTAAAGTAACAAATACTGAACGCTTTCGATTTGAGGACGGACGGCATCAATGCGTTACGAGAGGCCATTTGGTTCTAGATTTTTAACCCCCGACGCAAAAAGAGAGGTGTTGAATGTTACTTCAATGATGTTGAAAGTATGTATTTGGTAAGGTATCCATTATTTATACCTACTTTAAAAAGGATAAAATAAAAGTAAAATTAAAAAATTTAAAAACCCCCCGACACAAAAATAAACTCTAAAAAATAATAAATAATACTATAAACCTATTATAACTATATTATCACATATAATATTATGTAAGATGAAATAATTTTATTTTCCAATCGTCGTCTCGTCGGGGGACCGCTATGTGAAAAAAACAGGTGTAGTCGCAGAATGAACAAAAGAATTTACTCCGAAAAAAATTTGCTCATACCTAAATGTAATTCGTAATAACTAATTAGCTGTTGTTGTAAAAATACTTTATAAACTTTAGCGGTCCCCCGATGAGGCGACGATTGGAAAATAAAATTATTTCAACTTACATAATATTATATGTGATAATATAATTATAATAGGTTTAAAGTATTATTTATTATTTTTTAGAGTTTATTTTTGTGTCGGGGGGATTTTAAAATTTTTAATTTTACTTTTATTATAAGGGGGCAGCGTCACTGGGTGAAGATTCGTTTAGAACAAGGATAGAGCACAAATTAAAAGAACGTCGGGACGCTAATTCCATTACGATTCGATGGACGGCAAAAGTCGCCTCCGTTAGAGTCAAAGCCGGTAAAACGTAATTGCGACTTCACTAAGCTGGGCTCCGCGTGGCCCGATACGGACGAAAGGGGACTCCTCTATAACGGCTGATATAAAAGCGGCAATAAATTTAGCAGGATGAACACACTCAATACATAGAGCGCGAGCGGTGGCCTGCACGTGTACACCTAACGAGGGGTTTCGCTACAAACCTTCCTTTATTTTTTACCGTTCAGCAAAATCTAAAACAATTTTCGTAGGCACAATTACGAATAAAAAATATTTTACGCCGGATGGCGTCACAAGTCGGGCGTAAAGTAAACCAATGAACTCGCGGAGAGCTGAGAAAATATATGATGAAAAAAGTTTGATTAAAAAATCACACCCCATACCTATCATAACATGCAGATGTACAGAAGTGCGAATGAGTTTTCCGGCATTTGGGTAATGCGTGAAGGTATTAAATACAATCAACGGGGAAAATTTTGTTCACAAATTCAATGCATCATTTTGGGCCATGGGGCCGAGTAGTCCACTAAAAAATGTAATAGCGTTTTAGAGGAAGACAAATTGAATAGTTATCACTATAGCAACAATTCTCTATGACCACTAGTTTAAAAAATATAGAGGGTGAAAGTTTTTAGTGGACTTGTACGGCTAAGGCTAAAACATGAGTTTTGGCGAAAAGTGTTCAACGGGTAGCCTAAGTAGTAGTAGTAGCCTCGAAAATAATTTTGGTAAAAAAGGCCGGCTGCTTGACACCTGGGCTTATGCTTGTATGGAGCATGCGCCGTCTACTTTAATAAAATAATAATAATTGATACTTTCGGTAAAATTAAGTTTTCCTTAAAAAAATATTATAAATATTGGCAAACTGGAAGCAGGATTACTTCCATTTTTTAAGTTTGCGAGCCTATTCTTTCTAATTATTAAAATAACTTGAACATACTACACAATGTTATTCACATTTCCTTTACCTACCTCAATTCAACAACACGCACACAGCTTGTGTTTGTCATATTTAGACAGTTGCCGGAAGCAAAGACTGCTACTGGAATTAAATCTTTTAAATGTGGAATTTGGAGAACTTAAGCCAGCTAAATCGAAATAGTTCTCAAACTCACAGCGAAGCGCAAACAATGCTTAAAGAAAACAACAGTAAGTAATGTGATAGAGCGAGGAGCAAAGAAAATTGTTAATGCTGTTATTTTGTATACACATGTTTATTGCTATGAAACATGGCAGGCTCATAACAATCCCTTTCACTCTCCACAAATTGGAAGGAGCGTGTAAAGGAAAACATGGCCATAAATAAAACAGACAGATCAACTAGATAGAAGGCCATTACCCGAGATAAGCAAAACTTATATTCGCGGTAGGTACGGCTCCATAGATTAACAGAACGGAGCCGCGTTTCGATATCGGAGCGAAGGCGTTCGGGCTCGCTGGGAAATTTATTGTGCTATTCAACGAGATATCTTCTTAGGGACTCATTAAAAAGAAGACACGTCGTACATAAATCAGGGCCGGCGCTTGCGGTGCGGAGCTGGTGCTCTTATCGGGCGGCAATAGGCGCTATCCGGTTCCGGCGCGCCATCGCGCTATTGTGTCGCCGCGCCACTTCGCCGCTCCCAACGCCGCGCCGCCGCCCGGCTATCTCGACTTCATTACATTATCCCCTTTCTCGATACTTCGCTTCTTACGGATATAATTTTGAACGAGTTTCCTTTCCTTTATTTAATTTTGGTATTGTTTGCTTGTTATCCTTATTGTATCTGTGTTATTCTCCATTTAGTATAAATACGAGTAATATTTTACTATATCTAAACTATATCATCAGGATTTTACAGTATAACACGAAATACTATTTAAAGTGCAAGACTCTGAGTATCTGAGAGAGGGCGCGACTCATGAAGCAGCCGTACCATTAACTTTTCTCGAAGCGTTTGTTGTTATGCTAGGTTATTGGCAACATGAATTAATATAAACAGGAAATCTGAAGAGTGCAACTTCGGAAAAAATATTGTATTGATAAAAAAACCTAAAAAGTTTTTCATTTGATATCCATATTGTAGGAGTTCATTAAAAATGACTTGTCGGCCATTTTGGATGTTCTGTCATGTTGGATTTTCGAGTTATTCTCAGTAAGCCCTTTGATTTGATATCCATATTGTAGGAGTGTATTAAAAATGACTTGTCGGCCATCTTGGGTGTTCCGCCATGTCAGATTTAGAATGACGTCACTTTATTTTAGAGTTATTCTCAGCAAGCTCTTTCATTTTATACCCATATTGTAGGAGTGCATTAAATATAACTTGTCGGCCATCTTGGATGTTCCGCCATGTTGGATTTAGAATGACGTCACATGGCACGGCATCATGTATTGTCATCCAAACTAAACGTGTATTCACAATTTCAGCTCAATCTGTTGAAAATATCTGCTTTAAAATTGAGATGCAAAATCTACATTAATTAATCTATATAATATAAAAATGTTGGTTTGTGCACGCTTCAAAAACTTAAAAAGTTCTGTACCGATCGAGTTGAAATTTTAGCATGATATATAATCCACATGAAGGATGTACTTTATCTATTTTTTGCATCAGTCACATATCCGCGACCGCGAAAAAACTATATTTACGCGGGCGCGGCGGAGCCGCGGGCAACAGCTAGTCTTATATAATATAAAAATGTTATGTTGGTTTGTGTACGCTTCAAAAACTCAAAAAGTTCTGCACCGATTGAGCTGAAATTTTAGCACGATATATAATCCGCATCAACAATTTGTTTTTATCTATTTTTTATCCGCGACCGTGGTTATATAGTTTAATAATAGTATAAATATAGTTTATATTTACGCGGGCGGAGCCGCGGGCAATAGCTAGTTATTATATACAAAGCAAGTTAAATAAAAGCTTTTAAAATACTGATAAGTGCTACGGTATTTCTATGATACGACTACGTTCAGCGCTACGCATGCTACGCTATTTCAGACAATAAGTATGGGTCGAAGACGTAAATATAGACAAAATAGAAATCAATATAGGTGATGATCATGGACGCCTCAAATTATTCCTATTAGATTATCACACTATGAGAATTATTAGTCATTACGTTTGAATTAGCTTTGTGTATTAACGAGATTTATTATAATTTTAGGAAGTTAATTTTACATTCGAACGATTTTCATTAAATTACTGTTGATTCCATGAAAATAATGTTCGTAAATCATAAATACAGCGAAGCAATGCCAGCGAGCGCCCGGTGTCGAACAATGGAACCATTTATAACAATAAATATCCGCTAAAATAATAATCGGCGGAGGTATCTAACGAATTTAATTATTATTTGTTTAATTCACAGTAAATTAACATTGCGATAAATAGAATTATTTAATTCATCATTTTATGCTGAACAAAAAAAATTTTAAAACATAATAACTGAACTGTAACGGTTAAAATGTAACGACCATTATAACTGATTACTCTAACAATTTATATTGATTGACTATATTTTTAATTACTTTTAAATTTCGTGTTAAGAACACTGTAAAAGTGAGTCGTATAGTTCAAAGATAGCAGAATTTCCTAATACTCAATTTAGCAATTGATTATAAATATAATAATATAATAATAATATCTATGGACGCTTCACACCACGTCTATCTGGCCCGTGCTAAGTATCCGAAGAACTTGTGTTACAGGTACCAGACAACGGGAAGTATATTTAATACTTTTATACTATACATATATTTAAGATTGATTCACAACATTAAGGATGTTGTGTGCTCAATTGTACTTCGAATAGTTCTAAACACTAAATAATAAAGAAGCGTCAATGAATAGGCAAAAGAAAAGTATGATACGAGTACAATCAATTTAATTGACACACACATCCAGTCACGCCGAGCGGGCGACACCAGAGTTTTATAGAGGGCGTAGCGCGTATATGGTTGAACAAATGAGAATAATTGGCGCACAGTAGGACTACTCTCTACCGCCTCCACCGCCGGCATCACCCGCTTTAATTGCCCGCTGATATCAATTACCACGCTCGATCGACTTCGCGAAAAACCACTATTCTATGCCGCCCCGTGTAGTAGTAGAAATTCACTCAAAATGTCGTTGGCAGCTCGCTCGTATTGAATTTACGACACTGACGACGACCAATAAATGCAAATTTTATTGTTTATAGAAGATTTAACGGCAGTGTACTCTTTTAGTGAAACCGTAAAGTCGGTGCATAGCCAGACGAACAAATCTCTTCGTAATATGCTCACCGAAATCCTGCATAAATTATTATGGCGATGCTATTAAACTGGAGGCTTTCAGAATAACGAAAAAATCCACTTTATGTTGTAGATATTTCCCTTTTTTTTTAAATAATCTTTTTAATACAAATTGCAATTTAAGTTCAAACAATTTTATATAACTGCCACCTAGACTTGTTTAAAGACAAAGTTCTGGAAAATCCGACATAAAATTTACGACGTCAGTAAAGGACGGGTGTTTCTTTAAGGAGGGCGGAGAGGTGAAGAGGCAGCCTGTCCGAGGTTGATAAGGCTATTAAAAGTTACACTCCCAGACCGCTGTCCGGATTAAACAGATACATTCAATTGATTCGGCTGAAAACCTTGAAAAACAATTAAGCTTAAATCTTCAACAGCGGACCATCGAAGCCTTTAATTTAGTCCACGGCTCCATTGTTATCTAAGCCCAATGGTTATTTACGATATAATCCGTACAGTATTTATATAAGTAAATCATAGGGAGCTTTAGGGAGTTAAATTCATTGGAATAAAAAATCGCACAAATATTTTTCCGGTTACTGTTATTGATATTTCTGACGCAGATTTCCGTGTATTTTGTTTATCTGTATAAGCTACAAATTAACATAAAATAAGTTAGTAGTTTACGCCGGCAATAAAAAGAAATGAATAAATGGAACATGTTTGGTATAATCTTTCTTTTCAAAATGTACAGTTTCAAAGCTTTTTTATAGATTATTACTGAAATAATATTTTTAGTTATTTGGTAGCTATTAAAGAGATGAAAATATGAAAGCATGTACATATTTGCTGAAATTAGTATTAGAATAATTATTAATATTTAACAGCCTCCGTGGTCTAGTGGTTAGAGCATTGGCTCTAGACTCGGAGGTCGTGGGTTCGATTCCCGCATTGGGAACACAAAAAAAAATATTGTTTCCAAGTTTGGTTAGGACAATGCAGGCTGATCACCTGATTGTCTGACAAGAAAGATGATCCATGCGTCGGATGGGCATGTAAAAAGTCGGTCCTGCGCCTGATCTCTCGTCAGTCGTGTCGGTTATCCGTCCCACTGAATTATGAGAGTAAAGGAAGAGAGACTGCTCTTGTGTACTGCGCACACACTTGGGAACTATAAAAATTACTCCTGCGTAACTGGCCTGGTTTCAAATCGGCCACCATAACCGAAATCGGTGTTATTAATATATAATGGTAACTTAAAATATGAAGTTTATTGTGTGCGTAGCACGCTCGTAGGCTCTGGCTATGGAGATGCTACGGCCGGTAGCGTAGCAAGGCGATTAATGCCCGGTTCCTATAATCAACGGGTCGTCATGGTATAAAAGTTACTATCCGTTTTCCTGCAACCGACTACGAGTCGTAAATACTGTTCCACAATTTACTTTCTTCAACTGCTGTCAACGAGCGTCCGTCGGTCGTTCAAATACCGAGCCCTCTTCACTCGTAGATGTGCGTTTCGTTATACGAAAAATTGAAACCGAAAATGGCACAAAATTCAAGACATAATAAATTAGATTTACATATGATTGATAGTAATTAATTTATTATCGTAATAATATTATTATTATTGTACAATCGCAGGTATCTGCGTGTTATTTTAATCATTTTCTTACCAAACACAGTAGAATGCATACACTTAACAAGAACGCGAACGGAACGTAAGCGCAATTTTTCTGATGACAATTGACAAATGACATCCATCATCTTTGCAAATTAATGTGGTGGATATTTGGAATTTGGATATTTGTCTCTGTTTTGCACTAAATAAAGACGGCTAATGTCTGTTATTACGATTTTTACAATAGAAAGTATAATAAAGTTTCCAGTAAGCTGCGAAAATCAAGGTGAACAATTTGAAGGTAATTTTTTATTGTTATCAAAAAAGAAAAATACTAGCTCGACAACCTGCAGCTTTGCCTGCGGTGTATCAAATTTTATCGTAGGAATGAGATATTTTCCTTCGGTAAAAAGTAGCCTATTTTACACAGGAATGTGTAGCTTTCTATAGATGAAAGATTTTCTTTAATGTAGTTGAAAGTGTGTTCTATGTATTATTCCAGGATATTCTTGTACTAAAACTCGTAACGTTTTTTTTAATCAAAACTTGTGTGTTATAAAATGTATATACTTTTCATAGTGAAATCTAATCTTAGCTTTTTTTATTTCAGCCAAAAAGTTAAAAAGTAACCAGGATGATGGACGGCTTCAATGTAATTTGGCTATTGCCAAATATTATGATAAAAAATCAGAAAATTTAGATTTAGAGATGCAAATACTTAAAATGGAGTTAGCTAATAAAGAAAATAATAATTATAATATTAATTATTAGTATACAATAGTGTGTTATTAAGCTTTGTATTAGGATTAATTCACTTATGGAAAATAATTGTGATATTATTAATTAGTGTACAATAATATATTATTATGTAAGTATTTCATTCAATTCAGACACTTTTATTGTCATATTAGTGTAAGCTTCTTATAGTTATTGTGAATAAATACAGTAAATAAAACATAGTTTAGAAAAAGTTGTTCATCTTTATTACTTTACATAACCTATATTTTTCATAAAAATTACACTTTGCAAGAAACTTTTTTCTCTTACTCTTGATATCAAAGCCACAAACTGTGGCAAAGAAGCTGGCTCCATGGGTTATTCGTCAGCGTAAGCTAAAAAAAAATTGTTTTTACCAAATTTCACAGTGGTTCCCTCTAGCATTGTCCCCAAAGGTGACAAAATGCTTCCCAGTTATCCCCTCTAGTACACGTCCAAAGGGTAGTCCTCTAGTACACATCCGTCCGATGGGAAGAGTTTTGAACTGGGTGACAACTGAGAAAATTTTTCCCTGATCATCGTTTCTCAACCGTGACCGTGACTCAAGGGTGACTCAACGTGACTCTTGGGGGATCGAGTTTGTTTTTAAAGGGGTCCGTACCGCAGCTTGCTATGTGCATATTAATATAATTTTATAATGATGAGGTCGCAAGACTTTTTACTTAACTTTTTGGCTTTTTCATGGGTTGCAACATAAAAAAGGTTGAAAAACGATGCTCTAGAATCTAGATCAATGAGGACCTCCTATAGTACATGTATCATCATACATGATGATGTATGTAGGTACATCACTGGATGATATTATACATCATCATCCGTAATGGTCTACAACAATATCTGATGTAGTAGAGATATCCCATGATTCCTGAAATAACATCAATAATTTATTTCACTTTAATGGAGTTTTAACTCTTATTCACTCTTTCTTTATATTCTCTATCACGCCTATTATCTTCTTCTGAATCAGTCTCGCTGGAGTCCAATATAATATCGAACACTTCTCTATCACTATCTGAACTCGATATTTCTTGCAACTCGCACAGCGAAAACAGTGCAATAGGCAATAACCGACCGAAATCGACAGGTAACCAAATGACATTACGAGTAGTAATTTTGAAAGTTTACTGACGTTTAAAATATTTATAGGAACGGCCTAAACTGTCTTCTTCATACAATACGCTTACCGTCCGTTACTAGTAACCCTCCCATCCGTTAGTAGCAAGCCTACGGTAAGTTGCTTAACGAGACGTTTTTTATAGGAACGGTTTGAGCTTACGCCTCGTATAATATTCTACCATTCGTAACTAGAACGGATCGTTTTTCAAATATAGGAACCGGGCATAAAGGGGGAACTACGTTAAATGCTGAGAGATTTACAAATAAAATATTTTATTATTGAAATACGAAAATTCTTATGATATTGACGTTTAAAATGTTCTTTTCATCTAGGAAAAGCAATAGTATGCTATAAATTGAAAAATTTAAGTGAATAGTGATATAAAACCTGAAAGTATTTCAATTTCGGTAGTCAGCAAAGTTGAGACATCATATTTTACCTCGCGCCGAAGTCGAAGCTTATCGTGATACATGACACGCTCTCGCGTATTACACGAAATGTGAAATAGGACAAAGTTACAAGCCATGAAATTTTGTTCGAAGTAATTATTGTGAATTGTGCTCACTTCGGCGATGGTAGAAATTCGCGTATAAATCGCGTCACAGACCACAAACAAAAACGTGCATGTGGACCGGCGCCCATTATTCTCGACTGCATAATCGCTTCGTCCGACGCCCGCATCGCTTCCCGTTCTATTTTATTTCCTCCCGGCACAGTTGTGTTTCAACTAGGCGGAGCCTTTTTCCTGACGCTTCGGCAGGGAAATTAAACCATGTTTAATTCTGTTTAAGGTCTGGTTCCGGTCAGTGTGCGAGCGAGGCGACGAGGACGGCGACAGACCGAAGCCACCGCGCTACAATTCTGGCACAATGTGTGTCCGTTTTAATAGGATTAAACTCATTGTTACATACGATCTGAAAGGACCATGAGCCAAATGAAATTGTTTCTAGCCAAATCGAACTGAATATTGCATTGGCTGATGTTCGACAAGCAAAAGTAAATGTAACGACCGCCATTACCCGATGAAAATCCTACTAGAGCTGCTGGAATTGCCACTTTTCAATATTGACTTTTGTTAAGGTTTTTCAACAAAGTTAGCGACTGTTTTAACGTTAGTATTTCTAGATTATGAGCGAGTAGGCGGCGCAAATACTGTGGAGGTAACAACTAAAACAAAATATGACAATCTCATATTTTGTTTTAGTTGTATAAATATAAGTAAAGTAATATTTATTTTATTAAATAACGACTAATTACTAATATAAATATGTTGTTTTATAACTAACTTTATACTTTGTAACCTAGCGGAGCTCGATCGTTCAACTGATTAACTTTTGAACAAACAAACTGCTACATTCACATATATATATTGGGAATTAGGTAATCTATCGGTCAGTGTAAATATTCAATCGTGTTTATTCGACTGTTGTTAGCATTTAATTTCAGAATGAAAAACAATATTCAATTCGTAACTTAAAGCTTAGTAAGTTTAGGTTCATTTTACGAGGGTACTGAACATAAGCAAAACTAATTCGTAGGATGAATACTAATAGTTGGGCAGTCCCGAACTCTGGGCGAAATTCGCCTCCACAATAATTGGCCACTTAACGTCATCCGTAATAAAGTAAATTCGGCGGCGTGACCGTTCATCTGGTTCGGCTGGAGTTCTAGAACCGAATAATAAATTATATCTTTTGCTCCTTCGATAGAAGCCCTATTAAGAAATCTTCATATGTATTTTATACATCTTACCAATGTTTTGGATAACCAAAAGACTTTGAATCTACTTCACTACATACAATATGTAGACTATACAAAAATATGATACAAATCATTTTATGTCTAATTAATACTATTTATTCAGTCTTAATCGTGGTTAAAGATGTTAAGGACACAATAATTAGTATAATCCTGCGTTCTGTAATGATAATACTATTAGCAGTAGGTATATTACAGTCTTTCATATTAAGTTATAAAATACCTGGTAAATAACTTTTGCGGCATTTTTTAAAACTAGACCGGTTTTTGCACTCGCACACAATAATCAAATTCTCCGTAAAATAAGCCAAATCCCTCTACAGCAGTCGCTCTGGGGCATGTTTCATACGGTGAGCGGGTGACAATATAAACAAAATTCACTAAAAATGACTATCACTATTTTATGAGGCGCTTGATTTTCGCGGTTTTATTCACTAAATTTATTATTCGCCTGGAAATCGATTTTAAATATGTATTAACTGTTTGTTGAAACTTAACATACATGATATAAAAATTAATATGACCATATATTATTCTGTTTAAAAATTTTGCTTATCACAGGCATTATACCTTAGGAAACTAAAATATATATATCCTAAAATAAAGTAAAGTTTGTAATAAAAATATTCTCTGCGAAAAAAGATATTACGCGAGCATAGTTTTATAGCGAACTTTCAGGTCCCCTGGTACTCGTCTACATCCTTTAGTAGGTGAGTGAACTTTAAGCTTTCTAGGTTAATAGAAACAAGGGGCATCAAATATGCCCCCGGAGAGGCAGGGAAACACCTGTACACAATGGGAAACGGGGAAATATTACTTATTCGCAGTTACATTAGCAAAATGATGCGTGCACGTCAACGGCCTGAATATTTAAACGAATTGTCCAACTTCGTGTTCCTACACTAGCGGGAATGCTTTGGGATTCAGAGTTAGTACCGTACTTTAGCATACGCTACTACAGTACTAGGTTAGAGCGTTTTTACATTGCGCGGTGCGAAATCATATGTCGCACCGATAAATTACTATAAGGTATGAGAGAGGCAGCGATATGTTTTAATATGAAACATTATAGCTGTCTTTGTCATTAGCGGAGCGACATGCGATAACGGTGAATATTGGAAAAAAGCACTTAAGCCGAAGACATAAGAGCGTACCTTAACCTCTCGAGCGTCCGGCCGCAAATAAGCAAATGGCGCAAGCGTCCGGGGTATGTCACGTGTCCCCGCGCGTGAGCGCGTGAAAATGCCCGCCTTTCATTTTTTATGGATTATATTGATAAATTGTTGCTAAAACCTATGCATGTTATATATATTTAGAAACTACAGTAAATTCTCTATAAGATCATGTAACTGGAATTAAAAAGAAACTGAAGGAATAAAAGCAATCTCGATGTGAACACAAAATACTTGTATGTAATTTTTGGAGGTTTTGAAGCAAAATTATGACGAAACTCTAACACACACACCAAATTTACTATTTAATAAGTTAAATATATGTTTTAATAACGATTTATATAAAAAGTTTCGAGATCTGTATATAAAATATCACTTCCCGCCAGTCGGCATGCGACCCTTGAGAGGATTGCAAATGACAACTAATTAGTCCTAGATTAGAAGCTTTTTTTTTCAATTTTTCGAATGTACATCCCAAAAGTAAAACTGCAGAAGCCAGGGCTTAAGTCAGTAGAAAATAAATTGCCACCCGTCGGCACGCAATGCTTGAGAGAATTTAAAATAAACAACAGATAAAGTCACCCTAATTCGCGTGCGGTCACACCGTCTTGGACACTTGCGCGATAACTGTCAAAACGGTCACACCGCGCGGGACGCTCAAGAGGTTAATAATAACTCCCCACCGATCTCGGTGACGGTGGCCGGTTTCACTGAAACCAGACCAGTTACGCAGGAGTAATTTTCTAGTGCCCAAGCATGTGCGCAGTACACAAGAGCACTCTCTCTCTTCCTGTACTCTCGTAATCCAGTGGGACGGATAACCGACACGACTGACGAGAGATGAGGCGCAGGTCCGACTTTTTACATGCCCATCCGACGTATGGATTATCTTTCTTGTCAGACAATCAGGTGATCAGCCTGCATTGTCCTAACCAAACTTGGAACAACATTTTTTGTTGTTCCAATGCGGGAATCGAACCCACGACCTCCGAGTCGAGAGCCAATGCTCTAACCACTAGACCACGGAGGCTGTATCGGTACGACATGCGATATCGTACCGCGCAATGTGAAAACGTTCTTAGTGTTATTTTATATTTTATGAAATATTTGCTACTCGGCACATTGCCACCGCTTAGGTTACTGTTTTACTATTTTAGAAAGTACAAAACATAACTCGTATTGTATGATTCGATAGTCATATATTACCTATACCTGTCGTTTTTCATGGTTTTGCGTAATTGCCTTTGTGACTGAAAAAACTTATTTTAATTGACTGAAAAAACTTTGACTAAAACGTTGCAACAACACATTTGAATGCGAATAAAAACAGAAAACACGGACATAACAATAAATAACGACGTAAAAGTAAATAAAGGACACGTAAATATTAAAGTTCGGGTTAATCGCGCCATATATAACGGAGTAGAGTCGAATGAAATTAATGTCTCAATATCGAAATGGTGATTTTAATTGCCTAACCGCGTGCACATGCTGCGTCCAATTTTCCTTGTATCGTCGATAAGAGAACAAAAAGCTAACGTATTGGAGCTAAACGTGGTGCCTCGGGAGCAGAATGGAGCAATCAGGACGGGAATACTTTGACACAGCAATTCGGTCGGCGTAACGGCAGTGTTTTTTGTATTGTGCCTCTTTATGTTTTTTTTCTATAACGTTCTAATACGTACACTAAACTTTGTATATATAAATATATGTAATTCTTTGCATGTTTCGGGGTCAATTTTTGTGTTGGTTTTGTGCGATCAAGAGTTTGGACCTTAACTAGCTAACGAACTTCGAACTTCGAACAGAAGTGAATATTGTTCATTAATTTTTTTTTGTAAAACTCTGAATGAAAAGCGGGAATCATATCAAAACTATAAATGTACGAACGAAATGATATTAAATAATATGAATACATTTTGTGTCAATAACATTTTATAATGAAAATAAATTTTGTTCTGGTAGCTTATAGAATCCGGTATTTGTGTGGTCAACCATGTTATAAAACCGTTCAATCCGTAAATCTATTTCATTCATTTCTGATTCGCGATTAATATGAACATTATTTACAGACGAATTTAAAACAATTAATTCTGTTAATAACGAGAGCTACGCGCAATCCTTTTAGTAGATTTTATATGACAATTCCATTATTTGCAGTATTGATTGCTTCGTATCAATCGCGATATGCAAATATTAGCTTCGCTCGCTGGCCGCGCGGCCGGACTAGTGATTTACGTGTAGCGACGGCCGTTATGCAATTACGATTGCTTATTAAAAATTAACAGATGCCGGTTATTTGTGACCATATTGCCTTCCTGTGCTCAGATTTTGCAGCTTGGATCTGCCATTGATGAATATCGGCCTCACACTTAGCCTTTTGTGTTTTGAAATTAGTATTCACCTTCGGATCCTATTAAGAACAAACGTGACACTTCATTTGTGGCGTAACGAGAAAACAGGATCGCCTTATTGCAAGGTAACGTGTCTTAATAATATGGAACGGCCTCTTAAGCGCGCGTGGTTTATGCGGCGCCCCACCCGCGCGTAAATCTGGGCGCCGCGGGGGCTCCGACACGTAACGTTACGGTGTTACCTCAAGTGTCCTTAAACCATATAAGTGACATTCGCAACGTATAACCTACAAGTCTGCATAAAATATTTTCATTACTACTCATATAGCTCGCTAACGAAATTCTTATAAAGAAATACGACGTCATTTGCATTTATGTGGTGCTTTTGCTATTTTATACTTCACTTCTGATTTTATACAATGTTTTGTTTCATCATTATCGTCTCTTTTTCAGATCATGCCCTTTATTGTATAAGTTTATAACCTGAGATATATACATAATCTTATATATATAAAGATTGAAGATATTATGACGTAACCTACATCATTATCAAAGCACTCTCGATAAACCAAATAAAATCGCTATTTAGCTTTTTAAAATAAATATTAAAATAAAACGTTTCGGTTAATATCTAGGTAGTACTGTAATGGCGGGGGTGGTTTACTTTAATAAAAGTTAATTGTCGGTGATCAGACTAAGTAAAGTAAACAAATCATTTAAAGGTCAATATATACGCCTAATACAATAGAATTCCAGAAAACGTTCAAAATCTTATTATAGAGTCAGAGATTTTATTGACGATCGCACACTATGTGAATAGGATGGCCATCTGCAAGGCTGTTTCTGTGTACTATATGTATCTGATTTTTGTTAATATCATAAAGATTAAGTTTTAATATTATTAAGTATTAATTTTTTTTAAAGAACACTTTTCCATCTTTTTGCTAAAAGATGGCCCCGTGCGAGTTTCTTACGCCGGTTCTTCTCGCCGGGTTAATTCCCGAACCGGTGGTAGGCATCAAGTAGGGATAATTCCACAAGCGTTGCTTTGTAACCTATAATATGGAAATAAAACATTTTTGTTTTTTGATTGCTGTGCATTTTACACAAGCATGAGGCTTGAAGAAACAATATTTAATTAAGAAATAAATGAGGATATTTATTTTACCAAACTAATTATAACTCAAGAAATAAATCGCTAAATTACTACACTAAAAAAAGCTCCGACAATATTTTCATGTTCTGGCAGCACAAGCATTTGTCATCAGTAAACTCTTATTGCTTACGTTTCCACAAAATTCACTGTATTAAGGTGTATCTTAAGCAATTTCGGTGCAGTAGCTTCAGAGTAGTAAAACTCCTGGTGCAATCAAAGAGCGCGGCACGTGCTTGGATTTAAAATTGAGTTAAAAAAACCTTTTTAACGAAAAAACGTGCAAAATTGCGGACACCACTCTCTGCCATCTTTTGTTTTGTATTTTATATGAGATGAAAATTTATTCAACATGAAAAACATGTCGTTTATTCAACACACGTGAATATTATGATAGTAATTTTTCTCCTTTGAACAATTATTACATTTAAGTAAAAAGTTTTACGCAGTAACGTAAAACATGATATTATATATCACAATATCTTGTATGCGTTTGTGTTACAGCAACGACGAATATTTTTTTGGCTTACCTAACTAAATATGAATGCAATGATTAATTATAGTTATTGCATTATTCCAGTATTACGGACGTTTTGATAAAAAACTTATTTTTTTTTGCCATACAGTTTAATATTAAATTTCTTCGGGATTGGTGTGATAAAAGGCACAAAAATGTGAAACCCCAGAGCGGTGTTCGTCGTACAGCGAAAATAATGTATGCTAATGAGGGCGGGCAGAACATCGACGTGACGTCACGCGTGGGACCGCAGCCGCTGTCCGCCGCCCGCCGCCGCCCGCGCCTAACGAGCGGGTGTACATTTTCAATACACGACGTAGCCGAATGAAACCGTTAGCCATCTTGCGGCCGTTTAAAATAATCAAACATAAAAACTCGACCCGTCCTTTCAATCAAATTTGTATAAAAATAACTAATATAAGGGATCGTAGTAATATCATTCAATAATCGATTGTCGAATCGATCGTCCTGCAGGCTCGCCTGTCTATTCGATTCGACAATTTGACGCGTATCTGCTAAGGTACGGAAAAAAGGCGTTAAAAATGATTTGGAATGAACAGTTTAACGCAATAATCACTGTTTGCTATGTACGATTTTAGTTATGGCACTTTATAGTTAATATTGGTAATTAATAAGAAAGATACGTTTAGCATACTGTTCCGTTTTCCTATGCCGATGTTAGCGGTTCCAGTGCAGAGCTGACCCGTTAAGTCAAAGCTAATTTGTGTCAATATAAAAGCTAGCACAGCGCAAGAGCACATGTTAAGATTTATCGCTTAATAAACAACGTGTAATACATAATTCTTTTGTGCGTGTGTATAACGCTGAACTCCTAATCAGCTGGACCGATTTTAATTAAAAAAAAAATGTGTCTTCAGGTGGATTCGAGAGTGGTTTAGATTTACAATTGGACCCGGTAGGCGGCGCTGTAGTCAGTACGTCAACAAAATTTTATTCTAAGGCGGTACGAAGTTTATCTGGACAGCCAGTAATAATATAAAATATGCCATACAAATGCTTTTATTTGTTAAATTAATAAAAATAACGTCACACTCACCACCTCCGCATATTTACCCATACTAATATCGTAGTAGTGTATAAAAATATAGAATTGTAGAACAATTACACTAACGTGTGACAAATTTGCATAAAGGGTGACGAGACGATCAAACTATTTGACTCAAACCTTACGTGTTTGATGCAACCGTTTGACGTCGGTTTGTTTAACGGCACTGTTCAGTTTCACTGTCACTTCACTGTCAAACGATATAAAAATATGTAATCCCATCAAACGAGCTCCAAAACCGTAAAGGTTTGACAAAGCGTTGAAACTAGCTTTGTAGACGATCAAAATCAAATGGTTTGGGTTAAACCAAAATTCACGTGTTTGAGTCAAACCGCTTGATCGTCTCGGGAGCTCTTAAGATACAATTTTGTCGCAAGTTGATGTTTTTCACATTCAATAGACTACATTTACCTACATTTTTTATTTCGTATCGACCAAGAAGCATAAAACCTTTATAAAGTTGAAAATTAAAAGTCTGGTAAGTCAGTTTACAGACGATAATTTTACGTGATAACTTCATCACACGGCGAAATCGTAAGTCAATCGTGCCTCTCTATCGTTGTTCCGCGCACTCGCTTGCACGCTCGACTCAGGCGGAACGTGACAGTTTTTTTCGTGCATGCAGCCGGCGTTCATCGATTATAAGGCGTTATCACATTAAACTACGCGACCACAAGTTTAGATTAAATCCGAAATCAATTACCGAATATATAAAAGAACTAGCTGTTACCCGCGGCGCCGCCCGCGTAAATACCTTGTCCCTCGGGAACACTGTACTTTTTGGGACAAAAGTAGCCTATGTTTTAATCCAGAGCCTAAACTACTACCATACCAAATTTCATCAAAATCCGTTCAGTAGTTTTAGCGTGAAAGAGGAACAAACATCCATCTATCCTCACAAACTTTCACATTTATAATATTAGTAGGGAGTAGGATAATATGAGTAGGACTATTTCAATAAAACACATTATTCTAGTTAGTTGGATAAACTCACAACATTAAATACACTAAAATTATAAACTCCCGCAATAGAAGGGAACAAAAGAACTCATTTGCCACAATAAAAGCAGTAAAAGCACTAGAAATAATAAAAGTTTGCAACCATCGCCTGTGAGGCGTTGCGCGCTGGGAGTGAATAGTACCTACTGATAAGTTCGATTTAAGTCTCGGCTCCTCGCTCGCAACGATTCCAGTTTACTATTACTTCTGGGTTTACTTTGTGTCTCTTTATGTAGGGTCCTTAACGCTTTAATGAGAAGCCCTTTTTCCTTTTAAGTCGAGATAAAAGCTTTAACACCTTATTACAACGGAGGTTGTATAAATTTCAGATAACCCGTGCCCGAATTAGATATACTGTTTTTTCGTCGGAGCTGCATCATCCATCACACGCTGTCGACTGATTTATGGCAGCACAGAGGCGAAACGACACGGGCCTAACCTACTAGCGATGACGACGCGATTAGAAGAACCGTGCCTCTACCACGGGTGTACGTGATTGATACTCGCTAGTGTCTGCGCTTTTGGCTGCCGAAAATAAAACGACCTGGGTCCAAATTGATTTATTCTATAATATTTGCACTGTATGTTGACTTCACTTGAAGCGACATATCAAGAACAGAGTTTGCGTAATTTTTTGATATTTGAGTAGTAGGTCTTTTGTAAGTTTTTGTTTTCGAAAACTCATTATGCTTAACGAATTGAGGCAACAGTGAAAACTCATGGTAGAGGGCACGGGGCGGAGCGCGCGCTGCGACATGATCACGTGACGTGTGCGAGACAGTGACTTACTGTCTATAATGTTATTATACTTTCACGATTTGTTCGGGTGCTCCGTAGTCCGTATACAGCGACATAAAACGAACATTTATACGCAACCGAATAAATGAAACGACTTAATGTGTAATAAATATTCGACGTTTTTTGTATTGCATTATAATGTCGTAAAAATTTATGTTATTTTAACAACATTCATTTTTAATATGCGTTGTAAAAACGCGAATAAAATGCCACAAAGTCGGAAAGTCACATAGCTATCAAGCTGGTGTTCCCGCGAGAAAATTGCGAGTATTCATCATAAATGCGTGACGTTAAAATTTCCAACCACCCAGCCGGCAGTGGCGCGCTATTATAAATCAAAGCAAACAGTAGTTTGGACGCGCTGCTCGCATTACCTACCTACCTGTGTATTTAAAGTAACTTTTATTTATTTACTTTTTAGTAATGCCAATAAAAATGTTGTTCAATTTAATATGCTAAGAAGGAAACGAGTTAGAGAATACAGTTCCCATAGCCCCGTCAAAAAGGGTCTGTCGTAGAACTCGACACACCTTAGCACAGAGATGGCTGTAAGGAAAATTGATATTTTAGCTTTTGTTTCATTTTATTGGAACGAAAGTTCTTTATGGGGCGTTGTGGAGGGGTACTCTAGTCGAAAAAAAACGTCCGTAACGTTAATAAATATAGTTTAAAAAAAACCGACCGACGACGTTTAAAAAAACTAAGAAACACAAAAGCGTGTTATTTAGTTTTTTTTAAACATCGTCGGACGCTCGATGTATTTACGGTAAATATGGAAAAAGCGTCCCACGCTTTTTTTAACTATTTTTTCATTGTTTTATGGTTATTAAAAAAAAAAAAACACTTTTTAGTCCGAACATAAAGCACACAAACACAGAAGCGTGTATTTTAGTTTTTTTAAACTATATTTATTTTTTACTTTTTAGTTTGATGTACTATGAAAGCGTGTTATATAAGACTATATTTATCTAATGCTAATTATTATAATTATTATTAAACTAGATACTGGCATTGGTTTAATGATATCGGACTCGCGCACCGAGGGTTCCGTACAAACCTGTAGGTATATAAGTACCTACAAGTGTTCGCAACGCCCCATAAGGAACTATCGTTCCAAAACCCTCATAAGTATTTATTTTAGTCATTAAAATTGGGCATAACTTTTAGGTGTGACTTTTGTTGTACAAAGTCATTATATAGCTTGTAAACTATAAGGACTTTTCAGCTATTCCACAATATCTCATTTTCTAGTCCACTTGTGTCCGAGTTCATTTTGTGACATATTGTGTTCGGGTACAACGTACATCAGGTTTCCTGAACTGCGAGCGTTTAACTATATTTTCTAATACACAGAAACCTCCTTCACTGTTACAAACACTTTACGATAAAATTTTTGCTGCTTGCTCGTTAGATTTTAGTTTATTACAACGCTGCTTCTAAACTAATATATTTCAGGTATACCACGCCCGTTTTTAGAGCGAAATTCGTTCGTTTATCTCGTAGTTTTCAAACACATTGTACATAATTTCGAATTAAAAACGTACAGCCCGACTCCCGGCTAGTGGCACATGTAGTAGCCATAATGTATGAGGTAGTGCTTATCTGCGAGCAGACATTAGTTGGCCACGCATATTTTACAGTAACGCAGACCGCGGGCGTAATTTGTGTTTTATTCCGCCGCCCTTTCTGCTGCAGCCTCATGTTAACGGCTTCAATATTTTCACTCGCAAACAAATTCGTACGATGATGAAAAACTGTAAGTTGGACGTTGAAAGTGTAAGACGACCGAACACTTCTTGTACAATAAAACTCTACCACACAGATCACTTCGTTTATTACTGCACTAAATACACCTTAATTTCAGTAACCACACATTATAACACTAATTGAACGATCACTTCACTTTTTAACACTCTTTTCATCACACATTTCATAACTCTTACACTTTCACAACAATATTAATATCTTTGAGCACTTCAGCAGTCAGCACACACTTTACTGTTATCGACTATCCTCTCCCAAGGATCTCCGCCGATTGCCCCTAGTAAAAACCGCCAAGAAACTAAGTCCCCTCTTTACTCTAAGCAATTTTAGCGCGTAAAGTGTGACTTCCGGCTATGGCAATAATGTGTATTAAAAACTAACTTCCGTTTTTAATTTTAAATCTCATTCAAATTGATTATAATTTTTATGTCTATTTTAAATTATTTCTTAGGTTTATTTATGCCAAATTAAAATAGTAAATTTAAATAATTATACTACAGACCACGGCTGACTTTAAACTGTGGCGCTAGTGTCAAGTGAAAATTACATCCGTTTATCTTATAATCAATTTAATTGAACTACAAAAAGTGTTTTTAAATATTTTTATAATTTTAACTAATCGATTGAAAAGTATTATATTTACATTTAATAAATCAGTTTTAATTAGCTTAATAATTTCATATTACATTTAAATTACAACAGTTATTAACTTGAACCTTACACTCGTCCATCCTGACACGTGTGTGGTCCCCACACACGCATCTGGTGAAACCTTACACTTGGCCGTGTAACATACGAGTATAATAATTCATGAAAATAGGTAGAACTAAGTTATATAACACAATACATTACCTAACCACTAATTATTATTAAATTATAAAAGAAGTGATTAGAACTAAGATTAATAAATAATATAATTACCTACTATAGTTTTACACATTGCTTATCTATGTAATAAATCTTTCATTTCTTTCATTATAACTTATAAAAACTTACTCAGAAAATTCACCCTTGGGTACTTAAAATAAAAATACGTTAAAAAAAACCGTGAAAATAAACTCAGAAACTTCACTCTGAGTACTTGAAACTAATCATTATCTCTCAGAAACTTCACTCTGAAAACTTAAAATCAATACTTATCTCAGAAACTTCACTCTGAGCACTTTTATTCACTTACCACCTGGAAAATTCACTCCAGGAAACTTTGTGCACTTGAAAAATTCACTTCAAGTATTTAACATTTACTTCATAAATAGATTTGGTAAACCAACTTCATTAAATAAAGGATAAAATAAAATTAATTTAAAGGTCATTACTACCATTCGCATCATCATCACTAACGCTCACATCATCATCATCTTCCTCGTTCTCATCGATTTGTAAGGCAGATAAGTGAATCCACGGCTGCATCCTATCAGCAGCAACGGTTGTTTTACGCTTATTTTTCATACCTTCGAAACCTGGTATTGGTGCCAACTTATAACGATCATTACCTATAATTTTAACTACTCGATATGGACCCTCGTATACTGGCATGAGTTTAGTGCTTTTGCCACTGTTATTAAATGCAGTTTTAATTATTTTGACTAGATCGCCTTTATCATAGACGCGCGCCGGTCGTCTACCTTTATCGTAGTTCTTTTTTTGACTGGCCTGTGCTTTATCAATATTTTCTTTAACCTCATTTCGCAATGTACCTATGTCTACAGTTTCTCGAGTTTTATCGGCTATTTCATTTAAAATTGGATTTACCTCGCTAACCATTGATGTACCAAACATAACCTCAGATGGAGCTCTACCTGTGGATTTCTGGACTGTATTGTTTAATCCCCACTGTATTTTACCCAATTGGTTATCCCAGTCTCTTTCATCGTGCTTTAGATTTTGTGCAGTCAAAGAATCCAGAATAGTCCGGTTGTAGCGCTCCACCTGACCATTTGAACGAGGACATGCTACCGCATTTAATATATGTTTTACCCCTCTATCGAGACAAAACCTTTTAAAAGCATTAGATGTAAAACAGCTACCCCTATCACTTACTATACGCTCTGGGGATCTAAATGTGTCAAAAATATCACCTAATACTTTTATAACGTTATGTGTATTCGTATTCCGGACCGGTCTTATAAAAATAAACTTTGTGAACGAGTCTATAGTCACTAGTAGATGGGTGTGACCCCGCTTAGATTTGACAAAAGGCCCGAGATGGTCAATGTGCAGGGTGTGGAATGGCTTTTCAATTTTCTGAATGGGATGTAAAAGTCCTTCCCGACCATTGGAAGACTTTTTAGCATAAGCGCATTCAATACAAGCACTAACATATTTCTTTACAAACCGTTTCATTTTAGAAAACCAATATTTACTCTTAATTCTATCTAAAGTTTTTTCAAAACCTACATGACCTATATCGTCATGATTCATTCTGCACAATTGCCATCTCGCGCCTTTAGGCACCACCCAACGAATATCATTCTTATTACCATGTAAGTACCTATAAAGCTTATTGTCCTGTATTATATAATTATCTTTTATGTATCTTAGCCCTATATCATCTAATTTAGAATTGAGAATATCCCTAATTCTTTGCAGTTCTGAATCTCCCAATTGCAGAGTGAGTAGCCAGTCTTGATCGCTTATAGACAAAACAATTGGGAGAGGTTCAGTATCACAACTTCCAGAGTTTTTGACTGGATTCCTAGATAGAGCGTCGACATGGGACATCTTCTTACCTGCCCTATATTCGATCGAACAGTCAAATTCTTGCAGTGTTAGCCACCAACGCGCTATTCTTGGCACTAAATCACGTTTTTGAAATGTTGACCGTAGTGCGCTACAGTCGGTTACTATTTTAAAAGGTTTACCTAGCAAAAACACTCGAAACTTTTTAAGGGAACAGACAACTGCCAGAGTCTCCAACTCATACGAATGAAAGTTTTTCTCCTCGGGTGCTGTCTGTCTGCTAAAATACGCGACGGGCCTAAAAGATTCATTATCCGAAAATCGCTGCATTAAAATACCACCTACGCCTATTTTACTTGCGTCCGCATGTAGCTCAGTTTCTGCCGACAGGTCAAAAATAGCCAATACCGGTCGTTTTGTTAGTCGTTCCTTTAAAGTAGTAAATGCATTATTTTGAGCATCACCCCATGTCCAGCTTGTATCCTTTCTTAATAGTCTAGTTAGTGGATAAGCTATCATCGCAAAACCCTCAATAAACTTCCTAAAATAGCTAACGAGACCAAGAAACTGACGTACCCCGTGAACGTTGCCTGGACAAGGAAAATCGGCCACACACTTAATTTTTGTCTCACCAGGGCGCACACCGTTTGAACTTATTTCGTATCCGAGATAATCAATTTTGTTTTTCAAAAAACTACATTTACACAAATTTAATTTCAGATTAGCTTTCTCCAATAACTGTAAAACTACTTCTAAATTATCTAAGCACTCGCTGGCGTCTCGCCCAAATATCAATACGTCATCAATATACACTGTCGCTTTATCGAAACGAGCTGATCCCAAGACACGGTTCATCATCCTCTGGAAAACAGCCGGTGCGTTTGCCAGGCCAAACGGCATGCGATTAAACTCGTACTGGCCGTCGGGCGTGACAAACGCAGTTAGATGCTTAGATGGTTCCGCAATCGGTACTTGATAATATCCAGACATAAGATCCAATGTGATGAACCATGCCTGGCCAGATAGCCTAGCAATTTCGTCTTCAATGAGTGGCATTGGATAGCGCTCCTTAACTGTAAAAGAATTCAACTTCCTGTAATCCACGCACATCCTTGTAGAACCATCTCTTTTCCTTACTAAAATTATTGGGCTCGCATAACTAGACACGGACTCCCTAACTATACCCGCAGCTAACATGTCTTTGATCATTTGTCTTACATTGTCGCGTTCATGGTGGGACAGCCTATAGGGTCTATACACAACAGGCTGCTTATTATTTAACTCTATTACCATCTCCGTAGTAGTTGTGCAACCTAAACTCGCCATATCATTTGCAAAACAATTTACATACCGGTCAAGTAAGTCATAAAGTCGGTCCCTATCATATTTTGAAACCGATTCTCCTAATTTTACTTGGCTTTTATCAACATGTGAAAGAGGATTACCAGAAAAAACGGTAGTTGAAGCAACACGATTAATGATATCTACTTTTTGAGCACGCGCAAATATAAAATTTTCTATAAAAATAGTAGGTATCGAACATGGCATTATCGTCACATTTAGATTTCCGCAAGTTACATGGTATACACCACCGCATACAACATGTTGTGCATTAGGTTTTCCTATCAGCTTGGTAACTAGTAGTATACTACCAGTGAAGTCGATATCCGCCATGGCTCTAATACTTGCAACCCCGTAAAGTTGCACACTTCTTTTAACCTTTAATTTAATTAATGACTCGTCAACAGTACATTCAACATTCGATGGAATGATAGAGTCTACAGTTAAAAAATTTAGTTTCGCGGCGTCCTTGTAAATAACTACATGCGGCTGTTCAGAAAAAGATTGACCTATAAGTATTGGTTTCTCTAAAAATTCATCCTTTACTACTCTACAACTAACTAAAGCGTTAACGTCATCTATCGTCATATCGACTGTAACTGTACCTAGCGACTGCACTATTGTGTTTCCGAAACCTATCATCGCGGTCGATTGATCATTATGAGATAGTCCTAATCTTTTTGACACAGTTTCTTTAATTAATGTGACTTCGCTACCTAAATCTACGAATCCTTCTAACGCGATACCGTTGACCATAACCCGTTTCACAAATTTCGTATTTCCATTTGAACTGGCAATTCGCATTGTCTTCTTTATAGAATCTGTAGAATTAGAATTCTTATCTTTAAAGCAGGTTTCAATTGTGTGCCCAATTTTATTACAATTCTTGCAAACTAACAGCGTCTTTGGACACTGTGCAAAAAAATGACCCTTGTCTTTACAATTGAAGCAAAATGTATTTTGGATTTGTTTTCTAATAGGTTTATTACTTTGATCATTATCACTTGTGATACCAACACTACTTCTATTCCTAGGTGGAACAAAATGTGATATAGTTTCTTTGTTGCTTAGCAAAAATTTAAGTAATTGATTAGGTTCAGAACATTGTAAGGCAACGCAACTTGATTTAATAATTTTATCATTTATACCGTGGATAATACAATCTACGGCCCGCTTACCACGAATGTCACATTGATTTAACAAAGCTAGTTTCTCATAAAAATAAACTTCAATTGGTTCTCCAAATCTACTTCGACGCTTTAGCATATCCTCTAAGGACTGGCCATAATTAAGTTCACAAGGGAAATTATTTATAAGTAAATTTTGCCATTCGGTCCAAGAATATAACATAGTATCTAAACTCGCAACCCAAACTTTGGCCAGACCTCGTAACTTTTGCATTGCAAAGTGAATAGTAGTTGTTTCGTCCCATCCATTCACAGAAGCACATTCATTTACTTTTTTTAACCAAACATCTATGCGCTGATTTTTTATAGATGGATCAAACTCGGGAACAATATTTTGATAATCTATACGTCTACTGCTATAAGTTGGTTCGCTCTGTGCAGCTGGTTGGGACGAAAAACTATTTTTAAGAGACTGAATTAAATTAAAAACATCTTTACTAGTAAAAACTGGGCTACGTGACCTTTGAGGTGACAGTCGGCTGGTTGATGGCTCGCCGTGTTGTCTTGTTTTGCTGTCTTGTCTTGCACCATACCGATTGCCTCGGCTGCTGGGACGTCTGCGGTTTTCTTCGCGTTCTTTTTGTTGCAAGTCTTGTTCCAAGCGCCGAACCCGCCTGCGTTCCAACTCAAGCTCTTGTTCCCGCTTGCGCCAGTTGCTGCGGCCACTACTGCGGCTGCGTGACCGCGAGCGTGTACGGCTACGTCGTTGGCCACCACTGCGTGGGCGTTCGGAAACACTGTCACAAATGCGTACCGGATAGCTTTGAAGGATGGGACTGCGACTCCGCCTGTGACCAATTCTATCATCCATTTCATGTTGGCCGAAGCTCCTGGTTGGATTCACAAGCTCGTGACGATAGTTCTCAATATTTTGACTTCCACAGTGTTGTTTATCCATAATCCGGTACAGTGACGATCCCCACTTTCTGATTTGTAAGACGACCGAACACTTCTTGTACAATAAAACTCTACCACACAGATCACTTCGTTTATTACTGCACTAAATACACCTTAATTTCAGTAACCACACATTATAACACTAATTGAACGATCACTTCACTTTTTAACACTCTTTTCATCACACATTTCATAACTCTTACACTTTCACAACAATATTAATATCTTTGAGCACTTCAGCAGTCAGCACACACTTTACTGTTATCGACTATCCTCTCCCAAGGATCTCCGCCGATTGCCCCTAGTAAAAACCGCCAAGAAACTAAGTCCCCTCTTTACTCTAAGCAATTTTAGCGCGTAAAGTGTGACTTCCGGCTATGGCAATAATGTGTATTAAAAACTAACTTCCGTTTTTAATTTTAAATCTCATTCAAATTGATTATAATTTTTATGTCTATTTTAAATTATTTCTTAGGTTTATTTATGCCAAATTAAAATAGTAAATTTAAATAATTATACTACAGACCACGGCTGACTTTAAACTGTGGCGCTAGTGTCAAGTGAAAATTACATCCGTTTATCTTATAATCAATTTAATTGAACTACAAAAAGTGTTTTTAAATATTTTTATAATTTTAACTAATCGATTGAAAAGTATTATATTTACATTTAATAAATCAGTTTTAATTAGCTTAATAATTTCATATTACATTTAAATTACAACAGTTATTAACTTGAACCTTACAAAAGCTAATTAAAATAATGTAAATATCTACTGAATTACTATATAAATATGTAAATCTATTTAAGTACCATAGGTACATACATTACCTGTACTGGCACTTTCATTTTATCAAATGTACAAAATATCTATGATATAAAATCCTACCACGATCTATTATGCCGTACGTACGTACAAACTTAATAATGCAGGGATTATTATAGCTACGTAAAAACTTGAAGTGAAAAACTTTCCAGATGGTCGATAGAAGCATTCAACCTTTATGTATATGGCTGTAGGTATATGGCTTTAGGAATTAGTAAACTATATATTGGGTTGTCAGTTTTGTTTGAATCTTAAGTATTCGTATCATCTCTTTATTTTACTTTGTAACAAAGCGCGATCAAAGAAATAAACAGGATTTGATTGAGTAAAAATTATATACCTAAACATTTGCGCGCCCCATTGAATGCAAAATAATTATGAACAGAATTTATCTAATACCTACATTTTACTACTTGTACATACTTTAAACGAGCAAAATATCTTGTATTCAAATAATCGGAATCTCGGAAAGAGCTGCAAGTATTTTCATGAAATTTCCATATAGTACGCAGGGAGTTTTGGGGAGAAAAATCGATGGAGCTAGGTCTAATCTCTGCGAAGCCGCGCATTTTATAGAATAGCTATAAATATACAGTATTTATTATAACAGTACATAGGCTGCACTAAAAGTATCGGGAATGGAATATTTCCAATGTTCCTGTCATATTAAAATCTTTTTAATTTAAAACTCCTTGGTTTTACAAATCGAATACCGTTTATTTATTTAAAAAAAGATTCTCGGTCTTGCCACAAGGTCTTGTCAAACTTGTTTAGTCGTTGAGAAAATGGAATTGACTCGAGAAAATTCTAGAGCGATGATTTATTATGACTTTCAAAGTTGTCTACCACAAAAACAGTGTGTTGACCGGATGATTTCTGCATTTGGTGATGAAGCTCCATCCAAAACCGCAATTTATCGCTGGTTTGCTGAATTTCAACGTGGACGTGTCAAGCTCAGTGATGATCCCCGTCAAGGTCGTCCAAAAACTGCAGTTACCCTAGAAAACGTTGCTGCTGTGCTTACGCACAATCAGCTTACGCTGATTGAGGAAGATCGACATGTGACATACTGCGAAATTCAGGCGACTTTAGACATTGGCATGAGTCAAATACAAATAATCTTGCATGAACAATTAGGTGTAAAAAGTTATTTTCCCGATGGATACCGCATTTGCTCTGTGAAGAGCAAAAAGCGGCTCGCGTTACTTGGTGCGTCAGAACTCTCGAAAGACGCCACGCAGGATCCTCAAATGCTGTATACAACATCGTATCAGGTGACGAATCCTGGATATACGCGTACGAACCCGAAACAAAAAACCAGTCACGAGTTTGGGTGTTCGAAAATGAGTTAAATCCAACAAAAATTGTTCGTTCACGGAGTGTTGCAAAAAAAATGGTGGCCATGTTGCGACTATTCCTCTTGAGGGACAAAGAACGGTTAATGCAGAATGGTATGCTAACATTTGTTTGCCACAGGTCGTTTCTGAACTCCGTAAAGAGGACTGCAACCGCCGCATCATCCTCCATCACGACAATGCGAGTTCTCACACCGCGCAAAGAACAAAAGAGTTTTTAGAGCAAGAAATCATAGAATTATTAGACCATCCACCGTACAGCCCCGACCTAAGCCCTAATGATTTCTATACTTTCCCTAAAATAAAGAATAAATTGCGTGGTCAGAGATTTTCAACACCTCAAGAAGCTGTGGACGCCTACAAAACGGCCATTTTGGAGAACCCAACTTCCGAATGGAATGGTTGCTTCAATGATTGGTTCCATCGTATGGAAAAATGTGTCAAATTTCGCGTAGAATACTTCCGAAAGCAATTAATACATACATTTTTAAATAGTAATGTTGTGTCACTTCCTTGATTCCCGAAATTTTCAGTGCCGCCCTCGTATAATAAATACTGTTTTTTTTTCGTCGTGCAACAATATCTCAATAATTTCGACTCTATTCATGTCAGTCCGAATAGTAATTTGGGATGCATACGCATAATTTTTGTGTTCTAGCTAGCTATTTATCTAGTTAGAAACCCTAGGGATAGTGGCAAAAGTCGCTGGCATAACCTGAGGGATCACCTTTTCCACTTTTTAGGCATTGCACTGCCACTGTTTTTAGATTTATGAGAATACCATGTGTTTCTCAGAAACGTGTGGTACCATTTTCGACACTCGCAAGGGAATCAAAACCTACAGGGTACATCTCGTGAACTCAGAATCTTGAAATTTGGTACGAAGCAACATCTTATAGCACATATAAAGGAAAAATTACGAAAACCGTAACCGTAACCGACTTGCACTTGGCCGGTTTTTTGTTGTATTTTGTATTTTATATGGTAGTGTAGTCCTTTTAACTGGAATAAACGATTTATTTATTTTTATTTTATATTTAGTTGTGAGTAATTAATGTGAGATAGCGTAACGTTATTTTTAAAAATTTTATGTATTTTTAAGCATTATTAGATATTAAAAATATATATTATTTCAGTTATCTCCTATCCATTTAAACTTTTACTGTGTCAAATTTCATACTCCTCCGTCAGCATATTTTTTTTTAAATAAAACGGAGTACAAAGTTTTTGCTTGATGTTTCAATATATTTGACGATGATCGCATTAATTGCAAAAGCTGTTACAGTACGGTAGTCAGTACATAGCGCAATGTAGCAGCACTTTAAGAGTTACAGTATTCAACACCACACGCTCAGTGGTAGAAGTGTGAAATTTGTATTGAGATATGAAACTTGAGTGAATGGATGTGCCGTGCCGCCCGTGCCGCGTGCGAGACCGCGAGCGCCGAGCAGTCAGAAGTCACAGAGCTCCTAACGAGGACGAGTACCTTCGCGTCGAGCGCAGCGGCCGCGAACCCCCTATTGCATTTATTCATGTCGTTACCGCTAACGATAATTTTATCGTGTGCTCATTTGCCGGCGCCAGTATTGCAGCCATCCGTCAGTGGTTTCAAATCGACAATTTGCGCGCAACACTAAAAACTTTATTGCTGCATAATTGACCCCGACGTGCCGGTAGTAATCTACGACCGCTACTTTTAGTGGATGTTATTTCACAGTATATTCCCGCTTGGTGAGATAGGTTTTTTATATTTAAAAATTATATTTAAACGAGCGAATCTTGTATATATAATCGGAATTTCGGAAACGGCTGCAAGTATTTACATGAAATTTAGTATGCAGGGATTTTGGGGAGAACTAGCTCCCTAGCTAGATCGATTTTCCTCTATCTGGGTATAATATCCCTGGAAACTGAGCATTTTTTAAGTTAAATGTGTTTTTTTGTCGCGTAATAAGATATTTAACATAGTTTAAGGCGTGAATTTGTTCAACACACTAAATGTACCAATTTATATTTTTTCGTACATAGCGTTGCATCGTCAAATTTTAAAATAGGATTTAGTGATATATTTCTAACTTATGTAATTCATTCGTTATATTTAAGGGAATTAGATTTAAGTTAATTGTTACCATTGTTAAATTAAGGCTGACATAATCTTAAGATGAAGAGCCTTTAAATATAGAAAAAAAAAAGATAGAACATAGATATAGACATTTCGAATCCTAATTTAAGTGTCAAATGCGGTTGGCGGCTTGGTTAGCATTGAATTTTTTGAGTTGTTGGCAAATTGGTGTCTCGGGTTCGAATCTCGGTCAAACTAATATGTTTGTAAGTATTTTTTTTTAATTATTTTATCGTTCTACTTAAACATTGAGCAAATCTCCGTCTAACCACGTATTTATAGTGTATATTGTATAACGTAATAAAATAGTACGCCTGTTAAAATAGTAGAAGATTTTAAAGAAAAAATTCATAATAGTAAAATTTTGTTAAACTTTATCCATAGAGAATCAGAGTAGGTAAAGTAATAAAACCCGTATTTTTAATAATTTTATTACTTGTTGATTTTGATTAAACATTTTTATTGTGTAATGCGATTAAAGCAGTCAGTTTATATTATACAATAAGTTTCGTGTCAGCAACGACAAAAATTAATTATGCACATTCAGACAAAATTCAACACCGTTTTAACTCAATACAAACAAGATCGACAAACAATAGTCGCATTAACGAGTCATTGTCAAGTATTAACTCATGGGTTTTTATTACATATAATAATTCACATTACAAGTTATCGTCTCGGTGAAAGAAGCAAAGAAATGCTCTTAAAATAATTAAGCAATTTTACAAGAAATTTAAACAAGGCCATCTTGAAAATTTCCTCTCCCGCTGTAGGTAATTGAATAGAGCAGTAGACGGTGGCTGGGTACTGGGTACCGGGTAGTGGGTAGTGGGTAGTTAAGAACGTGGCCGGCCACCGTACGACGCGGCTGGCGCAGCTCTGCCATAATTGCACAAACTTTCATGTGCTTCGCATACATTTTCATAATTAAAGGGGCAGTTCGCACCGACTGGTGAAACTGCTGAACATTATTTATAACCACTCCACTGTATAAAATTTAATCATACAATAGAGGCTGTCTGAAAACTACGCTACCTTATTAATATTCTGCAGCTTTTATTCAATGTTTAGGTCAACAAAAACAATACACGGATATTCATTGAAAGCCATGTATGAAGACGCATCTTATAGTTACCATCTGAAAAAATATTTCTTCGAAAATCACTTAATAATATCTATAAGTTTACAGATTTTGTAAATTTTATTAAATTACAAGCTTTTAATTATTAAATAAGTACGCGGCGCGGTTTTACAAGCTATCATCATGACTAATTTAGGAAAAATCTAAGTATACTACAAAAAACTTATGTAATTACCGAAATTGATTGTAAAACTAGTTTAAAATATTTTTATTACGAACGTTTCGAAATATATCATTATTTAATTTACAATTCAAGGTGCCTTTTTCAAATCCAATAAAACGTATACAACCAAGCGGTCCCTTTTCCTGAAATTGCATAATTTTTCAACCGCAATTTTTTAAGAATAGGAAAAATGTAAATGGACGATTTTTTACAATCCCGAAGTAAATATCTCACTTTTCCATTAAGGACATAAAAGCAATTCCGCGAGAGCCGAATAATAACGAGGGGCAGCGTTGTCCGGTCGAGGCTCCTGCGAATTTATTTGCATCGTGGGCCTCGTCTCGGGGCCGCCGAAGGGCGCCTCCGATTGCCTAAATAATCGCTTTGTGCGAGGCCGGCCACGCCGCGCCACGCCGGAAACAAAAACGCGGACCATCGTGTGCTGAGGTTTAAATTATTACCCATAAAATTGCTTGTAACGCTAGGCCTAGAGTTATTAAGATAAAAATAATATTTTATATATATGAGGGTAAAATTCACTATCATGGTCCTTTCATAAAGTTTATTGATACTAGCTAAAATTATTCGCTTTTACACAACGTCGACTCAAGAACTGTTAATCAAATATATTTACAGTGGTATGGCTTGATAAGCGCGAGATAAAAAGATATAAGTCGAATAAATTATCTTTTACTGTATAAATAGTCTTTAAATACGTATCAATTCAGTACAAACTACACATACAATGCTTTAAAAATAAAAATATACGTCTGAACTCATAACGCCGTAATGGACAATAAATATCGGAGCAGAGCTTAACTACCACGTACGACTTTTACAGTCAGAGATAAAGTTAATCAGTTACGTTGGTTAATAACGATCGCTCCTAAAGGTGAAATAAAAATTAAACGGAATTTAAAACCTACCGATTAACTCGATTTATTTATTACTAGCTTTTGCCCGCGACTTCGTCCGCGTGGAACAATACTTTGGGATATCTCTGAAATTTACCCGCGACTTTATTTATGACTAACGAAAGCGGAATCCTATTTTTTTTAAACGGAACCCTAAAATAAAAGTAGCCTATGTTAGACCCTATAACATCAGCTATCTGCTAGTGAAAGTCCCGTGAAAATCGGTCCAGCCGTTTCAGAGATTAGTCGGAACAAACAGACAGACAGACCGACTTACAGACAGACAGACGGACAGACAAAAATTAAAAAAAAAATGTATTTTATTGTAAGTACCGAATATACTTTCAGATTCATTATGTAAAAAGCTGTTAATTTGAAGTTACAAACAGACACTTAAATTGTATTTAACTGTATATAGATGTATAGATATTATAATGTATTATATTTTAAGATAATATTATCAATTTGATGTTTATAAAATAACTAAACTATTTAACTAAACTAAACTAAACATTAACCCGCACGCGCACCCCGCCTTGGTGACGCCCACTTCGCAACGGGCCGTGCAGCAGAAGTCGTAATATTTTAATTTCGCCATAACTTCAAAACCAAACGTCCAATTTTAATCATTCAAAGACCAAATATTATCTACATAAACTGTACTTAGTGATGAAATAATTTATTTTGATAAGGATTAATAACATGAGTAAAATAAACGCGTTTAAATGTAGTCCAAAAAAAATTCAAGATTTCTAAATAAAAAAATGGTTGTTGTGCCTCACTCGACATAGATAGGTATAGTGTGTCGCGGACTTTTTTGTAGATATTTATAAGATCTACAATTAATTTGAACATTTTATGGTTCTATCTTTTATAGTTTAGGCAGCGTACGCAAAATAAGTAACTTTTCTGGTTGATTTTTTACACCTTGTGTCCGAAAAACCCAAATATCTTACGGAACCCTATTTTTTTCCAAAATAAAATTTAGCCTATGTTACTCGTGGATAATGTAGCTTTCGAATGGTGAAAGAATTTTTGAAATCGGGCCAGTACTTTTTGAGCCTATTCATTACAAACAAACAAACAAACAAACAAACATACAAACAAAGTTTTCCTCTTTATAATATTAGTGTAGATAAAGCTTCAATACTTGTGTAGGTAGTTGTTTGTGGCCGCACACACGTTTTTGCCCATCGGCCTCCGCTGTGCAACTTCAAAATTGCATGGTTCCGAGAAAACTTCCACCTTTGAGAAAATTCCGCCCGCCCGACGTGCTCTTGATATACATCCGTAGGAGCTGATACGTAAAAAATGGAATTGAAAAATCCATTTCAAACTTTTTACTTCTGTTTTCTATAGCGACCGCGTGCGAATATACAAGGAATTAAGCCGGAAACAATTGGATCCAATCCAGATTATTGGTAGCGGTGGAAATTTGAATTTTAACAACGCGGTGGCATCATCATCATTCGAATATTCTAAAATCTAAACGACTTATTTTCTCGTCCTATTAAAAACAATTGCGTATGTAGTTTTCTCAGTCAATTTTAGTTTTGAATTTTATATGCTACCCAATGTGAACGATTTGAATTTCTAAATAATAAGTGTGTTATTCTGATGATTTAGCATATTATTATATATCTTGAGGTACGCTTTTTACGACGCAGAACGTGCAGTTGTAAAGGGTTGAATCATAATATTCTGAGGGACACCTTTGAGATAAAATGCTCACTTGATATTCATAGAATATAACAAAAGGTCAAAATCATACCAGGAAATGTGACATAGTGATTATTTCGTATTTATTACCTCGAGATATGAAAATCTGCCTATAAGTACGTGTTCGCACGGCACGTACTGTAAAGCCTCCCAACTTAACTAAAGCTCGTCTAACAAAATAAGTCTCTTCGGTGTTAAAAATATTTTTATATGAAACATAATTTAAACGTAAAAAGTAGCTGGGGTTGAAAGATACTGCGTAATACATACTTTATAAAAGATTAATGCAAGCGATGACGGTCTCGTGAATCTTACAGCGCTACTTTCGCACCTAATTTTCTTGGAACAGTGGTAAGAAATAAAGTTAAAATTAAGACGCGAGTTTATGGGGCGTTACGGGTGGGGGCGCACGCGGGGGTGGGAGGTTATCCGAATTCACCTCGCGACCTCCGCCTTAGATAGCGGCTAACGAAAGACGTTCCCAACTTTTACCAAACACGGCCTAGTGACAATATTAATGCTATCTCACGAGTGGCCCGGCGGACGCTCTCTATTCTCTCGCACATATTCGCTTTGTCCCTCCGCGCGCTAGCTGTTGTAGATCGAGCCGCACTAATTTATTCCATATCCCTCGCTAAGTAAGTCTCCGGAAATAACGCAAATATTAGACTGGCCGGGCCCACGTCGACTGCCATTAATTCCAGAATTGAAATCTGGAATTGCGGCGGTGGCGTTTGAGAATTTACATTCATCGCAGTAAGAACTTAAATCAAGTTCTCAGTTACGATTCAGTTGCGATATTATTTTATTAAAATATGTAAATGACGTCGTTTCAGCGCGTAGATACAGCGGTAAGAGCTCAGGGCTAATAATTGCGAAGAGGGCTATCTCAAACGACACAATATTTTCATTAGCGAGGCTATATTAATAAATTTTATATATTTCCTTGTCTAATTACATGAAATACTTTAGATACGGTAAAATTAGGTGATCACATGACACGGGTGGCGTAGCGTGTTTGAGGCGGAAATTATGTTGTTTGACGGAGCGCAAATTAAGGGGTTTAAGTTTTACACAGCATAATTATTTAAGTAAATCACTGGGATTTTAAATATATTTTTACACTGTCCCGAGCAAAATGAGCGGTCGCTCATATTTTATAATGTTGTAATTTCATGACAATTTGTCAATGGAAAGTGTTTGGATATCACATAATTTAGTTTTAAAGTGAAAACTCCTTTAGCGGCGTTGTGCACTTTTTTTGGGATGGGTAAAAATCAGGATACGTGACCTGATCGAAACTTCGTAAGACAGAGGGAGAGTAGATCGCGGGCGCGGCGTAGGAGAGGAATCACGATTGTGTACAATAGCGCAATAAATGAATATTATATTTAACCACATTAATGATAGTACCTATATACTGATAAATAAAGCAATTCGTGCGAAATTATTACCTAACCATTCTAAAATATTCAAAAATGCACAATGTCAATGTTCAAGTTTTCACTTCTGCCGGCACTTCCTGAGTGGAACCCGTTGTTTTTTTATGTCTGTAGATAGTGCATCAATATTGAAATCTTCAAACTTTGTAAGTTTGTAAGCTGGTATGTAACCAGCTTACATTATATATATTACTGAGCATTACCCAGTTACCTACATAGGTAACTGAGGTAATTCGGCGATATTTAGGCACTCGACCTAATTCTATAAAGAGTTCGTTAGGCTATTTTGTAGGAGTTAGGGCTGTTTTTATTAATACAATATAAATTTAGGATCAAGCTAGATAAGAAATACCTAGGTATTTATTAACTAGCTTGGTGATATCCATCTTGGAAATTGGCTTTCTCGATCGTTACAACGCGCAAACTATGCCTGGAGAGGAAAACGTTTTTAAAATAAATTTTAAATAGAAATAATAAAAATTGGGACAATCGATCGAAAACCGGGAAAGGGTTCCCACAGCGTCGAATAATTCTAAGTATAAAAGCAGTTTTCAATTTATCGGGAATAAATGCTTCGGTTGGCAGCTCAGACACCCAATTACCGCGCACAAAAGCTGATTATCGCGCAAGTGCGGGCGCCGGGTGCCGGGCGGCCTCCGCCTGCCGCCCGCACCGGCAGAGGCTCGCGCTCCGGAATATCTGAGCGAGACCGAGGAAGTGCCCATTTATGCCCTTTACGATGAATCTCAATACAAATCTGTGTCGTCGATACGCGACAATATAATTTAATCTCGAATCCGGCCACGAGAACCACCAGACGGATTTCGAACACGAACTAAATCTAGATTTAGCGAGACTCTGGTTTATAAATAAAATGTATTTCAACCGGGAACGGTAAATAAAAACACGTCCCTAAGTCGCCGACAATTTATATTCAGCGGGAGGTGTGGGTCTACGGTAGTTTTTATTACGCGTTGCAATAACGAGAAGTAACGAGGCTGGGGGCAAGTAGCTACATCAATATTATGAACGATGTCGGGCAGGTGACGGCCGCTGGGCGGGCGCTGGCGGCGCATTGCAGCCGGCGCTGCCGCCGCCTCCGCCCGCCGCCAACGGGCTCGCACGGCGACTAGCGACTCCAAGGCGCGACGCCCTGGGAAATCATCACGCTCCTCTCGCGTAAGTATAAGAGTTCTTCGTTTTTCAATTTCAAAGAGACAATAATTTATTATGTTTATTGTGTCGCAAAGTATTCTTATTTGAATTGCATAAGTCGCTCTGTTTGGTTTTCCATTTGACGCTATGAAATTTAATTTACTTACGTACATCTGAATAATTCTCTGTCAGCGTAATTTAATCTTGGAAATTTTATTAAGAACGTTTTGGCTTTTGTGTTAAATCATATCAACGTAACTTTTAAGTCCTTACTTTAAATTATTAAAGTGAAAGTAAGTACTTATATACCTAGGTATACTTATATGCCTTTATGCATACAAACCTTTGGCACTCCAATATTGACATTATGTAATAGATTTATAGTTGAGATATACTATATTATCTTAACGAGATAAACAGAAATCAGTAATGACCCAGTGCTCATCTAATGACCCATAGTGGTTAAGAAAGCATGAAATCTAACTGCTGAATCTTTTATAGGTACATAATCATGTAAAATGATAATATAGATGTTTATATAGTCAACAGACAAATACTAAGGTAATTTACATCAGTTTGGTCGTTAGGTATACGGCGTTAGTTTGCTTTTTACCCCCTTACTAATAGAAATATTTACACAATGGTTAATACAATGTTTTGTCCTTGACTGATACGTTGGAAAAGTCTCTTAACTGACAAGGATAAAACATTGTAAAGCTTATCCATTGTGTAAATATTTTTAATAGTAATAAATAATAGCCCCCTATTTTTGTTATTTCAACCACACTTATCTAACAGTCCATGTTCCTGGGTAAAAAAAGTAATTTATTGAACGTTATAGATGGTTTAGTTTTTACGTTCTCCTCCAAATTAATTTAAATGTCCAACATAGGTATACTACTCGGACATAGCGAATGGCATAATTTATAACAATTTATTGCTATTTATCGACACGTATTTGCATAAGGTCTGAGGCGTGACCGCAAAAATTTGCATTACGCATTACAACGACCTCTATTAGCAGTGTAAACTAAGGCTTGAATTATTGTGCCGCGTCATACGCTTAAGACGTATACACACAAGATTTATGTAATTAATTTAGGAGATAAGAGCGAGAGCGAGACTACATACGTTACGGAGGACAAAGGACACCTACAGTGTACACGAGGCACGCCTGTCACCGGGTCGCTACTCGCTCGCCGCGCGCCGGATCCCTGCGCGAGATAATGCCCAACAGATTTTACAGCGCAAATAGAGCTCGGATGATGATACATTCTTTTGACGAGAGCTAACTATAAAAGTTATTCATGTTTATCTTACAAATAAAAACTTCACCGAGAGCATGTCAGCAAGTCTAAGGAGGGTTCTGTAACAATCAACGCGCAATATGTCGAAATATCAACGCGCAATATGTCGAAATATCAACGCGCAATATGTTTTTTCAAATTACTTCAAAAGTTATTGAGCGATTTTGTTCAACAATCTATACTCGAAATAACAGAAGACAGCAGGGGCGGACAGACAAACGAGTAAACGCACAGACACAGTGAAACTATAAGAGTTTCTTGTACTCTGTACAAGTACTGTTGTAGGTACTTTGACGGAACCCTAAAAAGGATCAACTGATTGATGTAGCAGTGGAAAGCTTTACAAACTTATATTTGCTAGAGTCCGACCGAAACTGGTTTTCCGGCCGAAACCGAAACTGAAACCGAATATTCGGCCGTGGCTTCAGTTTCAGCCGAAACCGAAACCGAAACTCACGTGGTCAAGTAGAAAATTCCTTAAAATACTGAAATTTGGTGCATTTTATCCATTATTCTGCATTAATTAGGACATGAAATGGAAACACGGTATATTAATTTTGTTGTAATAATTTATTTACTTAATGTAATATTCAAATTTTTATTTTTAAACAAAAAATTAAACCGACTTCCAAAGTAAAAATACACAAAAAAGTATGAAATAAAACTTAATCTCTAAATAATTCCCCTTTCAAATTCGGCTAAAATTTTTACTATTTCTCTACTCAATCTTCTTAATTTTGAAATCGGTACCAGCCCAAACAATATTCTACAATATTTTACAGAATTTACGTTCATATTTGCTGGTACCGACTTTCCGACCGAATTTCCAAACGCATATCTTTAAAGACTGAGGAGTTCTGTACAGTGTTTTTGGATCCAGGGTATACCTTGGTACAATATCTTATTTTTTGGTAGCATATGCTTGTGTTACTTCAGTAAAAGTCAAAATCACTATATGTGTGGATATAAATTTCGAGGAGTTCCCTCGATTCCTCATGGATCGCATCATCAGGTTTCCACTTTAGTGACTAAAGGACTAATTTTGAATTAAACCCTTTCAACAACAAAATAATTTTGCAAATTGGTCCATAAACGGCAGAGTAATGTTCAAAGATCCCCGTGTTAGTGTAAAATACTATGAGAAATACCTTTAAATCATCATAATCTGATGATGTATGGTATGATAGTGGTGATGATGATGATGATTACTCTAACTGACAGGGTGGCATATGCTTGCAGTTCTTTATACAACGCCGAAATCCCCAAACATGTATTTATAAGGAGTCAGGAGTTCTATTCTGTACTTTTGGATCCAGGGTATACCTTGGAGCAAAATCTTACTTTTTGGTAGCATATGCTTGAACTACTTCAGAAAAAGTCAAAATCACCATATGTGTCCATATAAATTTCGAGGAGTTTCTTCGATTCCTCATGGATCCCATCATCAGGTCACCACTTTGATATCAAAAGGACCAATTTGGGATTACACCCTATACGTCACAGAAAAAATTTTTGAAAATCGGTTCACAGGCGGCGGAGTAATCGTTGAACATACAAAAAAAAAAAAAAAATATATATATATATATATATATATATATATATATATATATATATATATATATATATATATATATATATATATATATATATATATACAGATATATATATATATACATCTGAATGTATAACCGCCTCCTTTTTTGGGAAGTCGGTTAAAAATATTAAGTAATTATATTTTAATTATGTTTTCAAATTCAGTTGCGTTGTTAAAGCGTTGCCGCAAGAAACGAAGTTAGGCGAGCGTGCACGAAATCTTCCGAAATCAGTTTCGGTTTCGGCAAAAGTTTCGGCCACTTTTGGCCGAAACCGAAACTGCCGCCGAAACTTGATTTTTGGCCGAAACTCGGCCGAAACCGAAACCGAAACCGAACTTTCGGTCGGACACTAATATTTGTACAATATAATTGTTTAAAATGTCCGTTGCTATGAGCTTTATTTTAAAATTTATTCTCCAAATATATTTCGAAGTTTTCGTAAATCTTCTTGGAATCCTTGTAATTAAATACCTCTATCAAATTAGCCGTTCACAAAAAGGTTTCGATGAAATTAAATAAGTGCTCTTGTAAATGTTACTGCTGTTTTATTAAACATACAAATTTAAGCTTGCTTCATTCGTGCCATTTGACAACCCGTTTTGTCTAAAACAAAGTTAAGTTTACCATACTTATTACGTAATTTTCATAAATTCGTTCGAACCATTTTAAAATTACTTGAATATCTTTGGTGTTGTTAAAGTAATCTATTTTACGAACCCACTTTTAAAAAAATATTAATAACCGAGTGTAATAATTTGGAACAAAGAAGCGTTAAAAATTACAGGGTGGTTTTAACGCCAGAGAAGGGCGAGCGCCCAACACTAGGAGCGGGGATATTTACGTTTATCTTCGGGTAACGGCTTCATCGCAAGCTTTATTACGACATCCACTCACGTAATCCTCCGCCGTCATAATTCCTCGTTTGCTTCCCTGATACAATGTACTACACAGCTTTTCCACTAGCGCCGTATCGCCAAGCATAACAAGAATGCAAACTTCACTGAATTATATTTGCTAGTTCAGACTCCCGACTACTTAGTTGTTCGCGCTCCGGTGGTATGTTTATGTCTTCGGAACTATATAGTAACAAAAGACGTATGTCTACGCTTCTCGCTCGCCCCGCACAATATGTAAGGCGGTTCGAGTATGTACATCTAAGTTATATCAATTCTAAATATTCTTCTACAATTGTAAATGACGTCAAAAGGCATTGACGACAGTACAAGAAGCGTAAGACTCTGGCAGTCTCGATCTACCTGTAAATATTAGATATGGAATTATGGAGCCCATAAATACCCAATCTAAATTCGTAAATGAATTCCAAGCCTCAAAAAGTAGAAGTGGTGATACGAAACCAGTTTAATGCAGACGTATCTGTCGATATTAAATTATTTTCGAACTTCCTCGCTTAAGTTCAATTCCCTATTAAATTAAAAACTATGCTATGAAAATATAAGTTCGAGTTCATTCGAGAGTCAAGTTCAAAGTATTTTCAATTGACTGCTCTGCTAAGACAAAAGAGCACAAAATTACAAAATGATGTACCTACTTACTAAGTATTGTCACGTGAGTAGTAAGTTAAATACACTTTATATGCAACTTTTACAGATAAAATATTATATTGACTAGGTACTTGTGGCTAAAATCAGAGCAATAAACTTTTTAACTATTTAATTAATGTTGACTTTAAAGTTTGAATTAACTCGACAACTAAATGTTATTTTGACGACCTCTCAGGCTCAGTGGTTCAGGGCTTTGGTGCTCAAGCCGGGAGTCGCAGGTTCGAATCCTGCCGAAGGAACAAAAAGTTTTTCTGTATTTCTGGGTTATGGATGTGTATTAAATATGTGTATAATATAGTAAAAATCTTAAATATATGTATAGTATAAAAAGTATTAAATAATAAATATACTTCCCGTTTTCTGGTACCTGTGTGGCGGACCAATCAGCGCACAGTCCTGAATCGCGCTATCGAAGTTTTCTAAGATCGGCAACAATATACGACATCTCAAAACCACTACAGTGGGCTTCGGCCTGACCGAGCATAGCACTTCGCTCGGTCGGAGATCTCCCTTTGGGGTTTGCCACCATGTTCCCACATTGGTGACCCTCGACAGAACACGCCTCCTTCTGGACATCATCATCATCACTCCCCACCCCTCCGCACCACGCCAGCCAGCTTTAGCCTTATCGGATACCTCGACCACCAGCCTCAACGCACCGCGGCCTGGTCGAACCCTCATCAGCTTCAACGGGCACTCTCACTACACGGACCGGTCAGCAAGCAGAGCATGAAGCACCTCTCCTGGTCAACACACGTAGCTACAACGATCAGCAACAGAGTACACGGCACCTCTCTTGGTCGTCACACGTAGCTACAACGATCGATTAGCAAGCAGAGCACACCTCTCCTGGTTAGCACGTAGTATCGTCCCCGCACGGCAGCACTCCGACTCACTGGAGCCCGTGCAGCAGCAGCACAGTTCCGACTCACTGGGACTCTGGCACTGGCGACTCAAACAGAAGACTCAAAAATTCGACCTCCGGTCTTAGGGGGGACTTACTCGTAGTATAAAAAGTTTAAATAATAAATATACTTCCCGTTTTCTGGTAGGTACCTGTGTGGTGGACCAATCAGCGCACAGTCCTGAATCGCGCTATCGAAGTTTTCTAAGATCGGAAACATATATACGACATCTGAAAACCACTACAGTGGGCTTCGGCCTGGCCGAGCATACCACCTCGCTCGGTCGGAGATCGCCCTTTGGGGCTTACTACCATATTCCCACACCTGTAACACAAGTTCTTCAGATACGTAGCCCGGGAGAAGATTGACGTGGTGTGAAGCGTCCATAGATATTATTATTATTAACTTATTTTTGGCACTTATTTTACTATATTATTATCTGACACTAATTCTTATAAAAACTATAGAACGTAGCAAGCCAGCACTTCTTAGTTCATACATTTTTTCGATTGGACAACAATAATAAAAAATGTTCAACGAATTTTCATTAATTCTTAATCTGCATTTAGACTGTAAAGTCAACTACTTACGTCAACTATTTGTACCTTAAAAAGCGTTTTTACAAGTAAAGTTTACCTTTGAATATTTAGTTTAATAGAGGTGTAATAAAGTTGCAGACGAGTGATAATTGTAAAAGTGAATCGGCCATTGTGGTGAAGGTATTTACAGTAAATGTAGAAGGACTGAATAGTGTTGCAGAAAGGCCGAAATTGAGCGGGCGGATTGGAACACGGCAGCTTAGTGCAGCCGCCGGAAGTAGGCCTCTAACGGCCATTGTATAATAGCTTCTAAATTGACCCTTCTACTTCGGACTTCGTCGCATTTAGTTGTCGAGTCGCCATTATCGTAACATTTAACGAGTCCCTTTAAAACGTTATAATTTATCGGAGGCCGAAGTTTATTCACGCAAAGAGGCATTAGCCTCGGACGTTAATCAAATACAAAATTAATTTCGGAGCCGGGGACACGAGGACACGACCACGGAATCACTGTTGGAGTTTAGGAAGTGTTATTTCCTTTAATAACAAGGCAAACGTCAACCGGCCGGTAGGAGCGGGCGAGGACGGCGAAACACATAAAAGGGACGACGACGCGAATACTGGCGTCGTCGGATCCTAAGCCTTGTTTAGATTAGATCAGACCTTCGAAATAACAGAGAATGAGGACAAGGATTAACTACGGTCCGGAGCACTTTGGCCCGTGAGCCTAATGGGGCACCGTTACGAGTAATGAGGGGTGCGGGACGGCGAGGGCTCGTGTCTTGATTCACTTTAAAATCCTCACAAGGAAACATTTATTTTCCAACTTTGGAATGAGAAATCGAATAAATCGGATACTGCTTTTGACCTCGAAGAAAATGAAGAAAATCAAATAATATATACCGAGAGCTACGTACTACCAGTCTTAGAGCAGGTATTCGAGGCAACGGGTAACCTAGCAACTAGTCCTAAACTTTTCTATAAAACCCAAAACCCTAAAAAACTTTGAAATTTAAAAAAACAAACATGTTATGGTAAAATTACGACCACAGGGCGACTTCTAATTGTAGGTAATTGCCAAAAACATTTTTGTTATTTTTTATAATTATTTAATCTTAGCGGTTAGCCTCGCAACTGCCCAGCCAGGTCTGGGTTCTATGTATGTATGGTATACCTAAGTATTATTAAAGGGAAGGTATAGGACAAATTTCTAGCTGGATGTCTCAAATACCTGCTCCAAAACTGGTAGCAAATCTCGGGTTAATATTATATTTCTAGAAAATTTTGAGAATAATATAGAATTAAAATCTACATAATATACCTAATATTATGTACATTTTAACGTTTTAACTTTGTCGGAATTTAAATGTAATGATATTGTATAACACAATCACTTGCTAAACAGCCCAGAAAGGTAAAGTGGTTTCTGAAATTTCATATAACCTGATCTACATTCGGGTATTAATATATTCAAATATAAGCATGATAATTATGTGTGTGCATGCATACGGCGCGCGGGGCGGCGGCGGGCGCAGCGGAGCAGCGGCAGCCAGGGCAGGCCGGCGACCGCGGATCGATGTAGGTCTAACGGAACGTACAGATGTCCCACCGCCAAAAGTAAGGGTCCAAATTCATTTCTCAATGTCAAAGAAGAAAATTCATTAGAACTCTGAAATTACTAATGGCTTAACGGACGGAGTAAAATTTGCTCTTAATTTGTAAAACTTTTTTCGCAAATTTAAAGAAAGTTTGCGAAACGAGTTTTAAAGTGTGAAAGATGGGAACGGTGCTAATGATTATATTTTTGTTTTTCGGTGTTTCGTATTTTTATTACTTTCGCAATATTTTAAATATTGGGTTATTTAAGAAGTTTAATTCTACTTACAAAGTTCCTCGCATTATATTTTAAAGTTATGCAAATACAGGAGGCATTAAACATGGTATTAGAGGATTTATAAAATACTTTTCATAACGCCGGGATAAAGTTACGGTGACATTCATAGGCGGGGGATGGAGTGTTCATATTAAAGTAATAAATCTGTAGCGAATATGACGGCCGGTGCGGCCACCGGCGATCGACGCTCAACCCGATATTAGTTTACTTTTTCTCTTCAACTTACTTTATTAGTTATCCACTAGCACTAGCCGTTACTGATACTTTTCAAGTTATTAAGAACTCAAGAAGGTGTGCAAGAAAGCAAGCCTGTCTATATTGCGGCCCGATATGACTCCGATTTAACTATAAGGGTTCCTTAAGTATTACGGAACCCTAAAAACTCGTGCCTCAGAGAAAAAAAAGAGAACTCCTTCTAAACGATTTTCATGAAATTATGTAGTTGTATTCTGTAGGTATAAGGATAGGTTGTAAGCTATTTTTCATACCCCTAAGTGGCAAAGGTGTGGCCCACCCGAAAGTTTTTATTTTTATCTATACTAATATTATAAAGCTGAAGAGTTTGTTTGTTTACGTAATTTGATTTCAATGAGTATTTAAGAAGATATCGCAGTAATAAAATAATAATGCACGGTGAATCGGTGACAACTGACAATACAATAATTTCATAAGTTTATCTCATTATCCTGATCAGGATCGCCAGGATTAAATAATTACCACAAAAATTATTTTCATTGCAATATTTGCGATAACCTCTTTGGATAAACTACTGAATTGTCATATTTTTGTCAACTGTCAATATTCGACATCACATCACAACAGTTTTTTTAATAAGGTTATAGCATTATATCAACCAAGTGTCTAGTTTAATAATTATAATTAGAATCAAATAAATATACTTAGTTTAAAAAAACCTAAAAAACACGCTTTTAAAGTACACTTTACAGTTCGCTTTTTAGTTTGATGTGCTTTAAAAGCGTGTTTTTTTGTTTTTTTAAACTATATTTCTATTTTATTGAATGCTAATTATAATTATTAAACTAGACACTTTTTATATCTGTTGCGTTTAAATTAATATAATTTCAATTGAATTTAAATTTACTACGTTTTCAGCTTCTACATCAGCCTTCTCGTTAATACAAAATAAAATGAAAATAAAAAATAAAAATACAGTATCCCACGGCAACACTGTACTTTTTCGGGATAAAAAGAATCCTATTGTAATCCAGAGCTAAATATAAATAAAGGGCAGAGTAATTTTTGCGTAAAAGAGTAACACACATCCATCTATAATATTAGCATAGCATAATAATACATCAATTTATAATATTAGCAGGGTGAAAGTATGGGCTGGATTTTGCGTAGGTATAAAGTTAACATTCATACGTTAAGGTTTCCTGACATTTTTTAAATATAAGTCACATTTGAGAAAAAATATTTGTCTTTTGTTCATCACTAGCTATGAACGAAGAATGCATTAATAAAAATGTAAACTTCGTGTTTTGCATGAAATAAATAACAACACTTGAGCAAAATAAGGACACAAGTGATGTCGACTGCATTTATAATGACGTGAAAAATATGCACACTAGGTAAGTATCAATTTAGTTGGATATTGAATTTGAGAAGTAATAATAAAAAAATTCAAGTGAAAAATATGTGACAGTTGAATAATAATTCAACTAGTGAAGTACTAGTTATCGTCAACATTAAACAGGCGGTATTATTCCTTAAAACACGTATTTATATTTATCTAAGTTCAAATTCATTTTATAAATACTTCGTAGTACCTTTACGAGTACATAATTTGTTTTGTTATCGATTTTCAGTAAATTAAACTGTATACGGCTCGTATCTTACAAGTTACTATCTACATTTTGTCGAAACTTTGCGAGTACTTTGGTTACAATTAATGAAGTATTTAGATTGCTAACATTGAAAATTTATTTTACATATTATGTATATTCATATTAAGTTTCTCAACCTTTTTATTTTAATTTCAATAATGTGAAGAGGAAAGAAAACTTAAATTTGTATATTTCTTGATCAAATATACCTGATTGTAGTTGCGCGAAAACAGAACTCCTGCATTAAGTTATCTTTGATAACTTAAACAGCGAACTAGTTTTGTTTTCTGGTAAATAAGGGTTTGATCAATGTAAATAAATATCTCCCACTACGCGGCATACACTTCATATAATGTAAATTTTCAGGAAGTAAGTGTGTGTTGGAAAGATACCTTTTCAAAGGGTAGAAGATTCATGTGATGAAATTCGTGTGGTAAAATAATAATTATGGTATATTATGAAATAAAAAATATTATATTTGATTCAGTCTATAATTTTGATCAGTAGTATTTTGCTCTATCTCCCTAATTGCTCTGAAAGAACTTTCCTCCTACTGTTTCTGAATTATTTATTGTTATTAATTATTATAATTAATTATTGTTATTATAGCTATGCACCCAAGACACCTTTAGCGTCCTCGGCCACTCAAGATCATAATATCAAAGTAAAAAAATATACCCCAGAAATAATAAAGAAATAATTACAAATATATAAAAGTAAAAATAATTTGGATTTTTCGTGTAGTTTTATAATTATATGCATTTCAAAAGATTTAGTATGGTGAGTAGTGAGTATGAAACTAAACACGCAAACTTTGGAGATATCAGAAACGATGTGTATATGACCGTACATTTTCTAGCAACTTACAAGCGTGTGACATCACCTGCTCTTACGACTTTTGTATGGGGCGTTTTACAAGACTCACAAAAATGCTTTAAACAATCCGCAGTTTCTTTGAAAATATTATTATTTTTCAGAGCACTATTCACTACTATTCATTTACGTCATAAAAATTCAGGAAAATACCGTGTTACAACTTTCCCTGTGTTTACGGTGGTAAAAGACGATACGCTCAAAAGTATTAGAGCAAAGTAAGAAAGCTTACTTTTCATATTATTCGGGTAACAAAGGAAAATAAAATTCGTAACCTCATTTTGTTGACAACATTAGCTTTGTCAGAGAGAATTGTATTGACACAAATATGGTCCACGTTGGATACAAACAGACATTTTTATATGATTTGTAAAATTGTTTGTTCGTGTGTCATGCGCTTCGATAGAGTTATTAAGCATGTCAGCAACTTCAGACAGAAATAGAACATTAAACATTATTAAGTAGCTAAGTACATAATATTTATTTTTGGCTTCACCAAAACCGATAAGAAAAAGTAACACAAGTTAAAAACGAACGTACGCTTAGTCTCATGAAATGTGCTTTTAAAAATTACACGTCTTACATACGAAAATTTCAGCTCACTCGGTTGAAGATTCAAAATCGAGTAGCAAAATTCCACCCAAACTAACATACATTAAATAAAAGCTTTTAAAAACTAAGCTAAAGAAGCGTCAAACTCTTCTCATTTTCACTCGTAAGCTATATACAGGAATACTTTTTCATCGGTACAATAAATTTTACCACGTCATTGGTATCGATAATAGAATAAATTTCTCAAATAAAAAATAAAAAATATTTTTTCATTTTAATTATTTTATCCTATAACCAATCTAATACCGCATGTGCGCACTAACTACAAGGCGTCAACGGGTGCGGTATGAGGTAGGGGGCGGCGAGGTGGGGTAAGCGATCAGCCGGGCGGCGCACGAGTTGGCAACAAAGCATCGATAGATGCGTAACGTATCCACATTTTGTATTAGTTTAGCGGATAAGTTCGGGGATTGATAATTTTGTTTTTTTGTTCCAAAGGGGTAGTAACAAAAATCGCTAGTATTTTTTATTTTTGACAACTATTACGTATGTTGATTTATTGTACTGGTGAAAAAATAACCCTGTATATTTCGTAAGTTTCCATTACTTTAAATATACCAAAGAAAACGTTATCTATAACGATAGAAATACTGTAGAGATGTTGAACAAGTTACAAAGATTTTTATTGACAAGAATAAAAGTTGTGCAGGCATTTTCCAATGATAGAACTTGGGCCTTAAGCTGAAGCGAAGTAGGTATGTCATTGAAGTTTTGAATTCCTCTGCCTTGCAAACGGAAAATAATAAGGCAATTTTCTAGAACAAGAAAGTAGAAACGAAGTTAAATCTATAGCGATATAAACGTGATACCTACGTAAACGTTAAAGTTAAGATATAAGTTTAGCTTGAATTAATTTATACATACAGAATGAAAAATAATTAATTAACATAATTTGATCCACTTAATTTTTGTGTTCTAAAATGTCATTGAGTACATACATTTAACAGGTCTTCATTACAATATTAGCAAATTCCGAATAACAGTGTACTTGGTCAATAGGACGAGAAAATTCGTAAAAGATTACTGGGTAGTAGAATTTACCTTGCTTGTCTATTTAATGAATTTAAAGGTGGATTAAGATAATATATTATCGCGGATAAAAAGGTATGTCCATTTTCATTAAAGGGATTATTATCACGGAAATCTTTTTAAGGCCAAGTCTAAGCAACATTTCGTCGACTTTACTTGTGGGTAACGTAAATAATGTAGCGTACATAGTAACTGGCCTTATCTCGGCTCTCAGACCCGGCATCGGCGGGTATCGTAAACGTTAATTCCCTTTATTAAACATTTCCTCGATCCCTTCAGCTTTTTGCTACAAAAATCATCCAATACTGAGTGGAATAGTTTTATTTATCTTCTTTATAAACATGTTTGCCTTTTCTGATATTTTCAGTCTCAAATATTAAACTTAATAAAGGTACTTGAATTAATGATGAATTAGGCCGGTTTTCAGTGTATAAAAGACAAACTGGTTACTTCATCCTTCCTACTAATATTATAAATATGAAAGTTTGTGAGGATGGATGGATGCATGTACGGATGGATGGATGGATGTTTGTTACTCTTTCACGCAAAAACTACTGAACGGATTTTGATAAAATTTGGTAGGAACGGTAGGATAGTAGTTCAGGCTCTGGATTATAACATAGGCTACTTTTTATCCCGGAAAAGTCGTATCCCGCGGGATACTCGATAGTATATTTACGCGGGCGTAGCCGCGGGAAACAGCTAGTTTACGCTAAATCTATGGAATGACATAATAAAAATCTATTTATGCATAAGAATAAATGATAGTACCTAATTTAAAATTTTCGGATTAGGTTTTCTTAGACACGTAACGATAAGAAAATAAGAAAGGTACATTAAAAAGGTCTGGCGTGACAACAAATCTAAAGGAAAAATCTCCGCTTCTCAGGGCCCAACGGTGATAAACGAGAAAAACTTTGGAACTAAATGGAGCATTCGAGGCGACGGAGCTGCGTTGCTCGCGTAGAATAATACTTCTCCCGAAGAAATAACACTTATACTCCGCGAGGCTTAAAATCAAATGTCTCCTTTACTTGGCGGAGTTTACACTGAACCGTTCCATATCTTGAGGAATGGTGGCAGTAACAAATGTCAATTTTCATGTTAAGCAAAAACTTGTTACATTATTCTTTCACGCTGAATTTAAAGTGATATTTAATGTAGATACGTCTTCGTATTTTCGTGCATAAATGTAAAAGTTTTGTATTTGGAGACATATGTGTATTAAATAAGATATTTTTGCTAGCAAGTAGCAGTACTTACCATTTTCCCCGACTACCGAATAATTGTGTTGTTGTTGTATGTTAAATAGCACTCAAAAGCAAACTGGAATTTTACCTAGAACAAAATACATAAAACATATTACTTTGTCGTCAATATGACTGGCATTAAAATGATTAATTAATTCATTGTTATCTCGAAGGATGCTTGACTGGTAAGTATATCATTTCACTTTAATAACGGTTACGCGAGAGTAGGTGACGAAGCAACTTTTGCGAGGGTAAATACGGCGGAGTAAAATTCACCGCCAAACAGACCAAATCACCGCTCCCCGGGGACAACGCACAAACGCCAGGATTACGTTTTATGATAATAATTGTCAGGCCGCGTCTCGTAATGGTCGGGAGTGCAAAATGTTTTTTATCCTTCAAATTGGGGTTTACAAACATCCGGATTTCGTGATATTAAATAGCTGTTAGATTAAATTTTTGGCGTGTAGACAACGCAAAGCGTGACGTCGTTCTCGTAGCTGAGAGAGACTTATTCGTTTTCTAATTCCAGTAAATATTTTGGCGTGTAAGAATATTTTGTTGATATGTATAAGAGAAGATACGCAATAAGTGCCGTATAGGCGATAGTATCGTCCAGAAGTGGCGGCGATCGGCACGTGCGCTGCGTCGAGTGCAGCGCCTGTGTCAGCGAGCGAATGCCGCCTCCAGGGCTGCCAGTTGACACAAAATACATTAATCATTAAGAAATATTGAAGAAAAGGTAAAGTAAGCGTATACTATATATATCTGAAATATAATATAGATAATAGACATTACCTAGTGTCTGTCTCAAATCTCAATATGTAGAACCTATAAAAATGCGTTACATGAATTACACAAGACTAAACAGTTAATTTACACATCAAAAATTGCTAAAGGAAGCTTTAATGCTTTAGTACCTCTATGTTTTGTTCGCGATGTATGAAAAAAAATTAGAATTTTGCAATGGGTACCTATATTTCAGTCCAAGTTATTTTATGAATTTAGGGGACCTAATTAGGTGATATAATTATAATAATCTCAAACATAGCTTCATTAATTTCCATGTAATTTAGTATGAATGTAATTTGGGGGGCTAAAAATTGATCTAGATAGGTATTATCCCTGGCAAACCGAGCATGTTTAAGTATTTATCTTTTTTTTTTATGAGATATGGGGGCAAACGAGCAAACGGGTCACCTGATGGAAAGCAACTTCCGTCGCCCATGGACACTCGCAGCATCAGAAGAGCTGCAAGTGCGTTGCCGGCCTTTTAAGAGGGAATAGGGTAATAGGGGAGGGTAGGGAAGGGAATAGGGTAGGGGATTGGGCCTCCGGTAAACTCACTCACTCGGCGAAACACAGCGCAAACGCTGTTTCACGCCGGTTTTCTGTGAGCCCGTGGTATTTCTCCGGTCGAGCCGGCCCATTCGTGCCGAAGCATGGCTCTACCACGTATATTTCTTGTTTTAAATGCGATAATCCTATACCTATATAATCATAGAATCGGGTTCTCAAAAACGGCTTCATATATTTTCAATAAATGTAGTAAGGTTTTGGGGTATAAAAATTGATCTAGCCTAGGTATTCTCCTTGGAAAAGTGCGCACTTTTAAGTTTTTGTATGTTTTTCATTCGCCGTACAACAATCCTAGTATCCTATCCTACTAATATTATAAATGTGAAAGTTTGTGAGGATGTATGGATGTATGGATGGATGTTTGTTACTCTTTCACGCAAAAGCTACTGAACGGATTTTGATGAAATTTGGTATGGTAGTAGGTAAGGCTCTGGATTTGAAATAAAGGCTACTTTTTATCCTGGAAAAGTACAGTATTCCCGCGGGATACTCGATAGTATTTTTAAGCGGACGGAGCCGCGGGAAACAGCTAGTACCTATATCAATAATTTTGACTCTAGTTTGTCAGTCCGATTGGTAGTTTGGTATGAAAAAAATTTGCGATGTTCGGAAATTCGAAACGTGGTGGGTTCAAATCCCGGTCAGATAAATATTTTTGTGATTCTTTTTATTTTTTTACAAGGTTACTCATATAATTTTACATTTATACAAGAATTATTCGTTTAAAGTATAAGATTACAGTTTATTTGACACTTTGGCAAAACAGCCTAGGTTTATTGGTGCTTATACCACACTACGTATTGTATATCGCAGGTTTACGTTATTGGCACGTGAGGGGTCGTAGCCTGGTAATCTCCGATATAATACCATGTGACACCCCTATTTATACGCCAAAAGCTACATCGTCAATTACATGATTGACAAGTTAACCGACCGTGCCCCGGACACGGCGCACTCTGACGCATTGACAGCGCAATAAAATCGAATCATACGTCAACACTGAATGAATACACACCAAGGGGCATCATATAGTGATGTAATTGAAAAATTATTTCATTTAAACATAATAATCGAACGTAAAGGAAGACAATTCGAAGCTAAAACATTGTAAATATATAATTTCAAAAATATAGACACTTTTAAACTAAACATTACGACTATTAATCATCGTGAAATACAGCGGCTCTAGAGATTACTGACTAAAACTTTGCACAGAGGTTCATGTTATAATGTAAGCAAGCTCTACACATGGAGAACTTCTAAATGATAAAAAGAGTTCCAAAATACTTTTAATCCCATAGGGGCGAACCCGCTGGAAAAGCTAGATGATCTGTTATAGTCCAACATTATTTTTTGTTCAGCGTATATAAACGATTTTATCTCTTATTCTGATAAAGCTGTGCTACGAAATGATCACAGTCACGCTACGAATTGCACAATAGCGTTTTCGTAAAAAGTGTATTACGTAAAATCTGCTTGAATGGGGAGATTTAATAAAGCCATAATCATCTATATGAATCCGAACCCTTTTACTTACAGTAATCGTATTTTTCCTATTTTAAATAAGACTTTGATAATATCATTTTTTTTACCAAAACAGTATTGATATTATAATGTACATAATATATAGGCTATTAGTTTAGCAAATGAAAGGAATAATTATGTTTACTTACTTTATAATTAATTTCAAATACATTTTTAAATTTTATTGAGATGACGTAGAACTTGTTTGACGCCGACGGTTAAATGTTGAACATAATTGGAATAACATTAATGAAGAAAAATTATTTTCTGAGAAATTTTGAGGCGATAACGCAGTTTTTTTTTTGTATATCGTCTTACGTATTAATTACGTGAAGTAAAAATTTTATGTACAGTTTTACGAGAATTGTGCGTGCGGATGAGTGTGAAATTTGGCACAGTTAGAAGTTTATTTGGATGAAGTATGTAGCAAAAAAAAATACAACACATACTTCCTCAGATTATTATTAACACACACTACCGTGCGTTTTATACATACCATTTTGTTACACGTGCGCTCTATTTGATTTGCCGAATATGCGTGCGATGGTAGAGTTGGCTCAAATAAATCATTTCAGTACCTATTTAGCTTTTTTAAATTTTGAGGTTGATTTCTGTCACTGGCTTGAGAGGAAAAGTTTCCGTATTTTCATATCATATTAGAAATTCGTACTAAGCATTATGTAACATTGTCATAAGTAACTTTATCATATAACTAACCGTCCCGACAAACGTTGTTCTGCCGTTAACGTTAACTATGAACTGAAATTTCTCACCGTTTAAACCTTCCCTGAACTGATACCATTATTTTAAGATCAGAATTAACCAAATCGGTCCAGCCATTCTCGAGTTTTAGCGAGACTAACGAACAGCAATTCATTTTTATGTATAGGATTTATAATTTTAAAATTCCATAATACTAAGGTGAGATGTCAATTGTTAATGTACTTTTATTTGATTACATTTTTGAATAGAATAAAATTAAGAATAAAAAAACTAAAATTGTGTTTGTCTGCTTTACATCGAACTAAAAAGTGAAAAATAATTTATAAAATAAGCTTAAAACAATAATAAATGAAAAATACTAGTATTATTGTGAAAAAAGCTTCGGGCATTCGATGTACTCACGATGAATATGGAAAAAGCGCCTCGAGTAGTCTATGTGTGATGGCTACACAGTGTCTCATGTTTCATTTACGTGATGACTGTTATTATTATTACATATTTTTATAAATTATTGTAAATAAATTGAAAATAATTTTTTAGTTATTTTTATCGATAAAAAAATCATAATAAAAATTTTATACACGAATAATTATTTTCTTTGCACCTCGAATAGAACTTGAAATTAATATTTTATTTTTATTTATTTATTTATTTATTGTTATGAACAGCCAACAAAAGTTACAATTATGCATACATATTCATAGGATTTACATCATCATGGTAATTGCACTTTTAATTACAGGCTATTACAAAAAAAAAAAATATCGGCTATGAACTAATAAAAAAAAAAAAATACAAAATACAATTAATTTACTTTAATTAAAACAATTAGATTTAAATAATAAAAGTCAAAATATGTTAAAGTTACATTAAAATTGAATAATATAAATAATTAAATATTACAATTACAAAAAATCATTAAAAGCATAATAAAATTAACTAAATATTAAGAGAATGTCATATAATAATAATAGAAGTGAATGGAAAAATTAACTAAACTAAATAAGTGCAATACATACGTCACGATAAAAAAATAACAACAATATTTATAATAAGGAATTTCATTCTTATCTGGTATCCCACGACATCATACGGTTTTTTTTTTTATATCTAAGAGGCAAACAATTGAAAGGCAAAATATCCTTCTAGATTCAAGAACGTGTACTGTGTGCAGTGAGACTATTGTAAATAATTTATTTTAACAATGTGAACTCATTAGCCGCGATAATTTTTTTTTCACCACCTCCACCAAATGCTGAACCAGACTGAACACGTGTGGGCGCCAAATTGTTACGGGGGTAATTAAAAAACAATAAACCGTAACAATAATTTATTATAATTTAAATAATCAAGATGACTAGAGAGAGGGGTCGCGGGTTGTCTAGTCGAAGAGTCTGGTTCAGCCTTTGGTGATAGGGGAGACTTAGGGACAGTTTGGCACACGGCACTTAGCTTGTAGGAGGAAGCCAGGAACAGGTCCGTCTCCCACGGTCCGCAGTCCGGTGTAGAGGGTCCGTCAGCTGCTATAGGCCAAGATCAGACAGACAGTCCTTGGTATGCGTTGTTCCCAGATCGGAACAATGGTATCTGGCCGGAAAGTTGGTAGCCCAAACAGGAGCTTTTCTGGCCGTAACTTAGAACCCGAAAAATACCGGGATTAAAATATGTAAATTAACTACATCTCTAATTAATTTTTCAGTAATATGCACCGCCAGGCAAAAAGGAAATGTCTTTTTGTGACGCGACTTTTATACCTCCTTCCTCTTTTTTAAAAAAATTACAGTTGACAACCAAAAGCAATGAAATTTAATGATTTGCCACTATAGAAATATATTGAGTTATTTAGAATAATAACTTAATAACGCAAAACTAGTGTATTTTGATTTGTTTTTAAAGGTTATTGCGTTTAAATTGTAAAAATATTTGATTTAAATCAACAAAATCAATATTGAATCTATAACCATAGTTACTTCAATACACCATGGTGGTGTTGAGGGTATCGATTTGAAGGAATTTAATTAACAAAAATGTAACTACGTTACAACCAGTCAAGAAATAACTATTGTCATTGGACAATAGTTGTTTCTTGACTGGTGAGTGACTACTAAGTACTGACTTAGTAGTAAGACACGTAGAGCTCTGAAAAAACTACGGGTCCCTAAAAGCGGAATATAATCAACGTAAAGGCGTCGAGGAAATTTAAGTTCCATTGGAGTTGAGCAGTGTTCGTTCCTGTAGCCCTTGGAAAAAATAAACTTTTATGAAGCAACGTGAAAACAAATTTCACTTAGAGGGCAATATAATAATGGTCCGCGTTACTTTCTACACGAGTGTGCAGCGGGCCCAGACAGCGCGAGCGAAGTGCTTGTAGCCGCTTCATTCCTATTTAAATATATTTTGACAGTAGCCAACAGTATTATACATTATCTGATCTGTATTAGCCTTTTATAATTATTAGCTTCTGTTTAATGCTGAGTTTCTAAAAATTCATTAAATCAAAAGAAAATTAGATCAATCGCGATTCGTGACTAGTAATTGGTATAATTTGTTTCGATTGGATTATTTATCAGAGTTATTGCGAACAGTATTGATATTAGCCAATTGTATACATTATCTGATCTGTTTACTAGCCTTCTATAATTATTCGTTTCTGATTAATGCTGAGTTTCTAAAAATTCATTAACTTAAAAGAAAATTAGATCAATTGCGATTCGTGACTAGTAATTGGTATAATTTGTTTCGATTGGATTATCAGAGTTATTGCGAACAGTATTGATATTAGCCAATTGTATACATTATCTCATCTGTTTAATAGCCTTCTATAATTATTCGTTTCTGATTAATGCTGAGATTCTAAAAATTAATTAACTCAATAGAAAGTTAGATCAATCGCAATTCACGACTAGTAATTGGTATAATTTGTTTCGATTGGATTATCAGAGTTATTGCGAACAGTATTGCAGGAATACCTTAATTTCGGCTTAACCTCTCGGGCGTCGGACTGTTAAAATTTCAAAAGCGGGTGGTGTCAGCGGGTCCGGCGTCCGGCACTGAAGGCGTTCGCGCGGTTTCTCCGGTTCCGGTTTTTCAAGATTATATTAATCAATTGATTTTAAAACTATTGCATGTTATATATATTTAGAAAATAGAATAAATTCCTTATATGATGATGTAACTGGAATTTAAAAAAAACTTAACGAATAAAAGCAATCATGATGTGAACACAAAAGAACTGTTTTTTTTTCCCAATTCTTAGTTTTTAAACTCAACAAAAAACATTTTTAATTTGATTTTGCGTTAATTACATTCTGTGGATATATTGTTCATATTATTTAATAACAAAACAGGCCAATGTAAAAAAAAAATCCATGACCCCCCTTGAGCGTTACGCGGTATTATACGCCAGAAGGCACCCGCGCTTGTTTTTTCGATTTTTATTATTGAATTGTTAGTAAAACCTTGGCACATTATACTTTTTTAGAAATTAGAAGAATCGTTCTACACAATGAAAAAATAAATTAAAAGAAATATAAACTACATAATGCAAAATATCAAACATGATTTCACTGGAAATGAATTTTTTAATGTTGGTTTTTGAAGCTAAATTATGGCGAAAATTTATATCACACGCATACGAAAGTTTTTATTTAATTAAATAAATACGTGTTCAAATAACGATATATATAAAAAAATTCGTGATTTGTGCACAAAATTAACCAAACATCAATGATTAGTGGAGTGGAGTGAAATTGGTGTCAAATTTCTTTACTCTGAGACAAACAATTATTTATTTTATTATTGAAGACAACAGCAAAGACAAAAAACTATAACAGCTTTGTTTTATCCCTGTACTAAGTAAATAAATTTCAATCACAGATAAAAATCCAGATATTTACAAATGAGAATAAACAGAAAATATAGCAATAAAAATGGGCAAATGTGCCGGCCGACGCCCATCCTGGTGGTTTTTATTTGTATTTATGTGCCGCGCGACGCCCGAGCGGTTAAATGTCAATTCTTGAGTATAAAATGAATTGCAAACATATTTTTTGCTGTCTAGCGATTAAGTGAAGACACGATGGTATTATACGAAAACGTTTTATACCAATGCTATGTAAACGTTTCTCCTCGTTTGTGTTGTAAATAATGATAAACATGATTTTTTTAGTTTTAGAGGAAACTAATTTAAGAGGAACCGTTTGAATTGTAATTAATTTAAAATTTAAATCAGTAGCAGAAGTAAGTAAACTCAATTTAGTTCTTTTAGGAGTCTCGTCTCTAAAGGCATGAATCACGATGGGGTGACTCGGAAGAAAGTAAAACAGAGAAATGTTGTAGAGACCGTAGAAGTGATTTCATTTAAACAAAGTTTCTCTCTATCAACGAAATTCAGAGTGTAATTTGCGAGCGGGGAGAACTTTTACCTTATCACAGTATTCCACGTGGAGTGTTTTGTTGAAATTTCTAATTTTATACACTGCTTTCTAATGTTTTCGCCGTTATTTACTAAGCATCTTTAACTTAGTTTCCTCAGTAACAATGTACTAAGTTCGGTTTAAATATAGTGTTTTCGCCAATTTTTGGCGAATATTATTAAATGTTCAGATAATTTTAAGAGACCAGAGTCTCATCAACCATTTTATCATAACATTCGCTTAGTGTTATATTGAATGTTATATTCAATCCAATAAAGAGATTCATATTTGGCTGTGGTCATAAATGTGTTTGGTTATGCTAACATTGCTTATTTTATTGCTATTTTCTTTAACAATTTCTTCCAGTTAATTAGTTCTGCTAGACCAGACGTAATTACGCTCTATGCCTTAGTATAAATTATCCCACAAAGTACGTGCTGTTAATATGTAAACACCTTAAAAACGACAGGCAACAATATTTTAAATCAGAAAATGCAGCATAAATATCCCTCTGAAATATAACTAAGGATATGTCATTTACACAAAAATGATATAAAATTCTAGCGACTTATTGAAGTTATGGCACGGTCCAGAATCCAGATGTTAGTGGCACGTCCCGGTAACGAATGGAACTCAGCACGGCTTCGCCCTCCTCCCTCTCCCCCCGCCGCGCCGCGCCCCACCCCGCCCCGCGCCCGCGCCGCCGTCGCGTCGTAGCGAACTCGTAATTGGAAAGGCGCTACGTGGCTACGATTGCTTAACGCCCTATCATTAGTGTCACTCACAATTTTCACAGACTAGCAACATTCGAAATATGATCGATTATATACCAATCAAAACTGAAATTTATTCGTTAGCGTAATCGTTCGATTTATTTGTGAAATTAAAACTAGATAAAAATGTCTTCTATTTATTGTTCGGTAACGTAAACTTTTTTAGTATTAATTTGTTTTATAACCGATCTGAATATTGATTTCGAATACCGTATAGATTAGATTGGGGTAGTGGCCGTTTTGAATGTGACGATTAGTGAGAGGAGAGGGCATAAGGTTCGGCCGTTCAATTTGCCGCTTCGCTTGACACAATTCGACGCCTGACTCGGGGACAATCGCACTCCGAGCCCCTTCGACCTCCTTATCTCAGGCGGAGGTAATCTTTCCTTCCCTCGACGGCCGTAACTCCGAGTGGGCAGGATTACCTGCAAACTCAACCACCTTAACGCATTTATCCATTGTAGCGATCGCTGCACTCACCGCCCGATATTGTTTTGAATTTATTTACCTAGGTAGGTACTTCCATAATATTTGACTTTATTATTCATATACAAGGTATTTAATTGAAATAAATTAATAAATTTGTGACGTGTTTCTATGTATCTGATATAGTTGAAATAGTTCACGCTGATGTCGGTATGTGGCAAATTTATTAACGAAAATTAAAGTCTGGTATACTTTAGACATACAATAATTAGAACTGTATTATTTCTGTAATAGTAGAAGCGTGAGAATCTTACACAACAGGTGCAGTAGAAATCGGTACCGTGTATCGGTAAGTAAAACATCTTTTTAAAAAGTGTCAATTAGTATCTAAAATTGGAATAATCTGTGTGAGCAAATGTTTGATTTTTGTAGATGTTTGATTTTAGGCCAGCTCTATGTACACTACATAGGTTAATAGGAAAAAAAATAAAAGGTATTTCATGAAAATAAAAAATATATATATTTTTTTTTATGAAATAAGGGGGCAAACGAGCAAACGGGTCACCTGATGGAAAGCAACTTCCGTCGCCCATGGACACTCGCAGCATCAGAAGAGCTGCAAGTGCGTTGCCGGCCTTTTAAGAGGGAATAGGGTAATAGGGGAGGGTAGGGAAGGGAATAGGGTAGGGGATTGGGCCTCCGGTAAACTCACTCACTCGGCGAAACACAGCGCAAACGCTGTTTCACGCCGGTTTTCTTTGAGCCCGTGGTATTTCTCCGGTCGAGCCGGCCCATTCGTGCCGAAGCATGGCTCTACCACGTAAAAAATTTTTGCGTACAAAAATGATTATTTGAATTTTTTTTTCTACCACGTAAAAATTTTTGCGTACAAAAATGATTATTTGAAATTTTTTTTTAATGTGATAACCCTATTTTAGGGCAGCCATGACGCTTATTTTGACATGACTTTTGACGTTATGACAGTTTTAGGAAGATACGTCTTCTTGAACGCCATACGTCTTTCTTTGCCAAAAGTCATGTCATTGTTAAATTACATTCTTTGAATAATTCTGATCTGATCCGCTAAGTTTTAGTTTACGATGTGTTAGTTTAAATGTACATTGAAACGAAGTGAAAAATAAAATAAAGAATAGGAAACGTTTACTATATTATGTAGCTATATTTACATATAGTGAACATAGTGCTGGCCCACGCCTTATACATTTCTAGAACATCTCCTTTACAATCTTTGCTAAAATTAAAACCCCGGACGCATAAAATAAATCACAAAATATAAGTTGAAACCACGTACGGGCGCCATTTGCAAATTATTTCGTTGGCATGTAAATCTGCGCACGTAAATTTCGCCAATGTCTGCGCACGGAAATTGAAACGTTCGAAAACCATGCCAATATATAATATTTAGGAAAATATGACCCGCTCCGTGCTCATTCAGCGATGATACAGATACCGTAATACGTAATATATTCGTTAAGATATCGATCGTAAATGTTACACTTTCCAGCGAAAATCTTGCTCGAATTTTCGACAACAGGACGAGTAAGTCGTTAGCTTACAGCTAACTTTTAATTCAGCAACTAAATACAAAGCTGGTCAGTTATCCCTGTTTGCAAGTTGAAACTTAGTTTAGTTAAGTTTAAACAGTTTTACGAGATATTTCTCGTATAAATTAAAGTTACTCGCTTAATAATTCATTATGATGTAAAATGACAAGCGTAATCATAATAAGTTTCAACTTATCAATGTAACAATTATATATCATACTATTAAAGCATAGCAGATAATGTTACAAGTTTGGATGTTAGCTCTCAGAAATACATCTATACTCTGTAGATAAAATAAAACTTAGTTATGAAAATAACGAATATTAATATAATGAATTTTTTGCTGTAACAAAGTTTCAGTCAAAAGCTCGTTCGATTAAATTTTAAACGTTGAACATGAGCCACGTCTGTTTATTTATAGGCAAGTGTTTTATCAATATGAAGTAGTATGCGGGCGCCGCGCTGTGCAAGCAGAAGTCTGTACAGCGGGGATATTTCAATTTGGGCGGAGACGTGACCCGAGAGGCCGCGGCACGGCTCGCTGAACCGAGAGCCCGCCCCGCCAAAGAGCAAACAGCGACTCCGCAATCTTGTGCCACGCGGACCGTGCCGAACACTCGACCACGACAATCCACTACCACAATCACTCGCACTATACTCGTATACCGCCCCCGCTATCGCCTCCTTAGTCCTTCCTCGCTCCTACATTCGGTAATCGATTGTTCGAATAGTCGAATTCAAATTTAATATTGAGATTGTTCTCACATATTCGAGACAATAAAGGCAAATTCACACTGAAACGAAACGTTGTGGCACGGCGCGGTGCTGCATTTTTAAGATCGCGATTCAAAATTGAACATTATTCATTACACAAGAAGATATACGTTTCATTGTACGAGTTTGAATGTCAAGTTGTACCGCACTACACAGTGCACCGCACGGCACAGTGCATTGCAACGTATGGCCAATGTCATATGAAACGTGTATCTTTTTTAGGGTTCCGTACCTCGAAAGCAAAAAATGGCCGGTTTTTTGTGTAGTAAGTTTCAATTTTAAGTAGCTATCTTCAAAATGCAGCGTCGTATCGTCGCGGTGTGTACTGATCCTAAGGACCGGAATTCGCAATATGCTCCATTGTGCAGAAAGATTACTTTCATACATACATTTAAATATAAATTTTAAACGTATTTCTAAACCTAGTTTATAAATTCAATATGGAGGAATACTTTAAATTGATACGCGAATTAGCTACAAAATCTTAAGCGGCTAAACCGAATGTCGCAAGCTGTGACGTAAATTATAATGTATGGGATAAAATATTTAGAAGCTTAAATCACACAACATGTAGATTTGATCGAGCTTTATTTTCTAATCACTTTTCCTTTCAGAATGTTAGCTCCTACAAAAAGTACTTATAATTTCTTGAAGAAACTCTTATTTTATAAAATTTTGAATAGTCTATTTATCTCGTTAATACAAAGACCGGACGGAAAGTGGCGCTTTGACCGTACGGATTTTCTTTGGCCTTTGAAATACTTCATTAATGATAATGCAAGCGGAAACAAAAATTCCCCCTTGCAATTTCTCTGTGATATTTCAAAAATAGCTCTTGAATCGAATTTTAGCGCGATTTTCTTTTTTGTTTAAGAAAATCGTGGTTTTGTTGACTAGTGGTTACGGTAAAGCTTTACGTAAACATTAATCATTTATAATATACTCAATGGGTAAGTAGGTCTGACGGACGGGGACTACGATTAACATTCCTAATGTTGTAACTATTTACCTATATTAGGAAATAGGATATTCGCATATCTATTTATTGCGGTTTCTCATATTAATAACGTTGACCTGACAACAAAGGGAGTTTGATATGAGCATATATTAGGCGGCATTATGTCGTGCGAATAGTTGGGTTACAGAACCCCTACCTTTACAATAAGGCCCGGCGGCAACTATAAATCCCGATTATCGATAAGAGGGAGTAATAATAAAGCGAATCATGCATCCGAATTATTGAAGAGAATAACAATGAATTTACAGAGATCGTAAATCCCACAGGTGCGTCTGTTGCTGAAACTGCGAGACATTAATCGTGGGCCGGCTATCGTGAATCAATACACATCAAAAGTCCCTCCGAAGCAGATGAAAGGGCCTATTAATGTCAATGTTATAAACTAAAATAAGACGTCTTTTCGGAAGCCGATTACTTTATACAAGACTTAGTTTAATTAACCTTGAGTAAATGAGATAATGAATCGCTTGTTCGAGAATTTAATGTTTATTAAAATTTTATTCAAGTGATTAAATCAAAGGCTTTTCGTCACTGGCAGTTTTGGGGTAAATTTTCAGTTATTATAAGTTAATTGTGTTGCTATTAACACAAAAGTGGATGCTTCATCACTTGTATTATATAAAGTGTTCTTTATTTCAGTTACACAAGTACCTACATAAAAATCCTATCAATATGTCGTCCATAATAATGACCTTATCCGAGTAAGTTTTAATGTTTTCGGTACGTCAAAATCTCATTAGCGCCTACCTTAATTTTAAGCATTTTTAATTGGAATTATGGTCATTCTCTAGCACATAACCAGAATTGGCAATTACAATGATTGCACCCTGCGGCCGCCCGCCGCTACTTTTCTTTCTTTCAGAGCGTAACGAACTGTGTAATTGGGCGCGGGACTTGCTCTAGAGCTGGCAACAGTTTGTCTGCTTCGCTCCAGTTCCTTGATTTCAAATTCAGGTGTGCTCAACAATTCGTCGCTTCGCAATTTAATCTCTCACCAGTATTTAATTATCACTTTTATTTTCGCCTCCACGTATTTTTTGTTTCGACTGAATGCTCATTTTAGTCGAAACAAAAAATACCTACAGCACTCAGTAGCAGACATTCGATACTGAGAAACTGATTGTTTCATCGGATTTATATGATTTAGCGGAGGCGGTCTTATGTAATATCCTTTATCTATAGAAACAGATAAATGTGCGTTCGTAAAACTACAATAAATCGTCAGTAATACAAACGCGATGTCGACGTGGGCGGGCGCCGCGGGGCGGTGCGGGGGAGCGGAGTGCGGCAATTTTTCTCTTCGCTGACAACATGATGTAACGCCAATATCGCACGCTGAGCGATTAAGTCGCGTACGCCGATATTTCAGACTCGTCCCTACTAACTGTCAAAGTGTCGATGGAAAGCTTCACGCTTCTATTCAGTTATTATGAAATATATCTACACTCTATAGCCTTCGTTAACTAAATTTTACCATGCTGATAAAAATAAAAAGGTCTGCACCTATATCTATCTTATATTTAAAAAAGAAAGTCGTGTTAGTGACACTATTTATAACTCAAAAACGGCTGAACCGATTTAACTGAAAATTAGTGGGGAGGTAGCTTAGGACCAGGAGAAGGACATAGGATACTTTTTATCCAGTTCCTGAGGGACTGAAATCTCGAGAACGGCTGGACCAATTTGGCTCATATTGGTCTTGAAATAATTGCGGAAGTTCAGGAAAGGTTTAAACAGCGAGAAATATCGGAAAAGGTGTAGGTGTAGGACTGGGAAGTAAGATGCATTGTTGGTATAGTTATTTATTCATTCCAGTTCATATTTAAGACAGAACGTGTGTCGGGATAGCTAGTTTTAAATGAAAATCGTAGCTACGATTAAAAAAATCTTTTTACAAAGTCAATAATTTGAACAAATACTGTTTTTCAAATTAACACGAATTATTATAGGTACTAATCACTGAATAATAATCTATGGACATTACCGGCATCCTACGGGATATCTAATTGAGATATCCCGTTCGTTGTAAAGATACACAGTAATTTTTAACTTGCCCGAGCCTCTCAGCCAACAGTCCCATTTTACGCAAATGACTGCAAATTTGTACTAAAAGGAAGCGGTCGTACCATAAGGCCAGTTTGACCAGTCGGATCACGCAGGAAGCCAATCGTTTTATAATAAATGTGGAGCTGCAGCGCGCACGTGCCGCTGACATCGTCTGCATTACTGCCTACCGCCTCCAGCATATTATATTTCGCTCTGTACCACTAACTACTAATCTTAATCATAACTTTCATAACTGGAAGCAGCGCGCGGGACAAAGTTGAGATTAATAACAAAATATAATTTTAGTGTCGCACAAACAAGAGCAAATTTTATCCGAGAGTGTAATTTCGAATTTAATTTATACTATCGTCTTGTCAAATTGAGATAACATATTACGATTGTTACTAAGCCACATTATACATGGTTACAGGTTAAGTCGATGTTGATATGTACTTTATGGGATATTTTCTTCAATGAAACCAAAATTCTAAAATTTTACTTTTAATTTTTTTATAATGACACAAATTCTAATTTTTTTTATGACAATTGACGATTTTTTTCTCTCAAGTAAAAATTCAAAGTATTGTTAATAGTATTGGATGGGTCCTACAAAGTTTGTAGTAACCCTTAAAAGATCAACACTGACATAATATAGCATATTTATAGGTCATACATTTTTCGGATATATACCTATTCAAGTAACTAGGTATATAGGTACGTTCGTTTAGTCACAGCCTACACGTGAAACACTCAATGCATGTTGATTATTCAATATTGGTTTTTCGGCACTGAATTTGGCTGAAATATCACTATCGCTTTTTTGAAGCGTAACTATAGGAATGCTGAAGTCATCAAAATAAATTGTAAAAATGTTACGTATGTTAAACTCTGATGACGTGACGCTTAATCGGTGTTACAATAGTGGTCCTAAATACTAAGATAAAAATTATGTAGATATTTTGATGTTTTGTTACTTCACACTAGTTTTTACACCAGAATATATTATGAATAATGTTTGTTTTAATGCGTTATAGAAAAATCTGGATATGTTTAACAAATTATAATTGGGTAATTAAGAAGTGTAGACACAAAACACAAAATCCTCACTTGTAGGTGAGTTGCGATTTTTCTAAGAAATAAGAATTTCTGAGATGTAATCATTACTTCTCTCTTTTACCCTACCCACTTTCCCCTTTGGAGATACCCTTTTTTACATATAATTTGTCGATAAATATTCATAAAACTAAATGGACTCGTATACAATAATGGAAAAAGTGCCTGATCGAGCGATGGTTTGATTTCTGCTTAAGATTAAGCATTTCTCCTTAATGTACCGAATTATTTCTTGTGCGAACAGGCAAGGGATTTGATGGTCCGATATGAATGACTTGAGTTTTTTTACGGTATTATCATAAATAACTAAGGGCTAGGACACCGCGGACTCGATGATAAACGACGCAAAACTGGCGCCCGAGCGTCCGCCGCTAGCCGCGAAAAATACGACTGTCATCTTGACTGATAGTAAAATAATGCCTGAGTCATGCTCCATTCTGCATGCCAAGAGCTATTGTAATTCTCTTTGTGGCTTGACTCTTATTACAGAGGATATATAAAAGGCTTCAGGGAAGAAAGTCACTGTAGACTAATACGAAAATGTCATCACAATGACAAAGTGAAGCTATATTTTATATATCTCTCTCAATATTTGGATTTATGGTCTCCGAGTTCCGAAGTTAAATGTAGTTATTACTTGGGAGCGACAATGAGCCAGGGAAATTATAAATTCAAAATGTTTCGATCCATAATTATATTTCAGTTTGTGGGAAGTATAGTCTTGAGCAATAGGTAGGTATATTGTATAGTTTAAAGAGTAAGGTAACATATTTTTAATTATAAATGAAAACACGCGACGCGCAAAAGGTTAATTATATTGGTCTTCTTGTGATACATTATACGTAATAACTATTTACATGTAATCTAGCTGTAAGTTTTCCTTTAATAAATAAAAGAAGAAAAAAACAACGAGTTGCACTCCCGGAGTGCCAGCAGATGTGAAAACTTGAACATTAAATTGGAAAAATCGCCATCTAGGTTAAAAGATACGAAACAAAATAGTTTCATGCGCGTAAGGGATCTAAGACAGCAAACAGTTGCAAGTTGCATCTTAGGAATTTTCGATCAGGTCACGTGTCCTGACGCGAGTTTAACATTTTTACCCATCCCAAAAAAATAACGCCGCTTAAGAAATTTTCACTTCAATAATCACTTATTATAAGGCAGTAGGTATATAAATACCGGAAAGTCACAACATAGATGATAAAGCATAAAAGATGTTATAAGCACATAATTCCAACGTACAGTTACGAGTGTAATGTGTAAGATAACTATCATTTTATTATAACTGTATCATAGGGCTTTTAGTCTGACGTGTCTACTACTTATTTTTATATGCAATTAAAAGTAGCTGAAGAATAAAAGTTGTATGAAACTTGTCATTTAGCAGACTGCGTAAAGTTCCGGTTATACGTTATTTGAACGTGCCTCCAACTTTACTGCTTGAAAGTGTCCATTCGTATGTGTCGGGGCGAACGAGCGCGAAACGACGTGCTTGAAATTATTCGCTTGAAACTGGAGGAAATAACTGTTTTATTTTATGGCTAGCTTTTAATCAATGACTGCTTTTGCAGTAAACAATACACGCACAGGTGAACGAAATAAACTGTAAGATTTTTGTTTTAATGATACCTGATATTCTTGTCAAAGCCAGTTTAGATAAGTATTTAACTATGCTTAGTAGAAACTTTATCGTTCTTATGATTGCAAAAGTAAACAAAATATTTTTTTTTTATTTTTTTATTTATTTATTAATTAATTTAATTATGCAATCCAGTGCCATAATATAGCTCATAATATTTATCTTGGCACGTATACACATAGATAGTAAGTATGTCTGTATATGTGTATAAAAGTGTGCAGGGCCGGATTAACCTTAAGGTATTTGGCCTTAGGGCCCGTGCCTTTTGACGGTAATATTATGTATATGCAAAATTCTTAAGTTGTTAAGTACTTTTCAAATGGAAAACAGGTGGATAGCATTTCACCACAATTACAATGGCTCCGATGGTCAGTCCGCTTCTACATGCTTGGTGCTTTATACATTTATCTAACTCATCACACAGTTCCTTGAGTACTTACTTGCAGGTTGTATTTTTTTTGGCGGGATATTGCTAGATAATAATTAAATTGTATCCTCGAAGAACTTGTGTTACGGGTACTATAGACAACAGAAATGTACAATCCTTATAATACTTTTATAATATCTATACATAATATATTTAAGATTTTTATTATAATTATTATACATTTAATGCTCTTAGTATTATAAACATCCATAATCCAGGAATACAGAAAACTATGTTGAAATACCAAAACGCTCAATCAGTTCGTCATAGAGTTCGTAAAATAACAGCAATGAGTTAAAATTTTTAATTAAAACTGTGTACATATTTACTTACTTGGAAACAAATAAAAACAATTTTGTGTTACTTATAAAATGTAAACTGTTTTATTAGGAGCATACCTATTATACGGTATAAAATATAAAAATCTGTCTATTATCAAAAATTATACATGCGCATGCTAAACTGCCAATCGGACTAACATAACAGAGTCGAAATTAACACAACAGCACGACGAAAGAAAAAACATATTATATAGCTTAAAAATGCGCAGTGTCGCTGGCTAGACCTAGCTAGATCAATTTTTCTCCTCCAAAACTCTCTGCATATTAAATTTATAGCAATACTTGCGCAGACAAGAGGATCGCATGGAATGACGTTTGCGGGCGTAAGGGGTATGTGCAGGTCACAATATGTCAATATTCTTACTCGACAGTATTTTATTTATCATCTTACAGTGTTAGTTTAGCGCGTTTCCTGAAGAAATAAATGGCAACGTCGAGTAAGCATTCTAAGATTTTACTTTCATTTTACTTTGACTGTATTATAAGTGAATCGATGTGTTGTCATAAACCAGAGTGCGTTTCACGGTGGTTTGACGTTTACTAGAATACTGCTTGGCAGTTTGAGCGTATCGGGATTTGGTTGTAATTGTCCAGATTATATTTAGCAGAATTGACCCTCAGGTGTATTCACTTTTCAACCTTATTGCCAAGTAGTAACGTTGATAAAATATTGTACACTATACTCCGGACGATTCCATAATTCTAAAGGGGTCTTGTTTTTTCCCTCGCCGGATTACCTACTGTATATTGATACGTGTGTAAGTAGAAGTATACTTCCTGAAGGCTATTCGATTTAAGTAGTTGTGTTAGAAATAAGTTGTTCTCAAATTACTTAACTCAAGCAACTTCGTCCTAACAATTTTATATTTTCGGGTGTTTCCTCAATATATTAAGGAGTATAATAAAATAAATAGGCTATAGTCAGTTCACACTATCTACTTATAAACCTTTACCAGCATATTAAAAAGCAATAAAGATTACTTCGACAGGTTGACACCGAAGAAGAAACGGGCCTTGGGCCTCATTTTGGTTATGCCGGCCCTGAGCGCTCTAAGTTCTGTTTACAAATACAGCGTGATACATAATTTTTTAAATTTGTTTATCAATGACGGTCACTTGTCAAAACGATACTTTCTAAGTGAAGTTTTGCTTATAAAATGACTTCTGAAAAATTGGTTCCGGCAAAATATTGACAGGACAAAACAATTATCATACTGTACAACAAATAGATTTTTTTAAATAGTTGTGACAGAAAAGGCTGCATTCTAAATAGAACTCTGCGTTACTGCAATAGAGCTGAAAATCATGTAGAGTTGTGAAATCTGGGCGAAGACGACAACATATTTCAATTTACCTATAATATAGCGCTAGAAATAAATACTATCTAAGAACGTTTTATATTTTGTAACTAGTTGTTACATTAAATATTTTCTATAAAAGGAGCGTGTGTAAAAATCACGTTATTTACACTTAAAATCAAGTACCTATCTGGGTAATCGAGTAACCTTTAATCGTAGTTCTAGTAGATTAATAAAATAAAAATATTCATAAAAATATTTATCCGGGATTCGAATTCACCACATCTGGAACTTCCGAACAATGCAAAATTTATACATACTGCACCAAACTGTCAATCAGACTGACATATCAGTCGTTAAAATTATTGATAACTTTTGTCCGCGGCTCCGCCCGCGTATATCCAGTATCCCACTGGAACACTATACTTTTTGGGGATAAAAAGTATGTTATAATCCAAAACCTAAACTAACGCCATGCTAAATTTCATCGAAATCGTTCAGTTGTTTTTGCGTGAAAGAGTAACAAACATCCATCCATCCATCCTCATAAACTTTCAAATTTATATATTGTATATTTTAGTAGTAGGATATACTGATGCACGATGAAAGAAAAAACATATTTAACTTAAAAATGCGTGCGAGCTTTCTGTGGATAAGACTATGTCATATCTTTAGCTAGATCAATTTTTCTCCCCTCCTTACTACATACAACTCTCACTGCATACTAAATTATATTGTAATACTTGCAGACGTTTTCGAAAAACCGATTATCTATATACAAGATTAGCTCGTTTAAAGCATAAGATATGAAATATAAAAGCGGTGCCAAAATTATTTACCACAGATATTTCAGTTTTAATTAGCTAAAATAAGGTAAAGCAGTAAAACTAAATAGCATGATATATTTTGTGTTCGAACACTCCGAGGCCATCTGGTTATATTCGCAGCGCACGAAGCTAATAAAAAAGATAGCCAGCGATTCTGTTAACCGCACCAGAACACATTAATAAAAATATTACTTTCAGGCAGAAAATAGCAGGTAGGTACCTATACTTTTTATGGTAGGCCTCATTGCATTTGATGCTAAGAATATGTAGATTATTCTGAAACCAATATCATCATCATCATATTAAGTATCTATATCAATACGCGAAAAAAAAAACTTAACCAATTTTACCAAAATTATACATACGGAAGTGATTTCAAATGTCACAGTTAAATTTTATGTGGAGAAAGGTGTGCAGAAAGCTTACATTTAAATATATACAATTAATTACTCACACTACAATGGTTTTGTATAATAAGAATAGGTGTTGGTTTGACACAATTGTCAATCTTCCTTTCACATTCCAAAGACAACGATTACATATTATTTATTGAGTAAGTATAGTATAAGGTTCGATAAAATCATTTGATTTTATCGAACCTTATATATTTGATTGAGCATACGATCTACTGCTTATGTTAAGACGTTTAAGCAGAAAAATAATTACCATACTAGAAAACCATTTTTCTCTTTATATGGGCGAGTTTGCGTTTTGCGGCGAGTCACCCATACATGTCAGGATTTTTTACTTTGAGTATGACAATTATTTTTTGGCTAAACGTTTTTACATAAGCAGGGGATTACTATGTGCCCGAAGTATCTGTAATTGATTTTCAGAGACATTATATAAGAGGCAATAAAGAACCCTAATACATAGAAACTTAAAATATCAATTATGGTCGAATTTCGATCACTAGGCGAGGAGTTATTATTTCCAAGTAATATTTATCACACTCAAAATTAGATTTCTTTTAAAAAGCACGAGGTAATTAGTTCAGTGGACATCACTTTTGTACAAAAATATCTACTAAAGTTCTAAGTTTCTACGTAAAACTAACCGTAAAAAGCTTTAGAGAACATTTAAAATCGAACTTTCATCTTTATGCTTCTGTACTGAGGCCATTAAAGTTTACAGTACAAGTTGTAGCTTACAGAACAGAGGAAATAAAATTACCAATAAAGTTGTGAAAAACTTACACTACTTTCACAAGGTAGACTCAATAAAATATTGGAAACTATTGTATAGTCGAAGACAGATCTTTGGGTCTAAAAAGGCCACTTTAGGTGAACATTAGATGAATCATATGGAATTCGTAATATGTGCGCCATTTTACGCATTTCTATTGATAACACTGTCAAAATTGATGTTATAACTGTCAAAATATATGAAACACCTAAAGTGGCCTTTTTAGACCTCCTGGTATATCACTTTAGAACTTATTGTCTATTAGTATTCAGGTCGAAAAGTGGTACACCTGAGCTGCACTTGGCGACCCTACCTACTCAATGACTACAATTTTATCTGCTGAAAAAGTAAGGTATTTTACTACCTCTTAGCACAAGAAAGTTTAATTTAATTTTGTTGGAGCCTGAATTAAATTCTCTTTTGCCTTTTTGAAAATTTAATTCATTACCAAGAGATTGACATAGACTTAACGGGTGTATTGCATCCATGAAGGAAAAAAAAGGGAATTTGCCGTGTGTTTTTCACAAACAAGTAGTACCTATAAATCGACATAATATCAAATGGAAACTTGATTGTAATTGCAAACGCTGGAGGCGTTTGGCGTAACTGCATAAGTTTAGAGCGATAAGGCCTCTATGTAAAATTGATCAGACCGTCAACGTCACGTGCGTATTCTATGTGCCGCGCTATCTCGAATGATACAATTGATATTTATTATTGCGCTCACGGTTCGGTTACTATTTTCACGTCTGATGTAATGATGTTACCGACAAAGTTATGTAGCCTACGTGACCTTATACTTGATTTCGTTGTTGGATACATTCAATCATATCGTCTTAGAAGATTCAGAGTCGAGCATACAAAATTAGGTTTCTTCGTAAAACCTAACTACCCTAGGTTTAACGCTATCCAATATAGCTCCATCAATAAAGCTTTTTGGTCGAAAGTTCTCAGAAAATCAAATTGGTACAGTAGTTTTAATTTACAATGTAGACGCGCATTAAGAAGGGTTTTTGAAAAATTCCGTCCTTAAAGGGGTGAATTAGGGGTTGAAAATTTGTATGAATAAATAACCTAACCAAGAGCATGTCAGGACATGTCTAAGGAGGGTTCCGTTATTATAAACGCATAATATGCTTTTTTTTTCAATTACTCCAAAAGTTACTGTCCGATTTGGTTCACAATAATTTTCCTAAAGAGTTTTTAGCATGATCTATCAGCATGGAAATTTGCAAGTTTCTATCTCCTATAGTTTAAAAATGCTAGGGGGGGACCAACTTACAAACTACTTTGGAGGCCGATTACTCGAAAATGGTCAACTTTATAAAAAAGTAACGTATGAAACCTTGCCTTTATTTTAAAAGACCTATTCTACAATACCCCACACGATGGGGTAGAGTAAAAAAATATTTTTCATCCCCACTTCACATGTATGGAGAGCCACCCCTAAAATATAAAATTATTATTTTTTTATGATCCCGAAACCGTGATCTATACACAATCTATAACTGCACCAAATTTCATCAATTTATATTCATAATTACAGGAGCTAGAGGCGCGGACAGACAGACAGACAGACAGACGGACAGAGCGAAACTATAAGGGTTCCTTAAATATTACGGAACCCTAAAAATCTTTAAATCTGTACCGATTTCGATGAAAATTGAGATTCATTGTCTTAAATACATTTAACTAAATCTCTTTCAGGATTTATTAGAATTCACCTTCTGAGGGTGTAAAATAAGGGTTATAAATTTGTATGAAAAATATTAAAAATCTGCTCCAATGTCCAGTATTATTAATATCCGAGCTAATAAATAAAAATTAAGTACGTATTTTATAGTTTTTTGAAATTTGACCCCTGAACGGGTCTCAAAACTCAATTTGTTATATATAAATAATTTACATATTGTTCAAACAATAAAAATAATAATTTCCCCCTCTGAAATATTTCTAATTTTAAATAGGTAATTTAAAGAAACAAAATAAAAAAAAAATCCAAATCGGAGCTGTTTCTGAGAACTTGACTGAGAAAGAAGATTGCGTGTTTTACGCCTTCATTGACGCGACTAATAGGTAGTACATACTTGGAAATGCTAGGAAAATAACTATCTTCAATTTAGATTATCTGATATAAACAGCACCTTTTTAAAGTTAAAAATCCGAGAGTTAAAATGAATTTCCTAATAAAGATTACCGTTGCAAAGTATTTTCTCTCATCAATCAAGACAAATGGCGTGCATGAAAGACGAAAGCATTCGTACATATGTCTACGTCTCACATTCTCGAGCCTGAGTGATGGCCAATATCACGTAAAACACTGTTCAAAGACGTTTTTCTTTGCGCTGAAAAGAATCAATATATTTCGCTTTTGTAAAGTAGACACAATACGAACGTTGTTAAGTTAAACTTGATTTAATGCCATGCGATACAATAAGCGTCCCCAGTTGGGGCAAGGAAGTAATATATGTAGATATTTCCTCTGTCGCCAATTCATGACGTACATTGTGCGACGTAAAAGTTCTACACATTTTAAACTGATATCTAACATCCTAGAACTATCTATACCGGGGGGATAGCAAATGAGCCTCATAATATTTTGTGCATGTTCGAAATAAAATTTTCTACATATTTTTAGAGTCAGCAAATCTTCGACCACTCAGAAGAGAGACTAGTTTTTGATGATTTCCACTTTGTATTACCAAAATATGTTAGTTGTCATATCATACTCGGTGGTTTAATGGACTCTCCTAAGCCCGTGAAGCAGCGCAAGTGGACGACATAAGAGCACCTGTGATTGATGGCGGTGACGGCGGTAATCGTTTCGCGCGCGCCGCGAATATTTCATTAAGCGAGCTTGGCCCGAGCCATGCATCATAGGGTACGAGCGGCCGCTGATCCGCCGAGCTTACCATACAAACTAATTCCTAAACTCGCGTTACTCGAATGCGACAAAACACTGCAGATAAAATTAGCTAATATTATATAACACTATAAACCTATGCCACTGTTTCAAATGTAGCTAGTCCAGAATGCCATTCATTTTGACATGTAAGCGAGAACAGACGTATCTATGTAGGTGAATGAAATTTATTAAAAGTTAAAAGAAAGCTTAGAAAGTATGTATTTTTTTTAATATTAAAAATTAGGTCACTAAAGTTAGACATTTGTTTACAAGTAAAATTGCTTTAACGGCGTTACGAGTGAAATTTCAAGCTTGCGTCAAGACTCACGACACGATTTGGATATAACTCCATCTGTCGAAAACTGCTTATACTCTTACATAACTTTTTAAAATACGGCTCAATATAAAGATGGCGCTAGGTGTACAAATTGTAATTTTTCCTATTCCTTTTTAGTGATTCTTTAGGCACGATGTAACTATTTTTCACTTCTGCCTCGTGTATTCTGTACACGTCACATCTTTTATACATATGTACTTCAATAATATCGAATGAAGAAGCCTGTTTTTCATTTTATGTATAATCATCTTGACAACGAATGTAGTAAAACTTTTGTTCAGAGGTTTTCTTGGTCGACCTAATCAATCTTGGCTGTCTAAGGAGGTTTAACTCTACTGCTGTAATTTAACTCAACTCTTTACAACTTAAATCTAGATATTTATTCAGAAATCAACATAAACATACTTTTAAAATCCTTAACTGAGAATATTTTTATGATTTACTGCATAAGAGAGCAAAGCATAAACTTTAAAGCGGAAATTAAAACATTTAATAGCACACTATTTATAGAAGCAATAGACGAAAAAATTGCTCCTTTAGAGTTATATCTTTAAAAGAACTATCTTAAAACAAACAGGACAGACTTTTCTCATTTTCATTATCTTAGTGAAGCAAACTTGAGTATGCAAAGCTACTATTAAGTTTTAAAATTATTCACCTTGCAAGTGCATTTAGGAAAACAGGACTTTGTCTTTGTGGAGGGACGTCATGAACGTACAATCTCTTCTTCTTCAAAGCTTGAGCAAAGATGAGAGTTTTGAGATAAATATGATTTAACTTGATTTTATACAGGATTACCCTTTAAGTCGACCTAGATCCTTTGTGGGGCTGTAACTTCGATAATTTCTAATTGATTTGACTATGAAATACCATATCCTAAATCCAACGATTTTCAAGATATTCTAATTTTATGTATTCTTTATAAAAAGTAATTTTTTGTCTTTTGCTGTATGTATCTCTTTTTTGTAATTTGATATGTTTGTTTATACGTTTTTTAGAAGATGGATTGCTCTATTCATTTTATCTTTACAAAAATACGTTTGCAGAATAAAATGAGTCGTAGAAGATGACGAATTGTGAGAAATGAAACAAAAAATAATTAAAGTGTTTTTACTTTCAGGAATATAAAAAAAAATCTATGGAAGTTAGCTTGCAGATGTGCTTAAAACATCTCCATTTTGTCTGCTATCCAAAAAGGTATAACAGTATTGGGCAATAGCAGTCTTCATTAAAAAATAGTTGATTGACCCCCGGGCATTTTAACAAAATTATTAGTTAGCCATAGAAGATGAAACAAAACCATGTAAATAGCAGTGGCGTAGGGTTCCTTTAACTCCATTCCTATCGGATTCCCTTGTCACTGAAGTTTTGCAAAACTTTATAGAAATCTACCTATTACACAGGCTCCGGCTTCCCTATGAAGGAGAAGCAGCCTTCGCCACTGGTAAATAGTAAAATAATTATTAATATATTGTTTACAACTCGTGTTCTACATGTCCGCTTCTGTTTCGCACACATATCCTTTTATTAAACCACTTCTAACTACTCCTTATTTTTCTTAAACCACTTCTAACTACTCCAGTAGTAAATGATGCTCGCATCTGATCTGCTGCGTTTATTATTTTTGTCGTAACACTCCTACACTACTTATCGGATTCGGCTCGTCTTACACCAAACTCTCCATGTGTCACCATACATAATAATCCATGGGGGTTAAGCCGGGACTCGCACGGCTGGCTGGCCACGGTGTAGGTCCACCTCTTCCGATCCAATTATTGGGGTACGTTTTGTCCACTCATTCTCGTACAGTTCTCCTGTAATGTGCAGGACACATTATGTATGTACACACACATGGACACAGTATGTGCAGACTGAATCGCCTCTGGGATCCCTTTGTTCTTTTCTTATTGGGATTTCCTAGTTCCTTTGAGGCCCAGTAATGAGCATTGTGGTAATTCGTTATACCACCCTTGTCAAATTTAAACTCACCTGTCCACAAAGTGCGTCTAAAAATGTCGGGTATTCCAAGTCTGCATTTAGCATAAATCTGCAGAAATCCAACCACCTCACAGGATCCTTCCTTCTTCAATGACTTGTACGGGTGTGTAGTGGTAAGGGTATAGGCCAGCAGTATGGACGGTAAACCACACTTTTCACTGCGAGCATCCAAGATCACGGGCAACAACATTATTTGTAGTAGGTAGTTGAATCCAATCTAAATCTTTGCACTATTTCGTAGTCTTGCTCGTCGTCATCATTCACACGTGGACGACCAAGGTCAGACCGTCGTCTTGAAACAGAGCCAGTCTCTCTTACTCATCGATTTATAAAATAAAATATCACAATACCTTCAGGAAATCTGAAATTCTTCGTGGTACAAAAAAATTACTAAGCTAGTAATAGAAAATGTATGATACGAGGAAAATACGTTACCCACAGTTTTTAATTGCCTACATAGATCACTTATTTATATTTAAGCACGAATTTGAAAGTCTTAAGATGCAACTACTTTAATCTTATTCCGAACTTAATCAATAAAAGTAAAAGGAGAAACAGGAAGTTGTATTGAGGAAAAATTGCACAAAGTATGAAGTGTTTACTCGAAGAAGATATATAAGATTAGTCTAGAAAGATATCTGAGAAAGTTTGGTGCGCATGTAAGCAGGGGGCAGGCGGGATAGCGAGGGGGCGCACGTTCAGAATTCTAACTGGCAAATCCGAACAAGGCACTTGTCGGGAGTTTATTACCCTACTCATATTTACACAATTCCGGCGGGTGTTAGCGGTCTAGGCGCGACCGCCGCGCGCCAGCGCCATATTCCCCACGACCCATATTTCTCCGCTCTGAATTACTTTTGATAAGAAACTACTCTTTATTCTTTACTCCACTTATAGTTTTCCAGAGAACTGTGAAAGTTGTACGAGATTGATTCAAATGCTAGTTATTTATTGGCACTACTTTGGCATGTGTTAATTGAATTGTGTTAGCTAGTAGCTACGTACTTATAATGTATAAATATCTAAGTCAGTGTTTTTCAACCTTTTTCATGATGCGACCCCCTTTCTATGAAAAAATATTTCGCGACCCCCCCCCCCTTCGCTTTTTATCATGTATGTATGTGTATGTTACAGTGTTACAAATATTCATTCCATACGACGTTTTTAGTCGTCTCCATAATTAGGATTCGGATATAAGTACATAATATAGTACGTCAAACACATTATTTTACAATTACATACATCGATGATCGATTTATGAGTAGGTATATTATCCTTTTGTTAAAATTCTCTTACTTAATAAATCAATATTTTTAATCTTTATTGGTTTTTTACTAAAGTTCTCTCGACCTCCGGCGACCCCCTTACAGAAGCTTGGCGACCCCCCAGGGGGTCGAGACCCACAGGTTGAAAAACACTGATCTAAGTGATTCAGATTTTCATTTATTTCTGCTGAAACAAAAACGACGTCCAACGACTATTAAAAATCTATGAAATATATACTTTACAATAATACGTAGTGGCTTGTGATTGTCATAGAATTTTCATACTTTTCAACCGAAAACCCGGTTCTTGATATTATGAGAACCGGTTCTTGTAACCCCAAAATCCGGGTTTTCCCGGTTCTTTCGGTTTAAAACTGGTTTCTACCTGTTACGATATTATAAAGGACGATACCCTCAATAATCTGTCGTCCCCTATTCATCATCACGAGCACTAGCAAGTTCTGAAACATTATGTTTCATAGATATGTTGTAAATTATAGCTACAGGGTGATTAGTACACTCGACATTCAAGTGTTACATTTGTCTCCAATCTTATACAACGGCTTAAATTTAGTATGCAGGGAGTTTTTAAGTTTAGTTTTAATGGAAAACTGCGCATATTTAAGCTATATAATATGATCCCACAAAAACATTACCTAAATGAAAAAAGTCAGGTATTTCCTTGGCAAAAAGTTATGACATGTCGTAGAAAGCAAGTAAAATTCAAGATAGTCCATTTAATTAGTTACTCATGAAAAATTTGTAACCGTATGTGGAATATTTTATTTTCATAATCTATACTTAATCTATACTAATATTATAAAGCTAAAGAGTTTGTTTGTTTTAACGCACTTATATCAGGAACTACTGGTTCGAAGTGAAAAATTATTTTTGTGTTGGATAGTCTATTTATCAAGGAAGGCTTTAGGATATATAACATCACGCTGCGACCAATAGGAGCGAAGAATCAGTGGAAAATGTGGAAAAAACGGGGAAAATTATTCATCTTTGAGGGCTTCCGTTGTTTGTTTTGAACGCGCTCATCTCAGGAACTGCTAAATCGAATTGAAAAATTATTTTTGTGTTGGATAGTCCATTTGTCGAGGAAGGATATATAACGTTACGCTGCGACCAATTGGAGCGAAGTATCAGTGAAAAATGTTGCAAAAACTGGGAAAATTATTCATATTGGACATATTTTAATGATTTTTTTTGTGTGTTCAAGTGGATTCGAGAATAGTTTATATTTGCAATACGACCCGGTAGGTGGTGCTGCTGTCAGTACGTCAACAAATTTAATTCTAAGGCGGTACGAAGTACGGAAGCTAGTATTATCTATTTCTATACTTTTATCTACGAGTATACAACTTATACCTGCCACACTAGAATAACCACAAATGCGTTCTCGAATCAATTACCCTTAGTCCTACAATTTCTTTGACCAGAGTTGGGTTTGGAGACTTTAAAAAAATCTGAACGCACTTGTAACTCCTCTGGTGTTGTTGTGTTGTTCCTACCTCCATCTATCCATATCTTTAAAAATCGCGTTTTTTGCCGCTTAATATCTCCTAAACTACGCATTAAATTTTTTAAGAAATTTAGAACATTAGCTTGTACCACTAATGACTTATCCGCGACAAAAATACAGACCACTAGCTTAATTACAAACAAAAATATGGTGGCCCGAAAAAGCCGCGAAATGCTTCGAGACAAGACAGTTCCAGTCGCTTAATATTTGGCGATACCGCTGCCGCGCTATCAGAGGGGCAGTTCTGTTAAATAAAACCTGCATTAATACAATTACAATCAAGTCCCGATACGCTTACACTCTTAAACGTTGTTTTTATTAACGTTAAACCAACGTGCGCGTTTCACGTTGGTCACTCTGATTGGTCGAAACGTCATAAAATCCGTTCATAGTAACATGTCGCTACACTTTCAATCCAAACAAAGTAAAACGAAGTCTACTTTAAATACGAGGTTCAGATAAAGACTACAGTAGGTACTAGGTACTCAAATGAAGACGGCACACAAAGAAGGATTTACCGCTTTAATCAACAGACATGAGCCGAGGAAGACAGAAACGACATTAAATTAAAACAATATTAACTAGCTTATAAGAGAACGAGAAAATACTTTAATTAAAATACAAATTAGATAATAATTTAGGCTAAACGTTAAGATGGTCAGTCGGAAAGTGAATTTATGTTTAAGTATATTAAGACTCGTAATGAATGAAGACAACAGCTATAAAGAACGCGAGGCCAACTTAGGTGATTAAGTATCTCATTTATATGCAGTCTCCCGATGCGGACGCCTCAAACGCAAAGGAAGCCGCGGAAAACGGAAGACGAGTTCTCGCAAAAGGAAGGAAAGGTATTTAAATTAGCGTACCCGGAGAAAAAGTGCACTAACAACATTAGCGAATGGAACAATGGTACAGCACACAAAGGAGCGGAAAGCGGGCTCGAGCCGCGCGCCGCCCAGCGAGCGTCGCGCCCGCAATTGCGCCGCGTGCTACGTGCACCGCCGACGCCCGACGCCCGCATCTACACAATGAACCGAACTGAACTAACACTAATGAACTCTGCAACCGACAAGGAAAACTACAATGCCTTCGAATCAAAGAAACATTACTTGAATGGTTCGTTGAAGATAGTTCTAGAAACATTTCCTAATGCGATGTACAGAGTACAACTGATGTTAAGATCTGACTTTAATTACTTTTTCCAGCACACTGTAACAGCTGTCGCTCTTTACAAGCACTAGTAAATATTTTGGTTTGAAACTCAATTCAACTACGATAAACTTTAAAGCTCTGAAAGAAGGTTAAACTTAAAGAATAAAGAAGTGTGAAATTATAACGAAATACGTTCTAATTTGTTAATTTCTTATTACAGCGAAATAGGAAATATGTGTACCTAATTTTCTTAAAAATAATATCATACCTCTAGTATAGAATAAAAATGTAGGTTAATGTAACTAAATAGTAAAAAATAAATTAAAAGCAAAAAAAAAAACATTAATATTTTCTTCTTTTTAGAGCATTAAAATAAAAGCTTTTTTAAAAAGCTTTTGAAAAAAACTTTTTTTAAAGCTTTAAAAAAATCTTTTTTTTGCTTTTAATCTATTTTTTACTATTTAGTTATTTTAACCTATATTTTTATTCTCAGTGAACCCTTTCATTTAATACCCATATTATAGGAAAGCATAAAAAATTTAAAAAGTCTGCTATAATGGATTAGGAGTGATGTCACATTATTTTTCAAGTTACTTTCAACAAGCCCTTTCATTTGATACCATATTGTATAAATGCGTTAAAAATAACTATTCCGCCATCTTGGATGGTCCACCATATTGGATTTAGAATGATGTCACACAACTGATCGTGTATTGTCATCCAAACTAAATGTGTGTACAACATTTCTGCTCATTTGGTTGAAGATATCTGCTTCAAAATTAAGTAGCAAGATTCCACCCGAACTAATATACATACATTGCAAGTTAAAAAAAAACTAGTAAAATAAAAGAAATGGCGAAAAATCTCAAAAATCTGTAGAAAAATTAGCAAGATATATGCGGTCAAAGTTTTTAATCTATCTTCTATTATAACTCTTCGGTGTGACACGAGTGACACGAGTGTCAAGTCGAATGTCAATGTCAAATCTAATAATTCAATACTCATGCGTTTATTTTTCAACTGTATTGTATTAAGTCCAGAGTTCTATTTTCAATGCTCTGAATTTTCTTCGGCGTTCCGGATTCCGCACAATATAGTCCCAGCTTAAGGCTACGTTGCCACGAGCGTTTTCGCGATAGAAAAAACAGCACTGTAATAGAACTATGCGCTAATAAAATAGAGCTGAAAATCGAATCGAGTTATCCAATCTGACACTTGACACTTCGATTTTCAGCTCTATTGTAGACAATTTTACAAGACATTAGATGACTAATACAACGCAGAGTTCTATTGACAGTGCAGTTCTTTCTGTCGCGAATACAAAAAACTCTCTTGGGTACGAGGCATCAGGGTTTTAATACTACGGAACACTAAAAATGTGGCAACAAAGGAAAGAATAATAATTTTCTTTACAGTAATGCACTTAACGGCCCTCCTATATTTTAAGTCGCATTAGCAAAGTGCCTCGGCTTCAATTCGTAAATCGTACTCTACCTCAACACTGTCTGTGTTTTATGGCTGTTGATGATAACTTACAGCTCCATTTAATCCACTTTTAAGATCATTGAAGCTCTCCGAGTGTATTCTAAAGGAAATTCCTTTAAAACGAGATTTAAAGTGTAAAGCTAACGATGATTGCGATTTCATGAACCAGAACGAAATATTGGCCATTATTTATTTTTAGTTCGGTGCTTTCATTACCATACTAGTTTTACGACCTATTGAAATTTATTCGCGATACAACTTTTTATTGACATAGTTCTTTTTTTTCTTTAATAACAATAATTTTGTATTTGTCCTCTGTGGCTCAGTGGTTGAGCTTATTGGCGCTCAAGCAGGGGGTCGCGGGTTCGAATACCGAAACAATAAAATAAAAATAAAATAACAAATGAAAATCTTAGATATATGTAGATATAGTATTAAAATATTTCCGTTGCCTGGTACCCATAACACAGGTTCTTCGAGAACTTACCATTAGACTAGTAATAATAATAATAATAATATCTATGGACGCTTCACACCACGTCAATCTGGCCCCGTGCTAAGTATCCGAAGAACTTGTGTTACAGGTACCAGACAACGGGAAGTATATTTAATACTTTTATACTATACATATATTTAAGATTTTTATTATATTATACACATATTTAATACACATCCATGACCCAGGAACACAGAAAAACTTTTTGTTCCGTCGGCAGGATTCGAACCTGCGACCTCCGGCTTGAGCACCAAAGCGCTGAACCACTGAGCCACAGAGGTCGTCTAGATTGACGTGATGTGAAAGCGTCCATAGATATTATATTACTATATATTTTATTGTGATAATAATCTTCAGTCCTTCAACCTTATAATGTTTCGCTCTTCTATCGTTCAGATAACATTTATTAGTTTTGATTATAATAATTTTGTGTCACAAATCCAAATCACGAAAACCGATTCTAGCATATTCGGCTGGAGACCGGGTGTACACGAGCGAGCGAACATCTCTCGTTCTCTCGTATGTAAAACATGATATATGTTCTGATATAGGACGAGAAGAGTTATCACACACGACGTAGTACGGCCTCGGTAGAATTGCTGAACTTGCTTCTACAAACTATTGGAATCAATTTCTAACTTAGAGTCCGATTAGAACCGCAGAGCTAAAGTGATTTAGATTACTTCACTAGTTCTCTATTAGTCGCTTTGAGAGTGGTCAGTTCAACTATAATTACGTTTTACACTTCGAAATTGAATTATTTTAATTAAAATTTAGGCCTTGCATTTCTAGTATTTATTAAAAGTAAATTGACCTTAATAACTTTTCAGTAGCTCTCATATAAAGATGTATATTAACTGAAACGGTTAAAAGAATAACTCAGGCACGAATGCATTTATAGATTTTAGCAAAAGGCAAACTTTTGTTCGTTGTAATTTGTAAACTATAAAACCAAACCACAGAGAGCGAGTCATTACTATTTTAAATTTATGGCAATTCTAAATCCCCACTGGCTTAGCAGCACCATAGTTCGTAGTTCATTTTAAATGAAATATCAGTATTCGCATAATCCTACATAATCCTTACGGAATCGTCGAAATAATTGTTCTATCAATATTGGTTGTTGTAACAATATGAGCACGAATGTTGTATTGATGTTTGTTTTTATGGTGTTTAAACTTTGGAATTGACTTACCTTTTTTGGATAGTGAAGCGTTCTATTATAAGATTAACTGACTGATTGACAAATGGAACAAAAACAAAACTATCCATTTGCATGGATAAGTCGAGAAGAAAAGAGCCTCGCGCCAAGAAATAATCAATACTAATTGCAAATATCAGAATTGCTTTAATTTGCTTAAAAGTACCCACCTAAACATTTAGCAGCATTATAAGTTAAGTCGAAAAACGTCTAATGTTATAACTCAATTGTGTGAGGTAAAAATTATACACATTTTGTTATGCTCTTATTTTGCTAACTCTCGAATGTAGGGTTCAGTTACTGTGGCTCATTCAAAAGTACGCGTTACACAGCCAACTCTACAACTACTCAAATAAATTAGAAATAACAATAATATATCCTTTGAATCCGAAAACTTTATCGCAAATAAGCAGAATATATTAGTGTTATTTATCTTAGCCGAAGCAACAACAAAGTTTTAATTGCAAGCGCCGATACAATTTGCGTACAAATGAATTTATTCGCTGAATCCGCGGTGCAATCGTGTGCGGCGCGGATTACCCGCGTGTGTAGAGCCGCTAATTGCGGGTAACGACAAGCCGCCCGCGCCGCGCGTCGCCAGCACCCGCCAGCGCCGGCTCGACTAGCTACCGAACAGACGGGTAACGCGTGTCTGCAATTTAATGAGCACTGAAATTTTCTTTCCTGCATTGTTGCTGATTCCTCGGCTAGTTAGCACGTTGAAGCTTCTTTAGATCAAAAAGTGAGTTCTGTGGGTCAATTGTGCTAAATAAAACCTGCATTAAAACAATTATAATCAAGTCTCGACACGCTAAGGCTGTCAAACCGGTATTATCGTAAACGTCAAACCAACGTGAAACGCGCGCTGATTTGTTGAAACTTCACAAAATCTGTTTATGATAACTAGTCGCTTCACTTATAATACAATCAAAGTAAATTGAAAGTCTACTTTAAATACGAGAATTGAGGTTTTAGTTACCGGTGTCGATCCAGAGCCTTTAGCCAATTTGCCATCGCTAATTATAACCACGATGTTCCACAACAAGATGTATGGGATTCAACATAAGCATCGCTAAATTACATTAGCATCGCTATGTCCCATCGTCGCAAATCCCATACATTTTTGTTTTCGAACTTGTCGTCGTAATTAGCGATGTCAACTTGGCTAAAGGCTCTGGATATATAAGCTTAAAGCAGTCGAGAGGTGGAGTTTACGAAGATATTATGACGTTATTCCAAAGAAAATGCTACTTTATTTTAGTATCTGTCTACCGTATGCCATCTAATCGTAAGGCTTCGTCTCTGTTAGGGTAGTTGCTCTTAGTACGCCATCGCATAACACCACAAACAATCTCACACGCACACTACGAAAGGCTTTCGACAAGCAATCACCTCGCACTCCTGATCATTTCGTTTCATAGCGATGTAAAACTTTTCAGATAAAAGTACTAACAAGGTTAATTGAAAACACAATCAACAGGAGTAACGTGAGTGCGGGAAAGGCATAACTGTCAAAGCCGAGAGCAGGTAATATGTGATGAGAACATGTATTGTATAACTTGGTATTTTATGATTTTTATTGCTTGTTATACACGTCATCTTCTTTTCAATGTTGTTTCATAGCTTTCGAATATAAAAAAGTAAAAAGAAAATTAATCTCAATTAAAAGCTCATCTGTGTATTGTGGAAAAGCTACCGTGCTACAACACCTTAATAGTTCACAAACATCCAGGACGCGAAACATTTTGTATCAAAAATGAAAAAGGAGCGTCATTAAATAAAATAAAGACATGAATGAGCGTTGAGCGGCAACGTAAATGATATTAACAATTCATAAACGAGATAATCATAAAATGCTTTTTAAATTTTAATACACTTTTATTTTAACATTTGGCCCGACAAAGGGCGATAGCGGTACGTGCGTAAATCAAACGTCGCACAATAACAGAACCACCCGCGCGACCAAACCTCCCCCCCTGGAGTCCCCGCGTCCCCCCGCCCCGTGTCCCCGTCGCACCGGAGTTAGGACCGCTATAATAACGATCGCAAATAAATCTGCCATACCGAGATGTGTTTCAATGTTTCAAATATGCGACCACGTCGACGATATCTGTGTCATTGGGCTCTCACTTCGGAAGATCGAAATTAATTCAGTTGTCAATCGCAAAACTAGCCCTGTTGGTGACAAGAATCTGATGCGTTTCGCACTAGTGCGTCATAGTTACTTCTGCTATAAATCATAACGTGTACTTTGTGAAAGCAACTTACCCCGAGCTTTTTCATGCATTATTTTCAGCACAATTTAGATTTATACTAAGCGGGCGTTTAATGAAATTAATATTATTTTGTGAGGCAGACATAAAAACCAAAAATAAAATGTCTCCAGGTCCTTTCTTGTCTACGACCCCCATTCTGTAACTAAACGTAAAGAAATATTATGTAAAATTACAAAATAAAACGTCGATTACGATTTTTATTAAACTCAAACGTAATTTTTACGCACTAGCCCTGATTACGTACGTTAAACATTAAATAGGATTGCAAATAAAATCACTACACTGTTTGACATAATATAAATTAAGGAAAAAAAAGGAAACAAATCATAGCACCTGCCACCTATTATATTAATTATTACCGATAATTATACGATAACCGGTTTAACGAAGCAGGAGAGGATAACATTTCTCGTTTCGAATTACACGATACCATCGCAGCGCTCCATTCGGTGCAATTAACGCGGCGCAATGACCATATAAATCTCCACTGAATGCTATGCCCATTCTATACTTAACTGCCCGTATAGAGGGCATACGTACACACCGCATGCCGGGCGGCCAGGTATTACATAGGCGTCGCCCGAATAAGACAATTGTAATTTGATCTAAAAGGATATAAAGTGGATGTGATTAATACAAGTCATTCATTGGCCATAACGTTGAGTAGTCGAAGTGAATTATGGGCGTCTGCATCGATCTGGGTTTTTCCTTAATCTCACCTATACGTCTTGAGCCGTAGAACAAACAAGCCACGAGCCGGGCTTACGTTTCGAATAAATCAATGTTACGACGCGTTAAAATATTTAAGCTCACGATTAATGCAGGGCGCGGGTGCTCGTCTTATCAAACCGAACCGCGCTCGACACAGCTGCTCCGCCGCTGTCGCGGTGTTGAATTGCAAAGTATTAGTCGAGATGAATATTACATCACTCCAACTACAAGAGATGGCCTTATGTACTGTACTCATTAGCGACTGTACCGGGGGTAAAGTCGCTAATCAGTAAAATTGCACAAAGTCTGAAGTTTCGCTGTCAAACAGACGAAACTTTTAATAAATATTCGAACTCGTCGAGTTCTACAAGGTTTTGATTTTTATTAGAAACCCTGCAATCCGAGTAGCACAGATACTGTTATAACGATATACCGTCGGAAGTAATAAAATAAAACGATTTTACATCTCCAGAGGGAAATGAACGTTTTTGTCGAATGGGAAAAGTCAGTCGCAAACTTCTCATTCCGCGATAAAATCAGGAACGTTTTACGACAATCTTCTATTCGATAGCTATTAAACAACAATCTTAAAAAAGTTTTTCGGAGGCGCTCCTAAATCGGCGGCTCCCACCTCCGCGTTAAAACGGAGATTAACATTCGGCATAGCCTCCATGGCGCCGAGGCACCGTGATACTTAATTTTAAAGCTTCTCTATCTTATCTCGCTTATAGTTATTGCGTTTTAGCTGCGCTATTCTAAATCTGTTTCAAAAGTAAATTATATTTACCGGCACCCTTCCGTAACAAGCATTTCGAAGTCTTAACGCAAATGGTACTCCCATAAAAACATTTATTCAACAGTTCCAAAATTACACGGGATCAAATGCGAGATAAATTTTAGGTAACTGCAGGCCAGATGTTAAAAAAACGAATTTATCCTAATCCTAAATGACCACAACTTCGAATAATGAACTGGTCACGTAGACCCATTTCGTATTATTTCCCCAGGACGAGTCACGTGACGTGAATAAAAGAGAAGGTCGCCGCGACTTCTCTACCTCCTGGAATCCTTCACAGATAAACCGTTTTACGCACGACTCGCCAAAAGAGATTCATTATACTACGTATTTGCTCAATGATACATGAAATACATTAGTTTACCAAACTCAGAGATACATTCGATACTTTTATACAGGGTTCCTCGGTGCCTACGCAAAACAATTATTACGTAATGTTCTCGTACTTTAATACACGGTACGTATATTTAATCAAAGAAAACCATAATCAAGTACATAGTGAAATATTTATGAATCTATGCCCTACGAGCTACATAATCGGGTAATCGAGACAGTTCTGTAATCGAGAGCTAATCAACGACACGGCTCATACGAGTAATCCGATTACTTTTCAAAGATCAGGTTGCTGTTTTTCTATTTTTACTTTATTTCTAGAATAACGATCCATATTTTTATAAACTGTCGTTTCTATTCCAATATTAATTATTAAATCTGATAAAGGATAACTGAAATAGTTTTAAACAACAAACAACAAGCTAACTTCATTCACGCTAAGCCAAGTTACAAAATTTCAGTTTCTAATTAGTTTTATGTTGTATGATATAATGAATACCATGTCCTTAGACATTTTATAATTAACAGAGCGGTTGCCTTAACGTTGGTTTAACTTAAATTTTTTGTTTACAAAATTAATGTCAAATAATGATTAAAATTGGACAAACAAGACATGGGGGACTAGTTGTGTACGTAAAATAATACTTTTACGTACACGACTACACCAGGCTAGATAACAACACAACATTTTTTTTTATTGCATAAATGAATAATACTCTTAAATATGAGTAACTTCTCAGAAGAAATACTATATCAAGTCTATTTGTACAGCGAGTTCATACTTACCATAATGAATGTTTTTGTATATGATATAAGAAAACGAATGATGTTTTGTTTACTAATTAAGCAAAAAATATAACTATTTCTACTTTTTAGATGTCTCTAATTACTAAACTACACATAAAATATTAAATTTTTACATTTACCAAGTAGGTAGTAACCAAGTATTTTAGATTTAGTCATCATCCCTATTGTTACATCTGTAAAAAACATTATTTTAAATTGACTCTTTTAATATTTCTGAGTATATTAATGAAACGAAATATTTTAGATGTAGTCATCATCCCTATTGTTACATCTGTAAAAAACATTATTTTAAATTGACTCTTTTAATACTTCTGAGTATATTAATGAAACGAAATATTTTAGATGTAGTCATCATCCCTATTGTTACATCTGTAAAAAACATTATTTTAAATTGACTCTTTTAATACTTCTGAGTATATTAATGAAACGAAATATTTTAGATGTAGTCATCATCCCTATTGTTACATCTGTAAAAAACATTATTTTAAATTGACTCTTTTAATATTTCTGAGTATATTAATGAAACGAAATATTTTAGATGTAGTCATCATCCCTATTGTTACATCTGTAAAAAACATTATTTTAAATTGACTCTTTTAATACTTCTGAGTATATTAATGAAACGAAATATTTTAGATGTAGTCATCATCCCTATTGTTACATCTGTAAAAAACATTATTTTAAATTGACTCTTTTAATACTTCTGAGTATATTAATGAAACGAAATATTTTAGATGTAGTCATCATCCCTATTGTTACATCTGTAAAAAACATTATTTTAAATTGACTCTTTTAATACTTCTGAGTATATTAATGAAACGAAATATTTTAGATGTAGTCATCATCCCTATTGTTACATCTGTAAAAAACATTATTTTAAATTGACTCTTTTAATATTTCTGAGTATATTAATGAAACGAAATATTTTAGATGTAGTCATCATCCCTATTGTTACATCTGTAAAAAACATTATTTTAAATTGACTCTTTTAATACTTCTGAGTATATTAATGAAACGAAATATTTTAGATGTAGTCATCATCCCTATTGTTACATCTGTAAAAAACATTATTTTAAATTGACTCTTTTAATACTTCTGAGTATATTAATGAAACGAAATATTTTAGATGTAGTCATCATCCCTATTGTTACATCTGTAAAAAACATTATTTTAAATTGACTCTTTTAATATTTCTGAGTATATTAATGAAACGAAATATTTTAGATGTAGTCATCATCCCTATTGTTACATCTGTAAAAAACATTATTTTAAATTGACTCTTTTAATATTTTTTAGTATATTAATGAAACGAAATATTTTAGATGTAGTCATCATCCCTATTGTTACATCTGTAAAAAATATTATTTTAAATTGACTCTTTTAATATTTCTGAGTATATTAATGAAACGAAATATTTTAGATGTAGTCATCATCCCTATTGTTACATCTGTAAAAAACATTATTTTAAATTGACTCTTTTAATACTTCTGAGTATATTAATGAAACGAAATATTTTAGATGTAGTCATCATCCCTATTGTTACAACTGTAAAAAACATTATTTTAAATTGACTCTTTTAATACTTCTGAGTATATTAATGAAACGAAATATTTTAGATGTAGTCATCATCCCTATTGTTACATCTGTAAAAAACATTATTTTAAATTGACTCTTTTAATATTTCTTAGTATATTAATGAAACGAAATATTTTAGATGTAGTCATCATCCCTATTGTTACATCTGTAAAAACATTATTTTAAATTGACTCTTTTAATACTTCTGAGTATATTAATGAAACGAAATATTTTAGATGTAGTCATCATCCCTATTGTTACATCTGTAAAAAACATTATTTTAAATTGACTCTTTTAATATTTCTGAGTATATTAATGAAACGAAATATTTTAGATGTAGTCATCATCCCTATTGTTACATCTGTAAAAAACATTATTTTAAATTGACTCTTTTAATATTTTTTAGTATATTAATGAAACGAAATATTTTAGATGTAGTCATCATCCCGATTGTTACATCTGTAAAAAACATTATTTTAAATTGACTCTTTTAATATTTCTGAGTATATTAATGAAACGAAATATTTTAGATGTAGTCATCATCCCTATTGTTACATCTGTAAAAAACATTATTTTAAATTGACTCTTTTAATACTTCTGAGTATATTAATGAAACGAAATATTTTAGATGTAGTCATCATCCCTATTGTTACATCTGTAAAAAACATTATGTTAAATTGACTCTTTTAATACTTCTGAGTATATTAATGAAACGAAATATTTTAGATGTAGTCATCATCCCTATTGTTACATCTGTAAAAAACATTATTTTAAATTGACTCTTTTAATATTTCTTAGTATATTAATGAAACGAAATATTTTAGATGTAGTCATCATCCCTATTGTTACATCTGTAAAAACATTATTTTAAATTGACTCTTTTAATACTTCTGAGTATATTAATGAAACGAAATATTTTAGATGTAGTCATCATCCCTATTGTTACATCTGTAAAAAACATTATTTTAAATTGACTCTTTTAATATTTCTGAGTATATTAATGAAACGAAATATTTTAGATGTAGTCATCATCCCTATTGTTACATCTGTAAAAAACATTATTTTAAATTGACTCTTTTAATATTTTTTAGTATATTAATGAAACGAAATATTTTAGATGTAGTCATCATCCCTATTGTTACATCTGTTAAAAACATTATTTTAAATTGACTCTTTTAATATTTCTGAGTATATTAATGAAACAAAATATTTTAGATGTAGTCATCATCCCTATTGTTACATCTGTAAAAAACATTATTTTAAATTGACTCTTTTAATATTTCTGAGTATATTAATGAAACGAAATATTTTAGATGTAGTCATCATCCCTATTGTTACATCTGTAAAAAACATTATTTTAAATTGACTCTTTTAATATTTCTGAGTATATCAATGAAACGAAATATTTTAGATGTAGTCATCATCCCTATTGTTACATCTGTAAAAAAAACATATTTTAAATTGAATCTTTTGAGTTTACACTAGTAAAATATGAATGGAATCGAAAGCTAGAAATTAGAACAGCTCAAATAATATGTTAAATTTATAATTGCCTAGGCCCTAGTAGAATAATTATCAATTGAACAAATTATAAAAATATGTGAAATAATAAATTGGCAATTGGGAGTTTTAGTAGTGTAAGAAAAAAAATTAGAAAAGAAAAAGAATAAAAATATTTCGTCTGACCGAGATTTCGAATCCCGAGACCAAGTGGTCTTAAATCCTACGCAGTTATGTATTACGCGTATCTGACATTAGTATTCAAAATGATTCTATTTTACCGAAATATGAGTTCAAAATTAACGTAAATTCAGTCACAATTTAAAAATATTTTGCAAGTGTACGACAAATTACACTATTGGGAGCGACCGCCGTAGTCGTTTATAGCTTCAATAAATAATAATGGTTTAAACAGGATGATAGAGATAAGCATAACTACTATAAACAGGAACATAAAATATAATGCAGCGATGTTTACATATGGAGGTAGTTGAACGTAATAAAGACGTCACATGAAAAGCGCTCCCGACCGCGACATTAGGCGCACGCCACTTTATTGTACGGTTGGTTTGCTCTTAACTACCCATTTTCTTTATGACAATGACGGATACCAAACAACCTAATGTTCATTTCAAAATATAGAAGTCAACTTAATCCTTCAAAATTAAGCAGTTTAAGCTATAGAGCGCAATAAAAACTCGCTATATGACCGTATTAATTAAACGGTTATCTTATTACTCTAATAGCTTTTAGTAATGCCTATTAATTATGCTTTGTAAATTAATAAGAAATGCGCTTTTTACTCCTTATATGTTGAACTCCAAAATTATCATAATACTAATTTAAATAAAGCCTAGTTTTGCGTACGTGGAATATAAAGTATTTTTTAATATTAGCAGCTGCAACGCGCTATTCGTGGTTTTGCTGAACATATTGTACGTAGCAGTGGCATACTGATGTACGAGGCCATCCGTGGTCATTTTATATACCAAAGCAATGTGTTGTCGTCCATATTTCGCAGTGCGGTCCATTAAAACACGGGACATGTGAAACACAAAAAGATTTTTATCCAAATGTGCTTTCTGTTCTGATCTATTCACGAAACGTAATATACGTTAGTACTGAACAAAGTTATCGTGGTGTGTACAGAAAAATATTACCTTGGATTGCCTCGTAGCGCTGCGTGGTGCAAAGCATTGAATCCATTGTTGTTTGTAAGTGTCATGTCAGCTCCATGATCCAACAGCAAAGTCAATATGTCGTCCCGCTTCTTTGAAATTGCATCGTGCAATGGCGTATCGCCTTCGGAGTCCTGGAAAAAATACATTCAACTTGTAGCAAATACTTTCTAATAACAAAATCACATTGTATTAAATATTACTCAGAAACACTTCATAAAAAAACCGGCCAAGTGCGAGTCGGACTCGCGCACCGAGGGTTCCGTACAAACCTGCAAGGTTTACAAAGTTCGTTCATTACGACAATCGAGTCATAACTATGGTATTTTTATTGCAAAATGACGCGTTTATGAGGAAATGGGTAGTAAGTTTAAAATTATTAAAAAAAAATATATTATGTGATGTAACTAAAAATTTATGGTTTTCGTAATTTTTCCTTTATCTATGCTATAAGACGTTGCTTCGTACCAAATTTCAAGATTCTGAGTTCACGGGAAGCACCCTGTAGGTTTTGATTCCCTTGCAAGTGTCGAAAATTTGCGGCATAAACGGCTGTATCTTTTGATTGCGTTGGCTTAGAAGTTTGATTTTTTCACAGCTTCAAGGGACAGTAGACCTGAGTAATTGATATAAATTTCAGCTTCATACCTCCACGCGTTCCTGAGAAAAAGGGTCTTGACAGACGGACGGACAGACGGACAACAAAGTGATCCTATAAGGGTTCCGTTTTTTCCTTTTGAGGTACGGAACCCTAAAAACAAGGTTAGCCGAGGTCTTAAGGCCTAATGACAGAATCTGAGAACAGCTGTGCTGACGCGCTCCACATACATTATACCTACGACCCGTCTCGCCTGTCTTGTGTATTGGCACAATTTTCTGAAACATCAAACCGCCCGAATGAATAATTGAGGCGGCAGAGAAGGCGTTTAGGGCGTGGATTATGGCGACTTGCATAATTTATAAGCGTCTCCGAATAGTCGAGAGAGGCGTGAGGCAGAGGATCTCAGCTGGTGCGATGCGCAGCTCCAGACGTAATCACGAATGGTGTCGAGCTCCATAATATAGGACAAACGGCACAAAAAGCGCGGCCACCGCGTCATTATCATAATCACCACAGCTACGTGCCTCTGCGGAGCCGCCCAAGCCGTTTCGCTTTGTGAGCGTGCATTAAGAGAGCAGAGCATAGTGCTCTGTCATTCCACAATTAATTTGTAAGCCTGTAAGATGAGTGATTTCCTTAACCATTAACTAATGAATACTGTATACTCGTATTTTAATTCGCCTATTAGTATGCTTTTTCCAACAAGACAATTTGTTTGCTTTTAAATTATTAGATACACAGTACAACAATTTCACGTACATACATACATACATATAATCACGCCTCTTTCCCGTAGGGGTAGGCAGAGACCACTTATTTCCACTTGCTACGATCCTTACACACTTCTTTCGCTTCGTCCACTTTCATTCTTACCATGCATTCCTCCTCTTACATTCAACGTAGCCAAGCGTCTCTCCATGGTCCGCTTTTCGCCTCCGCAAGAAACGAGACGTGATGGGTGGCGAACCACATCGCCGCCATTTTGGATAATATTTTTTTTTTTGATTATCCATTGCGTTTCCACGGATTGGTGGAGAGGGTAGGAATAGGGAAAGGGAAGGATAGGTGGTGTGGAAAGGAAGATTGGTAAGTTAGAGTCGGAAATAGGGAATGTAGGATATTACCGCCCAGGAGGGCAAGAGATAGGACAGTAATAGCTAGGGAAGCCGGGGTCGCATACCCGTATACTATACCACAACTACCGGACAGGTAAGTTGGGAAGAGTATCCCATGACACAATTTTTTCAAGACAAATTTCACGTCAACTTTAAATTTTAATAATTCTTTCCTAAATAATTTTATAAACTATGGCATATACACTCGTTAGCAAAAATGAACTTCAACGGACCGGTGCCGTTAAACGAGCTCTGGTTTTCAAAAACCACAATGTATGTACCGAACCACGATATAATCGTTTTATTGGAAGTCAATCGATACCGAAATCGCAATTTTTCTCAATCGTGCTTAAGAATATCGATCAGAACGGGTTAGATGTAGAAATTAGCCTATGGAAAATCAGGAAGAAGATTCTCGCTGCTAACATACAGTCGTCTTCCTGTTTACTGCTCTAGTTTACTACGTGGGTAACTCGGTACTAGACTTAGCTTTTCCCGAAATTGTATGGCTCATACTGGGCTAGGTTATTGTTTTCATGTCCCCCCGATGGTTGCACGCCTTGTGGCGGTGGGGCTTAGTAACCGTGGACTGGACACCCACGGTGAAGCGAAGAGGCAACCAGGGCCGGCTTGTTTGCCGCCGGCTGGCCCGAGGAGGGCGCTCCCAGCGGGCTGGAGGAGTCCGCTGCGGACGCGCTAGGAGGTGGGACCGCAGAAGAAGAGGAGTGCCGGTATTACGGTGCGCCGTACTCCCTATCTTCTGCGGCCGTGGAGGGATCGCAGGAGGAGAGGCGTGGTGGTGTTGTGCCACTCTCCCTACCCCCCTGCGAGCTGGCGGGGCCGTTCCGTACGGTTAACGGCATTGGTGGGGCCGCAGAGGAAGAGGCAAGTTGGTATTACGGTGCGCCGCTTGCCCTATCCTCTGCGGCCGAGGTGTGGTCGGTGGCAGAACCATAGCCCAGATCTGCCACCGGGTACCGGTTATGGTGGCTGGTATCCGTGGCCTCCTAGTGGCAGACTCGGGGGGAGTCTGCTACAATACTGGTGGAGGCCGAGGAGGGAGGCGCACCCTACCATCTGGTGCGCCTGGGGCCTTCGGGCCGTGGATGGAGCCGCATGTGTGCGGCTGCCGCCGGCGGGGTCGCGGATGTGTTTACCGTTCCCGTGGCCCCGTCACAGGGTGGCGAGGAGGAAGGTGGGGGGTGGTTTTTAGTGGGTATACCGTGGGTCTCATTAGCCTATACGGGAGTCCCACATCACCACTCGGGTGCCCCCTGCGCCTGGGTGGTATGCGTAATGCATTTTCCCCCCCGGAAACAAAAAAAAAAGGTTATTGTTTTCAGCCTTTGTGGTCTAGTGGTTAGAACTCGGTTCTCGACTCGCAGGTCGTGAGTTCAATTACCGCATTGGAATAACAACAAAAAAAAAGTTTGTTGAGTGCTGTAAAGACATGAGAATGGTTTGCAGAGGCCTGTTTTGAAGAAACTACACTTTTTGTAAGGACCCTTTTACGTGTTGGGTACCTAATACTTAAAAACTCGATACCTATGAAGTAAACAAAGACAGTAAGTATTTGTAATTTTGGCATTAGTATTTGTCGCCCTATATCGAACATTTATTAGCTTTGGTTTAAAACACAGAATAAAATAAATAATAAAAAAAGACTGCAAAAAAACATACCTAAGCAACGCACTAAAAAGACCGAAACAAGATTGAGCTGAGCCTATTAATTGAGCCTATATGTTAAATAATTGACATTACGTTTGGTAGCAGGCGGGACCCATTTGCAAATTATAAATCGTACAAAAATAAATGGGTCCCGCCTGCTACCAAACATAATGTTAATTATTTCACTTATTATGCTTTCAGCTCGGTTATCTTGTCACTTATCTTGGTTTCGGTTTTTTAGTGCGTTGCTTAAGTATGGTTTTTTTGCAGTCGGTTTTTTTAGTTTATTTTAGATTTCTTTTTGCTTATAACTCACACTTGGTCGATTTAAATTAATGCACTCAAATAGTCGTATGTTTATACGACTATTTGAGTGCATTAATTAAAAGAATATTCCATTCTGCTACTCTTTTGTTTGGCGTAGTCAATTCTCAAATTCCATCTTATCTTTACGGTAAACTACAGTGGGCAAGTCAAAAACAACTAAATATGACCACGAGGGGGTCGAGCTACCTAATGATCTCACAGCTACATCATACCGCTGCGTTTAGGGGTAGTTTCAGACATGTCGCCAGCAAAATTTGGAATAATCTGCCTCCACCGTTTCGTGCTCTGAAGACTGTTTGTAATTTTAAAAATAAATATAAACTGTATTTACTAAACACTCAACTTTGCGACGTAAATATTGAATAGATTGCAATTTGAGAAAAAAAGCGATAAATTGGGTTCTCAGTAGGTATTTAATATTATTGTGTGTTGCCGTAAAAATTGTAATTTATTATATTATTATTAAATTATATGTATAAGAGACTGCTGTAGTTTGCTCGTCTCCTGCCCGGAAACAAGGGGTCCACGGAAGATCAGGGACGACTTTCCCATGTCGTCATAACCTGAGTGGATCTCCGATTCTGCGCGTTTTGGGTGTTGCACCGCCGTAATTATTTTGTTATTTTTAATCTTTATATGTTTGTTATTAATGGTCATACAGATACATAAGTTGTTTGAAACAAGTCAACGGCTTTGTTATTTTTATTAATACTTTAGTTGTAAGTAGGTATATTTTCTTTGCTTATTCATTTTCATGCTAATATTAATTGTACCTTTGTTATCTATGTGTATACTATGGTGGTGTAATGTCAAAAGTGGCAGAATAAAGATTTATTTATTTATTATTTAATTATTTGATTTAAAATGGTTGTTATTATTCCTGATTAAATTTAAATACATGGCATAAATTTTTATTTCGAATTTCGAATTATTTCGAAATCTCTTTCTAATTTCCGTTATTTTAATACCCTACTTGATATGTTTGATTAAATAAAAAAATTTAACTAATTACAATTTGGCGCCAAAATCCGCCATTTTGATTTTTTTTCATTAGCTTATTTTTATAATTAGCTATCAAGGGCCACTTGGGTTTTTGAGAGAAATCCAACCATATCTTTATTGGCGAAATCTATCCAGCCGTTTGGAAGATACGTATATAATGTCTTCTCCATAACAACATTTTTGACCCAAGAAAACACTATGAAACAAAATTCTTTGTCAGTTAGTTGACAGCTCTTTTTAAACAGATCTTACGTGCATGCATTATGCATTCAACTCTGAATTGCAATGCTTCGTTCTAGAAATACATACGATAAAACTACCAAGTTCGAAAAGTGCTGCATTAAGTTTTACCCACGACCCTTTTACAATCTGAGCATAATTTTTACCAACTTTGACTAAAACTTCTATACAAAGGTACCTAGATTTTTTTTAATTATATAACCCATTAAAAGAATATAACACTAAACTTTTGCGGCGTTGTGCACTTTTCTTGTGATGGGTAAAAAATGCTAAACTCGTGTCAGGAGTCAGGACACGTGACCCGATCGAAAATTCGTAAGTAATCGCTGCGTTAAGCGGGCGCACGGTGCGTACGTCCGCTCCATGTGCTTGTTTCATGTCATCCCATAGAGCAGCGCTGCGTAAGGCGGGTCAGCCGTCACACGCGGCGCGGGCAGCGGAGCCCCGCGTCGGGCGCCCCCTTAACGCAGCGAAGGCCCTTAGGGTCTAGTTATATGCGTCCGCGCGACTGAGCGGCTTGGCCGCTATACCGCGAAATTACAAGCCAGTGTATGCAATGATTTGAGTAGCGGAGCATCTTTGCATACGTTTGCTTGTAATTTCGTGGCGTAACGGCCAAGCCGCTCGGTCGCGCGGACGCATATAACTAGACCCTTAGATGCAGCTTGCAACTGTTTGCTGCCTTAGTTCCCTTACGCGAGCATGAAACTATTTTAGTTCGTATCGACTTTTGACCCCAACCTTTCCCAACACATAGTTTTGTCCCAATCTACCAATCCCAAATCACTGTCTGATGTGTAAGTTTTCTTTTTCTTTCTAACATTTTTGGCCAAATCTATCGATGATGACTTATCGCTGAAGCATCGTGCTTCAGACATCATCGTCCTCAGATATAATATCCATTTCATCGTTCATCATATTACTGTCTGATAATCCTTGATTCATATTTTGGTGTGAGGAAAAGGAATCTAATTATTCAGGATGTGCGTGTTTTAGCTTCGAGCGTGAATCTGTTGTTAATTTCCCGATTTGGGTATAGTACCGACCATACCTGACTGATTTAAAATTTCAGGACAATTTTTTGCAATATGGCCAAAGTTTTTGTTCCGTGTGGTGCCGGAGTAAGAATAGCACCTCCCCATATACTATCTGTTCCCGTGGGTGTCGTAAGAGGCGACTAAGGGAAATACATACCGGAAATGGGCAGCAGCGTTTCCGCGAACTTTATCTTTTGTACATAATACTGCGCTCGCCAACACGTCTGCCAAGCGCGGTGAGTAATGGCATTTTTCCCCCTATATGAGGACCAGATATGCGACCAGGCCCCTAGTCCCCGGCAGCCCCGCTAGTCTTGGCTACAGTAGCGGCCATGGAAACGGCAGGGCAGGGGTGCTAAGAATCTCCAGCAGAGATCCGGCTACCACTCCCGACGACAACCTCTGGCCCTGGTAACATACAACGCACGCACATTGAGGAAAGACGAGAAGATAATAGAGCTGGAAGAAGAATTGAGCAAGTTACGCTGGGATATAGTTGGTTTATCGGAAGTCCGAAGAAAGGGAGAAGACACGATGACCCTGGCATCCGGTAACTTGTTCTTCTACCGGGAAGGCGACCAACAGTCCCAAGGTGGAATCGGGTTTTTCGTCCACAAGTCTATTGTCAACAACATCGTGGCCATCGAAAGTGTGTCGAGTAGGGTTGCGTACCTTATACTCAGAATATCTCAAAGATATTCGTTGAAGGTCATACAAGTTTACGCACCTACCTCGTCTCACCCAGATGAAGAAGTAGAGGTTATGTATGAGGACATATCTAAAGCCATACATAACTCGAAAACTCACTTCAATGTTGTTATGGGAGACTTCAACGCAAAGTTAGGCAAGCGAGGTGAAAACGAGTTGAAAGTGGGAAAATTAGGTTTTGGTCAGAGGAATCCCAGGGGCCAAAGGTTGGCCGATTTTCGGGAAAAGGAAGAACTCTTTATGATGAATTCCTTCTTCCAGAAGCCACCTCACAGGAAATGGACCTGGATGAGCCCTGACGGAGAGACAAAAATGAGATAGACTTTATCATGAGCACCCAGAGACAGATATTTAAGGATGTCTCCGTAATACACCGAGTGAAAACCGGCAGCGATCACCGAATGGTACGAGGCACATTAAACATAAATATCAAACTTGAAAGAGCTCGCTTGGTAAAGTCTACGCTCCGACCGTCTCAAACTGGAATTAGAAACCCCGAAAGCTTTCAACTCGAGCTACAAAACCGCTTTGCTAGCCTGGAAAACTACGCTTCATTTGACGAAATCAATGACAGGTTTGCAGAGACTATCCATGCGGTTGGGTCAACGTACTGTGAAACCCACCGTACAGTTAAGCCACAGAAAATCTCCGACCACACGTTTACACTAATGGCTAGGCGACGCACCCTTACTCTTCAAACCTCTGACGATGCTAAGTCTTATAGGCAGCTTAACAGACAGATAACAAAGTCTTTGCGGCACGATATTCGTCTCTTTAATACTAGAAGTATTGAGGACATGATACAGCGAAACAAGGGCTCAAAAGTGTTTGCAAGAGACACGTCTGTTGGGCAGAGCCGGTTGACGAAGCTGAAGACAGAGGATGGGAAGGTTGTGTCAGCCAGGCCTGAGGTGCTCGCAGAGGTCGAGAGTTTCTATGAGCAACTTTACACCTCAGTTGCCAAGCCTGTCGTTAATCTGGCTGAAGATTAGGATCTAGCTCTAGGGAGCTAGACTAACCCGACATCACACGGAAGATATCTCGGGCATCAGCCTGTACGAGATTAGTATGGCTCTTAAACAGCTTAAAAACAACAAGGCGCCGGGCGAGGATGGGATCACCTCGGAGCTGCTGAGGTCTGGTGGAACACTAACACTCAAAATGCTCCAGAGACTTTTTAATTCCGCCTTGTTCGAGGACAAAACGCCAGAGGCATGGAGCAGGGGCGTAGCAGTCTTGTTCTTCAAATAAGGAGATAAGGCTTTGCTGAAGAATTACAGACCCATTACGCTGCTAAGCCATGTCTATAAGCTGTTTTCAAGAGTCATAACGAATCGTCTCGAACGGAAGCTTGATGACTTCCAGCCTCGCGAACAAGCCGAAGTATTTATATAGTAAAGCCACCATGTCGGTGCGAGTACAGGAGCATAGCACAAAGGCGATCCCACTGCAGCGCGGCGTCAGACAGGGAGACGTCATCTCTCCGAAACTGTTTTCCGCTGTATTGGAGGATGCGTTCAAACTCCTGGACTGGCAAGGGCATGGGATCAATATAAATGGCGACTACATCACTCACCTTCGATTTGCCCTTGACATCGTGGTTATGGCAGAAACTCTGGAAGACCTTAACACTGTGCTAGAAGACCTCTGTAGAGTTTCACAACAGGTGGGACTTAGTATGAACATGGATAAGACAAAAATTATGTTTAATGTCCATGTTATACCCACCTAAGTGACCGTTGGAAATTCTAGGCTCGAAGTTGTTGACGACTATATATACCTGGGGCACAAAGTCCAGTTAGGTAGGTCCAACTTCGAAAAAGAGGTCAACCGTCGAATCCAGCTCGGCTAGGCAGCGTTCGGGAAACTCAGAAACATTTTCTCGTTAAAAATCCCTCAGTGCCTGAAGACAAAAGTTTTCGAGCAGTGTGTTACCGGTGATGACATATGGAGCCGAAACGTGGTCATTCACAACGGGACTAATTCAAAAGCTTCGTGTCGCTCAAAGAGCTATGGAGAGGGCTGTGCTCGGAGTCTCTCTACCTGATAGAATCAGAAATGAGGAAATCCGTAGCAGAACCAAAGTTATCGACATAGCCCAGCGCATTAGCAAGTTAAAGAGGCAATGGGCTGGACATATAGCCCGCAGAACCGATGCCCGCTGGGGCCGAAAGGTTCTTGAGTGGAGACCACGAGCTGGACGTCGAAGCGTAGGACGGCCTTCCACCAGGTGGACAGATGACCTGAGAAAAGTCGCAGGAAGTCGGTGGATACAGGCCGCGAGCGACCGGTCGCACTGGAAATTTATGGGGGAGGCCTATGTCCTGCAGTGGACGTCACCAGGCTGAAACGACAATGTTTTTGCAAGTAAAACAGTGCATTGAATCCGAAGACAAATAAATCCAGTAATGATTTCATAGAAAATTTTTTGCATGGAGTCTGGAAGCTTAACACTATATTCAGGGGTTATGATACGAATCTTATTAACGTAGGTTTTATTACCTTAGACACGGCCTTTGTAAATTATTTTAAAAGTGCTATCAATGGCATCCACAACGATAGTTAGGTTATTCTTTGGAAATATAATAATAATAATTTCGGAATAACGGTAGCATAGCTAGATGGGTTCGGATTCGGTTGGGTCATTTTCTTCTGTAAGTGATCCCAGTAGTCAGAGATCAAAACAGCACACGATAATAATAACAACAAGGTAACGCGCGAGCGAGTTATTTTACCTATTACTTATTAGTTATTACACACATACATACATATAATCACGCTTCTTTCCCGTAGGGGTTGGCAGAGACTGCCTCTTTTCTGTAGGGGTAGGCAGAGACCTCTTCTTTCCACTTGCTACGATCGGTTCCCTATTTTTTCGCATAAAATCATATGTCATAATTTTACTTGGCATAATTTCATTTGACCTAATAGTAGTTTCGCATAATATTCATTTGTCATAACTTTCTTAGCATAATTTTTTTCGCATAATTACTAAAAGCATAATAATTGTTAGGCATACTTATTGTGAGGCATATATTTTTTACGCATAATATTAAAAAGCATAAATATAATTACGCATAATGATATTTAAGCATACTATTATATTTACGCATACATCTTTGTAGCATTTTTTTTCACATACTAATGAATGATAAATTCTACTGGGTGTGCGAGTTAAGACGAAATAACAATTATAATTGTAATTTTCGACTGATTACGAAATTAAACTCGGACAAAAAACACGAACTGCTATCTAAGAACATGCCGAGCTAATTATTTTAAACATGTTAGCGGCTTACGGGTGGCCCAAGGGCCACCCCGCCGCAACTTAACCTACTGTTACACTAGGTATATGAGTGTAATACCTGCTTTTAATGTTTCATAAATATGCGTTTAATTACCTTAACCGTGTTTTCATCATGTCGTTCTATTTTATGCATATTTGTGCCTTGTGACAGAATGCCTTGAATTTATTATGACAAAAAAATATGCCTAACGAGTTTATGCCGAAAAACAATTATGCCAAAGTATTATTATGACAAAAAAAATTATGCCTTACGAGTTATGCCACATTAAATTAGGACAAACAATATTAGTCTTAATGATATTTATGCCTAATGATGTAGTATGCCAAGAAACCATTATGCCAAAGTATTATTATGCGTAGTAAAATTATGCCAAGTGAGGTATGCCAAATGAAATTATGACAAATAAAATTATGCGAAAGAAGAGGATCCCGCTACGATCCTTCCATACTTGTTTCGCTTTATCCACTTTCAATCTTACCATTAATTCCTCCTCTTACATTCATCGTAGCGAAGCGGCTCTCCATGGGCCACTTTTCGCCTCCGCGAGAACGAGACGTGATGGGTGGCGAACCACATCACCGCCATTTTGGATAATTAAATTATTTTTATAATTATCCATTGCGTTCCCACGGATTTGCGGAGAGGATAGGAATAGGAAAAGGGAAGGACAGGTGGTGTGGAAAGGAAGATTGGTAAGTTAGAGTGGGAAATAGGATATAATGAGGATATTACAGCCCAGGAGGGCAAGGTATAGGACAGTAATATCTAGGGAAGCCGGGGTCGCGTACCCGTATACTATACCACAACTACCGGACAGGTAAGTTGGGATGAGTATCCCATGACATATTACACACAATACGTATGAATTTCAACCGTTCACTGACTTAAAGTTGTGTTTGCCAAAAATTAAACATTTTAAAGAGGAACACAACGTAGTCAGTTAAAAATAATGGATCCAACCAAAACGATCAAGTTTCCAGAACATTCAGCTAATATTAGCTGAGGCAGGGCAGTAATTCAGGAAAGCTGAACAACAATATCAACGTAATTCCGCACAGAATAGCGGTATTAAATATTAATCCTATTGGCATATAGATGACCATTACATCAGGTAATTCATACTGAACACGCAACACCCGTGCATTACATGCCGTGAATTCAATAATTACTTGATTAACAGGATTTACACTTAGTAGATCATTATTATAAACGTATACGGCAAAAAGTTCATCTTTACCAACTTATAGGCCGGAATTCTTGGTCGTTGCTTAAGAAAAGACTTAAGAATTTTCGAATAAGTCCGCCTTATTTGTATGAAATAATACTAAGACAATGCTTAAGTTACGACTGTGGATCGAAATTCCACCTTAAGCATATCTATAAGGCGAACTTAGAAATAAGAATCGACCAAGAATACCGCCCCTAATATAATAACGAGGAAAGATTTGCTTGTTTGTTTGCATTGAATAGGCTCCGAAACTACTTGACCGATTTTGATAATATTTGGCACAGATATAGAGTGGACCACGGTAAAGGATATATGGTACTTTTAGCTTTGCAGCAAAATGTAAGGTTTCCGTGGTATTTCTTTTTACTCAAGAAATCGCGGTCTAGTTTTTATACTATAAGAGAATATGGGATCCTCATCCTGGTAATAAACCTATGTCGAATCCGTTTTGGGCATGAGAGTTCTTTTTCATATCGCAAGAGCGGTCTAGAAAGTGTAAAAACTCTCGTTGTCAGCCAAATTCATAAAGATGCATTACATCCAGGTGAAAATAAGTGTTGAGTATAAATAAGAAATTTGATTTACGCGGTAATATCAGCAGGTGCACACGAGCGGCGCTTGGGCGGGCGGAGCGCGGCGGGGCGGGCGGCGACATGCACTTGTACGTGTACCGTCAGGAATATTATAGCAGCCCACCTACCTCGTATGTTACACTTCAAATTCTAAATTTAACTCATAATATTTTCGACTTTAAATCACAATTCTGTGACACAATGGAACCTAGCAAAATTTATATCATTTAAATATTTAAAGATTCTTGGGGTAACATTTTATTTTACCTATGCTATTGCTGCTTAAGATATTTAATTACAATAAAGTTAATAAAGGTAACAAGCAAGCTAAATAAGTATAAACATTATTAAAAGTTATAAAAGTACTTGAGTCAGTTTGCCTTTATAAAGAAAATATAGGATTAATATTGTGTTTCGCTTTTTGATATTAATAGACGATGTCGATGGTATATTATAACTCGGAAAATACAATTACGTACTAGTAAGCCGGGTCGACATCAAGTAGAATGAACGTATCAATTTAGCGACCTTTTCTACTATAAAATATTTTATATGACCCAATAACTTGTACCTGGTAGTAAATATGCCAAGTAAAATTCGAGTACACAAATCGGTATTTATTGTGCCAATTATATTTAATTGGAGTTGATATTATTATAGAAATTATTTTACATATTAGGTTGGGGAAAAAGTTTCTTCGCATTTTATATAAAAATTCAAAAGGTTTTTTTATAAAGTTTATTTACAAGTGACTAAAGTATATAGGTGCCATTTTGTTCGATAACTTTTTGCCATCTTGTTGGTAGGTACATGATCCCATTGCTATAAAATTTTTGGGGCTTCTGATGAAAAAACTGCGACAAGTGGTTTTGGCAGTCCTCTTGTGATGTCAACCTGACACTGCCTAAGGAATTCTGCAGCGACCGAAACAGGTGGAAATCTGAAGGTGCAAGGTCAGGACTATACGGCGGATGCATTAACACCTTCCAGCCAAACTCCCGTAATTTTTTCTGAGTGGCTAAAGATGTGTGAGGTCTAGCGTTATCATGGTGAAAAACCACACCCCTTCTGTTGATTAATTCCAGCCGCTTTCTCTCAACTTCTTGCTTTAATCTCATCAGTTGTTCGCAGTACAGTTTAGAATTGATGGTCCTGCCTGGCGGTAACAGCTCATAATGAATAATGCCCTTCCAATCCCACCACACACACAGCATCACCTTGTTGCGAGTTAACCCGGGTTTCGCCATAGTCTGTGAAGCCTGACCGGCCTTTGACCACGATCTTTTTCGCACGTTCTTATCGTACGTGATCCACTTTTCATCACCAGTTATCAGCTTCTTCAAAAATGGTTCGGTTTCATTACGTCGTAATAAAGAATCACAAATGAGTACACGGTTCATTAGGTTTCTTTCAGTGAGCTCATGAGGCACCCAAATATCGAGCTTTTTTGTGTACCCAGCTTTTTTCAAATGCGCCAAAACCGTTTTGTGGTCAATCCCCAGTTCTTCAGCTACATCGTAACTACTAATATGCCGATCTTGCTCCACTTTTTCAAAAATGGCAACCGTTTTGTCCGTAACAGGGCGACCAGAGCGACGTGCATCTTTGATATCAAAATTTCCGGATTGAAAACGCTTAAACCAAATTTGCGCTACTCTCACAGATACTGCATTAGGTCCATAAACATCACAAATTTTTTTCGCGGCTTGTGTTGCATTTTTACCTTTTTTGTAATAAAATTTTAAAATGTATCGAAATTCTTCATAAGAATCACTCATTTTAACAATAAGAAAAACAAATGAAAATCTCAAATTTACCTAATTTGAATTTGGAATTGTCTTCTGTAAAATTAAAACTTTTTAATGATACCAAAATCAGCCAGATACAATTGGTATAGCCCAAGATATTTTATGACAAGTTCATACATACTATAATGCGAAAAGACTTTTTCCCCAACCTATTATATAATATGAAGGAAAAACCTTGGCACGTATTTGTATTATATTTCTCTGCATTTCAGTACAAAACCAAGAAATTTTAATGTTTTAAAGAAGAACAAAAATTATTCCAATTGAAAGAAACGTCGAAGACTTATCCGCACGACTGCTGAATAATGCAAATTCAATGAATATAATCGATGAAATGATGACTCACTCGTTATCTTCGTGACACAAAATGTGAGGATAATTGCAAACATCACGGAATTTTCATACGACGTCATTTTTACATCTTGTGAAAATATTATTATAATATAACTACGCAAATATTTAAAAAAAAAAATCTTAACTTTCCAAGAAAGAATGGCCAGTTAAAATGTAACGGAAGTAATCACACAATAAATATTTCGATTGAAGGGCGATTTAATTTTAATTAATTACATGCGTCAGTGGTTTTATTTAATTGTTTAGACGCAACGAGACCTCATCGAGGGCCAGCTACAGTCGAGAGAAAAAATAAATAAAACGAGGTCAGAGCGCGGTATCATTCATTGAGAGCTCCGTCATTGACGAGGCAGAAAGAAAACAACTAATTGTTTAATTCCAAACCATTAACATCTAGTATTACAGGGGGATTATTCACGGACCATATAGCTCGGTATCAGGGAGCGCTATACGCCATTGCAGTATGCGTTGACTTACGATCGCTACAAGCCCGTTTATGTCGCTAACGCATACATGCTTTCATGTACGAAATTTACATTGAGTATATTTTCCGGCTGTATTTCATTATGATCATTACGAAAGATATTCATTAAATATTACAGTTTATGAAGATAATTGCACAGCATAAAGAGATATTAAATCCATTAGGTATTTTAATAAAACACGTTACATTTTCAATGAAACAACCTGAACGCTGTAATACGTTACCGTGTATTTAAACACACAATTTGCCGTTTGGGTAAAAATAAAAACGGTTTGTCACCATGGCCATTTGCCAACTAGGGACCGGTTTGGGTAATTTTTAATTTATGGAAATCCGGTGCGAGATAAAATATTTACTGCGCGTTGGAGTTCAGCGTGCCCGTTATTAACTAACTGAATTAATTTGCCAATTCATATCGATAGCAATTATCGATTGGCCGAACGAGTTAAGTAGTACAGCCTGTACACTAGCAGGGTGCACCCTCATCAGCCGCCTTGATTGATTGTGCGGAATTAAGCCCCCAGCACTCCACTGGCCAAGTCCCTACACCACCGGAGTGATGCAATCAAATTAAATAAAACTGACACAACATGCAGTGTGTCGGCTTTCGAGCCTTCTGAGTACCTACTAGCTTCAATGTGTGCCAATAATAATAATAATTAAACTATGGAGATTGTATCTCAATTTCATCTAGATCACTAACTCAATGTACAAACGAGAAGACTGCTGTAGCTGAAGTAGTAGTTATAACTTATAGTACTAAATAGAGTAATGAAAAATGACACACAAGATGATGAGTTTATAAGAAAAATAACATATCCTATATCGGCATAAAGAATGATAAAAAAGTATATTTGACCTAAAAGAAATATCTGGCGATAGAAACAAATGTAGCGAAGAAAGACCCAACGTTGACTACTTGACACAAAATATGTCCTATTTTCGAATGTATATTAAAAGCAAAGTTACTAATCAAAATGTTATCTATTAATTACATTATTATTTTTCATTAGTCTTAAAAATGTTAAAAGCCTAATATTAATAAAAAACTTGCTTCTTATAAATTTTGTCTTGAACTTGAACACATTAGCAATTGACGACCTCTGTGGCTTGTTGTTTAGCGTATTGGCGCTCAAGCCGGAGGTCGCGGATTCGAATCCCGCTAAGGAACAAAATGTTTTCTGTGTTGCTGGGTATTTGATGCGTATTATATAATAAAAATCTATACAAATAAATAAAACTGAAGTGTCTGTTCGTAACTTTAAATTGAAATTTGAATGAAAAGCTTTTCACATAGTGAATCTGAAAGTATATTCGGTACTTACAAAAAATACCGATTTTTAAAATTTTTGTCTGTCCATCTGTCTGTCTGTCTGTCGGTCTGTCTGTCTGTTTTTTCCGGCTAATCTCTGAAACGGCTGGACCGATTTTCACGGGACTTTCACTAGGAGATAGCTGATGTTATAAGGTCTAACATAGGCTACTTTTATTTTAGGGTTCCGTTTAAAAAATTGGGTTCCGCTTCCGTTAGTTCTGCGCAAACGAAATTGCCGGCATCAGCTAGTCTTAAATATAAGAGTAGTTTATACTAGTATATAAACTATAGATTATAATATTAAATATATTTCCGTTGTCTGGACCCAGTAACACAAGCTCTTTGAGAATTTACCACGGGACGAGTGAAAGCGTCCATAAAATATATTATTATTATGAATTAAAATACCCAGTGCACTTAATACCCAGTTACACATTACCATTTACAATATTATTCTTGCACGAACTCAATTTTCCAATGCTTTGATCTAGACCATTTAAACGGGGATGTTACAAATAAAGATAGAGCTCATTGCGATAAAGTAGGTCGTTTCATAAATACCGACGTCCATTAGTGTTCTAATATCTCAACCACGCAATTCTTTGTTATTCTAGTGGAGCGTAACCGCGGCGAGCGCTTTGCTTTAGATATTGGAAAACGGATATTCCATGGGATTTAGCGATAAACAACGCCCGCCTCGGATCATGCCCGTGAAGCCGCCTCTCTAATTTAGAACCTAGATAAGATATCGTTTGCCATTTTTGCCAATGTTGATATATCCGTATACCTACAGGTAAACGATTTTATGGTTTGAAATCTGAGAAACTGATCCTTTACCATCGATATAAAATAGAAAATGTTAATTGCTTTTAAGTGTTTGTTTTTAACTTTATTTAAAGTTATTTTTGTTATTATTTGCAAATTTGTCACACAATCTAAAATATATTTTATGCTAAGCATTGATGCCAATTAAAAAGAGAAAAATCTAAATACTAATTTACTTTAAGTTTTATGTATAAAACGTTTGACGTAATTAAAGCGACCAAGAAATGTTTTGCCTCTACTGAGAGATGTTTTTGTACCGAGCAACTTACAAGGAGTATAAAACTTCTCTTTAGAAATTTCATTACGACCATAGTAATTAGCGTATGCTTCGGAATGGCGCCTTAAACAAGCAAAATGAATATAAAGCGTTTGCTGATTTTAACACTAAAAGGTACTAGCGAATTTTCAAGAATTCTTTTTAGCTCAACAATGTTACAACGTGAGAGGCGAACATAGTAGAGATATCTCAAATATTTTAGCACCATTTTACCTACAAATTTATTTAATTATCTTTTTTCGAAATGAAAAACAAAATAACATAACCAAGAACATGTCGGGCAGATGTCTCAGAAGGATTCCGTTACTATCAACGAGCGATTGAATTTCTTTAAATTAAACTAGCGGTCCTGACATACGTTGTTCTGTCTTAAATATGAACTGGGATGAATATATACCTACACATACATGAACTTCCACAATCATTTCAAGACCAAAATTAGCCAAACCGGTCCAGCCGTTCTCGAATTTTGAGTCCCGCGGGAACGAGATAAAAAGTATCCTATGTCTCCTGGTTTTAAGATACTTCCTCACCAATTTTGAGCCAAATCAGTTTACCCGTTCTTGAGTTATAAAAAGTGTAACTAACACGACTTTCTTTTATATAAATAGATTTGTTGTCCCATTTTTCTTAAAATAATTTTCATAAAGAGTTTTTAGTATGACCTATCAGCATGGAAAGTTACAAGTTTATATCTCTTATAGTTTGGGAATGCCAAGGAGGAACTAACTTACAAACCACTTTGGAGGCCGATTTCTCGAATAGTAGACTTTCGAATGGTATCGTTGAATAGGTATTTTAAAATAAAGGCAAGGTTAAAGGTTTCATACATGACTTTTTTCAAGAGTCAATCATTTTCGTGTAATAAGACTCCAAAATGGTTTAAAAATTATACCCCCTGGCATTTCTAAACTATGAGACTTAAAAAATTGCAATTTTCCATGCACATGGTAGAGCCATGCTTCGGCACGAATTGGGCCGGCTCGACCGGAGAAATACCACGGGCTCACAGAAAACCGGCGTGAAACAGCGTTTGCGCTGTGTTTCGCCGAGTGAGTGAGTTTACCAGAGGCCCAATCCCCTACCCTATTCCCTTCCCTACCCTCCCCCATTACCCTATTCCCTCTTAAAAGGCCGGCAACGCACTTGCAGCTCTTCTGATGCTGCGAGTGTCCATGGGCTACGGAAGTTGCTTTCCATCAGGTGACCCGTTTGCTCGTTTGCCCCCTTATTTCATAAAAAAAAAAAAACATAAATCATGCTTAGGTAAAACTCTTAAGGAAAATTATTTTGAACGAAATCGGAAAGTAACTTTTGAAGTAATTTGAAAAACGCTAATAGTTACTACTAGAGCTCTCCTAGACATGTCCTGACATGCTCTTGGTTAGATTTTTAGGGTTCCGTAGCCAAATGGCAAAAATTGGAACCCTTATAGATTCGTCAAGTCTGTTTGTCTGTCTGTCCGTCCGTATGTCACAGCCACTTTTTCCGAAACTATAAGAACTATACTGTTGAAAATTGGTAAGTGGATGTATTCTGTGAACCGCTATAAGATTTTCACACTAAAATATAAAAAAATTTGGGGGTTCCCTATACTAGAACTGGGACTCAAATATAAAAAAAGCTTATAATAAAAACATAAACCTTGTGCATGAACCGTGAGCCATTATTTTCTATTACAAGTAATTTTGTTAAATAAACATTCTGCTTACAATTTTACGTATTGTTTTTCGTTTTATTATAATATGACGAACTGAAACTCGTCTTATTTTTTCTTGCACTATAATTTTTTTTTTCTACACAATTTAAAAACGGTTTCCTAGATCTTGGTTTAGATAAATTTGAGTCATCACTTCTGTCGGGCGTCCCGAGACGCACAGGTTTTATTTTTTGACCAATTGATCTCAGCTTTGAATCTCGGTCAGAAGAAATATTTTTGTTCTTTTTATTTCATTTTCTTTTATAATTTTTTTTTTTGAACAAAAGTTCCTTATGGCGCGTTGCGGAGGGGTACCCTAGTCGACAAAAAACGTCCGTAACGTTTACAAACAGCGTAAGATTTTTAAAATGTATTGTGATATTCTGACAGTTCGAAAGACCCGTTAAGAAGCAAAATTTCGCTTCACGAGAAGAGGTTCGATCCGCGTTGTCGGAATTACCTTTTTACATTTTTAGGGTTCCGTACCTCGAAAGGAAAAAAATGGAACCCTTATAGATCACTTTATTGTCCGTCCGTCTGTGTGCCAAGACCCTTTTTCTCAGGAACGCACGGAGGTATCAAGCTGGAATTTATATCAAATACTCAGGTCTACTATCCCTAAGAACTGTGAAAAAATCTATTTTCTAAGCCAACGCAATCAAAAGATACACCCGTTTATGCTGTTTTCCGCAAATTTCCGACACTAGCAAGGGAATCAAAACCTACAGGGTACTTCCCGTGAACTCAGAATTTTGAAATTTAGTACGAAGCAAGATAATCGAAAAATTGCAATAATCAAACTATCTACACTAATATTATAAAGAGGAAAACTTTGTTTGTATGTTTGTTTGTTTGTTTGTAATGAATAGGCTCAAAAAGTACTGGACCGATTTCAAAAATTCTTTCACCATTCGAAAGCTACATTATCCACGAGTAACATAGGCTAAATTTTATTTTGGAAAAAAATAGGGTTGCGTAAAATATTTGGGTTTTTCGGACACAAGGTGTAAAAAATCAACCAGAAAAGTTACTTATTTTGCGTACGCTGCCTAAACTATAAAAGATAGAACCATAAAGTGTTCTAATTAATTGAAGATCTTATAAGTATCTACAAAAAACTCCGCGACACACTATACCTATCTATGTCGAGTGAGGCACAACAACCATTTTTTTATTTAGAAATCTTGAATTTTATTTGGACTACATTTAAACGCGTTTATTTTACTCATGCTATTAATTCTTATCAAAATAAATTATTTCATCACTAAGTACAGTTTATATAGATAATATTTGGTCTTTGAATGATAAAAATTGGACGTTTGGTTTTGAATAGTGTCCGACCGAAAGTTCGGTTTCGGTTTCGGTTTCGGCCGAGTTTCGGCCAAAAATCAAGTTTCGGCGGCAGTTTCGGTTTCGGCCAAAAGTGGCCGAAACTTTTGCCGAAACCGAAACTGATTTCGGAAGTTTTCGTGCACGCTCGCCTAACTTCGTTTCTTGCGGCAACGCTTTGACAACGCAACTGAATTTTAAAACATAATTAAAATACAGCGTGTCCCGACACCTATATCGGAGCCTTTAGTGGTAAAAAATATGGATTTTTTTATCGACAAATGCCCCTCAAATTTTATTTTTCTTTCACGTTTGTGAAATGGCAGCCATTTTATTTTTTGGTAACCAAGACCCGGGCTCTCGTACTAATTCGACCACCACTACTCATGTGAATGTCCTAGGAACATAAAAAAGGTCTCATTTGATAGCTAAATATGTGGACAATAATTCACAGTTAAAATGTTTTAATTTTCTTTGAACAGAAAAACAAAAAAAGGTAATTAAAAAAAATATATAGTTTTTTTTTGGTGAATTTTTTAAATTATTTGCTTTTTATGAAAAATCTAGGCCATTAACCTGCTTGTTTTTTGTTCTAAAACGATAGAAGAGGACGTTTGCTAAAATAAAATATAAACCCCTTTACACTCAGTGCAATAGTTTAGTAGTTATAACAGTTTGAAAAAGACGACTGGCTGGCCCCCTACCTGAGATGATTCCAACAAATTGTTATAACGATATAGGTGTCGGGACACGCTGTATAATTAATATATTTTTAATATTACATTAAATAAATGATTACAACAAAATTAATATACCGTGTTTCCATTGCATGTCCTTATTAATGCAGAATAATGGATAAAATGCACCAAATTTCAGTATTTTAAGGAATTTTCTACTTGGCCACGTGAGTTTCGGTTTCGGTTTCGGTTTCGGCCGAAACTGAAGCCACGGCCGAATATTCGGTTTCAGTTTCGGTTTCGGCCGGAAAACCAGTTTCGGTCGGACTCTAGTTTTGAAGTTATGGCGAAATTAAAATATTACGATTTCTGCGGCACGGCCCGTTGCGAAGTGGGCGTCACCAAGGCTGGGGTGCGCGTGCGGGACTTTAGATCTATTTTAAATGAGTTAATTTTCATAAGCAATTCATGCAAATTATTTTACCCCTACACTATATTATACTTACACTATATGAATAACTTAGAAGTTATCGCAAATCCACTAAGAAAGGATTTTTTAAAATTCGCCCCCTGAGGGGTGAAAGAGGTTAACATTTTGTATGGAAACCGAACTCCACGCGAACGAAGTCGCGGGCAAAAGCTAATTAAATATATGCAAGGCAATCCTGACTGATTAATTTATCAACGCACAGCCGAAACTACTGAACGGGTTTTGCTGAATTTTGGCATACAGATAGTTGTAATGACGTAGGCATCCACTAAGAAAGGATTTTTGAAAATTCGCCCCCTAAGTGGGTGAAAAGGGGGTTAAAATTTTGTATGGAATCCGAACTCCACGCGGACGAAGTCGCGAGTAAAAGCTAGTTTTTAATAATTTTAAACATGGGTGTAGTAATTCCTCATGAACACGTAGAGATATTAAATTGAAATTCATATCAAATACTCAGGTCTATAAGCTGTAACAAAATCACTACGGGTTTGTACGGAACCCTCGGTGCGCGAGTCCGACTCGCACTCGGCCGAGTTTTTTTTCTCGGTAAAAGCTCGGTAACTCAGGTACATATTACAGAAGCTAGAAGAGCAAACAGACAGACAGACGGAGAGATGGACGTTTAGAGCGAAACTATAAGGGTTCCGTAAGTACTACGGAACCCTAGAAACGAATGATCGACAAGAAAAATATTGACTACTTCTGTTTATTATTTTGTTTCCTGTGTAACACATATACCTGTAAAATATCTGATTGGGATTTCAAACATACAATAATAGGCAATCGGACAATTTTTTTTTATTGCATAAATGAATAGTACTCTTAAATATGAGTAACTTCTCAGAAGAAACCGTATATCAAAAGTCAATATTTTCAAAGGTACAGCGATTTGTATAAAAAATTTCGCGAGCCTCCTAAAAACGCTCCATACTAAAGTCGACCTAAAAATGACGTCACTTGTATATGAAGTAGTATGAAGTAGTATATGAAGTATATGGCCGCAGGAATATATTTGTAAATATCTCCGATATTTGTGCGTTTAAGTTCATACATACCATGATGAATGTTTTTGTATATGATGTGAGTAATGATGTAGGTTTTGTTTAGCAATTTCGCAAAAAAAAAAATTTTTTTTTGGTATAAAGACTCGCGAAATTTTGTATACAAATCGCTGTACCTTTGAAAATATTGACTTTTGATATACGGTTTCTTCTGAGAAGTTACTCATATTTAAGAGTACTATTCATTAATGCAATAAAAAAAAATCAGTCCGCTTGCCTATTGTATAATGTTTGAAATCGAATTATAGACACCATCGACGACTAAATTAATAAACTTACTCGTATTTAAATCATTCATAAAACCTAATGATACAAAATAAACAAACGAGTATTTAATTTTATGATCGAATGTAAAGCAGCTTTAATGAACTGAACCGGAATTGGGCTGGAGGTGAATTACAGCGTGGTGCGTAGATTAATCGGCGATGGTTTTAGTCTGTCACTGTAATTCAGAAGCTCTCTCATTTAAACAATGACTGCCGATTGGCGTAATCACAACACTCAACCTGCGTGGTGGTTCGCTATAAACCAAACATAATGCAGGAAACCTACGCCCCTGCCGAAGTCGCTAATCGAAATTTAACTACTTAGAACAAATTAGACGGCATCAACTCCTTCCTCTACATTGGCTTCATTTGCTAAGGATATATTTCTTGCTCAATATAGGGGCCAATATATAAACTTTACGTTTATTTGACTAATACAATGATGTTGCCTATGACTTTCTCAAAAATATTATAGAAAAACATGAAAGAAACAAAAGTTTTCAAATGATAAATGAATCGATTAAGTTTTTATTGTACAGTATTAAAGTTCTATAAAGGCTGTTGTTGAAAATGTTGAATGGGCTGGCTTTAATTTATCAATTACAACAACTTGGATGATAAGATAAACCATTAACAAAAAGTAATAATATAACACAACTTTTTATACCCACTTTTCCACTTTATTTAGATTTTTACAATAAAAGTAATCGGCCCAACAGTACCCAGCGCTCAATTTAATGTTGTTACTCTAATTTTATTAACAAAAATATTATGTAACCTATGTAAGATTTTATATCAGAAACGTATCTAGGTACATAGAAAGCTCTCCGAACTCAAATGAAAAGCAGTAAACGAATATATACGAATCATCCAGTTATAGTGCTGAATCCCGATTATAGCTTTACTTCATTAAATCTAGAAACCGAACGTAGATAGCTCCCGCCGTTAAGAACCGAGTCAATGTAAGTTGAATTGATGAGGATTCCAACTTTCGGCACTCACTACACTCTGAAAGGGAGATAATATCATTAACCTAGATATTTGAAACGTACCTTTGGAATTAGTTTTAGAGTATCATGCCATTAAAGGTTTTTAATTAGGAGCTATGTGCACGGATTATGTCGGGGATTAGTTCTGCTTTATATGAGCGTTAATTAAAGTTTAGTTTTACTTTTTCCTGTCATTAGCCAACGTGGGGCAAAATCTTTTTCCACCGTACGAGACTTATACAAAATTGGTAATACTCTCAACTTACTGGACTTCTTAATTACACTTTTAGTTTTATCATTGTTGGCTTTGAGTTTTCTTAAACTCTATTTTTTTAAGATAAAAAATCAGGAGTTTAAGTTAAGCCAGAACAGTTCGACAGTCAACCGGCTTACTTAAATCAGACGATCTTTGGAGGTTTTAAAGGAGCACTCGATTTCTTAAAGTTCTCGATTGTGAAAAAACTGCGTCCAATTTAAGAGAAATCGCAAAGCAAAATTTACATGAAAAGAAAAAAAACCGACAGCATAATAAAGCTCAGCGGTTTTGGTTGGCTGGCCATGATTGAATGCGAAAAAGCTGTTTTCTTTGTGTCCATGAACGAATAAATTGGTTGTGTAAATTTAACTATTCTGCCTATACACATTATACAGTTATTATTCTGCGGCGGCGATCGTCCCTTCCAATTCACGCGCTCACTCGTTAACAAGGAATATTGGGGATATATTCACTACGGTAGTATTACTTAGTAAATGAGGTTCATTCAAATTTTAAAGCATTCAAGCCAAAAATCTTATTTAATAATAATCAAAAGTTAAAAAAAATAACCCAAATACGCAGATATTACAGATTTTTCACATTCATTAAAATCTGATCAGAAGTTTAGGTATTACGATGAAACAAGCATATATACGACTGCCAAAATCATTAACTACCCTTTTGTCTTCGACGTAGTCGGCTAAAAAGCTGACGAATATCTATATAATATAGGAAGTCTGCAAATAGATATTGAAACCGAAAAGATTGGTAAAGTGCATTGCACTATATCTGAATACATACTTCCTACATAAACCATTTTGTCGTGATATTTATCAGAAATTGTGGACATTGATTACATAGGTAGTTAGGTACACCACATTTTCAAAGGATTGGCTTCGTCTATAAATTGCCGGAATGCTCTGGGCGTCTGTAATTGATGTATTTTATGTCAATTAGCCAGTACCGTCGATCGCACGTAAATGACTAGGTCACAGACTCACTTGTGTCAGAGTTTCCAATTCAGACCATGAATACCCAATCATGTAAGTGGTAATTTCCCAGAATATTGATCCATAACCACGCCACGTCTACGTTCTAATTTTTATAATTATTATTATTTAACATCTCAACATGACTTAATCAGATACCTAACATTTCCATAGCTACGATGTAACTATCGAAATGATTACACAATGTTTACAGGATATAATAATAATTAAAAAAAGTAAGGCTTATTTGAGTATAAGCGAAGCTCTGCATGTACGTATGTACAGAAAATATATGCGTATAAAATGTAATACAAACAAAAATGTCACATTTACTACGAATTCTCCTAAAAAATTCATAAACTACAGTTAAAAGCTCCTACAGGATTATAAAAGTTCTAGTTTTTGATGCAATAAATTCTGTCAAAGGGCTTTTATCACACCATTTAGTGATTTAAAAGCCGTAACTCGGCTTGTCGTATTTTATAGCAGCTACGTAATAAAATATTAGGTCCTAACCAGCACGTAATAACAGCGCGTGTAAAATATTCGGGTCTACAGTTCCAATAACAATTTGTGAACTTTCAATAGTTAGAACGTGGATGTTCGGAATGGGAAGTATTTATTGGGTCAATATTACTAGATGCGAGTGTGCCGCCGAGATTACGGTCCGAGACTTTTTCCCGCTATGCGCCACCCGCGCCCTGCCGCGACCCGAGCGCGTAGCACAGGTGCCGATAATGTGGTACGAATCAAATCGGGGATCAAAACGGTTCGACTCATATTAGCACCTTCTACGTTTTCTATATTTTATACCTTATCGAAGGTTGTCGTACGAAACAAACTGAGAATTATGTTAATGGGAATTTTGACAGCCTGTATGAATAGACGATATGAAAGGGAGCATTTAAACATTATATCGTCGCATTTATTATCAAAATGATCGTAGTTAATTTTCCACATTTACGATTTACCGTTTTATATTTATTGGAATTTCCGAAATCATCACCTAAAACAAATACTAATGGATATTTTAAATTATATTACAATAGAGGTACAAAGTATCACAATTATAAATACAAATAATCCAAAATCTTAGTCTTTATTTTAGGCGATGATTTTGAAAATTTCAATAAATATAAGAATGTAAATCATAAACGTGGAAACATCATTACAAACATTTCGATAATAAATGCGACTATATAATATTATAAGAAATACAAATCTTATATTAAAGAAATTGAATAAAAATAAAATAAAATCATCAAAGAATTATTGCGACTACTGCCAGTTCGTACATACATACATACATATAATCACGCCTCTTTCCCGTAGGGGTAGGCAGAGACCACTTCTTTCCACTTGCTACGATCCTTACATACTTGTTTTGCTTCATCCACTTTCATTATTCCCTTCATACATGCTCTTCGGTTTAAGGTACTCTTGACCTGGCCTTTTTTCAAGACGTCTCCGATTTGATCTTGAAACGTCCGCCTAGGTCTCTCTCTCTCTCTCTCACTATTTCTTATCCTGTCACCCAGTTTAACTCCTATCATGCTTCTTAATGCTCTCATCTAAACTGTATTTATTCTGCTTTCATGTTTCTTCTGCCATACCCAACTTTCACTTCCGTACATGAGTGTCGGAACCAACACCCCCGCATGCACCGCCAAACGAGCCTTGTTAGACACCTTCCGACTGTTCATGAAGGAGTGCAAAGCTCCATTCACCATGTTTCCTGCATTCACTCTTCTTTCAATATCACTTTCACACTTTCCATCTCTTGTAAACTTTGAACCCAGATACACAAAATCATTCACCTGTTCAATTTGTTCATCTCCAATCACGATATTGCATTCTGTCACTGCCTCATCTCTTTCAAAACACCATCACTTTTGTCTTCTTTACATTCATCTTCATTCCCTTTCTAGTAAAAGCTACACTCATCGCAGTTATCATCTCCTGCAACTCCTCGGCCGAAAACGCAAGTAATACTTGGTCATCAGCATAGAGAAAACATTTGACGAGTAACTCATTCATTCTCAACCCACTTTCATTCTCTTTTAAATCTGTCAAGCAATTGTCCATGAACAGATTAAACAGCCACGGTGACGCTACACATCCCTGCACATCCCTGTATAGTATTCATATCTTAACAAATATTCGCTTTTATCAAAAGATCGACCCATCCGCGTTTGTTTTTATCCGAGATCACAAATCAATTAATGGATTGGCTATTGCCGAGCTTAGTGGATCACGGACAATACTTCTGCCCGATAACGGATTTACTCAAACTCACTCGTGAAGATCAATGAAGATTTTAGATACACGTTTGTATTAGCTAGAGAAAAATATCTACCAGTCAATTACGTTTGTTGCAACTAACAAAATCAATAATTTGTTGATTGCTGCTTTGAATTGGACATTTCAAGTAAGTATTTTTGACGACCTCTGTGTCTCACCGGTTAGCGGGTTGGCGCTCAAGTCGGAAGTAACGGGTACGAATCTCGCTAAGGGAACAACTCCCTGGGTCATGGATGTGTATTAAATATGTGTATAATATTATAAAAACCTTCAATATATGTACAGTATAAAAGTATTAAAATAACCAAAACTTCCCGTTGTCTGGTACCTGTAACACAATTTCTTCGTATTACAGGTACCAGACAACGGGAACCTGTAACACGAACCATTGACGTGGTGTGAAGCGTCCATAAATATTATTATTATTTCCATGATTTAAACAATATTTTATTGACATAGGTAGATTAGCTAATATAAATTAATTGTAGCCAGCGATTAATATACGAGTATAATGTATAAGTCAACGAGCAGAACAATCGCTTGATGGTAAAATTACCAAAGATTTCTCCGAACAATTTTATTAATAATCTAAATATTATAAAAGGCAAATGTGACTGACTCATATATATCAACGCATTTACTACTGAACGGATTTCGCTGAAATTTGGCATACAGATAGTTGTAATGAATAAAATCAAAAAAGCGAAATTTCAAAAATCCTTTCTTAGGGGATGGTAGGCATCCGCTAAGAAAGGATTTTTGAAATTTCGCCCTCTAAGGGGGTGAAAAACGGGTTAAAACTTTGTATGGAAACCGAACTCCACGCGGACGAAGTCGCGGGCAAAAGCTAGTAGAAAATATCTCATTAAGCTCAAGTTGTTGTCAAGAATAATATATTCAAATATAATAATAATTAATAAGGTGCCCATAACAAGCAAGGTGGTGATTGTAATTTGTACTGATTTATATGCAGAGACAATGTCTTGTTCCATCAATTAATCAGTGTCAGCCGGATCGCTGTACCGGGATTATAATTTATATTTGTAAATAAATTAACATAATCTGCTCTGATCTCTGCAATTTAGGATTAGGCAGATTTTGTTTTATTTAATTATTGTTATAATTAACAAAAAGAGTAAAACACTTGTTGATGCAGACTTACATACTACTAAAAATGTAAGTAAAGAAAAAGCTTGAATAAGTTAACAAACGATTTTCAGAACAACAAGTTAATATTGTGTTTTGAATTTAAAAAAACTTTGCGAACGGAGGAGTAAAAAATTGGCACAGTTAAAGTTTTATGGAGGAGAAGCGGGCTGCACTAATATTTAAAAAAATATGTTTAAAAATCATTAAAAATAACACTGATATCAATTTCTCACACTTCCACGCGTAAGACACATTTTTGTCACACGTTGACGATTATTTCAATAGACAACATTTACATTTTTTATTTCAGAACTCTAAGAGACAAAAGAACGCTTATAAAGTTCAAACTTCAAAATTAAACGAATAGGGGATCGGACTACATCTGAAATATTTGGTTTCATTAATATATTCAGAAATATTGAGGCATTACTACTTGGTAAATGTAAAAAATATATTATTTTATGTGTAGTTTACTAATAAAATACATTTAAAAAGTACCAAAAAAAAATTTTTTTTGCGAAATTGGTAAACAAAACCTACATTATTAGTTTACTTACATCATATACAAAAACATTCATTATGGTAAGTATGAACTTAAACGCACAAATATAGGAGATATTTACAAATATATTCCGGCGGCCATATATTTCATATACTATAACCTGCAAGTGACGTCATTTGTAGGTCGACTTTAGTATGGAGCGTTTTTAGGAGGCTCGCGAAATTTTTTTATACAAATCGCTGTACCTCTGAAAATATTGACTTTTGATATACCGTTTATTTTGAGAAGTTACTCATATTTAAAAGTACTATTCATTTATGCAATAAAAAAAAATCAGCGGCGTGCACAGAATTATGACACTGGGTATGCGGCGGAGTAGTCGGTCACAAAAACTTTTTTTTTATAGATATTTAGCATAGCCACAGCCAAGCGACGGATCTCTAAGTCGGAAACCATGCCAACAGAACTAACAGAACTTCATAACTTTTAACATGAAACTTTCGAGTTACATTCCCTTTTTGCTGATTTAATTGTTGTAACTCGGGTACACACCTACCTTTAGACACCATTTGAATCTTTTCACTGAATGACAATTGTGAGAACTTATTATTTTTAATTTTTAATAAACACACATTTTCAACACAACATTTTCAAATAACATTTTTAAAAAATCAAATCAATTAAAAAGCAAATCACTACAATTTTTATAGAACTTCAGTAATAAACTGTTAAATGTACACAATTTCAAATGTTAAAATGAAAAATCTTTTAAGAAAACTATAAATATTAAATATAATAGCAAACGAAAAATAACAATGCGTTTTCACATGAAAAAAATGACTTCATTGAAACACATCTCTGATATTTAAACAAATAAAACCTTACTGAAACAAAATTGCATCATGTGCATACATGAGTAGAGATTTTACGTCAATTATAATTAGTCGCATTATAGGCCACCGTGCCACGAATATACCCGATTACTTCCGAGACCCGACAACTGCCGAACTTCGCCGAAGTCGATAGCATGCCGCTGGAGGCGGACGAGTCGCGCCTTGGGATATTCATAGGTGTGTGCGTTTGCGAACTGTGTACGGACACTAAAATTACTACACACATGCGAACAAATCTCCTGCGAGACGACAAGGTATGACTCATGAGTCGCATCACCAATATACGCCTGGCAAACATAATGTTCATGCAAATTATAAAATATTAGGCGTTTTTAAGTTATTATATTTTATGTATTCATTTATTTACTATTAATTAAAGTCATCTAAAACGTACGAACGTTTTATTAAAATATCTGTTAATGGTAAGTAATGCACTGCATTTCTGCCTTTAAGGAGCGCACGCCCCTGAAAAAAATAGTCCGATTGCCTATTATGGTGATCACTAGACTATGTTAATATAAATTCAGTAGCAATAGGTATTTAAAAATAAATCCTAAATATCAGTTTTGTGTTCGCTTTTAAATTTTAATTAAACATACTATAAAAAAGTACTAGGTTTACAATTATAGGTGTGCATTTTAATTAATTTGCGGTCGTGTTAATTAACTTAAATGACAAACCAATATACTCGTATAATACGGTCACAATATTTTCGTTTAAATACTTGTGAGTGAATTCTCATGTCTGTCTTTAAAGTATGGCATGTTTGCTACTTCCAATCTCAAAGAGTAATCTTGGTAAAGTAAATAAGGTATTCGGATGTCTATCGAACACATACATACCGTACATACGAGTACTTGTCGCAGTCGCTCGGAATGAAATAAGGCGTTCGTATGCGGTGCGTACGTCTACCGGGGCCGTATCCGACCGAATTGGCGCGATTAATTGAACGCCTATTCCAGCTATTAGTTTGCGAGACAACAGTTATTGCCAACTGTGTATATTTTGCTCGCTAGTAAAATGTTTTCAACGCAAAAACTTTTGCTTGGATTTAAAAAAAAAACCCAGATATATAAGCTGATATTTGAACTCATCTATCAATACTATATCTACCTATATATCTATCCTATCTATATAAAATAAAGTCGCGTTAGTTACAATATTTATAGCTCAAGAAAGGCTGAACCGACTCGACTGAAAATTAGTGGGGAGGTGTCTTAGAACCAGGAGAAGGACATAGGATACTTTTTATCCCGTTCCCGAGGGACTCAAAACTCGAGAGCTGCTGGACCGACTGGCTAATTTTGGTCTTGAAATAATTGTGGAAGGTATTGTACAAACATTGAAAAATATTGGAAAAGGTGTAGAGTAGGTGTACATGTACCCATTCATTCATTCCAGTTCATATTTGAGGCAGAACAACGTGTGTCGGGACAGCTAGTAATGAATAAATGTTTGAGAATGACGTTAAATTATAAAATTATATTTACACAAAGGCGTTTTTTAATATAAAACATACCACAATAATTAGTATAGGTATTATTAATTAGGTAGAGTGTGAATTTACTTTCGTAGTATAAACTTTCCGCCACGCAGAACAGTTTATTTTAGTGTTGCACCTATCATAAGTTTATGCGAGAACAAGTGTCTCGCATAAACTTATGATACATTTAAGCCCTACGAGCCGAAAACACCGACAAGTTACAAAGTGTCTCACGGCATCATATTAAAAATGATAACGCCAATAAATCGTATAATGGTGTCGTAAAATTTCGTCGGTATTATCTTGGGAAAAGGCGGCTATTTTACATTCACCTGCGAGGAATCCCTCCACATCCAATTTATGTTAGTGGGCACAAAACGAACGCTGACAAATGTGGAAATAAAATGAGCATACGTTTTATCTTCAGCCGGAGGAGTCGGTTACAGCGCTCCGCCCGTCCGCCCGCCTCGCCGCGACGTGTGGGTGAGATCACACCGGGGGTCCGGTTTTATACCTGATGCTAACCCAATTTCATCACTATTTTTAAATACGACAAATAAAACTTGACAAGTATCTTACTCATAAAATAAACGATCTTCAAATCTTTGAAAGAAAATCATTAATCCAAAAATCATCTATAGATATTTCTTAAGCTCAATATTTAAAGAATTTCAGAACTCAAACTTAAAACGCAAAGGAACTGCAGTTTGTAGCTGACATTTATTATGGAAACGTCTTAAAAGCGTTCCAGGACTTAGCAACCACTCTCGTAGTTCTTACTTAGATACGGTACCGGCGTCGCGTCGGGCGGACGAAACCAAGTGGAACTTTTCCCAGGTCGTCTCGTATATAAAAAGAATTTTTAAGAGCTGCTTCAAATTCAACCTAGATATTTCAAGGTACCTAGCAAACAACCCTTTGATCTCGCTATCGGTAAAACTCCCTACGTCTTAAAGTTTTAACGTAGACCGAGAATAGCTTTAAAGATCTATCTCATTACAAAATATTTCTTGCTGTTTAAGTTAAACTCCGTCGTAAACGTTTGTTACGAGGGACACGGCAATAATATTTTCTTAATTCACAGGAAACGAGATAATGAAAAGCACCGGGCGGCATTACACGGCCGTACAAGAACACCCCACGTCGTATGTAAAATATAACTACGCAATTCTGATAACGATACTCGTACAACTTTACCTATTTACCACGAGCAATATATTTAGTTAAATGTTTATACCATCAGATAAGCTTTTCCTTGAATTACATATACAAAAGCCTCTTTAGTGTAATTGCCTTTGTAACTTCTTATATGAACTCACTCAGCCTTCCAAATTGCGTTAAGTGATACTGTACGTTGCTTAACTCCGAAATATCTTTAAAACAATATCGTAACCTAAGATTAAACAACAAATGAGTATGAGACTTAATTGGTTTTAATTAGATTATATACTTATTATTTTGCACAAAAACAAGACAGATAAAAACGTGCCTAAATACAAATTAATCAATAAGCCCGGAGGAATAATAGTGATCTCTATAAATGAGAAAACCGATTCTCGGCTACACGTGTTAAACTGAGAGCGGCTACTAATATGGCCGGCCATCGCTCGTTAGAGACCAATTGCTCTTAGTGCTCACATCTATTACACCGTAATGGTGAGCCTGTCGACTGTCCTTTAAAATCTCATATGGCTTTACTTCTGGTAATATATTGTTTTATGTAATTTTCCAGTATTTCTACCTATTAAAATTTGAATTTCACTCAAAATATTAGAACAATTGATTTATTTTAACTAGCAACTTGGTTTTTGTGAGACTAATAATGGAAACAGAATCCTATTTTTTTCTAAACGGAATCCTAAGATAAGACAAAGTTACGGCTCATAACAACAGCTATCTGCCAGTGATAGTCCGGTCAAAATCAGTCCGGCCTCTTCATAGATTAACCGAAACAAACACAGATAAATAGACGGAGAGACGGACATACAGACAAGAAATTTAAATATTGAGTTTTTGGTGCAGGTAGCATATTTTATTATATGCATTTGTGCAAAGCTGATACTTTTCGTGGTTCGTAGGAGGTACGGTTGGAGGTAGAGGTCGAAGGTCAATGTGATGGGGATGGTTGGGGTCAAGGTCAACGGTCAAAGGTGTGTTGGGTGGTTGGTGTCAAAAGTCAATACGAACTAAAATAGTTTCATGCTCGCGTAAACCAAGACAGCAAACAATTACAAGTGAATCTTACGCATTTTCGATCAGCACACGTGACCTGTCGCGCGAGTTTAACAGTTTTTACCCATCCAAAGAAAAGTGCTCAGCGCCGCTAAAGAAGTATTTACTTCAATAATAATATCTATGGACGCTTTCGCACCATGTCAACCTGGTCCCGTGGTAAGTTCTCGAAGATCTTGTGTTATACCCATAACACAAGATCTTCGAGAACTTACACCAGACAATGAAAATATATTTAATTAATTATATTATATTTAAGATATTTATTATATAATACACAACCACGACCCAGGAATACATAATTTTACATCCCTGGCGGTATTCGAACCCGTTACTTCCGGCTTCTGCGCTAATCCGCTAACCACCGAGCCACAGAGGTCGTCAATATAATGAACTTAAAACTCACTTTTTCTTTTAAATTGTCATTATTTTGGCGTAAATTCGAATTACATTTATCAAAGTGTGCATCAACTTTTCTATCTGCATTAATTTACTGTAATAATACAAAAGTACTTTAGCGCTCGGTGAGCTATTTCCCATAGTCCCCGAGTAATTATACGGGAAGGTTCACAAAGGCCGCGCCGAAGAGCGGGCGTCGTGTCGTGTCGCGTCCCGGCGCGGAGCATCACGCTCCGGAGCGGCTGGTAATGCAACCTTACGGCTCACGCGTCTAACGTCTAGCCACTAAAAATTAAATACCTCAAATGTTTCAATAGTTTTATTGCAGTTTACGTTCGTAGAGCTTTGTAGCGTTTCGTAGCAAGCACCGTAAATCATCGTAGCAAGCGTCGTAGAACTTCGTAGTAAGCATCGTAGATCTTCGTAGCAAGCATTGTTCAGCTTCGTAGCAAGAGTATTTTTTCTTATTCATCATCGTAACAAATAGTTTTAATTTTAATAAATTTATAAACTTATTGTGTTTATTGAAGTAAATAATCAAATTCAAAAGCACAGTTTTTTTAAATGCTGCTTTAATCATATGTTAATTTGTATCTTTCATGTGGTAAATAAAGGAAAAAAGGCAAAAGCAATTGATAAGGGTACACATAATATTATATTTCATTCCGAATCTTTTCTTAGCCAGTAAAATCTCCCTGTAAAAATCATTATAATATACAGTAGAATAACAGTAGGATAAGTAGCTCGTGTGTATATTTGCAGAGAAATAAGAAAAGTAGTGAATGTAACATATGACGCCGTTCGCTGTGTCGCGTGCGGAATACGGGAGCGCCTCTCGCCACTCCTAATGAAGCCGTTAGCGTACAGACTAGGCAAACTGACACCGAGATGGCGCAGCTGCTGTTATTATCATGCCTGGGACTAGACGCCCACCAATACAGTCTACAAAATAATTTGAGCGAAGATAATTTAAATTACATACTCGTACTTATACTATTTCCTTGCTTCCGTATAAAAATTTGAAACTGTTACGATTTTAGTGAGGTTATCAGAAAGAAAGCCCCTGAAAAAAAGGAAAATTTCACAAAACACTGAGCGCTGTAATGTGGTAAACCTGCAAGTCACTACGAGGGTAGGGTAACTTTTAAAATGAGCAAATAACTATTTTTGGGCTTCACGGATGTAGGGTAAATGTTTTTGTAACGCGATAAGCCTCCATTCTCTTATTTTCATACGGCTCGAGCCCCGCATTTTCTCAATTTATACCGCAACAAAAATCCAAAGAGAATTCTTACGAAATAAAGGCCACATAGGAAGCTGTAATAGTTGAGTGAGAGGGCATGTCTATAAAAGAAATATAAACTGTAAGGAAATGCAAAATACCTCTTAGCAGAAGACGTAAAGGTATAAAGTTGATCCCCACTATGTTATCAAATTTATTCGTTAGAATTTAGGTGCAATAAAGATGGAATCTGTGTGAATGTTAAAGTAGAAACATCGGGACGAGACAATGGGCCATCGGGGAATAACTAAAAAGCAGATTCAGATCACGACGGCCGCGGCGCGGAGCTGCTCGCTCGCTCGCCGGCTGATGGCCCCCGTGCTGCCCGCCGCGCGTCGCACTCCGTACTTATAATCTAATATTCGCAATTTACGAGGATCGCGGGAGGGGCCCGCCGGGACTCGTGCCATTGTCATCGTGCGCCGTACCTGCCGCCCGCACTTAACTCTATCGCCGGAGCTTAACGCGCTTTCGAGGCCAATGTTAGCACAACTACGAGTGTTACGAGAGCGCCGTTTATTTTTTACGGAAGCACCACCTCCGGCGGCGCGGCAAGTTTAATGAAAAATATTTTACATCGCGAAATCACGTCAAAGGGTTACTCCCGTGTACTCGTTAATAACGAAGAATTTATGTTACATTTTAATATAAAAAGGCGATGACGGCATAATAGCTTTAACTGCATTTAACCCGCGCACTTCTGTTTTAAAATGCATTAAAATAAACAATACATGTTAATTATTGTTAATTAGTGCTTAATTGGTACTCGAACGATAAATACGTACTCGTAAAAATCTGTGACTTCACCGCTGCAAATATTTCTCATTAACATTTTATTTCCTTCGCGTGGAACAGAAGGCTATATTTGTATTGGCATTGAGTAATGGTACTGGAAAACTATTACTGAAAGCGGGTCCTTTTGTGTAGCGGTTCGGTCGACTACGAGAGCTCGGACACAAAGTCTCACGGATGTCGTCACACTTAGGTAAATCTCTAATATCCGCTGCAATCGATCCGCCTCACAATACAAATAGCCTCATGATTCATGTTCCCTATATATAACGCTGCAACAAGATAACCATCTATTAAGTAATACATTATGGCCATTCCATACATCATATTGTTTTGATTGTCATTAGCACCAGCCTGGTACCAATTTATAATAACTAGAGGTCGCCCCTGTGGTTAAAATTTGCCCATATCAATTCAGTTCTTATGCCTCATAGATAGAAAAGGGTGTGTTGTTGTCATTTTTCATTATTTTTTGTATTTCTGAGCATTATTTAAAAATATTATCTTTAGCACCTTTCTTCGAATAAACTTTATCTGTGCCAAATATCATACTCGTCCGTTCGTACGAATCTTGTAAAACTGCACTGAAAGTTTTTGCTTCACGTATAATATATTATATGATTTGTTACTATTGTTTCGCAAAAGGTCGCCTATGTTCATTATCCACTTTTCGATGTTTCCTTTGCCAATACGATTAACTAAACATATGCGTAGGTTATATGAAATTTTAATAGAATAACTTACTTCACCGTATAAAATTCTTAAACAGGTTTTGCTACCTGTTTTCTCAAGCATTGAAAGTTTTATTTTAAAATTCAAATATGTAAAATTTATTCTACGTATATGAACAATGGCAGATAACAAGAGTGTGTCCACTTTGAATTCAAAATGACAGGAAGTAAATGTAAACACAAAAGCTCGGTCGGTACAATAAAAGGGGTTATTTGAGGGACATATTTACTCAAATTTGAATCCGGAACGTGAGGAGTTAGACTATTACGTGACCGTTAATCGTATTGTAGGATAGTCTGAGTCGCGGCGCAGACGAAGGAGGCTCCGGCCGTTACCTCGGGCCTGGGGCGGGGAATATCTATAAATTACTGGAACGACAACTCGTTCGCGCCAGATAAAGCTGTGCCGCAAAACAATACTCCGGACAAATGCCTCAGTCGTTAGCAGGGAGAATCGTACATCTTTATGAACTGTTTACTTCACGACAGCGGAGATTGTATTTGAGACTGCCGCTTCTTTGTTTTTGTTGCTAGCGAGGAACACTCGACTCTCGAAGTAAACTTCCAGTTGATTATGTCATAAAATTAATTTTTCAGATTATCCTCCTGACAAAAATGTATATTTTGCGATATAATTTACAACGCTTATAAATTTTAGTGCGGTACTAAAATGATGTTGTTATTTACAGCTGATAAAACCAGAATTGTTTTAATTTACTCTTTACATAAAACGTTATTAATGGCTTGTTTACTCGTAGTCTGTCGGTATTTTAGTTATTTTCTTTGAAAAGTAAAACACTTAGGTTAATATGAAAAATGTAGATATTGCTTTAACTTTTAAAGTCTGTAAACCCAATATTGTGTTTTTTTTTTCATTCCGTTTGATTACCAAGTTTTGAAGAGTATTGTAACTTGTAAAACTCATCTAAAGATTTAAACATAATAGGAACATAGATAAGACAAACAAGGAAAATAATCATTCGAATAAATAAGTACATGAATAAACAAAACCTAAATAAAATTTGCTTGAGTCACGACTATCCTCAATTTACGTCGTGTTCAAAGGAAAACGTTTCTGCACTTCCAATAATTTAATAAAGAAAGTTTATTGGAGTTAGGCAAGCGTGCGTGGTTGGCACGTTCTCGCCGCAAAGAGCCGAAAACTTTGATTCAATTAAAATAGAAAGTTTAACAAAGAAATAACGAATGTATCGGTATGACTTTACTTCAAAATAAACAGAAATCAGACGATATTTTGTTGGATGTTGTAAAGTTGACACGTTAACATTAGTATTGAATATAGACACATAATGAAGTCATAAAATATGCATTTTTTTTTTCAGAATTAAATTATGAGTTTTAATCAGAACTGCCACTGGTCAGATTTGATGTGCAAAAAGGTGGCAGGTCCGGTGGGACAGCCTGGGAAAGCCTCTGGTGGAGAATAAGGGGTGACAAGTATTGTTATGCAAATTGAGGTCGTTATTTTGCCACGAGTGAGGAAAGAGCGCGACAGCGGCGCTACAGCCACCCGGCCCCCGGCACCCGGCACACGGCACCCGCGCGGGCATAGCTCGGAAGACGCTTTGCATAATTGGTTATACAAGTACTACATCTGACTGAGTGCGTACCGGCTCGCTGCTAATTTCTCGCTCATTTTCAAGTTTCAATCAAACAACAAAGTTTGATGTAAAATATACCCCCAATAAAATAAACGGTATTACGTAAGTAGGCTAGTAGGAATTAGAACTTGTTTTTCATTTTAACCTTTTTTTAATTTTCTATAAATCTATACTAATATTACAAAAGGGAAAAGTTTGTTTGTATGTTTGTTTGCATTGAATAAGTTCCGAAACTACTGGAGCGATTTTTATGAAATTTGGCAGAAATATAGAATAGACTACGGGGAAGGACATAGGCTACTTTTATCGACGACCTCTGTGGCTCAGTGGTTCAGTGCATTGGTGCCGGGGGTCGTGGGTTCGAATCCCGCCGAAGGAACAAAAAGGTTTTTTTGTGTTCCTGGGTCATGGATGTGTATTAAATAAGTGTATAATAATAGGTTGGGGAAAAAGTCTTTTCGCATTATAGTATGTATGAACTTGTCATAAAATATCTTGGGCTATACCAATTGTATCTGGCTGATTTTGGTATCATTAAAAAGTTTTAATTTTACAGAAGACAATTCCAAATTCAAATTATGTAAATTTGAGATTTTCATTTGTTTTTCTTATTGTTAAAATGAGTGATTCTTATGAAGAATTTCGATACATTTTAAAATTTTATTACAAAAAAGGTAAAAATGCAACACAAGCCGCGAAAAAAATTTGTGATGTTTATGGACCTAATGCAGTATGTGTGAGAGTAGCGCAAATTTGGTTTAAGCGTTTTCAATCCGGAAATTTTGATATCAAAGATGCACGTCGCTCTGGTCGCCCTGTTACGGACTAAACTGTTGCCATTTTTGAAAAAGTGGAGCAAGATCGGCATATTAGTAGTTACGATGTAGCTGAAGAACTGGGGATTGACCACAAAACGGTTTTGGCGCATTTGAAAAAAGCTGGGTACACAAAAAAGCTCGATATTTGGGTGCCTCATGAGCTCACTGAAAGAAACCTAATGAACCGTGTACTCATTTGTGATTCTTTATTACGACGTAATGAAACCGAACCATTTTTGAAGAAGCTGATAACTGGTGATGAAAAGTGGATCACGTACGACAAGAACGTGCGAAAAAGATCGTGGTCAAAGGCCGGTCAGGCTTCACAGACTGTGGCGAAACCCGGGTTAACTCGCAACAAGGTGATGCTGTGTGTGTGGTGGGATTGGAAGGGCATTATTCATTATGAGCTGTTACCGCCAGGCAGGACCATCAATTCTGAACTGTACTGCGAACAACTGATGAGATTAAAGCAAGAAGTTGAGAGAAAGCGGCCGGAATTAATCAACAGAAGGGGTGTGGTTTTTCACCATGATAACGCTAGACCTCACACATCTTTAGCCACTCAGAAAAAATTACGGGAGTTTGGCTGGGAGGTGTTAATGCATCCGCCGTATAGTCCTGACCTTGCACCTTCAGATTTCCACCTGTTTCGGTCGCTGCAGAATTCCTTAGGCAGTGTCAGGTTGACATCACAAGAGGACTGCCAAAACCATTTGTCGCAGTTTTTTCATCAGAAGCCCCAAAAATTTTATAGCAATGGGATCATGTACCTACCAACAAGATGGCAAAAAGTTATCGAACAAAATGGCACCTGTATACTTTAGTCACTTGTAAATTAACTTTATAAAAAAACCTTTTGAATTTTTATATAAAATGCGAAGAAACTTTTTCCCCAACCTAATATAATAAAAAACGTGGTCATTCACAACGGGACTTATTCAAAAGCTTCCGTCTCGCTCAAAGAGCTATGGATAAGGGCTATGCTCGGAGTCTCTCTACGTGATAGAATCAGAAATGAGGAAATCCGTAGCAGAATTAAGTTACCGACATAGCCCAGCGCAGAAGCAGGTTAAAGTGGCAATGGGCTGGACATACAGCCCATAGAACCGATACCCGCTGGAGCCGAAAGGTTCTTGAGTAGAGACCACGAACTGGACGTCGAAGCGTAGGACGGCCTTCCACCAGGTGGACAGATGACCTGAGAAATCGCAGGGAGTCGGTGGATTCAGGCCGCGAGCGACCGGTCGCACTGGAAATTTATGGGGGAGGCCTATGTCCTGCAGTGGACGTCACCAGGCTGAAACGACGATAATAAAAAATCTTAAATATTATACGAGTAGTTAAAAAGTATTAAATATACTTCCCGTTATCTGGTTCCTGTAACACAAGTTCTTCGGATACTTAGCATGGGGCCAGATTGACGTGTTGTGAAGCGTCCATAGATATTATTATTATTATTATCGCGGAAAAGTGTACTGTTTCCGCAAGATTAACTTTTACGCGCACAAAGTCGCAGGCAACATCTAGTATTATGTATTTTACAAACAAAAAGTCGTTCAACAACCTCGAACGCTGCCTACGGCTTGTACAATAACTTTTCGCTGTAGAAAATAATGGAAAACTTAAATCTAAAATATTCCTTGAAGAACTTTCACACCTGTGTTTATTTTAACACGGCTAATAATATAAAAAGTAAATATAAGTTTCATTTGGAATTTAATCAAGACAATATTATACAGACAATAACAGTACAGCGTTTTACTTAAACCTATCTCAATTAAATTAATCAAATCTATATAACTTCATATTACTTCAGCTGTAGGTCAGCTGAAGTAATATGAAGTTATATAGATTTGATTAATTTTGTTTCCAGAAATTCAATATCGGTGATCCAAAGATCTATCAATGTAATGTACCTAGTAAATAAGATATTCTGAAAATCAAACACAAAGCATTAGAATAATTAACTAAGTACCTATATTTGAAACTACCTTTTGCCCGCGGCTCAGCCCGCGTAAATACAGTATACCTCGGGAACACTGTACTATTTTGGGATAGAAAGTAGCCTACGTTTTAATCTAGAGCCTAAACTACTGCCATATCAAATTACATCAAAATCCATTCAGTAGTTTTTGCGTGAAAGAGTAACAAACATCCTTCCATCCATCCATCCATTCATCCATCCTTTCTTTCACATTTATAATAGTATAAGAATAAGTACATAGTTTGTTATATTTTAGTTTTTTTGTGATATTTATAACAACAGTACTTTTTTAAAATTTTGTACCGATCAAACAGTACCTATGTGATATTTTGTCATACGCAACTCAGCATCCCATTTTTATATTCAGGAGGAATATAAGGACAGACACCAGTAATCACTTCGCCCACGTAGCGACGGGTTAGGTCCCAGTTCCCTAAGGATTCAGGAAGTTCATATAGAGAGATCAAATATCAGCCTCAGTCCTCAATATTTACAAAACATCGTGATGTACGATTTTGTACGTTTATTATTACATGCTATCGTAGATATCTATCAGAATTTGCGTCGTTCTATAGTTGGGTGCATCTGCGCGCGCATTCAAAAAGAAGTATCGCAATTCAAAAGTGTAACATGGATTCCGTATAGTTAATAGTTCTCCGCAATACATATTGTATGCGGGCTCTGTCAGCGGCACAAAAACCGCTGGGAATATCAGACAAGAGGTGTACGTATTTCCATACAAGCCATCTGAAAGTGCTTTGACTTTGACAGTTGGATTGACAATCAATTCATCATGCTGCAACAGTATGATTCAATCTATCAACGATTTATCAATGTACGGATAACATGACTCGAGCTTTTTACAATGCGACATGAACGTAAATTGTGTTATTGCACGCTCTGAAAAAGTGAAATGAACGTTAGTGTTACAAAGAGGATGACATAACATAATATTTTAGACTTCAGAACATTAAGTAGGTATAGCTATTACCTATGCACTTATAGTATAATTTATTATTACTGTATAACATCATATACGATACGAAAATATCATAAAAGTAAATGATAGATCGTACTCTACAATTGTAAAGTGCGAAACTTGGGCAGTAAACTTACAATAATGATAATCGTCAGGCCTATTCTGTATGAAACGATAATCGGCGAAACTTTTTAGATATCATAAATTGTCGAAGTTGTAGCCATGATGTTCATAATTTTGACCAAATTATCCAATATAATAAGTTTTAAAAGAGTAGGAGACGACTTTTAAAAGGAAAAGTTGCGCAAAAGCACGTAATGGCTCATCCCGCTCACGATTCCTAGCCCTGAGGCGGAGTTGGCGGACCGGCAGCGTCAAATAAGTTTCTAATTGCTTATATTACCAAGTTATATTCGCTCTTGAAAGTAATTAAGTCTGAAAGTTAAAACCACATTCACGTACTTTACAGAACTTACTCGCGATTTTTTACACCCCGCGCCCAAACTTTTAACATAAAAATCCTTATAAATCACAATCGCAAATTGGAAGATATTTTTCAATTTTCACCAAGAAACAAAGTTTGTGTTAACTAGCGTGGAATGGTTACGATTAGCCAGATTTACAATCGTGAACGAACTTTAATGGAGACTAAATGTCTGTGCATTTTAAGTTAATTTAGGTATACCTAGCTGTAAAAAAAATTTAAACTTACAATTTTGTTACTTATAACTTTCTAATTAAGATTTAATAATGCCTTAATATTTGGTATAAAACAAAACCGTGAAAGATAATACGAGTAATGAATCAAAAGTCACAACGAAGCTGCACAGCTTTTATTTCGATTAAATCCAATGTGAAAACAACATTTCAAAATCTTCGCCAGTTGATTGGACGGTTTTATTGCAACGGAATGTCTAAACTAAGAGAAGTGTTATTTATCATTCGACGTATCGAAAATGTTATGAATCATGGACTCTCAATGCTCGTATATTTAGGGTCGCGAAATAGCCCAACGAATTTGACTGTTCTGTAAGTTTGATATTGTTTACTTAGGCAAAATGCAGAAACGGTGTAATTTGCTTTCGTTATTTATGAACAAAGCGTATTACAGACTACTTTTAACGCATTTTTAAACAAAAATCCTTTATTTCATATTTACAAAAGAAAAATAAAAAGAACAATACCATAAAAATGGTATTCAACGACGACTCTTGAGGTAAGTGCCGCATACAGCATAGAAAACGTAAAAATGAGGGCGGGCAGACGCTTAAATTCAAGAGATATGAAGGAAATGTGTACGCCATTCTTGTTTTCAAGTTGGCAATAACGCGGTGAATATGGAGCGTGCTCGTGGCGTTACTGTGGCAGTAAATTAAGTAGCAAGAATAGCTCGAACGATATACGAGTTCGGTGCGCGCTATCTGATCGTTCAATGTCCAACCGTACCGACGTTTTGTGTTCCGCTTCCAAGTCTAATAAAACACTTTTGGAGCTTTTTTTAGAAATTCTAAATGCATACCTGCAGCAAAAACTTGCCTAACAACCGAATAGTGGTCTTTCGAAAATAATAGGATTTTTTCGTTTACTATTTTTACATATTAGTAAATAAGTAGACACAGAGAGTAAATTAGAAAGCAATAATCAAAATTTGCTTAATAATTTGGGCTACATCACTAGGTCGTACATTCAAACTTGCGTACATTAAACATCTTAGAAATGTATTTTGACGATTATCATCTTGAAAATCATTATTATGAAAATGTGTAATACTACCGAGCTTGGGACTGAAGAAAATTAAGAATCGCCGAATATACAAGGATGAGTTAACGAAGTCGCATCGGTCTGTGAATGTTTACGAGGCGGCCCCTACAAATAAACAAACCGAAGACGGAACTAAGTCTTTGTTCCGACGAACGGCCACTTCATGAGCTTATTCCGATGGTACTGGCCCATTCTCATTATGTTTTATGGCGACTGAAAAACAAATAACAAAAACTTTTGGGTAGATGTCTGTATTCTAAGACGGACTAATCTAGCAAATTATATTATGATGCGAAATAACATTCAATTTGCCAAATGTATATGGTTGAGGAAATTAGTAATAAAAGCCTTAAACTGTCAAATATAAACAAATTCTAAAACGGAATATTTAGGTTTCTATAAGAATACTAAGTAGATAATATCATATTTACTGAAATTGTGCTCATAGTTTTAAAAATAAGCTTTTTGTTCAATTATACACATATCTTTTGCTAGAATTACTATATTACATTACTTTGGGATAAATGAATCCTTTTCATTACAAAATAAGGGTATCGTTATTTTATTTATTACCCACTACGTGCAATCCCGGCACCGCACGATGTGGAAAGTATCGAATAACTCCTGTGAATGGATAAATAACACTCGTTTATGAGTAATATAGGAGCGGATTACATACAATTAAGTAAAGGGTGAACAAAAGGGCGGATACAAATTTAAACATTAACGAAACGTAATTCTCACCCGGGCAACGAGCTGCCCCGACCATTTTCATCCGCCTGTTAAATTCGATTATTATATTGTGTATTAACGATATTGTGTGCCCACACTGGCCAATGCCGTAATGAAACAATAATTTTATTCTTCTACCGTAATTAAGCGCATTTCAGCTCGAACATAAATCAGCACCGTCGTTTAATAGTGTTTGTTTAATTACATCTTGTGCACGGAGTTAATTAAAATATTTAACTTAAATTACCGCCGCTGATAGTGCTAAAATTTTCATTTGGAGTAAGTTTCGGGAGTACTGTGAGTGGGTATTATAATAATGTGTATCATAAAAAGTATTCAGTAGAGTGAAGCGCTAATGAGCGGACATAAAGCGTGACGTCGTAAAAGCGCGCATTAGGCGCCCGCCGCCGCCGCCGCGCGCCGCCAGAAGCTGTCTGTAATCTATTCGGAGCTATTTTAATTAGCATCGCAGTAATAATAAAGCGGGGCGAAGTTTTTGTGGCATCTCGGACGATGTTCCGGGAGTTGCGGCGGAGCAGGCTGACGCCACCCGGTCTCCGCCGCGCCGAAGGGTTTGAATGTATAAGCAGAGAGCGATCCCGACATATTGATTTATTTGTTAAACACCAGGACACGTGTAAGATACATACATGATTTTTGATTAAACTTACGTATAAATTTTTAATTTGTGTTCACATAAATAATAAAGTTATTTATGTATCGACACGATGATTCCGTAATCATCAAATCTCAAGTGGCAAACTAAGAAAACAGCTATAATAATTTTATTGAGTAATAAAAGTTCAACATTCGCCACAAACAAAAAACTACTACAATTACTTAAATTGAGAGTTTTGACGAGCCCATGTTCTGCTATTTACGTCAATACATCTAATAAAAGAACAATAATATTAGTAGAAGCTATGAGGCGTAAAATAACGTGTAAAAACATTTCATCTCTAAATGCTACGAAACCGGCTTCGTTGCGTAGCAGTTCGTAGCATATACGAGAAATTTTCTCTCTACGAAATAACATGCCATACTTAATTTCGCGCCTAATGGTATATTTGTGCCCCATTTGTTCTGTAATTTCTATATATAAAATAGTTAACGGAACAGTAGACTTTAGTTCTTGTGTACGGGTCGTGTATATTCAACGGGTACGTACAGGCGACAAAATACTAGTGCTACGCTATGAATAGGTAGTGAAATTTGTGTATCCATCCTCTCAGCTTATGGCTCCGTACGGAGAATACTTACAACTTCTCGCTATGTAAACTTATCAAGACCCGCGCTACGACTCAAGGCAATAATAAATGTTAGCCGATGAGTCGGATATTTGCGGTCGACAACCGAAAGCGATACGATATCCTAATATTATGACTTCATAGCTACTTTCGATCGTTACAATAAATTCTCTTCGAGAAGAGTTCTGTTATTGTTAATAAGCTAGCCGTTTCCCGCGGCTTTGCTGGTGTCAACATCAAACGAAATTAAGTTTTGCTATACGTACATAAACTATTGACCTATTCCTTATTGTCATTATTAGTTTCCATGCGTTCGACCAGTCTTCCCTAAAGTGAGCGATAACGCCCCCCTGTGGGCGCTCGAGATTAGAGGGGGGCGGTAAGGGCCCAGAAAAAATTGGAGGGCGCTGATTTGAGTAGTATTATTATTTTTCACTCTTGTATATTGGTTAATTTGAATAGACAAAATATACTCTCCAGGCGAAACTAATATGTTATTGAGGTTTTAATGGTGAAAAATAAAAATGGGGGCGCTACTAAATAACTGATTTTCAAAGTGGGCGTTAGACGAAATAAGTTTGGGAACATCTGCATTAGACTATTGGAGACAAACATTTTACAATCGTTTACAATAAAAATAAATTCCTAAAGCACCTTCAACAATTGAACAAAAAGAATTCCTGTAGCAGTGAGCAACGGCACCGAACAAAAACATTAGCCCCGCGAACATTCGGGTTTAAGGTTATATAGTAAGGAGCGTATCAGGCAGCACTAAATCTCTCCCAGCGTGATAGCCCCACAATCGCTTTCACAGCGGCTCTTGTTTCACGCACCGCCTCCGCTGGCACAACAATAAAATTCCCGACGTTGTTTATTTTTTACAGTTTTTATGTTTTACTTGAAAAACCTTTTTTAGGATCTATCCGGATTAGCCCTACACTACATACACATTGCTCGAATGCCCGACGATATAAAGGATTTAGAGGAGCCACTATCACTATCAACACTGTTCTAATAGAACTACACTATACTTTGTACATACAATTTTGGAATAAATTAGAATTTAGAAGTAAATATTCAAGGACCAGCCAGACGAATAATTTTCCACCGTTCGCCGCCGTTGTTATATCTCAGATACTCCACCTACTGCGCTAAAGTTATACAAGACCGTTAGGTACTCCACGCTGATATTAGCCATATTGTACGGAAAGTTCAAATACAAAATGGAAGCGTACGCTCAGATTCTTCTAATCTTCTTTTTATTTTAATATGTTACGAATATTATACAGTATAGTTTTTGTCCGCGACTTCGTCCGCGTGGAGCTAGGTTTCCATATAAAATTTTAACTCCTTTTCACCCACTTAGAGGGCGAATTTTTAAAAATCCTTTCGTAGCGGAAGCCTACGTCATTACAACTATCTGTATGCCTTTCAGCGAAATCCGTTTAGTAGTTTCGGCTGTGCGTTGATAGATAAGTTAGTCTGTCAGTCAGGTTTGCCTTTTATATATTTAGATTTCCACATAGTAATTAGCAAAACAGATTTCAAATTATGAACGCCCAGATTAGGAATTGGCGTTCTTAGAGTAATTTTCGCGCGAGCTTCGCTCAGGCACAAATATAGGTTATCTCAGCGGCGCAATCTAAATTAGTTCTCCCGGCGTATTGGCTTTAGGATTTATAAATGACGAGGGATGGCGCTCATGACAATAACAATAATACTGCAGCCCTTGGTGGGACCGAATATCGAATTTTATTGCAGCCAGTGTAGGTACGTAATAAGCACTCGGCAATAAGTGGATCAGCAAAACGAGATATTATGCTGTCTCTCGCTGGGTTAGCGGCAAATTGTATCACTATTGAATGGGCAATTGCAGGTAGGCTTATGATATCTAAATGAAAGTAACATTTTCGTAGCATTGAATTCGCAATTAATAATGTTTCCAAAATTATTTGGCGTCAAGAACAAATAACACATATTACATCCGGAAAAAACAAGATTTTTTTTTATTTCGTCTCCCCTTACCATAAGATTGCGATAAAAAATCTTATATGCCGTGATTTCAGACTCGGTCGTATTGATTTATTACCTCATAGTAAATCGCACCACTTCTTTTGCTTATTTTCCTGAATATCAATGCTATAAAATTTGTGGGCGATCCAAAACAAAATGTGACTTGCAGTTTTTATTGAAACCTCCTTTAATTTATTGTCCATGATTGATATTGATGCTCGATATTAAAAAAGTTTTCATAAGTATTCTCAGTCTGACAGGATTTATTCCAATAAAATCTAATGGGCGATTTTCCTTTGTAACTTCTCCCTTCTCGAACGAATAATATGAATATTGATTTTAAACATCTAATGGCATTCCACTTTAGGATTTGTATATTTAAAAATAGAGTAAACTCTAATAAACTAATGTTTATAAACTAATTTTACCATATAGTTAAAGCGCGTGTAAATAATTTATCTTATTTTCATCTTCTTCTTCTTTTATATGAAAACGGATTGCAACTCCAATATCTCGCTAAAACTCGAGAACGACTGGATCGATTTGGCTAATTTTGGTCTTGAAATAATTATAGAAATTCAGTGAAATTTTAAACGGTGAGAAACATATATTTACATATATTAGGAAAGTATAAAAAACGACGATTGAATTTTCCCATAGTAACTGTTCATTGTGCTCAATTTGCCACTTGACTGTCATTTATTTATACGTGCGTTCAGTTTTTTGTATTTAAAAAAAATCGGCCGACCCCAGTAGATTATTTGGCGTAGATGTAAGTTTGGGTATAGTTGTAGGTGTAGATGTTGGTAGTTTGTAGGTAGTTGGAGTTATTTGTCTATTCTAGTTCATAGGAACGGGACATGTATCGGGACAGCTAGTGTAAATATAAATTTAAATTAAATTTCAATCAATATAAACGACATCGTTTCGGAGGGCCCATATCAGATATAGTGTACCCAATGCGTTCAGAAGCAATAAGTTAGATGTCGGAGTTAGATTAAGTACACTATATAAATAGGGACGCGAAACATTTGTCCCGTAAAACGTCTGGCCAGGTCAAGAGATGGACGGTAAAAGCTTTGAAAGCATACATAAATTTACACTTCGCAAAGTACCGCCGGACACAGGTGGCTCAAACGTACATAATATGCAATACTGAATTTATTAAATCGTTAGAGTGCATTCTAAAAACCTATTGTGGAAAGTGGATTTGTATAAATTGGATAAGAGCATATCATTGAAATTGAGTTAAGTTTACATAATAATTATATAAAAAGGGTGTTTATAGTCTCATTTTAGGTTTTCATCGTTTTCTGCTGTTTTCATAATCATTTAAATAGTTAACATTGTTTGGTAAAACAAGGTATTTTTATGTGATACCTATGCAATATAATTCTTCATAAGCACGAAATGCCAAATTTCGAGAGCATTATGATTAAAAACACACAAGAAAACAATAAAACCGAATAGTCTTTATAATTCTATAGCAAAAAACGAAACGTTGAAACTTTGTTTACTCATCGTCTAGGATAATACGATCAAAGGTCGTGTGTGTGCGAGAGATACTCGCTAACGAAGTAAACAATCGTCACAGGCAATTCGCGTCCGTACACCGGCTACCGGCAACACTAAGACAAAGGTCTGATGAATCTGATTATTTCCACCGCTCCCCGCGCGCACGGCGCAACACAATCAGCCGTACACTACGAACACTGTACTACCCTGTACAGAGAACACCGGCGCTAGTGAAATAGATAACATTCACACCTAAAGCAATTACCACGGACACTTACAGCCTCTAACATATTGAACGGGTTTTGTTTTGCCGGAAAACGGGAACGTTTCACGTTGAAATTTCGAGCGGTATTTTGGAATGCCATATTTGCTTTAGTGTTGATAGCTCGCATTCGAATGTGGTGCAAATGTTTGAATGTTTTCTTAAAGAATTGGTAGGACGTTATTTTTAATCTAATTTTGAGAATAAGCAGATGTACTGTTTCGTACGTATTCTTATAAATGTGTCTGTTATTTTACATTTTGATGAGGTTTTAAAGTCTTATACTACTTTATACAAATATGTATTTTCCTTTGGTCCCTTTCGTCAAATCTACCTGTAGCTATCTCCTAATTGCATAAATAATTACACAAATATTTTTAACAATTAATCATAACCTACGTTTACAAAAGTATTGAAATACAATAAAGTATAAATAATATATAGAGTGTGTGCTTAAGACCGCACGGCAGAAGTGAAAAATTCATTGGCAATCGTAATCGATTATATAATAGGTACGTGTATATTAATATTTCTCGTTCGGATACACTCGGCGGTCCCACCACCCGATCGAGCCTTTCACCTCAGACCGTGACGGATCAACATCACTTACAGCCTACGAAAAAATGTGTGTGCGGTGCGCTAAAAGAAGTTTTCACTTCAACAATGATATATGAATGAATATTGCTACAATAATATTCAACGTATTTCGATGACGATTTTAAAACTGCATACAATCACGAATTACAATAATAACTGCAACACCGATAACATTATGCGATAATGCAATCCGCATATGCGTTCGCTGCGGTACTCGGAGCGTGTAATTCTATGAATTAGATAAAAGTAATGACATCGGCGGCGAACGAAACTGCACAATATATATTTCCGTTCGTTGGTAACAGTTTCGTGCGCATGAATTATTTGTGCGATGCGAGTACACGTCAACTATTCCGCATTCCGTACTATGCATTAGCCGAAATGGTTTGCCGCCTGCGAGCTCTGTAACCGACGTCGACACACAACACTAAACAGCGCGCAACTGGAATTCCACCCCCTAATACACTTTGTACTGCGTTAACTAGACCAATCGAACCACGCCAAAGCATTTATCAAATATTTAACGAACACTTGATCATCAGATCTTAATTGCCTTAATTATCTTAACTCTATTCTTCGAAATCTTTACTTTTGGATCTGAAAGGCACGAAAGTGTTCCTCCATTCTCCGTGTGGAATATTTCTACCTATTATTTATAGCGAGCACTGAAATAAAATACAAAATAACGCGGAATATAATAAGCGATAAGACCGCCTTTTGTACCTAATTTTAGTAACTTATTATTTGATTTTACTTTTTGGTGCGCAATAAAGTGTTCATTCATTAATTCATTCATTCACTTATTCGTGTTTTTTTTTGTTATTAAAATATTAATCTAGATTTTCGCCGGTAGAGGCGGGTACAGGGAGGGCGCGGGGCGGACGGCGTGCGCGGTGCATAATCACCGCGGCACCGTGATGCTTCAGTCTCATCCATATTAATGAAATTACCAATAACCTTTATTTAACAAGCTTACACTTACAAAGAAGAGTCATATCATAATCTCCGAATATAAAATCCAATTAACTTTTTACTTACTGATTTTTATTTTTTGCTTATCGACAAAATATTTTTTTAATGGCAAAGGCATTTCTATGATTTTTTGCGATGAAAACTGACGTGACTATTTAATTCGGAGAAATACATGGTCATTTTTAAAACTCCGAAAATAAATAAATTAATATTAGGCATAATTTAATGTTTATGCTTTACTAGCTGTTTCCCGCGGCTCCGTGCGCGTAAATATACTACCGGGTATCTCCCGGGAATACTGTACTTTTTCGGGATAAAAAGTAGCCTATGTTTTAATCCAAAGCCTAAACTACTACTATACTAAATTTTATCAAAATTCGTTCAGTAGTTTTTGCGTGAAAGAGTAACAAACATCCATCCATTTTTAATATATACTAATAATATAGTAGGATATTAGCGGACCATGGGGAGCCGCTTCCCTACGTTGAATGTAAGAGGAGGAATGGATGGTAAGAATGAAAGTGAACGAAGCGAAACGAGTATGTAAGGATGGTAGCAAGTGGCAAAAAGTGGTCTCTGCCTACCCCTTTACGGGAAAAAGGCGTGATTATATGTATGTATGTATATGATATTTGCGCTGCGTGTGTACTAGCATTATCCCTACTGTACCTATTATTTATATTACGAGAATGCAAGCTTATTTTATTTCTGTGCACTGTCACGTCCATGTAGAGATCATTCGCCTAAAATGGAGTTCATATCGCTTGTCACGTGACGTCTATAATAGCCGAAGTAGACCCCTAAGGACCTCCAAACACGCTCTCATTCTGAATGCTCTTAGCCTCCGCACCGCATCTTGCTTGTTAACTTCCATGTGCCATTTTTGTTGTTCCAAAAAATATTCGAAATTTGGTTAAAGAAAGTCCCTGCAGGTGTCATATTTTGATTACACTGACCAGCAAAAGAAAGTACACATACCTAGATAGACGTTAGAGATTTCAAATAAAAAATAGTTTTATAGCAAATATTATCAATTTTCAGAAACCTGATACCGAAAAATATTCTATACTTAAAACGTTTTTTTATTTCAAATCTCTTAAATCTAGTTTTAAAAAATATAAATTTTAAAAACGTACTGTGTAGTAGATACTTTCTTTTGCAGGCCAGTTTATTACTATTTCAAGCTTGCCGAAATTCTGTAGGAACATTACTCAAAAATCATAAAAGACTAGCTGTTGCCCGCGGCTCCACCCGCGTGAATACAGTCTCCCATTGGAATATTGTACTTTTACGGGATAAAAAGTAACCTTTGTTTTAATCCAGAGCCTAAACTATCACCATACCAAATTTCATCCAAATCCATTCAATAGTCTCTACGTGAAAAGGTAACATCCATCCATCCATCCATCCATCCTTACTTTCATATTTATAATATTAGTAGGAAATATAAATGAATATGATTTTATTTTCGTGATGTGGCTAAATATAACTAAGGACATATGTATCATTTGGTGTTGTAGTGATGTTAGTGAAATAAACGTCCGTCTAAGGCTCTAAGCAGTATAAGCCTCGACATCTAGCTGGGCAGTAATAGGCTGACTCATAACGGCGTAATAGCATTGACCTACTAATAGGCGACCCATGTGTAGTTTCAGCAGGCTGTCTGGCGCACTACCTAACCGCCCACATTTCCTCCACACCACTGTGATGTATGGTATTGTTATTAGTAACTCGGCAATTCGTAGCAATCACGATAAAACCTGCGGAACATATTTTACGGAACGTATGTCAATTAAATATAAACAGGGTGAATTTTTCAAGTGCGCATGGTAGACGAAATCCGTAACTATAAGGAATAGCAAAAAGTACTGAAAGGAGTTGCGAGCCCGATTTTGATAAAAATAGAGCTTTATCGTTAGATTTTTGATAAATCTGTTTCCCTAGCCAGGAATTGAACCGACTGATTTTGGTAAAAAATACACATCGTGTAGTATCTAAATATTTAAAAGGCAAACCTGACTGACTCATCTATTAACGCACAGCCGAAACTACTAACGGGTTTTGCTGAAATTTATAAATAAAGATAGTTGTTATGACGTAGACATCCGCTAAGAAAGGATTTTTCAAAATTCGCCCCCTTAGGGGGTGAAAAAGGGGTTAAAACTTTGTATGGAACTCCACGAAGTTGCGGGCAAAAGCTAGTTACACCATATTTTGATAATGTTATAATAGGACAAACCTTAGGAAAGGATCATTTTTGACAAAATATGTTTTTCCATACTTTATTTGAAAAAGGATGTACAATTTAAATGGAGAGAGAGAGAGAGCTCAAATGTATTTAGAATGAAATATTTGACATAATAGATGAAATTACTAGGTATAATTGGTAGGTACTCAACAGTAATACAATTCTAAACAATATCATAAGGTGAGGTTAGAAGGAAGTTGTTTGGACTACATTTGAAATTTTTAACTTAGAAAATACCCTCCATTAAAGTTCCAAGCTTTGAAGCTCCCTTGAAGCAATTTTCGTTACTGGTGTGTAAAGTCACATAAAACCATCACCAACACGAAGTGACGAAATAAACCTTAACTAAGTTACGGAGGCGGCGACATAAAAACATTCACCCCATTAACTAACCTTAATAAAAGAAACCAAAACTACTAACAACGCCGCGTAATTTTCCCTAAAACTATCCACTCCGCTCGCTATAGTCGGGACACTGCTGCTTAAGTTTCATACATTATTTTAGAACTAAGTAAAAAAGTTTACGTTGAAATATTATTCAAGTAAAATGGCTAAAGTAACTTTAACAATATATTAAAAAGGTAGTTGAAAATTCAGGAGCTTAGTTCGTTGCAGTAGGGAAAGGAAGCAGGCGTGCACAGCACCTTATTTACGACTGATTATTCCGGCTCTGTTAAAACGGCAGAAATAAAGTTGCTAGGAAAAACATTTCGTGATTAGGTACAGCGATTTTTTGTTTATTTGGTAAAGAGAATTGCTTACAGAGCCATTTTATGTTAATGCTTGAACTTAAGTACAAAAGGTGACAACGAAGCTAATTAAATAAAAATATACATACATATAATCACGCCTCTTTCCCGTAGGGGTAGGCAGAGACCACTTCTTTCCACTTGCTACGATCCTTACATACTTGTTTTGCTTCATCAACTTTCATTATTCCCTTCATACATGCTCTTCGGTTTAGGGTACTCTTGACCTGGCCTTTTTTCAAGACGTCCCCGATTTGGTCTTGGAACGTCCGCCTAGGTCTACCCCTTCCAACACTTCCATTCACACTCGCATTACACACTTTTTTCGTCAATCGTTCTTCGTTCATTCTCTCAACATGGCCAAACCATCTCAGCATACCTTTCTCAATTTTTGTCACTACATCTTCTTTCAGACCACAACGTTTTCACCACACCACACAACGTTTCGACCACAAATAAAAATATGGTCGGTATTTTAGCCATCCAGAACCTCGATACAGTATTTTGAACAAGCTTTGGGAACAGTGCTCACAGTAACCGTCATTAGATTTAAGATATTAGGTCAACCACAAGGCCATTAGAAAGGCATAATATTTAAAATAAAACTTAATGTAAATTGCCCTGCCCCACAAAGGGTTCGTTAATTTACGTCCGTTAATAAAGGCAACAAAACTCTTTTTAACGCAGTCATCTAAATTTAACATTTTCTGGGAAAACAAAGTTTATTTTCGTTTTCTTTTTAACTAGAAAGATGTGGTCGAGCAGAGACAACAATAAGCGAAAAACATTATTAAAAAATAGAAGGATTAAGAACACATTTACATAACCAATACACCACTGTAATGAAAAATATATACCGAGAGATATTTGCATATTTATTTGGCGCTGAGGAAACTTTTATACAGATTTATACCACAACTTATATCTTAATTACTTTCCTTCGAGAACAAAGCATGTTCCGCAACGAAAAAACCAAAATTTTGTTAATTCTGCAACATTTTTTAAATAAATGAAAAACGTTATAAAACCATTGAAGACACACTTTGATCTAGGGAGCGAACTTGCAGGTTTTCCGTGAACATAAAACCTTACTTAGTGAGCCACAAATCCTCGTAAAGTTAAACCGAGATAAAACAGTAAGCCCGCCACAGAGAGGCGAAACTGAAATTTTTCACCTGCGAGCCACGCCAACCGGCCCGGAATGTGTGCCACACGAGATATTACTCACTCAAGAATTATGATGTCCCGTAATGAAACTGCCTAGCGTTAATCACCCGACCGCGCAATTTTATCATTTTTTCGCGTTTTGTTACATTTATATTTGAGTTTTTTACATTGCACTGAACGAAAACATCAGCGTAAGTTATGTAAACACAATATACTAGGCGCTTTACACAGCTGTCTCGAATCAGCCGACGCCTAGTATATAATATACTCTCGAATCTATTACATTTTGCCGTTTAGTCTTTAGATTATGTTAAAGCCAATAAAACATAATTATACATAACTTTCGTAGTAACTTTTTAGTAATCTGTGACAAAGCTGTGATGTAAAGAAATATTTTACTGGCGCTTTAAAAATGTTTAAGGTAAGAATATAAGTAGTTTTTGTGTTAACCGTTTTTATATGATTGATTGATTGATGATACGTTTTATCCCAAGACTCTGCGTTGTGAAAAATTATTCCACGTCTGACTTTTGTAGTGAAAACCTTCAAGTATGAAAGATGGTGAAAATGTTTCGGAAAATATTTTTACGTATCACTTATTATTTTGATATTTGAAAGAGGTAATTTTTTTTAAATAAAGTTGTGTTTTGTGATCACTTTGCATTATTATATATGATTTTAAAACATGTACTCGTATTACATTTCATAGCTCAATTAAGTGGCTGTCTTTAATTAATAACATACATTTATACTTAGGGACAATGCTAAATTTGAACCAAAATTCCAAAAAAAGATTAACCTAAATTTGGCGTAACCTGTTCGTCCACCGCCCGGTAATTTTTATTTTATGAACCTTTTTTGTGTCTGTTTTAATTTCAGAGCGGGCGTTTAATCAGCGTTTCGGAAGATACATACGACCAGCCCTGATCCTCAAACAAGAGAAGAGTAATAAAGCCATTAATTCCGCTTTACGCGCAAATAGCATAAATCAGGATGTAGCGCCTCGCCGCACCGCAAGACCGGGCGCGCACTGAATTAAAGCCAGCGCCCTGCGCACCGCCGCCCGCACCGCTAGCGCCGGCACAGCGACACGCTTCACATTAAACCATACACAAGTAATCCGGCAGCCCTTTACGACTGGATAAACTTTATCGTTCAAAACTTTATACTGTACTTACCACGAATGGGTAGATAGCCCACTAAACGTTTACAAAACCGTTGTCATTTTATTGTAAAAAATATAATGTTTTTCAATGATGTACCTAATTACAGCTTAATTAATGAATTAATGATTAAAAAACTTAGGCCTTTGCATCCGTTAATGGATGATTTATACAGTATTCTCCGAGCGAAGTAACCACTCTTGAAATACTGTAATGCCTGGGACAGTTGGTTTTTAAATGCCGTATGGTTGCCCAAGCACATACGGCATTCTCACAACATAGTCAGTCTAGTCCAGAGGAATGAACTAGTCAATACGTCTGGGGCCAACTATGTGCGGGTTTCCTCACGATGTTTTCCTTCACCGTTAGAGCGTCCGTATAATGTACTTGAGATCTGAAAAAGTCTCATTGGTACACGCCACAACCTGGGATTCGAACCTGCACTCTTTCGAGTGCGAACCAAACGGTCTACCCACTAGGCTACGGAGCTCATCTTTAATGATTAAACAGTTATTTAAATGCTATATTTAAATTCCACCAGAAAAATATAATAAATTTTACAATATTTTCTCAGCGTAGACGCTGGTGGGTTTGTAAATGTAGAGTACACATTTACAAATCTACCACATGCAGTAGATTCAATTGTTCATCATAATAACGTCACGGATGATAAAAAATTATAGTTTACATAAATTTAGCGAATGCACTCTCCGCATACTATTGCAAGATGCAACTTCAAATAATACATTCCATATGAAAATAGGCGTGCCTATTGGGATAAAGAATTACAGATTTAAGAAACAGACAAATAAAACATATAATTTATATAATATGTAATTATTTCTTACAGCATTTTTAAAAACAATGCAGCAAATTTTCACAATCTGTTCATAATGTAGCATTAACCGTTACATTCAAGTTCGATAAAATTTCACCAGTTCATTCTGAACATGTCTTTAAAAGCCATACTAAAGAATTCAATTGTTACAAAAGATAGAGAGGGAACAAGTGAATAAGTGGTTCTTACGACGGAGCGGAACCACAATAAAAAATTTAACGGTTATACTCCTAGTTGGAAGAGGTCGTGCAGGGGATTAACGAAAATTAGATTTCAATAAGACGCCTGAGATGCGGAACAAATACACAATGGAGTCGAGTAAGCTCTAAACTTAATTATCTGAAAATATTTGCTAATATTCTTGAAAACTTTAAAATATCTACGTTCAGTTTTCGACTAGTTCTGTTTATGTGAGCGTTAATCTCTTTAGCTTCGTCCAGACCATCGTTTAGCTGAATGGGTCATGAGTTTCGTTTTTGAAAATATGCGAAGAAAAAAAAATACATTTTCCCATAATAGAGTTGCGCCAAATCAAGATACCTAGCCCGCTCCGAGGAGAATGTACAAAATATTTTAATGAAATGATGTCTAGAATCATTGTCATACATATTAACGACGGAATACAATCAAGCGACGAGTACAAGTCGTCGCAAATAAATGCGATAAGCCGTAATTATGCTGCCAAACACCTAGATGTGTTCGGATACGTGATATTAATATAAACAACGGGAGACCGGGGAGGAATACTAACACAATGAAGCAAGTTTCTAAATCTTCCGAGAATATTATCTCGAGATTTAAGCTACCCTGGAGCATTTGAAGTAGGTGCTTGTGGATATTGTTCACCGAAATATGATGCCTTAAATTTTTATGTCTGCTCAATATTCGACTCGAGTTGATATACGATTGGATAATCGCCAAGCCCAGAAGCAAATACGTAATAGAATATAATTTATATTTTCAGAAGTAGGTACCAATTTTTGCGACTTTTAGGATAAACACCAAGATCTCAAAAAAACAAATAATATCGTGAATTATGGCCTATACGCTATATGGATATTACCACATTCATCAGTAGGTAATCGTTTTTTTTTACTATGTGTATATTGTAAAATGATAGACTTAAGGCATAAGAACTTTGGAAAATTTACAATAACTAAAGTATTCTTGTTTGAAATTCTGTTAATTCAAAATGACGGTACGACGAATAACCAAAGTCTGGCTGCACCACATACCAATATAATAGTGTCGACAGAAGTGATTATATGGTCTTTTGAATTTAATCGAGAATCGTCAACTGGCAGTGTTCAACAGAGGGCAATATATTCGATAGATCCGCTCATCACATCCTTTGGGAGTGAAGTCTTTGCCAAAGTGAACGTTTTAATATGCTCGGAAACGCTTATAGTTTATCGAGAGTCATAAACTACAGCAATCTCGTGAAACAATGTGAGCTCTTCCGTGGACTTTTAAACAAATTTGTCAATGTTTAAAACGACTTTCAATACAGAAGAAGCATCTCAATTTATAGTTGTAGTTGAGAAACAAGAAATAAATTTTGTATGACATAAAATTAAAAAAACACGTCTTAAATTATTTGCATTCAACAATTTTACAGATAATTTTTTTTTTGGGATAATTACACAATGATAAAGTGTATAAGTAATATAGGTACAACAATAGTTGTGACAATGACCAATTTAGACATTTCAAAGTTGCATCGAAGTTGATAAAAATAATAATAATAATAATTCCCCCACATCGATTTCGGTGACGGTGGTGGCCGGTTTCATTGATACCAGGCCAGTTAAGCGGGAGTAATTTTATAGTGTCCAAATGTGTGCGCAGTACACAAGAGCACTCTCTCTTTCTTTACTCTCGTAACCCAGTGGGACGGATAACCGACACGACTGGCGAGAGATCAGGCGCAGGTCCATCCGACGCATGGATCGTCTTTCTTGTCAGACAACCAGGTGATCAGCTTGCGTTGTCCTAACCAAACTTGGAAACAAAATGTTTGGTTGTTCCAATGCGGGAATCGAATCCACGACCTACGAGTCGAGAGCCAAGCTCTAACCGCTAGACCACGGAGGATGTTTATTAAAAAATAAATCAATAGGGAATATACACGTATTTTTTAAATATATCAATCTTGTTTTATAAACCGTGTAGTAAAATCAGTTGTTGGATATAATTGAAAATAACAAAGATAATATGACGTACATTTGAGGTGTTTTAAGTAGACAATAATTATACAGAGAGATCCCATGTGTAACGTGACGTCACATTACACTACTTACATACAAAGTTCATAATAAATTTGTTTCGCTAGTAAGAAATAGATTAAAAACTTTGTCTGTTCATCTTGCTCACTTTTTACAGATATGGTGAATTTTTTTAGTGTTCACTCTAGTATCAAATATTTTTAAGTAAATTTTCTGTTATATGCTTATTCTCCATTCAATAAAGTAACTTTAAATAAAACATCAAGCTAGACCGACTCTTAATAAAAAGGACGCATTCAAAATAAATTATTCCTCAATGCGGCCGTTTCGAGTCAAATTGAAAGAGCATCTCTGTATAGAGATTTCTCTAGCCACGAAGGAAGGAAGAATACAAATAGGCATATAAACGAAAATGAAATGGCTTTATGAATCGAATGACCTTTTCACAACAAGCCATTATTTAGCAAAGGGCGACACAGTGAAGAATCGATTATTTTTTTTATTTAAAGGTAACGTTGTTTTTCAATAAAATTTATAATAATTGTAACCTTCTCATTAAAGTGTCAGTAACATTTGACTTTAACTATTTTAGACTACGGATATAACAGAGAAAATAAATTTCGTTTTTATGTATTAGGAGTATAAAAGTAACGCTAAAATATCTTGAAAACTAATAAGAAACGACAAAAGTATTTACAAAAGTAATATATTTTTTTAAACCTTATACACTTTTTTACTTAATTATGTTCAGTTAAGGTTACGAAACGAGAATTTGTTGAAAAGGGAAAAGCCGGCTAACTCAAACTGTATAAGTACAGTTTATACCGTTCCGCCCTCCCCTAGCCATTACGAGTGCGCCCAAGATAAATACCTATGGCCTGTAGTATAGCTCCACACGAGACAATATTGGCTCACATACATATTTAGCTACATCGACCTCAGACCAAATAACCTAACCAAGAGCATGTCAGGACATGTCTAAGGAGGGTTCCGTAACTATTAACGAGTAATATGCTTTTTTTTTAATTACTCCAAAAGTTACTGTCCGATTTGGTTCAAAATAATTTTCCTAAAGAGTTTTTAGCATGATCTATCAGCATGGAAATTTTCAAGTTTCTATCTCCTATAGTTTAAAAATGCTAGGGGGGGGACCAACTTACGAACTACTTTGGAGGCCGATTACTCGAAAATGGTCAACTTTATAAAAAAGTAACGTATGAAACCTTGCCTTTATTTTAAAAGACCTTTATTTTAAAAGACCTATATTTTAAAGACCTAAGACCATAATTACAGGAGCTAGAGGCGCGGACAGACAGACAGACAGACAGACAGACAGACAGACAGACGGACAGAGCGAAACTATAAGGGTTCCTTAAGTATTACGGAACCCTAATAAAAAAGGGAAGACAGAGCTTTGTCAAACAAAAACTGAGGAGGATTTTTATTACACGGCGCGGTGTAGTTTAGAATGGCCTCATTGTGTGGTTCGCAGAACTCTCTCTTCACTTTTTTATTTGGTCTAAGATATCGACCACATTATCACATAGGTACGATCACGAGATGGCTGTTAGGATGCGATTGCAAGAGGAAACGGTCTTCACTTTTTGACACTGCAAACATTTGTATTACGTATCTGAGTAATATTTATTTAACTACGACGAAGATATTGCAAGTTATATGGAAAACAATATTCCTATTTACTATATCAGGCCGCGCACGATCTAATAGATAAGGGCCAGGCCACACGGTGCGGTACGGCTGCGGCGCGGCGCCTGAGCGGTATCGCAACGGGTCTTTTACATATAAAAATGTATGGTATGCCACACGACGCGTCCGGCGCCGCTCCGGCGCCGCACCGCAGGCGCACCGGACAGCGGCGCGAAGCGGGGCGAGACAGATGAGGCGGGGAGGGGTGCACACAGGGCGACGCCGCATTGATCGTGTGGCCGCCAGTGCGGTGCGGAGTATTGCGGTGCGGTGCGGCGCCGCGCCGTGTGGCCCGGCCCTAACTCATATAATTCCGGGCCCCTCAAAAACAATAGCAGATTATCGTACAAAACGACCTGAATAGTCCACATACAGAAATGAAAGTGGGCTCGGGTTAAGGGCCCGCAGGATGTCCGAGCCGCGCCGCGAATACCAGATGAGCCTGAAAAACTCGCCCCGCCGCCCGCGCCCCGCACCCCGCCGACCACTCGGGGTTTTCTTAAGTAAGCCATAACAAAAACCAATTTCGATACACATCGACATAAACTACACCCACATACGTGGCCCTATTCCGAACTATCAAAGAAAACTACGCCGAGATTATATAGTACGAGTGGGATTTATGAAAATAGCTACGAGGGTAGGTTTTAATTTGTAATCGTCTACTACGGATTAAAATACTTTCAATTTCAACCATACTTACCTACTTATACGGTAAAGTCTAGATCGCAAAATGTGCCACAAAAATATGAAATTAACTCTCAAGAAATCTGCGCCGTCGCTTAATCTTTAAAAGGGACAGAAGCGAGTTCCCAAATGCACGTACGATTTCAATTTATATTTATTTTTAAAAGTAGATCGCAGGAAATAGTTGCCGCTAAAGAATATTTTAGAGAAACTTAAGTCTACGTACGAGACGAGTATTGTACGAAAGAGTTTCTTAGACACGTTTCACTTAAATACGTAGGGGCTCTCTATTGAGGATCGTTTGTGGTTGAATTCCTCTGTTCTACTTAGGTAAGCGGGATTTATATTTTCTTATCTTGGCATTTTAACGGAGCTCTGACGCAATAGATTGGTATTTTATACAATTTTATCACGACATATCAAAACGGACTTTTCGATTCAGACTGAAAGCATATTATTCAGATACTTTTTACTACGCCATCAAAGATAAAAAAGTCATAAGAAATTTCTCTACGCTCAGCATAAAATACCTTCAAGCCGTCGATATCCAATAAGCCTAACCCAGATATTTGAAATTGCAACGTAAAACGAACGAAGTTGTTACCTACATAATAATTATAATCTGAAAAAATAAGAAAATTGTAATAGTCTACCCATTACCTGTCCACTACTAACGTTTTCTATCTTATACATAAGTATCTCAGCTTAATGATTTCCTTTAACTTCAAAAAAGTATTTTACTTTCGTTATGAACGTACCTACCTATAAAGCTCAGATAACGAACAATGGAAAAAAGAACTTAATTTACTTTAAATTTTCAGTAGGTACCCAATTTTACAAAAAGTTATCTCGTCGCCTTTAGAAAACGAGAACAATACAACGTACAGATGTGACAATTCGGTTATCTGCGAGAGACAAACTGATTGTATCTGGAAACAAAAAGCTCGCTAATAGTAGGTAGAAGACGCGGCGCGCGGCGGATAAACAGCGCGACATCGGGTTCGTACTAAAAAAATAAAGGCGCGACGACGCCCGAATAAATGAGAGCGGCGATAAACAGGAGGATTCGTCGGCAGCGGAGGGTCGATATCGAAATACATTATTCCCCGATCCGAGTGTTCCGCTTCAAATTGAAAGAGCACCTCTAACACGAGATTTCTCAGGCGGAGAGTGGGCGCAGAATATAAATCGGCGCATAACCAGAAATGGAAAGGTTGTGAATTTACGTTCGCGGTGAACTATCCGCTTTCGGTGTTATGTTGTAGCTTACACAAAAACTTTAAATCAATGCTTCGTATACGGAAACTGATTTGAATATTGTTATTCGAATCTTTCCATTCCGTTTTGCATACAAAGTGTTTTAATTTATACGCGGTCCTTGTCAGTGCTTTACATCGGAAACTTTTTATGTGCGGAGCTTTTTTAACAAAACGACAGTGTTAGAAACTAACAATGAATATATTATGTTAGCTCTAATTATTATAGAACTATTAATACCCAATAGTGTTAACACCCGAATTACGCACATTAATGTATAATTAATGTTAAATTACTAAAGTTAATTAACTAAACGTTTTAAATACACGAGCGGCGTATACCGCTGGAATACCAAACACAAACATTCAATGCATCGGGAATGTAATTCGTGTGATATATTTAGCGTCATTGAGGTGTTGAATTTAATTTTAATTCGGTGCGCTATATGCGGCTGAAGTGTTTTAAACATGTACCTAATTGCTTTTAACACTGTGATTACATTATGTGATAATCCGAGCTCATTTAGTAGACAAAGCCAACAAAAATCCCTAATATTTGCCCCAGTAATGGGCACATAAAAGATAATTAAAATAAATAGCCCATTGACCTTTCCCTTTTAGTAAACGAATAGATTAGAATATAGTTGCTTACGCCTTGTTAAGATATCCAATTTAATTCGATTAGTTGCTTAAAGATTTGTATACACCCTTTCAAGACCATCTTAATGGGAAAACTTACTTCAATAATATAAAAGTCAATAATATGAACTCGATGGTAGCTTTAAAATATTGTAGTTAAAATAAAAACCCAGACAATCTAAATCGTCAAAAGCGTACGCATTTACGTACACCCCTTACGGAGTTTCACTTTCATCAGCTTAACGATGTTTTTGCAGATAAGAAAACATACTTAACAAGAAAATGTAAGTGAATCCGAATGTTTTCGTCACATAGCTACTTAAAATAAACTCAAAGCTTCTACTTATGCAGCAGAAATGGGACATACGCCTCCCCTCGTCGCCCTCATCGTGTATTCTGCCCAATTCGCAACACGCCTAGTCGATATTTACGTAACACACGTCTTGCTGACTGCTGAGCACTGACGTGGCCCGTTACTCCCTACGCTATAACAATGATAACTTGTATTTATCTTATCCCTGTCATTTTTATGTTTTCCTCAAGGTTTTCGTCCGAAATAAATGTTGCCCGGAGCTTTATTGCTTATGCTCTTGAACAATAGAAGTGTTACAATTTCTAGTGTTTAATACTTTTTTGGATCAAAAGTACTTGGCTAAGCTTATTATATCCGTACAAAAATTATTGTACCTTAATATTATGGCTGATTAACTAAAAATTGGCAAGACATGACAATTATATTAATAATCCAGCAAAACTTGAAGCAAATAACTGATTTCATTGGTATTTTGCATTCAAGCGGAGTACTACGATATTTTTAATTATGACGCCAAGAAACAAAGGCCTTACTTAATCTAAATAACAGAAATTAAAGGAGAGAAGTTTAACAAGAACGACACGAAGGGTCGCCAGTCGCTACACAGTTCGGGTGGGCAGGCGGGCAGGCGAGTGTCCGCGGGCGAAACGCGACGGCACTCTAACTTTATTAAATACGAGCCGGGGCTGAATCAAAGTGACGCGCCTTCACAATGCCCTATTCAGATTTAAATAGCTTTACGCCCAATTGCTCTTCAATATGGCGCTCGCTTTCACATAGTTATTTCATTAGGTAAGACTTCAGCGCTAAACATCGGCAGTCGTAGCTCAAATTTCCAGGGCCTCGTTCGATGAAAGGCTCGGGTCGTAAATTCTTTAATAAGGGTAGTGAAGTTGATCTCTTTCTTTGTCATATTTGAGATAGTATATTGTACAGTGAGCTTTCATAACTTGAGCCTTTTTATCATTTAGATCTGAAAAGATCTTTCGTGATATTAGGGCAGTTTTATAGGTCCCTGTTACATAAAATCCGAACGCTCGAGCGGATTAAAATAATTTGTTTACGTGCTACGAACGTAGTTACCAGAAAGTTCTCGAGCACTCTGCCAAGCCATGGAATCAGATAATATTGTAATAAAATAGATTGCCAGTTGGCCACGAAATTCCAGAGTAAGGAAGTCGAACATTATAAGGAATAAATCATGCGTTGTTGGGAAAACATTGGTAAGCGACAAGTTAGCCGGGCGAGACTTGTGTCGACGCGAACTTTGGCAATTACGGCGACCGCATGTCTGAGAGCGTCGTCTACACTCATTACCGACTCCAACTCCACTTGTCTATATTAAAAGTACGAAGACATTAAACGCTAAACAGACAGAAATGTGCTCTTATAATACATATTTAAGGCCCAAGTTATAAAGTTGTTTATACATAACGATGTAAACTTTGTGTAGTAATACATTACGCTAAGTTTATTACATTATACAGTCATGATATACTGTTTTCGTTGAGCAATAAAACGTATTAGAATAGTTTTCTTCTCTAACTTTTCTTTTTTTAACTGGGTAGCAAACAAGAACGTAATAAAACGTATTTTGGTTTATTCTTATTATAGAGTTTCTGAACACTTGTGGCTTTTCATAGTCGTTTCTGTGCGTAGAACGTATTTCGGGCGTGGTCGGTTTAAATTTCTCATTCTTCAATCAGTTGCTAAGTCAACAATTTGTGGCATTCTCACCTTGGTTAGTATGAAGAGTTAAAATCCTAATCTGAATATACTTACGTACGATGAACATGTTATTTAATATTCTGTAATTATGATAATATGTAAATACACACGATGTCATGGGATAAACACATTACGTACCTAACTATTTATAAGAATTAGTTGAATTATTTCTTTAGATATTTGATACCTACTGGCAATGCGCGTGAGCAAAAATATGTTTAAAATTAAACACAGTAAGGCCCACTTACGCAGATCTGGGTAAAAAATAGCCCTGGGTTAAATTATCATGCCTTCTCTTTCATAAATAGGAAGAACGAGATAGTTATCATGATATTTAACCCAGGGTTAACTTTAACCGAGATCTACGCAAGTGGGCCTTAGATTTTATTTTGTAATTTTAAGAAGACGTAACAACGGGTAAAAGCTAGTCTTTGTTTACGATTCAAGTTTACACAAAAGCGATAGTTGTTTTTGTAATTATGAAGGGCCAGTAGTCAGTACATTACACATCCCCCCGACTGTATTACAAAACCTCTGTATTCAACATCACGCTAAGAAACTTCGTGATAAATTGCTGCGTCGTGGGACTTGTATGGGAAATAGAATGCACATTAATATTCCTTTATGTTGTATGTAAGTTTAGAGTATTTTACATAAACAGAGCTCAACTCCAAAGAGAAATACAAGTTACAACCCATGAATAAACATAAAGGATAAAAGTTACTGTGGCTTATATTTCATATTTATTTGGAGGAATCGCTGGCTCAGTTAGCGCAATACGAGCTTATTGGACAATTGTTACCGCGGATTCGAAGTTCCAACTCCGCCAAGGAAATAATTTTGAAAATTAACTATAAAAGGTATTTAAGCGTTGTATAATATGCTCGCTTGCAAAATAACATACCAAAATGTGGGCACTTAATAGTTAATACAATATATTAAAATGTCCTCCTATTTCTGAATTCTGGCTAAAGTTAGAAGTTTAACGAGGCAAAATTATGTATTGTTCTAGAGCTGCATGCTACAAATGGGGGTAAAATGTGGAACTATAAAGTTTTATAGTGGCGCTCGTCGCTCAATAGGATCCATCCACATATAATGTCACAGCGCAAGAAGGGTGGGAGGTCATACTAAACGTGACAGTACATGTTAAGTACAGGTACCTACTAAAAGTCGATATTTTGGTTCAAAAAGTCGATATTTTACGTAAGTTGACATAATATGTGGATGTATAGATATTAAATTATGATAAAACGCAATCAAAGTATTATAATATACCCACATGCTTTAATTTTTGACTTATATTGAACACCAAAGTTGTTACTCAAGTAAGTTTGAGTTCGTTAACTCGCAAAATTTTGACCGTACAAACATACATAGAAAAGTATTGGAAAAGTGATTCCACTTTGAACTTACAAGCATTAAAAGGAACTTAACATTCCATATATAACAAAATATATGGGTTGTTGTGTTTGTAGTTGAAATAAGTTTTGTAAGATCTGTTAAAACGATGTAATAACAAATTTTTGAATATCGGTTTCCCGATATGTGTTTGACGAACTATCTGACTATTGTATAAATTTTTGCCCGCACGCGGAGATTAATTAAAAAGTAGATAATTTAAGAACTTTTTAGATTAAAAGGAAATAAGTTTCTGCAATTATATGCAATAGGTGGTCTCTAGTAAAGACATCCATGCTGCGAAGCGACGCTTGCGTTAAGCGTTGTTCCACGTTTCTATAAAGCGGTGATACTGGTATTTGTTATAGCGCAACGACTGCAGCGAGGCAACCTAAACGAATGCAGTGGGTCTCAGTATGAACTGACGCTTAACCTTAAATTTTAAGCGTCAGTTCATACTGAGACGTGACAAGCGGTGCGCGCAGAACTGTGTATCTTCTTGTGTAGTGAATAAAGTTCAATTTTGAATCGCTATCTTAAAATGAAGCGTCGCGTCGACTCTCGGTGTGGCTGACCTTAAGGCGGTCGTTTTGCTGCCGCTTGAATATAAAGGTATCCGTCAACTAATCATATAGGCGGACGTAGCCGTACTAAGTTAAAACGGCTCTCCGGTAATTAGCGTAGACCAATTCGAAAAAAAAAGAACACTGACCTGCAAACTGAGTCTCCGGCAATTAGCGTAGACCAATTCGAAAAAAGAACACTGACCTGCAAACTGAGTCTCCGGCAATTAGCGTAGACCAATTCTAAAAAAGAACACTGACCTGCAAACTGGGATGTACGGAGAGCTGCAAGAGCGTGCACACGACGGCCAGATGTCCCTTATTCACGGCGATGTGTAGGGGCGTCTGGCGGCGGCGGTTGCGCGCGTTGAGGTCGGCGCCGGCGGCGGCCAGCACGCGCAGCGCGGCGGACTCGTCGCCGAACGCCGCGTGGTGCGCCGCGCGGTCGCCGTCCAGGTCCTCCGCGTCCGCCTCCGCACCAGCGTCCACCAGCGTACGGATCACCTCAACGTGGCCGCTCTGCGCCGCTGCCTGTACCATATTTATTTTAAAGACGCTCGCCGATTTCACTATTGCATTAATTATTCTATCGTTTTTCTAAAGCCGCGTTTCCCTGCGTGCCAAGGCTCGGCAAGTCTCCACAGCCACAAGCGTGTAAAGAGGTTGTTTGGCTTGGCTTGCGGGAGCTTGGGGATGCTTGTACTCGATCCGGTCGATAGTGTCGGTTTTTAAACACAGATCAAAGGGCAGTTGTGGAAAGCGTTTGCGACGCATTCACACGTTGGTGCGCGCTTAGTAGCCGCTGTGATCTCGCGATGGACGCACGTCTAGTAATGTCTCCAAATTAAGTGGCTGGTCAAACGAAGAGAATTTGGGATATTACCAGACCGAAACGTCTATCTGCAACCCCAAAAACGTTAATCATAAAGATAGCCAATACAAGTTCGGTGTCCGCCTTGCTTAGATGCTCGTAGAAGTTGGAAGTCGTTTACATGCTTGTGAATGTGCACATTTTTATAACGCGTTTCAAATGAGAATAGGAACGTCAATGACCTTTATCTGTCAAATATTACTTGAAAAGTGTGATTTTCAGAAAAACTAATGTGCATATAAATATGAATAGTCTTGCATCGAATTTAAATAAGAATGTTAAATAGTAATCAATTATCTAAACATAAATTTAACTATCGTAACAGTCTAAATTCGAAACAATATGGCGCCAACTCGATCCTATTCTCATTTGAACCGCACTATACATTGTAAACGACTTCCAAATGCCAAACGAGATTTGGGGCTTGTGGCTTGCCGAGTCTTGACAAGCATGGAAACGCACCATAAAGATTGCCCACGGATTCTTTTTCTGAATTTCTGACCTACATGATACACAGTATACAAATACGTGTACCATTATGGATCTGATAAAAATATCATAGGATCATCTTAATTTTAACGCAAGAATCATTCCGGAGACCACTCTATATTGCCCATGATGTATAGTATCCGTTCGAAATTAGGGTTTCTACGGTCACTAACAAACATATTATATAAGGTTCGGTAAAATCAACTACGGAAAATTTGTGCATATGATCTACTGCTTATGTATAGACGTTTAGGCAGAAAAATAATTGTCATACTTGAAAAAAATCTTCCTTTGTATGGGCGAGTTTGCGTTGAGCGGGAGATCTCCCATACATGAGATGATTTTTTGCTTTGAGTATGACAGTAATATTTTGCCTAAACGTCTTTATAATAAGCAGTAGATCATATACCCAAAATATTCGTAATTGATTTCACCAAACCTTATATCTGCACGTGCTATTTAAAACTAAACCTACTTGCAGGGCAGTATGGCCGCCGAATATGCTATTAACATCGGCCTGCGCGCCGTCCGTGCGCGCCAGTATTTCGGCGCAGCGGGCCGCGTCGCCGTTCGCCGCCGCCTTCACCAGCTCCTCGTTCGCGTCGCCGGTTATGTGCGTCTCGAATAGTTTCTTCAATATGACAGAGAGGCGATCGCCTGGAACATTCCGTTGGTTTATACATATTAGTGAAGTGTTCAGAAATCAAACCACTTTACCTAACGAAATCGAACGTTTATGATTTTTGAAGTCGACATTTATTTTAAATCATAAAGAATTTCTGCGCAAGGAATAACATGTAGACTGGAGGCGCCGATATGCTATAGTTAGCTTGTCTATAAATAGTAAACTCTGAATGGTTGTATATTTATATAATGTACATAGGGTTTTAGGGACCCTTAAGATTTCGCTCTGTCCGTCCATCCATCTGACTGTCTATCTATCTGTCTGTCCGCCCTTCTAACTTCTGTAATTATGTTTTTAAATGGATCAAAGGTAAAGTTGTATGTTGTGTAAAGATCTCGGTTTCAGCATCATAAAATAATAATTATTTTATATTTTATGGATGACTATCCATTCATTGAATATGAAGTGGGGATGAAAATATTTTTTTCATCCTATCCCATCGTGTGCAGGATCAACAAGTAGATATTTTTAGATTAAGGTAAGGTTTCATACACGACTTCTTTACAAAGTCAACATTTTCGAGTAGTCGACCTCCGAGTAGTTTATGTGGTTGGTCCCGCCACTCCTGGTATTTCTAAGATATACTTAAGAGATAGAAACTTGCAAGTTTCTATGCTGATAGATCATGCTAAAAACTCTTTAGGAATATTATTTTAAGCTAAATTGGACAGCAACTTTTGAAGTAAAAACCTATTGCGCGTTGATAGTTTCGGAACCTTCCTTAGACAATTAGACATGGCCCTGACTTGCTCTTGATTAGGTTATTATATTAAAGACTTGGGTATATAATTGGTAGTAGGTGCCAATGGCTAATTATTGTAGTTATGCGCTTATTCCACCTCACTTATTAGACGTCCTAATTAGGATCATAAAAATAAACTTAATTAAAATTTAGTCAGTCAAAAGTGTTCTTCTGATTTAGGACGCTTATTAGGATCTTAACTTCCTAAATGCTATTTCGATTGACGAAATTTAGTTACTGCAACATTTAGGACGTCTGAATTTTGTGAGGTGGAATTAGCGCTTTATAGATTTATTTCTAATCTACATGTAAATTCAGTAAATTGTTGTAATAAGTTTCTTCAAAAAATAAAACTATCTATGCATACTTAAAACTTAAAAGCAACGAAATAAATATACGAAAGTATGAAAACAACTATAAAAATATTGAAATCATAAAGTTGAAAACAAAGTAAAGTAAAAAGTACGAAATAGCAAAATATAAGAACAAAACAATGTACCTGATGAATTCCCTGGAATGCTGCCATCAAACGAAGCGACTTTGGTTACCGCATTCGGGTTGTATGTCCAAAATGTATTGCAAACTTCCACTTTAAGATCGTTGTCGTGATAAATCTGCTGAACGCGACCTATTTTGCCAAGCGTCTGTAACAAAAATAATACTCGGTTTTTAAAAATATGGAGGGATTTGTATTTATAAATAGTAGTTAGGGGAAGTGGGGTAAGATGAAGTAAGTGGCTTTTCGCGTGTTTCCGGTAGACCGAGCACATCCGTTCTAGCATCCAACGATCGACAGTCGTTATAGTTGGTAGTTGAACGAGTTTTAAAAAAATCCCGACGTCATTTAACTAAATTATTGAGAATAAATATTTTAGTGGATAGACCTAGGTACGCCTAAAATGTTATATAAATGTTACGAGTATTAAAAGTGTTTTAAAAATGAATTTAAAGCTTATGTTTTACGTATGAGTGACTGAAGAACCAGGCAATAACTGTTTCATATCAAATTCATTAGTTTTTAAATTAAAATAAATCTCGTGTGCAGTTCACGCGTGAACGTGAAACAGTGAATATTTCCTTCCTTAGATAATTTTTGTTGTTTTTTTTTCTTGTCTCTTTTGGGTTACACTGTATAATGCTTCCAATCTCATTTTCTCCCACGTTAAATCTTATGAATTTATATGTCTGCCTCGTTTTACTGTCGCTTTTTCGTTACATAGATTTTCAAATCACAATGATGCTAAAGAAGTTTTCACTTCAAAAAAAGTAACTAATCGTTACATTTATGTTTTTAATTTATAATTTAAAAAGAGACGAGGGGGCAAGATGTAGTACGAAAGAAGTTAAAGAAGCAGAAATGTCAACCAAAAAATGGTGTTTAGGTAAAGTTATATATTTTTTTAATATAAAACTAGGAGGCAAACGAGCAAACGGATCACCTGATGGAAAGCGATTACCGTCGCCCATGGACACCCGCAACATCAGAGAAGTTACAAGTGCGTTGCCGGCCTTTTAGGAGGGAATACGCTCCCATCTTGAAGGTTTGCAGGTCGTAGTGGTCCGGAAATACTGCTGGCGACAGTTCATTCCAGAATTTTACAGTGCGCGGCAGAAAGCTTCGGGTAAAGCGCACGGTGGAGGACTGCCACTCATCAAGGTGATGAGGATGATAAATATTTTGTCGCATGGAACGGTGGCGAAAAGTTGCAGCAGGTATAAGTCCGAACCATGGAGCACTCCCCGTAATATAACAGATAGAGGATGCAGAGCGATGCTACATCTCTACGTAGCTCATATAAATTGGCATGTTCGCCCTCGCACCTACGAGATTTGACAACTCTATGCGATTTCTAGCTCTAAAGCACTAATGCAGAGTTCTAGTTACAGTGCAATATTTTCTGTCGCGACCACTAAAACGCTAGTGGGGACGTACTATCATGCAATTTTACTATACATCATGATAAATGTTTTGTCCTGAATGGGACGGGACCCGACTTTTACGAAGTGCTAGGCAGCACTTCGTAAAAGTCGGGTCAAACAGGAAAAGAAAATGTATAGAAATTTCCTTTTGACAGTTTTCGAAATCACTTCCGCTATCAGATGGCACTTTGTGTGAGTCAGGTCTGCCTCGTAGCGGCAGAAAAAATATCGAAAAAAACCTTGTAATGTATTATGTAAGCCATTTTGACATTAACACTGATGACACACTAAACTTTATTCGTGTCATTCTTAACGCGAATAAAGTTATATTATAGAAAATAATATTATGTTCGCGCTGCTTTCCTTTAATAGAGGTGGGCATAGCCCAAATACCTCTACTTATTGCCATCCTCACACACTTCCGATGCTGGTTAATATAATATTTACATAAGTTACAGATTATTTTTTGTTTTTATGTGAACAGTTTAAATGTAACAGTCTGTTCACATTGCTGCGGAGTTTTTATATAATATTACGAAGCTTCGATGTATAGAACATTCTAGTCTGTTGCGGTGTTTACAAAACAAAATTGTTTACAATTTCAATTTGTAATAAACAAAAACAAATAGAATGTTCTCGAAGCTTCCTTCGGGGCTGTCGCCGACCGCCGTCAGTTCAGTTAACTACGAGTGTTCTTCGAGTTAATTTCGAGCGATACCTAAAGTGGATAGTGCGATATTCTCTGCGACTCCGACTACGATCACGAAGGCTTTAGTAGTAGTAGTAGTAATATCTCAGACTTATAGTTTTATAAACATATTTAGTATTAAACATTCTTAACTCGAATAAAGTTAACAATTATTATGGTTTATCATGTTTTATTGCAGGTAAATAGTCATACTTACCGGCGCCATGGCCTCGGCCCACTCGCCGTGCCCCCGCTGCAGCGCCTTGACCCGCTCCTGGTCGGCGCACACCTGCACCAGGTCGCCCACCACGAACCCGCCGCCGTTGCCGCCCGTCGAAGTGGATGCACTCAAGTTGCACACCTGTGAATGCAACACGGAAAAACATAATAAAGGAAAATTATTATTAATTGATTATAATATAATAATCAATGAGCACTTTTTAGGGTTCCGTAGCCAAATGGCAAAAAACGGAACCCTTATTTAATTAATTGATCGATCATTTAGTATTTGTCATTTTTTTTATTATTTTGTCAACATAATCTTCAAACAAATTGTAAACGACCATCATTCGATGTTACACTATCTAGGTTATCACTGAATCTGTGAAAAACAACGCGAACTTTTTTCACCTAGTTTTCTGTGAGACCGTGGTATCACTTCGGACTATCCAGTAGATTAGTCATGTATAGGTAAATATATTAGAGAAATTTATTATTATAAAACAAAATTATGACGCCCTATAAGCAAACTAAAACAACAACGCCATCTTGCGGTCATATTAGATTGTATTTTCTAGTTTTTTTTTATTCACTATCAAACGAAAGTAAGTAAAAGTTGTGAAGTCATAGTTATAGTCTTATATATAACAGCCTTTCTATATTCGGAACTTCGAATATTAAGAAATTGCAAGTACCTTTGTGAGCACAGCAGGATTGAAGGTCCACCTATTGCCACTGGGGTAAGTGACCACTATATCGTGGTCCTCATCAATACCAACGACAGTGCCGGTAGTACTGAGACACTCGAACATCCCCTCGGTCCAGCCTCCGTGGCCGTGCTGCAGGGATTGCACTATCTCCAAATCTAGATCTACATTCACCTAAAAACAATCACAACATTTTCAACTCCCAGACTCACTCACACATTTTATCCGTCACTTTATTAACAATACAGGTAGTTGTTGTATACAATGAGATACCTTAATAGGTACAAGTAAGTAAGAAAACAAATTTGTGACCCCTTTATTTCAAGAACTTTGGAAATCCTTTTTAAATCTTCACGGTAAGTCAAATCAAAGATTAAAAGCATAATACTTAAACAATACTTTTATTAAGTAAGTGGGTTAAGTCACATGCTGCCCTTGTGCACATGTCTTGAATGCCACTTATGCAGCCAGAGACAATGTATATCTGGGATTTAAGCATAGTTTTTAATATTTGGCCGTAAATAATATATTTTTCCTTTGAATTCAAAGACTAAACAGTGGAAACAGAGACTTATCTCTGCAGTGCTTGAAAGTCCCTTTCTCAGCAGTGAAACACTAAGGATCGGCTAATAATAACAAATAATGATTTTTACCTGATCTCCAACTTGCAGGCCATGGGGCCCAGTACGACCCGGACCTAGTTCTCCCAGTAAAGGCAAATGCTCCTTATACACGTTTTGTCCTTTTACATCATTAACAACCTGAAAAAATATTGTTTTACTAATTTTAGTATTGTCATAATACATTAGGAACAGCAAACACAACATGTTTACAAACTATTATAAGGGAAAGTAAAAAACATACTTAATATTATATAAACTATTATAAGGAAAAATAAAAATCATAATATTATATAGTTTTTAAGCAGCCTATGCGGTGCTCGCTTCTATGTTTGAAGCAGCAGCCTAAGACATCTAATATGAATACAAATTTTTATTGAATAAAAATTTTATAGAATGGCAATTTCATTAATTTGACTTCCATTGTTTTTTAATTATCTTTTAATTACATACCTTTAAATCAGCCATGCCTTCGAATCCCACTCTATACAAATTTTTTGCACCATTATCCCACACGACATAAGCTGCAGAGCGAGGACTGGCAGCTGACCAGTCCTGGATTTCATTCACTTTGCCTCTTCTACAGTTACCCCCATCCTGATCTTCCCATTGCCAGTCTACCTAAGATATTAATAAATTCTTATAAGACTTATATAAAGACACATAACTGAAACATAGAATAAATGTTTTAACGTTTAATAGAAAAAATGTAAGGGTTAATATTTTTACTACCCATGTAAACAATACAATAGAGAAGAGGCATAATTTTTTTTTTATTCGCTTTTCGAAAACTACATAATAATTAATAAGGCAGGAAATATTGTATTTGCAGTGGCATATATACGATCAACTGTTGACGAAATACGCTCATCACAAAAGTGAGATCGTTGGAGAGCATCATGCATCAAAAACGGTCTACAAAAAATGTAGCAGAAGCACAGCTTTTTTTAACTTAAATACTGCGTTTATTATTATAATATGCGTATATCATTGTAGTAACAAAAATGACACAAATAACAGAAGGATTTGAACAGTAATTATCGTTTTACGATCAAAATAAAAAAAAATGTGATTTTTTTATTTCTGTAACTTTTTAATTTAGCACTTAATTACTGTACTTTTTGCATTTTTCGGTCTATATTTATGTTGCTTTTCGGAAAATATAAGAATTTTGCTTATTTAAAACAAAATGTATCTTCTCTATTATACTTCTACCCCCTTACTAATAAACGCTGTATAAGCTTTGAATAGTTACAGTGTTTTGTTCCCGTCACACAAGTGACATTTTTATTTCGATTGAAGAAGTCAAAACACTGTGTAACTATTCAAAGCTTATACAGCGTTTATTAGTAAGGGGGATAGGATTCAGTGGATTCTGAACATGGCTCAAGTTTAAAAGTTATTTATACCCCTTTATTATTTTTCCATGCACCTTATATAGACCACATATTATTCACTGGATTACTGAAAGGATATGCATATGCCAAACAGCTTCAGTAAATCAGACGATGCATATTGTTAAATTCAATAGCATGTCAAATTCATATGTACTAAATTACTAAATAGTAATAAGGCCGCCATTGTGTTCTACATTATTTATAATATCTAAGATTGTTGTTAAATTCCAAATTGTATTATGTGTGCACAATAAAGAATATTTCATTCATTCATGTTTTAATTATTAGTAAAAGAAGATTCTATGGACTGAGATTCCAGGCCTGCCAGACAAGCCTGTAGTCTGTAGCCTGCAGGATAAAATTTATATCCTACTGTAGTATTAGTCTGTACAAATAACATAATATTACTCATACCCGCTAGTTTGCATGGTGGGCCAGTTCTCAAGTACAGGATGCCAGAGGTACAAGAAAATGTACTTACTTTTCTTTGTACATATATACATACATACATACATATAATCACACCTCTTTCCCGTAGGGGTAGGCAGAGACCACTTCTTTTCACTTGCTACAATCCTTACATACTTGTTTTGCTTCATCCACTTTCATTATTCCCTTCATACATGCTCTTCGGTTTACTTTTCTTTGTAATGATTCTAATGTATGTTCTAGTAGAATTATGACAATTAAATAATATTATACTATGAAAATTACACAAATTACTTATTTTTATGTTGTTGTTTTATAAAAACGAAGATTTTTATTCGTATCATTTTCATAAAAACGAAAATCATCCACATAAAAATATCGAATTATTCTAAGTTTTGAGAAAGATTACATTAATAAGTGTTGTTCTAAAGTTATAAGTTATTCTAAATTCAAAAAATTAGATGACTGATGATAAATACTTTATCAGAATGAAAGTAAAGGTAATACAATTTTCTGAAACTTTAGCACCTTGTGTTTACAAATTGGCCCACAGCACAGACCAGCAGATATATGCATAATATGTTCATTGTACACACTAATAGTACATTATGATATTTTATTTTATCAGTAAATATACAAAGGTAGTCTGATGGGCCTAGAATCTCATTCAACTAGATTTTATCGAAGTGACTAACCCCTCTTACAACCCTGGCCCCAGGAAATATTCCTCTCACTGCCTGCTTCTTGCTCTTACGTCTCGGCTCAACTAAACATCTCTGAGCTCCTGGGGCACTTATGCGATAAAACCGATGTCTCAAATGATGTTTGTCTCCGTGATAACAAACAGAGCATAGATCATAATTACTGCACTCAGCACACTTCCAACGAATGCCTGTAAATTTTTGTAATAATAGATCTAAGTTTTATTTAAGAAAAATAAATAAGACAAATTATAAAGGCATAGAATGTTCTTTACTGTGAATACACTTTACAGTATGTTCTTTCTTTACTTACCGAAAATAGGCTGCTGGCGACAGGTATCACACATAGTTCCCTCGTGCTTAACGCCCGTAGGAGCACTATCAAGTATGCGTAGGTCATAGGCACCTGAGCACCTGTAATTGGCTGCTGTACCATTATCCCAGACTACGACTACTTCCTCGGGAGATTCAAAATTTCTTACAGTACCAACGTGCCCTTCTCCGCCATCCTGATGAAAAATTAACAATTACAAAAGATCTTGACTTCCTGTGCCTTAATACTACTATGTAAACAAAAGTGATTCAATCTACCTGCTTGCCCCATTTCCAATCTGGTCCTCTTATAACTCTTGCACCCACACCCTCCATCATAAATCTAGTTGCTCTAGATAAACTAGACGAGCCTGAAACGTTGGACTCCATACATGCCACGGTTTCCAAAACAGAAATATAAATAAAAATGTATTTTGTAGATTTTTTCACACCACTGACCACTTTTACTTCTTCAACTTTAGTCTTAAAAGCTGTCAGCTGTCAAATTGACAGCTTTTTTTAAATTTATTGATGGCGTTACGGCTTAAAACTAATTGCCATTGTCAAGTTAAAAAGGCGGGAAAAAGAATTCTCATCATCATCTTCCACACCGTATTTCTAAAATGTCAAGTCCAAAGTCTAGTCAAAGTCCAAATAAATTGCAATGCAGTCAATGAGTCATGTCAGGCGAGTAACTTGTAAAGTAGTAGATGTTTTACTAAAACCTCCTAAGGAGTTTTGGAGAGAACACAAAATAGCATGCTTTTTGAAGTTGTACCACTTGAAGACCACTTGCCGACATTTATAACGATTAATTTATTGAACTTGATCTTGGCAATGGTATTGTGCTGTCTCGCCAGGTATTTCCAAAATAAAAAAAAATTAAAGTCAAAAGACAATTGTCAGTTGTTACTTGTCAGTGTCAAATTTTCACAACAATTGCAATTTACCAAATTCGTCTAAAAAAACTATATTTTTATTAATATTTTTGTGGTTTCTCCAAGCTTTTCTCTATTTACTTCACAGAAGAAGCTACATTTTTACGCGCTTAATATGTCTCTAAACCGTAATAAGTACGAAAAAGCTCGGAGACGTCTAGCGGCTGTGACTTTTTTGTCGAATATTTCTTTAGATGGCTCTTATAAAGACACTGAATTACGGAATATACATAATAATTCAAAGAGTGACAAATGTGACGGTGGAACTAAAGCTGGAGACGCCCAAAATAATTATGGTGATAACAATCGCAATCGCTTTAAAATAAATACCAGCCCTGTGCCCAAAATCAATGGTGATAACAATTCCCTCAGTTCCGACTCGGAACAGCCTATTCACACTCCTATTAAAGGAGTAAACAATCAATATAGAGAAAGGTAGTAATTTCAAATTACCTATTCATAAGTAAGTAAGGCTACTCAAAAATATATCAGACATAAATAAATCCTTTTATCCAGGTGTTCATCTGGAAATACTGAATTGATAAGGGAAAAGCATTCATCAGTAAAAATAAGAAAAATACCAGGGATAGCACAAGAAGAAAAAAGTAGCTCTGAAAGTCTTAATTTTGGTAAGAATAATTTTTATAAAGATAATAAGATGTCTATCTGAAGTGTTGCCAAATATATTTCTAAGCTCAAAACTCAAATACAGCTCAGAATTCAGCAGAAGTGTATGAATTGTAAGAAAAAAATTATATCAAAGTGTATAGAAATATATTTAATTATTTTACAGAACCCCTTGCGGGTTCTGTACAAGACAGGAAAAAATTATTATTATTATAAGTATTTGTTGTTAAAGCAGCAACAAATATACATGATTTATGAAAGTTTCAACTGTCTAGCTAGCTCATGAGATACAGTCTGGTACCACACAGACTGAAGTATCGCAGTCTTAGTAATAGGATCCCATTTTAATTAAACAAAATATTCTAAACAAAATATCCCTAATTAAATAAAATGTTCTAAATGGAATTTACATAATGATTTATTATTGTTTAGCTTTAATTTGTATTCAATGTTCATTTTCAGGCCGATTTAGAACCAGCAGTATTGTTATTCCGGAGAAACATAACTACTCAAAGGAGTTCAGGGTAGTTAAAGCTTCTAAAGGAGTCTCATTTAAAGATGAAAGGCTAGCATTTACACCATTTCGAGGAGTACCATGTGTTTTATTTAGTACTATACCATATTCAAAAACTACAAAAAGTAACCGGTAAGAGATTAATCATTATTATATTAATATGTGAAGCAAAACACTGTGTGCAAGGTATTTTTTAAACATCTTTTTAAATATTGTACAAATAACAAAAGTGTTCTGTTAAAATTGAAAAATGAAAACTAAAAAATTATATTAATTATAATGGGCAAATTTCGACCACAGTAAAAGTTTACACTCTTGTATACATTGATATCTTTAGTTTATAATTTAATCAATATTATTACTTAATCAAAGACAAGTTATACATATATTTTCACCTGTTCATCAGCATGACATAAGAGCTTTTGTATTATTGTTTTATATTTTTCAGGTCTGATTTAAGAAAAGATGGTGTGCGCAGACGCAACACATCAGGGCCCCGTCCATTATCTTCTATCACTGACAATGGCATTGATCCTTTTGATCTGTTGGGACTAGAAAAGGAAGAAAATGGTCAAGATATATCATACTCAAAATTATTGGTACCTTCGAGGGTGTTTACAAGGGAACAATATAGAAAAATGTATGAAGGTGACTATGCAGACAAGGCAACATGGAAAATATTGAATCGTCATCCCCATGTAATAGCCAGGTAATTTTACATCTTTGTATTAATTTTACAATGCAATTCTTTTTTTGTTATGGCTGTACTTTGAGATAGAACCTAAAAATGTAAAGAGCAATGTAGTAGTTGACATTGTGTGTCTTTCTTCTCTTTTCCTGATTGTTTCTCTATAAATTTTTGTGTTAGGAATAATACTAAAAAAAAATAAACGATGAAGATGTTATTATTACTGAAATTTTCATAGAAAGAATAACTATCTATTTCACCACATGTTGTTGATCTTCATATATATAATGTCACCGAAAATCAATTACGGATACTTCGGGCACATGATCTACTGCTTATGTTTAGGTAAAAAATAATTGTCAAAGTCAAAGTAAAAAATCATCTCATGTATGGGTGGCTCTCCGCAAAACGCAAACTCGCCCAGATAACGATTTTTTTTTCTAGTATGACAATTATTTTTCTGCTTAAACGTCTTTACTTAAGCAATACATCATATTATGCCCAAAATATCTGTAATTGATTTTACCAAACCTTATGTAATATGGATTGCTGTTTTTTTGTCTTGCTAAAAGTCTAGAACGGCTGAACCCATTTGCCTAACTTTTATCTTCAAATAATTGTGTAAGTTCAGAAAACTTCAGTAAAACTTTCAACAGTGAGAAATATGGGAAAAAATGTTAGGAAATTACTACAGAGAGCAGTTAAATTTTCCTATGCACAACTGTTGGATAGCATAAATTCGGGTCTCCAATGTCCCTTGACTGTAAAATATTTGTAGGTGCATTCAGTTTATGATTGGTTGAAGTTTGAACTGCAAAACAATTATATTTTTTTAAAAACCGTTCGGCTCCGGGTAGGTTGTAAAAAAAACAACAAACAACTTCCTACAACACAAGCAACCAAACCCAAACAACAGAAAAAACGACACCTGCTACTAGGTGTAGTTTTTTATGTTGTTTGGTGTATGTGGGTAGGTTAGTTGGTAGGCAGATAGGTACGAAGGTAGGTAAGGAGGTGTAGAGTTGTAGGTGTAGGTTATATGTATAGATGTAGGTGTAGTTATTTATTGATTCCTGTTCATAGTTAAGACAAAACAATGTGTGTCGGGACAGCAAGTTCGTTTATAAAAAACCATTACAATTTACCATTTCATAATAAAGTTGTACCCCTTACTAATAAAAATATTTATACAGTCTATAAGCTATGAAATGTTTTGTCCTTGTCTGATATGTCGAAAAAGTAGCTTGACAGACAAGGACAAAACATTGTACCTGTAGCTTAAACACTGTATAAATATTTTTATTAGTAAGGGGGTTAGAATATAACACATAAGAAATATTTTATACTATTGAATATATTTATTTATAGTATAAAATATTTTTTGTTAATTTCATAATTACGTAGGGCCCTACTAATAAAAATATTTACACAAGTGAACTTGTGAGCAAAAGATTTTTCATGGAATTGCTAATCAGTTGTGTAAATATTTTAATTCGTAGGTGGGTAAAAATTTAAGTTCTATGGCATAAACAACTCATACACTCTGCATGTTTTACAAAATTGTCAATGTTCACTTTAATATGATTTTTCATTTTTCTTTCCTATATCAACAATTGTCAAAATGGCAATAACACACTATAAATTCAGTATTTAAATGATATAATACTTATCCTATTCATTACATTCATAAAATAACACGAATTTGGAACCATACCATCTCTCATGAAATCACTAACCTTTAAATTTCAGGACAAAATTATTGACGAGGCACAAGGATAAACAATGGTAAACTTTGAATATTTGTAATGCTAAGGTATTTAGTAACAAATTATAAATAGGCAATAAAAAAAGAGTTTTACAGCAAAGACAAACTGAATTTATATGTTTATAATCACATAAAAATGACAACACTACCTATTAAATTTAATATGATAAAACATAACTAAGACAACATTATATTTTATTGATAATATTACAGCTGAGACTGATAAAAGGACTAGTTCAAGATATAATAAAAAATTGTACTACTTTTTTATACAAGGTCTCCAAAAATCTATTACAATTACTTCGGGCACATGATCCACTGCTTGTGTAAATATGTTTAGGCAGAAAAATAATTGTCATACTCAAACGAAATAAATCATCTCATGTATGGGTGACTCTCCACAAAACGCAAACTCGCCCATATAAAGAAAAAACATTTTTTTAGAGTATGACAATAGGCAATCGGACAATTTTTTTTTTATTGCATAAATGAATAGTACTCTTAAATCTGCGTAACTTCTCAGAAGAAACCGTATATCAAAAGTCTATATTTTCGATTTGTATAAAAATTTCGCGAGCCTCCTAAAAACGCTCCATACTAAAGTCGACCTACAAATGACGTCACTTGTAGGTTATAGTATATGAATTATATGGCCGCCGGAATATATTTGTAAATATCTCCCATATTTGTGCGTTCATACTTACCATAATTAATGTTTTTGTATATGATGTGAGTAAACTAATGATGTAGGTTTTGTTTACCAATTTCGCAAAAAAAAAATTTTTTTGGTACTTTTTAAATGTATTTAATTAGTAAACTAAATATAAAATAATATTTTTTTTTACATTTACCAAGTAGTAATGCCTCAATATTTCTGAATATATTAACGAAACTACATAGTTCAGATGTAGTCCGATCCCCTATTATTTCTCTACTTAAAAGTATTTACATAAGCAGTAGATCATATGTCCGAAGTATCCGTAATAGATTTTACTAAACCTTATATAATTTGAAGAGTGGTAATTTTTGCAACAAATAATATTAATTGTTGCAAAAAGTTTAAAGTAGGTACACTTGTCAAACTAGAGCTGTAAAAATAATATGGGATTGGTTCAACTACTAACACGTTTGGATTTAGCTGATACAGGTTTTGAATTTGAAGCACATGCATGAATTTTACTGTCACTTGTTTCGGCTTTATTTACTAATTTACTTCTCTGTAGTGGACTTTCTTGTTTCTGTAGATAGCTTAGACTTGTGACTTTGTTTTCAACATAAAATTATATTTTGAAATCTGTAGCTTGGACATAAATAAACATTTCGTCTCAGTACAGAACAATGATGTTTTTTCAATTACAATATTAAGGTGCTACAAATATAACGCAAACCATGTACCATACTTAACCATTTTTATTCTAACATAAGCATAATTTAGCCTTAGTTTCATACCTAATTATATGTTTGTCTTTATATTAACGGTAACTGGGAATTTAAAGCCAATATGATGTTTAGGCTGGATTTTAGTGCATGGTAATTAAAGATTACTAACCCTTATCCTGTCTTAACTTCTTACGATCAGAATATGGTAATTATTTTAGGTGCTTTTCGTATGAATCGTCGCAAAGGACAACTATTGCATCCTCGCCGCCACATTCCTCGATCGAAACTAAAACGTTTGACTGGGACGAGGGAGCAATTCTGGCACAAAAATATGTAAGTTGTTATACACTAATATAATAAAGAGCAAAGATTTGTTTGTATGTTTGTTTGTTTGCATTGAATGGGCTCCGAAACTACTGGACGGATTTTGATGAAATTTGGCTACTTTTATCACGGGAAAATGTACAGTTCCTGCGCGATATCTTTTTGCACGCCGCGGGTAACATCTATCAATAATAATAATAACTCCCCATCGATCTTGGCAAAGGTGGCCGGTTTCATTGAAACCAGGCCAGTTACGCAGGAGTAACTTTACACAAGAGCACTCTCTCTTCCTTTACTCTCGTAATCCAGTGGGACGGATAACCGACACGACTGACGAGAGATGAGGCGCAGGTCCGACTTTTTACATGCCCATCCGACGCATAGATCATCTTCTTGTCAGACAATCAGGTGATCAGCCTGCATTGTCCTAACCAAACTTGGAAACTGGCTTTGAGCATTAGCATTTATTTAAGGCTTAAAGTTACTTTTAAAATGCACACCAAAGACACGGATTGGAATGCACGAAGATGAATGGAAGTATGCGTTACTCCTACTCGAACGATTCTAATAGAAAATGTGCGGGTTGCTTTTCCGAAATCCAAAGGCTGAATTCACATAGTAGGCGCACTAAGATTTTATTAAATGTTATTATCTGATAGCGCGGCAGCATTGAGTATTGAGCGGCCGTAACTTTCTCGAAGCATTTCCCGGCTTTTTTGTGGCCCTATATTTTCGTTTGTAATTAAGGTACCGGTCTGAATTTTTGTAGCGGAGAAGTAGTTAATGACACAAGCTAATGTTCTAAATTTCATAAAAATTGAGTGCATAGTTTATTGTAAAAACCGTTACATTGTAATAAAACTAGTGAATTTGTAAAATGTTGATAGACTTCCGACGCGAATAGGCTGCATATAGTTTTTAGTCTTTCGGCATATTTTTACAATCATATTAGTTATTTTACAATCTAACGGTTTTTACAATTTTACGGTGACATATATATTACATGAATATTTATAATTTGCAGGTCCACTACTGTCCAAATGTGCTCGATGACCCTGAACTGATAGCCGGCAAGCACAGGACTCTGCTAACATTCACCTCCTACATGACGTCTATTATCGACTATGTGAGGCCTCAAGATCTCAAGAAGGAACTCAACGATAAATTCCGAGAGAAGTTCCCACATATTAAACTGACTCTGAGTAAACTGCGAAGGTAAATTTTATATCTGCTTGAGTAATTACAATTTTTTTTAGAAGTGTAAGTACAGTAAAGTTTAAGGTGAGACCGCACTAAGCGTAACTACACTGCAGCGAAGCGACGCGACACGGCACGACAATTCTAGCTATACCACACTAGAGCGACACCTCAGCGACACTACGCGGCAAAATTTGCTCAATATTCCAGCAATGTCTGAACTCTGAGCATGATAGAAGCCTTCCCACCAAAACAATATTGTTATGACTTGTCATGGGTGTATTCCGTAATATAACCCAGCATACTGTCCAGTGCTAATGACGTCATCAATCGACGCCATACTGTTTATTCGTTTTGAAATACTGTCTTCTTTGAAACTAAATAAATTAACTCAATAAATAATTGTTGATATTGTCGAGATGTCATTATTGCGAATTAATAATACAATAAAATTTTCACACTATGCAGGGTTACTTTACGGATTATACTCCATTTGTCAATGTTGTTGAAATGTGTGATGTGTCGCGCCGCTCGCTATACCGCACTACGCGGCAGTGGAACTACGCGATGCGGCGCTGCGCGACAAAGTTGACCAACTCACCAAATTTGGCGTGTTGGTTAACTTTGTCGCGCAGCGCCGCATCGCGTAGTTCCTCCTGCCGCGTAGTGCGTTATATCTCATACAATTTCATACAAAGAATATGGCCGTGCCGTGTCGGGTAGTTCCGCTGCTGCGTAGTGCGGTTTCACCTTTATTCTCATTTAAATTTATTTTTCGCAGCATCAAAAAGGAAATGCGTAAAATAGCGAAGCATGACAATGGTGGAATCGACCTGCTGTCTGTGGCACAGGCCTACGTCTACTTCGAGAAACTCATCCTTGCTAACCTCATTAATAAAGATAACAGAAAACTATGCGCCGGCGCCTGCCTCTTGCTTTCCGCCAAACTAAACGATGTCAAGGGAGAAATGCTCAAAGCTCTTATAGAGGTAAGATGCCTTTTGTTCTTTGCACTAGTTCTTTCCTTCTTTTGTATGGTATAACATATTACAGCCATGTGTTTTCATTTTAATCTAACTTTTATAAAAGTAGCATCCAGATTTATGTAGATAAGATGATTAAAAAACAAAGATTTGGTTTCGATCTACCTACTTACATATGCATGAACTTTAAATACTTATTTATTTATTTAAGATTAACTAATAGTTTATTAATGAAGAGAAATACTTTACAGCGCATCGAGACAACATTCAGGCTGAACATGAAGGACCTTATAAAGTTCGAGTTTGCTGTCCTTGTCGCGCTCGAGTTTGGTCTGCACGTGCCGCCGTACGAGGTGTTCCCGCACTACCAGCGGCTGCTACACGACTCGTGACGCCGCCGACTCACCGACACCCGCCGACACGACCACACTCGCCGCCACGATCACACTCGCCGACACGACCATACTCGCCGACTTGCCGACCCGCCCGCTCGCCGCCGGGCCAGCATCGTCGATAACCTTCGACCGACGGCTTGGATGTAAGGTATAAAATGATATCATGCCCCAAACGTGAATATAAGAGATCACGTCATAGTCATTAAATATGAGTATAAGCCGAAGTTTACAAGCATACTATTCTACGTGGTAGAGCCATGCTTCGGCACGAATGGGCCGGCTCGACCGGAGAAATACCACGGGCTCACAGAAAACCGGCGTGAAACAGCGTTTGCGCTGTGTTTCGCCGAGTGAGTGAGTTTACCGGAGGCCCAATCCCCTACCCTATTCCCTTCCCTACCCTCCCCTATTACCCTATTCCCTCTTAAAAGGCCGGCAACGCACTTGCAGCTCTTCTGATGCTGCGAGTGTCCATGGGCGACGGAAGTTGCTTTCCATCAGGTGACCCGTTTGCTCGTTTGCCCCCATATTTCATAAAAAAAAAATACTTCATTGCTGTGACGTAACATTTACCTACTTCCAAATTATTATTATGTCCCACTTATAATAATTGGTTGTGTTCGTGCACAAAACATAATTTATGACATGCGGGTCCAGTCTGTCTACATACAGTACGACGACGACCTCAATGTCTTTCGGCAATCGACGTTTTACATAATTATATCGTTTGTCAGTTCTATATAAAAACGAAGATTGCCATTAGCAACATGGTTTTACTGTAAGGTATGGCGTAAGTAGGCGCTGTTATGTTTTTTATCGACGTTTTTATGTTTGTTGCTAATAACGGAGATTCATCCATTATAAGATGATTATTTTACTTTCAGTGTGACAATAATGTTTTTGTCTAAACGTCTTTATATGAGCCGTAGATCATATACCCAAAATATCCGCAGTTGATTTTACCAAACCTTTAAAAAGTACGTTTTGATGTTTGGCGAAAAAATTTTTATGTTAGGGTACTTACGTTCAAAATAAAATAGTAGCACATTTTTCAAATAGTTACATTAATACATTTAGCTAAAGGTTTTCTCTTAGGAATCTTAGGATAGTACATACCTACAGTAAATATTAGATATATTACAAATCTTAAAATAGACCTAGCTACTAACATTGCGAATCTGTACAGTATTTTAACACATTATTTTATGTAGTCCAGAAAAGTATTATGTCGTTTTTAATTTAAAGATTTCATTTATTTTTTTAACGATTTATCAAGATTAGATTCTAAGCTAAAAGCGCACTCATTATTTTATCGACTTACAATATTGAAATAGAAACACTTACTTAGGACTGTATTTTGTCCCTAATTTATTGAAATGATAATTTAACATTGTAGACGAAGAAATTTAGAACTTGGCATTTTAAACAAGCTGAAGATTAGTGAAGTATCTAAGAAAAAAGTGTGACCAATCTTCATCATCGTTATTTACACATGTTGGCACTAACGTCCATTAGATTGTAAATCAAATCATTTATTGCAAGAATGTGGTGGTACACGTGAGGTCTTACAAAGTTACAAATTAAATAGATCAGATTCTGCCATCAGAATGGCGTGTGCAAATCATTAACATGTCAGACGAGTAAACACTAAACTTATTAAATTAATATAATTTAAATTAATGTAATTAAGTATTATATTGCTAGCTATGAACATGTTCGCTTAGCCAAAGGGTGCTTATTTGTATTACGACACCCAATAGTTTTAAGAAATCAATAATCTAGTCTAAAATGTTTTAGTTGTAGCATTTGGTTAGTAACTGTTTACAAATGGTGTATCTAATGATAATGAAGTGAACTTAAAGTTAATAACTGTTGTCATATTATTAACAGAGTTTTAAATAAGGTATAGCATATTTAGGTACACGTATTTTGCTCACTATTTACCAAAGATATATTTTAATAAATTATGATACTATGTAGTAAGAAAACTATTATATTACTATAACGACTCACAGAGAAAATCGTTTCTCTCTTAAATTCTATGCATGATGAGAAGGGATACTGTCAACATCCACTTTTATTGTCACGCGGAAGTCTGGATGGGACTTAAAATTAAAATTTATTGTAGTAATAAAAAAATATAGGTATTAAAAATATTCTTCAATATCAATCAAAGATTATTCAGATTTAATTATTAAAACATAATGATTTTTAGGTTAATTCTTCAGACACAGACAACGAAATAATTGTTAAAGACGTGTTCAGTATCAAGATGCACTAAGATTAATATGCACCAAAATATGTATAACTAACTTACAAAATAAAAGACGAAGTCTTTTTTACTTTCTTTGAAACTAAGCTTTCAAAATATTAGTTTTATGTTGGTAAACTTTTCATTTATTGAATGGTATTTTCAATGCTTGTGATGCATTTAAACTCAATGTAATTATCTTAAGATGTAGTATAGCTACAGTATAAACTATAATGATTGTTGATTTTGTTGTTAATGTAAAAGTCTAAAAATGTTAATAAAATTATTTTGTTAAATACAGTTTTTTTTTTTCATCTATACAAGTTTGTAGCTATTGATTTAGCCAAATAATGGTTTTATCCTCGCCAAAAACGAGCTAGACAACAATTTACATTGGTAACATAGTTTGTAACCAAAATAATTTTCTTTCGTTAGGTACAAATTACAATGTATGCAACAAAGTAATTATCGTATTTTTTCGTCTATGTACATGGAAAATAAATAAGAAAAACTATTATGGGGGATTTTATAAACGAAATAGCATACAAAATAATGTTTTAGAATTTTTGTCTATATGTTTGTGCACACTCATCTCAGAATAGGCTTAACCGATTTTGCTATTTGCTCTAGGTACTCAAAATTTAGTGTGTTTCATTTCAATCGGTTCAAAAATAAAAAAAAGTTTTGTCAATCTAAAGAATAACATATAAAATGCTACAGAAAAACCGATCAGTTGAAACTTTACGTAGATGATACCTAATCATTAAAGTATATTATAATAATACAATAAAGAATGAGTGAGAGACTCGATGGATTTGTGGTCTTGGCGCTTAGTTTGACCCACCATGTTAAGCAGCCCGGTCGTGGGTCCAACTAGGATGGGTGACCACAATCCTACAGCTACTAATATTATAAATGCACTAACAGCTACTCAACGTATTTTGATGAAATTTGGTATGTTATTATTAGTATAGTTTATTCTGGAATGACACTTAGGCTACATTTTATCGCAGCAAAATGTTCAGGCGAGATTTATTTTTGCGCTAACGAAGTCGCGGGCTACATCTTACACATAGTACATACTTCTAAATATAATAATTAACAATGAATAATGATGAATGTGAAGGCGTCAAACTTGATTTGATTCGCGTCAAGTGATTTAGTCCGCAAAACTTGTTAGTGATTAGTTAATTATTACTTAGTTACCACTTACCACGCACCTGTACTTAACTACCTTAGTAAATTATGAACGTGTGCAATATCCGTTCCGATCTATTTACATTTCGTACAGCATTGTAAGTTTATTATACGTACGTTAATTCATCAGCGAAGTACGTGTGAAATGTGCCAAGAAAATGTTTTTTATTGAAATGTTCTCAAAAGTTAAAAGAGTGAGTATCTTTTACACATTAGCTACCCTTTATTATTTTCTAGAGAATAATACAGAATAATACTGGTATGTACTTAGCTGTAATATAAATGATTATCTTTAAACTAAAAATTAAACCGACTTCCAAAGTAAAAATACACAAAAAGTATGAAATAAAACTTACTCTTAATAATTCCCCTTTTAAATTTGGCTAAAATTATACTATTTCTCTACTTAATCTTTTTAATTTTCAAGTCGCTACCATGCCAAACGATATTCTACAATATTTTATAGAACTCACGTTCATATTTGCTGGTACCGACTTCAAAATTAAGAATATTGAGTAGAGAAATACATAGTTAAAATTTTAGCCAAATTTAAAAGGGGAATTATTAAGAAAATAAGTTTTATTTCATACATGTTGTGTATTTTTACTTTGGAAGTCGGTTTAATTTTTAGTTTCAAAATAATCATTTCATCCTTTTTAGTGATATCTTTTGATAAGTTATTATTAATACGTCTTAATGCATAATTAATACGCGCCAAGCTTCCATTAGGTATTGTCATTAAGATGATGATGATGATGATTACCTACTGTAAGTTACAAAGTGGCATAATATGCTTGCAGTTCTTTAAACAAAGCCGAAATTTCCAAACGCATATCTTTAAAGACTGAGGAGTTCTGTTCAGTGCTTTTGGATCCGGGGTATATCTTGGTACAACGTCCTATTTTTTGGGAGCATATGCTTGTGTTACTTCAGTAAAAGTCAAAATCACTATATGTGTCGATATAAAAATATATAATACAGCCGAACGTATAACCGCCTCCTTTTTTGGAAGTCGGTTAAAATAGAGCACCAGAAGCCATCACTTGTTTTTACGTAGCTATAGTGCAGTAGAGATATCTAAATGTCACATGTACCTAATATGCTCAGGGTGTTAATGCGATGCTAGTACCTACACGTACCAGAATTCCTGAATCCTGATTTATAGAAATAATGACTTGTAAGTTAAGGGCTTTATTTAAGGTAATCGCAATACCTGATATAGGTACACATAAAAAAAATACAGTGTATTCTGTAGACAGCGCGGATTCTTATTTTGACCAAAGAGCCCATAAAAGTTGTTTTATCCATCCATTTTTCTATTCAGATATTTGCTCTACTTACCGTCGCCTGCTCATTCAGTGCCTGCTTGGGAAATGAAGGAAAAGATAAACATTTGCACCACATAGACATACCCATAGAGGCTATGGAAGCGATGAGCTCTGCGTCCAGCTCTGACCTCAAGGAGGAGAAGCCAGCACCACCCTGGAGGCTGTGGAGACCCTGGAAATTCTGGCAATGGGGTTAGATCTCATTTGTAATAGAATTTGCAATAAAATAATTGTGACAGAATTATAGTTCCTTTCTTTAATTTGATACAAGGCGCATAAATCGAAACGGTTTTTAAATCACATGGAAACCGATGAACGCAGTCACCTGGTAACGTACTTTCACTAAAAGTCAAATTGGCTTAATATTCCTGCGATTGTGCGACTTTTCCACGCCTTATGTAGTAGGTATACCTAACGTAGGCGCTACCTAAGGGAAGCATAAGCATGTTAGCTAGCGTATCAAAGTCGATTATGAAGACAATTTTTTGCAAATTTTCTTACACAAAATGTTACGTGGATTTTTTTATTTTGATTAATTCCTACATCTAGTAAAATATACCTAAATACTTTGTTTTTTAGATTCATTATTTAATCCCTATTTTTATCATTAGGTCGTACTTTAATAAGCGAGGGGTTCTCTAGCTCTGGCGACATGATGCAGAGTACATCCAGAAGACTGCACAATCGTAATAAGAGATATTATCACGGAGATCTTAGATTGAAAAATAAGTTCAAATTCCTTATCAAAATACAAAAATATGAATAGTTTTGATGCTTGTTTTATTTCGATCATTACTTAATTATTTGAATTGCCTACAGTTTACAATATATTAAGTACAGGAATGTCAGTTTATTCTGGGGCAGTTATTAGTAGTTGCAATCTTGTTTTTACAAGATTTGGGGGATTTGCTTGACTGACAGTCGCTGATACCTTATGCTAATAAGATCGAAAAGCGGTACACCGTCTCGGTTGGCGACCGTACATTTTTACAACGTACCTAAGTAGGTAGATGCAGTAGGTGTAGGTGTGTTAAAAACTACCTATTCAATGGACACCGCGGTCTTTAATAATAATTATTAACGTGGTTATCGTATATATATGGCATCGTACCGTCCGTCATATGCCACAAAATATACCGTCAATATGATGTCACATTGACTAGCTTAGATGTCAATTCGAAATAAACCACAACACAATTCACAGTGAATAATTTAATTATTTCAATCTAAACTACATAATGAACACTGAATCTAAAAGAAGGGTCTCAAAACAAGATAATCCGAAGGTTTCGCGTGAGAATCCTGTCGCAAGTTCTCCCGGCGGCACGCAATCCTACTGTACGATCTCTAAACGTGGAACAGTCTCTCCACAGAAGGAAGTAATTGCTCAGTTCTTTGATTCCATGATAGAAATCATAGTATGTTGCTGGATTATTGGTGATGATGAAGAGTCAAAGAATAGCGAAACGTACAGCGACACGTCCAGCGCCCACTCTGCAACAACGTCGAGCACAAATATCAAAACAATCGTTGGTAGTATAAAGCTTTTAATACCCTATTACAACAACAGTCTCCATTAAAACAGTCTTTTACATGAAAGTGTGCTAGAGCCCAGAACTGTTTTGCATTTGCTGAATCTAAATAAGTAGGTACTTACCTGCTACTAAATTAAATGTTTTATAGCAAAACCAAAGCTTGAGTTGAGTTCCCAGGTAAATAAGGATTTTAAAATTTCTACCTACATAAATACATGTTATAAGTACTTACATAACGCGCTACTCATTAGGTATCTACACCATCTTATGGTACCTTAAGTTACGTTTATAAAGAGCATTCCAAGGAGATGTACATATAATATAGAGATATTTAACCATGTTTCGTTGTGAAACAACTTACGTACCTACCAGTGACGAAGGCCGGTTCTCCTTTGTAGGAAAGCCCTAGCCTGTTTCATAGGTAGGGATTTAGATGAGGGTCTTCATCATATACAATAGGATAGAGGCAAGTGAAGCCGATAGGAATGGAGTTATATGAACCCCACGCCACTGGTACCCACTTAGTTACTACGTTTTTACTTTTAGATCTCTGAATCACAGCACACAAGCAGTTTGTCGCTGTCAAGCTTAAAAGGAACGATACATTTTGTAAACGATAATGTTTATGAAGGGGAGTTATTTAAGAACCGTATGCACGGGGACGGGTGTTTCCAATGGGCAGATGGCACAAAATATCGGGTAACTTTGCAAATATTTCCAGGAGTATGATTGTAATGGTAGGATGTGTTATACCTACTCTCAATAGTTATCTACTGTAAACCACCAGTGTAAAACCACATTCACTTGAATAAATGATTGATTGATTGGAGTAAATAGTAAATTGTTAGTTTTCTTCTACGAATAGGTCTCCTATAAAATTTACCAACCTATTAATAGGGGTTTCGTAAATGTTTGTAGGGTCAATTCAAAGATAATCGTATTACTGGAACCGGACTCATAGAATTTAAAGACAATACTTGGTACGAGGGTGAGTTCCTGAATAATGTTCGTCACGGCAAGGGACTGTACGTGGACTCAGGCAGACAATGGTCATACTTCGGTCATTGGAGCGGTGGGGCCAAAAACGGACAAGGAGTCATGTATTATACGAAAACATTTGAAAATTCGTACGATGGAGAATGGCGTGATGTAAGTTACAAAAAAGAATAAAAAAGAGGTACTTACTTAAATAAAAAAGTATAACGACTACTATCTACTAATATTAGGTACAAAGATGAATGATTTAGGTAATTATTACTTGTTTGTACTGAATAGGCTCCGAAACTACCAGTAGTTCTACCTACTCTATATATTCTGTGCCAGATTGATTTTAATGAAATTTGGCACAGAATATATAGACTATATCACATTTAATGACAGGCTACTTTATATCGTGACAAAATGTACGGAACTCGCGGAAAATCATCTTGCACGTGAGATGTCTAGTAAGGTAATTAGGTATAGATCTTAGCCTTTTGAAAACGAAAATGTGTCTATACACGTAACAAAGAAATTCTATTTATATATCAAGTTTTATATCAAACAGAATTTCTTTGTTACGTGGCCTAAAGTATAAGTTTATAATTTGGGAACCGTTATTACATAGGTTAGATATATGTATATACAACTAGTTACCTAATTATTATATTTTATCGTTACCTAATATATATTAGAATCGACGTCATGGATCCGGATTGCGGAGATATTTCCCGAACAGTGGCTACGATGGTAATTGGAATAATAACATTCGTGAGGGAAATGGTTTAATGCTATGGCCCAATTCCGGTGTAAGTAATTTTTTATAAAATTGTTTCAAGGTGTCTATATAACTATATAGACACCTTGAATATATACCTAATAATTGAATAAAGGTAGCCGGTAGGTAGAATAAAGGTATACAATGTACAACCTTTTGCCAAATTACTCATATTTTTTTAGATGTATGATGGAGAATGGAAGAATGGTTTGATGTGTGGCGACGGCAAATATATTTGGAGTTCTTTTAACAACGACTCTATGTCACTACCGGCTCTATGTGTGTACCGAGGTAGCTGGGAGGACGGTCTACGCAATGGACAAGGCGTTATTGATTTCGGCTTCGGAATGGGTTCATGTTATAGAGGACCATTTAAAAATAACAGAAAGAACGGTGCTGGACAACTAGTAACGAATAACGGACTAATATTGCAAGATATCTTGTTCATCGACGATAATATGAACACACTTAATAAAGACAACGAAATCACCCATGACAATGCGACGGAGAACAAGATAGTTCTGGAAATGTGTAATGAACTAGAGATCGAATATCATATACGGGAAACTTTTGAAACCAGAATCGAATTTCGAGATAACAAAATCATTAAAGAATATCTAGAAGCTAACTATAACATGACGAAGGAAAAAATCAGCGATACAATAAATAATGATGTTGTAACAGATTTTAATGACTTGATGGAATTTGAAATTAGCTCTTTGCGTAAATCGCTCATGTATTACCAAACACAGCTGAAGCGTATTTACAACTTCTACGCTACGGTCTGCAACGAGAAAGAAATCAACTTTGAGCCCGTCCTTATTAGACTGTACTTATGGCAAATGTATTATGACTGCAGAATTCATCACAAAGGATTGACTTTGTACGAAATTGACAATCTACTGTCCAGAAATGCAAATTGGCAAACAAAGCAGCCACACGATCCGTTTGAAGATATTTACTTTTGGCAATTCCTTCACAGTTTGATATCAGTAGCGACACATATTTACGCCAAAAAGTATATAACGAATAGAAAACCTAACACCGTCCTTGCAAGTGCTTTTAGACAGTTTATAGATGATGATGTCTTACCGCGAGTTGGCGAGAAAAGAGGTAACGAAATTTTACTAGATATTTCAACATTATATATTATGTACTAGCTTTTCCCCGCGACTTCGTCCGCGTGGAATAGTTACTTTGGGATATCGCTAAAATTTACCCGCGACTTCATTTACGTAGAAGAAGCGCTTCCACCTCACGACTGCCCGCCCGCTCCGCGCGCCTTACTATAGCGCGCATGATTATTTTATTACTGCGATATCTTCTAAAATACTCATTGAAATCAAATGATGTAAACGGCAAATTTCTTCTAGATTAAATGCTTGTAATGAATAACGTATTTACTTGGATAAGGATTAATATAATCTTTATGAAAACACCTTCACAAATAATGCTTACTTTTAGAACAAATTTGGTAAGTATAAAAAGGTTATAGTGAGCCAACCTAAAAAGATAGACATATACTGTCGCGGACTTTTTTTTAGAACTTTTAAAGGGGAACAATTCTGCCATACATCATTTTAGCGAAACTTTAACCGTTTCCGCAGCGTACGTAGCGAAAGCTCTCAAAAGGAAAAAAAGACCCCCGATTTTGTAACATTCTTGATTGGTACTCCGCTCGTATTGAGTTTAGCATGATGCTATATAGCCTAAAGCCTTCCTCGATAAGTGGACTATCCAACACAAAAAGAATTTTTCAATTCGTACCAGTAGTTCCTGAGATTAGTGCGTTCAAACAAACAAACAAACAAACAAACTCTTCAGCTTTATAATATTAGTATAGATTATAAATTATTCAATAGGTAAATTAGGTACTATAATAATCTTTATAATATCCTACTTATACTAATATAAATGTAAAAGTTTGTGTGGATGGATGGATGTATGGATGGATGTATGGATGGATGTTTGTTACTCTTTCACGCAAAAACTACTAAACGGATTTTGATGAAGTTTGAACTCTGGATTAATACATAGGCAACCTTTATCCCGAAAAAGTACAGTGTTCACGTGAGACACTGTATTTACGCGCGGAGACGCGGGCAAAAGCTAGTCTTATATATATTACTTGCAGGAAAGCTTGCAAATGGATATGGCAGAGTTATACCTCTTAAAATTCTGTATATACTTTATCTCGGCCTGGACAACCCGTGCTCGGTACAATCTATTATCTGTAGAATCCATAAAGGAGGTTTACCTACGAACACGGGTAGTACGGATATTCGAAACCTATTCAGAGGAAATAATGCTTACATTTATAATGATGAGGTGTCCTTTATATTCGGTTGGTACTAAATAATACCAATATTTAATTTTAAGGTCAATCAATATTTGGATCTTGTCGTACCTATAACGTATTATTTTATTTTAGTAACAAAAAATTTAAATATAATTTTTAGCAAACATAACTTTTGCGTAGATTTTAATATACAAATAAGATAATATTATAGTCATAGAGCTCGGATAATATCAGAAAAATTGTTTATAATCAGATACATTTGTAACCTACCTACCTACTTAAGCATAAATCATAATTTTTAGGGTTCCGTAATACTTAAGGAACCCTTATAGTTTCGCTCTGTCCGTCTGTCTGTCTGTCTGTCTGTCCGCGCCTCTAGCTCCTGTAATTATGAATATAAATTGATGAAATTTGGTGCAGTTATAGATTGTGTATAGATCACGGTTTCGGGATTATAAAAAAATAATAATTTTATATTTTAGGGGTGGCTCTCCATACATGTGAAGTGGGGATGAAAAATTTTTTTTCACTCTACCCCATCGTGTGGGGTATCGTAGAATAGGTCTTTTAAAATAAAGGCAAGGTTTCATACGTTACTTTTTTATAAAGTTGACCATTTTCGAGTAATCGGCCTCCAAAATAGTTTGTAAGTTGGTCCCCCCCCCTAGCATTTTTAAACTATAGGAGATAGAAACTTGCAAATTTCCATGCTAATAGATCATGCTAAAAACTCTTTAGGAAAATTATTGCAAACCAAATCGGACAGTAACTTTTGGAGTAATTAAAAAAAAAGCATATTACGCGTTTATAGTTACGGAACCCTCCTTAGACATGTCCTGACATGCTCTTGGTTAGGTTATTTGATTATTCGTAGTATCTGGTTCATCATTTATATTTTGATTTTTCAGATAATATTCATCCCTATGTTCTCGATCTGAGCATCGGTCCGCAGGGTTGGGATCTGTCGAGCTTCAACAACGTGCCCCCGAAGGAGATCATTAAAATATTCTCAAAAATATTCCCCCAAATAACTGATGCTAAGAAAGTTATGATTCTAGAGAAAGAGTTAACATTCTTTGAGTTTTTCGAAGCTTTCGTCACATTGGCAGAAGAGAGTGTAAAATTAGAAGAAATTGCAAATTTTAGTCTCGTATAGTAAGATTTTTACTGGACTAGTGAATACGGCAAATTTTGCTAAATATATTTATTTAATATTCTTAATTATAATAAAATTTATTAAACACAAATGTGCCGTTTTAAAAAATAGGGTTCCGACTTTCGTTTCTGTGAGTTCTATGCAAACGGAGTTGCGGGCACAATCTAGTAGGTATATTTGTTAGAACTAACCTCGTATTATAGAACTTAGGTAGTGATAAGGGCCGTACTGACTATCCAGCCTGCAAGCCTAAAGCTGCGGACATGTAGGAAAAAAAATATTTTTAAACAAAAAAATTTAAACCGGCAGCCAAAGTAAAAATGCACAAAAAGTATGTAATAAAACTTATTTTCTTTTGGATTCAGCTAAAATTTTAACTATTTCTCTACTCAATTTTCATAATATAAACGACAACCCGTATGTTCTTACCTCCTCCAAGGTACGGTATTGTACGGTGCGGTAGATGCTTATGAAAATAGTAGTGCCCACCCCTATTTTCATAAACGTCTGAGTACAATTGACACAGTCTTGACAATTTACAATTATAAATGTCGTAAATGAATACAAAACAATTAATGACTAATGTTGTTAGTCTTTTCTTGAAAAAAATTATTGATTAAAGTAAATACCGATTTCTTGATTAAAGAAAATTTACAAAGATACCGATATGGGAACAAAAATACCAATGTCCAAAAAACCACGCCAAATTTTATTTTCTAAGAATATCTACAACCCCAAAGTCAAAATACAACATTGGGAATATCAAATGCTTGCAGAAAAAAAGGATAATTATGTTTATCGCGATCTTCTTAGCAATCATGTGAGCACATACCGCCGGCTGGGTAATCAAGAAGATGAATTTGTTACTGAAACAAGACACATGCTTGAACAAATTTTAACGAAAAATAATTTTATTTATACTTTTAAGCCCATGAAGAACTGCAATTCCTATTCGAATAAGTAAGTCTATTTACTTATACCAAAATTCAACTGATCATGGTACCTAATACCTATACTCGCCTTTTTCGTGTCGATAGTACATAAACTGTAGCAGTAAGATACAGGGCGCTACGGTGCCGTAGCTATCTACAAACTACCGTAGCGCGCTACGCGCCGAAACACGTAGCAGGCTACTTCTTTTTTTTTTGTTTCCGGGGGGGAAAATGCATTACGCATACCACCCAGGCGCACGGGGCACCCGAGTGGTGATGTGGGACTCCCGTATAGGCTAATGAGACCCACGGTATACCCACTAAAAACCACCCCCCACCTTCCTCCTCCCCGCCCTGTGACGGGGCCACGGGAACGATAAACACATCCGCGACCCCGCCGGCGCCCCGCTCACAAGCGGCTCCATTCAAGGCCCGAAGGCCCCAGGCGCACCAGATGGTAAGGTGCGCCTCCCTCCTCGGCCTCCACCAGTACTGTAGCAGACTCCCCCGAGTCTGCTACTAGGAAGCCACGAATACCAGCCTCCACAACCGGTACCCGGTGGCAGATCTGAGCTATGGTTCTGCCACCGACCACACATCGGCCGCAGAGGATAGGGCAAGCGGTGCACCATAATACCAACTTGCCTCTTCCTCTGCGGCCCCACCAATGCCGTTAACATACGGTACGGCCCCGCCAGCTCGCAGGGAGGTAGGGAGAGTGGCACAACAACACCACGCCTTTCCCCCTGCGATCCCTCCACGGCTACAGAAGATAGGGAGTACCTACGGCGCACCGTAATACCGGCACTCCTCTTCTGCGGTCCCACCTCTAAGCGCGTCCGCAGCGGCCCTGGTTGCCTCTTCGCTTCACCGTGGGTGTCCAGTCCTTTGCACTTTCTGGACAGAGTCTAAGATCAGGGCGCTACGGTGCCGTAGCTATCTACAAACTCTGTAGCGGGCTACGCGCCGAAACACGTAGCAGGCTACGTCGTTCCTGCGTAGAGCCCCTTATTATGGGAAAACTTATCAGTAATGCATGCAGAGGCGAAGGCTGGTTGTTCTTCATATGAAAGCCCTAGCCTGTATAAATACCGGATTTGGAATAGGGCCTTCAAAAGTTAAGTGGTCAGGGAAGCCGATAGGAATGGAGTTATAGGAACCCCACGCCACTGAATGCATGTATGTATTTACTATGTGTGTACGCTTCACAATCTGGTCCCGTGACAAGTATCCGAAGAGCATGTACCTATTACAGGTACCAGACAGCGGGAAGTACAATATATATTTTAATACTTTTATACCATACACAATCCCCCTTACTAATAAACGCTGTATAAGCTTTGAATAGTTACACAGTGTTTTGTCTCCTTCTATCGAATTAAACATGTCACTTGTGTGATGTGAACAAAACACTGTATAATTATTCAAAGCTTATACAGCGTTTATTAGTAAGGGGGATTATATTTAAGATATTTATATCATTTTACACATCATATTTAATACACACCCATGACCCTGAACAGAGAACACTTTTTGTTCCTTTGGCAGGGTTCGGACCCACGAAATCCGGCTTAAACGCCAACGCGCTAACCACTGAGCCACAGCTAAGTCATCAAAATGTGATATAGTGCGATTCAAATGAGAATAGGATCGAGTCGGCGCCATATTGTTTCGAATTTAGACTGTTATGATAGTTACATTTATGTTTAGATTATTGATCACTATTTAACGTTTTTATATAAATTCGATGCAAGATTAATAATATTTATATTCACATAAGTTTTTCTGAAAATCGCACTTTTCAAGTGACATTTGACAGAAAAAGGTCATTGACGTTCCTATTCTCATTTGAAACGCGTTATACTACAATTACCTAAGAGTACAATATTATTATAAGATGGTTACAATAAGCAATTATTTTCTAATAACAATAATATTAACCCGACTTATTCTAATAACGTGTGTTTATTTTTATTGATAAAAATAATATGAATGTCTGTTTATACTCTTGAGCACAATTTTTATCATATAAGTAGGTACTCGATAATTTTATATAACTCATTAAGTAATAATAAAAATGAGAAACCACTATTTAAAAAATAGAAACTTACGGTTATTACTCAATGCTACAGTTGCTTTCTAGTGCTCGTGGGTATACACTGTATGTAGGTACCATGTAGGTGGAATCGTTACATCTGAAAATTGTATAAATTACAATAACATAATTACGTACAATAATTTTTTCTCATTAATAAATAGGTCGCCCGAGCGCACCAAAGCGCCTGAGTTGGAGTTCTGTACATCACCATACATCACGACTCACCAGGGCGAATACAGGAACCCGTATCCCACTGTCATGAAGCCGGTAAGCAGTCCATTTTTAATGAACTACGCATACTACAAATGACAAAATATCAGTAGCGATGAGTGCAATTAACACGATTCACGCCAGCTTCATGTTTAAGAGTACCTGGGAGACCGAGTTTTGCTCGGTGTTGCAGTAGAATGATAAAATAATTAAAAATATAAAAGAAATAATGAGAATCAAAAAAATATTTATCTTACCGGGATTTGAACCCACCACATTCCGAATTTCCTAACAATACAAAAATTACACATAGATAGCCTGCATACCAAGCTGCCAATCAGACTGAATCGAAATTATTGATATATTGTTGCACGACGAAATAAGAAACATATATTGCTAAGACAGCTAAATCTATTTTTTCTCCCTCAAAACTCCCTGCATACTAAATTTCATGGTAGATAGGTACCGATTATATAATATATTATACTAGACGTCTCGTTTAAAGTATGATCCATCAAAATCGAGACTTTATTTTGTGACGATATTTATTTTGTGTTCGTGTCATTCACTGTTTTGTATTTTTGCAAAATAATACAAGCAGTATTTATTATAGGTAGCAAATAGATAGACGGGTCGCGCTAGGCGTATTCGAGGTGGTAAGTGGAAAAAATTCTAAAGTCGCTGAATTTTTGTGTGTTGATAAAGTAGTCCCTGGGGAGCTTATCATTAAGTTTTGTGCCATTTCTGCCCACTGCGTTTTCAGCAATTCCATTTTTTGTGGTTGATTTTTTTATATGGCTATAAAAGTGGCAATATTGATTTAAAATTTAAAATATTAATGGTATCTTAACTGGGACAGCTTCCAGAGTATGGAGACTTAATTTGCGTCGTTTTCGTCCAGTAAAAAAAGACTTAGGGTCATTTTTTGAAAACAGTACCGGCAAAAATTCTAAAGTGTGATAAACGACTATTTTCTGTTTAAGACCACTAAAATAGGCCTAATTCCAAATTTTGTGCCACATTAAGCGACTGCGATTAGAGAAATTAAGTTTTTTAGTTTCCCTAAGCTAAAAGCGTTCCAAAAACACATAATCGTTAAATAAAGTTCACGTATTCAATATTATTAAGTCATAAAGAATCTATTTTCCAAGTTTGTGCCTTTTTCATGGAGGGTTTAAATAATAAAATGCAAAAATAATATTATTATAATATGCGGTCGAAGTATTGTGGAATATTCGCACTACAACATACACATTACACATGTACGTAAATGTGTGTGATAAAATGTCATTCATTCGACTACATTTCAAAATTTTTATATTTCGCATTTTACAGCGATTACAAAATTTAAACTTGCTTTTGCCCGCAACTTTGTTTGCGTAGCACGAATGACGAAGCTGAATGTAATTGTCGCCTGATTTTATACAATACATAAATGCACAATAAAATTTGATATCCGATAGGCTTCCACATGAAACTTCGGTTATCTAACACCAAAAAAATTACAATTTCAAATACCTAATTTTAGTTCTTGAAATTAGTCGTTTAACTGAATAGTCTCTTCAGCTACATCATATTTATTGTATATATAGTATTATTTAATAAAAAATAAATAAATTATTTCAACGCTTGAATTTTATACGTAGGTTGCTGAATACATGTTTCTAATACTCGTGGTTAAGGACTTATTTATTAGGTTATTAATTGATTGTAATAATTTATATAATTAAATACATTTTACAAACCAACAAAATAATATTTGTATATATTGTTATTCATCCCGTTGACAATTTTATATCTAGGGGCACGGCAGGGCCCTGCCAAGTCGAGCCTAGTGAAACATCAGAGCACTACGTACGAATGTGGACCGATCCTTGTACTGCTTTTCGATATATGTTTACTATGTTTAGCATTAATTTATAATAAGGTTAGTCTTATAAAATAATTGATTTATAATACCTAACGTTAGTATTAATTTAATTTGTAATTTTATTATAATTTTTAATTAGTATTATAAAAAGCATTAATTTGTGAAACTGGAAATAAAAGGATTTTTATTTTTGAATTTTTATTTATTTATTATTGCTTGTTAGTTTTATGTTAAAACTAGCTGATGCCCGCAGCTCCGCCCGCGTAGGTACAGTAAGTAGTATTAGAAGCTATGATTTTTTTATCTTTAAGTTATTTTGTTTTTTGTATAACTGACCTTTGAATTACATCAATTTTAAACTTTGCTTGCCTTTTTGGGAACACTCCTTGACTATTTTTTTTAAAGTCTTACGTTACGCAGCCACAGAAAAATTAACCACAAATAATCGAATTGCTGAAAAGGCAATAGGCAGACATGGCACAAAACTTAATTATTAACTCCCTAGGGACTACTCTATCAACTACATATAGGTACAGAAAAAATTCAGCAACATTAGAATTTTTCCACTTCCCACTAAAAAACAGCTAGCGCGATCCATCTAATGAGTCAAAATGCATAGCTTGAGCGTTTCATTACTTCATGAGCTTTTGTATAAGGCACACCCCACACTAGCAATATTCGAGCGTCGTCGTTGTGCCAGAACATTGTGTTCTCTAACAGAAAAGCTATGAACAGTGACTAAAATATTTTTTTATCTTAAGCCTATTTTCTACTTTACGAGTTTGTAAATTCAAGCTTTATAGAGTTAGAGAACGTAGAGTGGAGTCAGAAGGTTCTAGACGAGATCTGAAGACATTTTTTATTGGCGAGTCATAATATTATGGTCTCGTCTTGGCATCATTAAACATGAAATAAATTTAAAATTGAAATTATAAATTTCGCATTTAGAACATTATTACTTGTCAAGTTGTCACATAAATTGTCATTTCATTTTGTCGTATTAATATGAAACTTGGGCCCCTCCCCGCGTGGCGAGAGGCCCGCACCCCGTATTCGCCATTGATACATGATAAAAGTTGGTTTTTTACATTCTAATAAAAAATCCCGCGGATAAACATGGTTAAACTTATAGAAAGTGTTTTGTAACACCATAATCATCATATAGATATGAACTCTACTAGCTAAAAGTTTCATTAGTAGTTTTTATAGCGAGTTTGAGGAAAAAAAAAGGAATATCTTTATACGAAATTGCCGAATGTGGCACATCTTTCTTACAGACTCAGATATTAACACTCTGAACAGTTTTTTAAGATTTGTCAGACATTAGAATAGTTGTGGGCCTGGTGGGACCATGTTTTATATAGTAGCCGAATACCAGGAAACCCCTGGTTGGATACGACTCAAACTGCATATGTGCATCGGTTACTCTTTCCTTAATATCGTGAAAGTAAATTTTTTAGCTATAATTTACTTTTGGGCCAATATCCATGAAAGACACAAAAACCTAAATTGCTACAAACGCAGCCATCCAAAATGGCACAAAATCAAATTTTAGACTAAGAAGAAGGTCCGGAAACTATATGCAAAAAATAAAAGACTTTAGAATTTTTGCACCCTCAAAACTTATCCAGACCCGTCTATAGATACCTAATACATATATCTATGCCTAATACTACATGTCACTTAAGTAGTCTTCTACTAAACATACTTTATCTTTGTATCAGCATTCAGCACGATGCATAGATTAGCATGTCTCGAGTGCCCGAGACAAGAGACCCCTGAGATCATATCAAAGTGTTTTTTTGTGGTTGGTTAGTGGTTACCACTGTCGATCCTGGCTTCACTTGCAATTGCCCGCATTAAAAAAAAACATATTTTTAGCTACGAATGCCGTCAGTTCCGTTTCTGCTAAACCGAGAAATATGTTCGGATTTGACTCAAAATTACGGAACCGCGCCCCCTGCCGGTGAGTACCAGTTCCTGGACGCGCACACGCCCATACACCACATCCGAAGAATGAGGTTGTTCCGGTACCAATCCTTCAACCCCTATACATGTACCAGAGACTTTCCTTCCCTCGTGGCGCAGCTGTAGGAGAAATAAAATACTTGTTATTTACTTTATTGTTTTATTCAATTTCCTTAAAAATAAACATGCATATAATTGAACAAAGATTTCTAAACTATAATCGTAACGTAAACATTAAAATTATAAAATATATTCATTGATGTTTTGCAGACAAAACGCAAGACTCACAACTCAAGACAAATGTAACAAAAAGAAATTAAACAATAAAAAGTTACGAACTAAAACGACATAGCTAATTTGAAAAACAATGTAACCAAAATCTAAGTATAGAAACTTCAATGAAATAAATTATTCAAATTAGGTGAACACAAGAATTCAATAAATATAAATAATATTAAAGATTAAAAAAGAATATTAAAGATAAAAACATAGGTACCTAGTGTTACAAATAAACCCAAAACACACTTGTCACACCCAACCCTCTATAGGTATTTGTTTTTTAAAACGACGTGAGAAGGCATCACGTGTCGGGGTCAGCTCATACATAGACGCGACGCGACGCGGCGGTGTATTCTTAAAAAAGCTATTCAAAATTGAACTTTATTCACTACACAATAAGATACACGTTTCATTGCAAGACGGCGCCGCGCTACGGAGCCCGGTGCAGCAGTGTAATTCTCTAAGAACATTTTCAAATATCTCGACAGCTGAATCCGCGGCAAGTGTCAAATATCATATAAAAATTTGACAGATCACCGCGGATTCAGCTGTCGAGATTTGAAAATGTTCTTAGAGAATAGACAGGCAGCTCAAAATTCGAACTCTTGCCCGCCAGCCCGGTGCAGACCAAAATTCGAATAAGGATCAATTTGAATCGCTATCTAAAATATGAAGCGCTACGTCGCGTCTCGTTTGAACTAACACTTAGTATAACTACTGCACTGCTTCGTCGCTAGGGTAGGCTGACGTCGCTAGGGTCGTATATCTCACAAGTGCATTTTCTCTAGCCTAGTTGATAGTTAATGAATATGTAGGTAGACATTTTCCGTTGTAAATGACTAAACAGCTGCATAAGAATTTTACTAAACATGATGTCATATGAAACCCGTATACAAGATTTTAAAACATGAAGAAAGTAAGAAGAAAATATTTTAAAATATGAAGTCTTGATATTACATGTAATTTATACTGTAGCACCTCCCTGGACGTATCAACTTCAATAAAAACAGATTTTACAGTAATTAATGGAATTTGATTTATGTCTGAAACGGCCATTCATTTAATTTATAGTAAGATCTTAAATAAAAATATAAAAAGCTACTTACTAGGTTTAATCAGACAAAAGGAACGTTAATTCTCATATTTTATAGTGACTAACATAATATGTCTTTGTAGCCTAACATCGTAATATTACATACGTCGCCTCGCCTTACTTCACGCCACTAAGATTTAGATATGTATTTATGTTTACTACAGAAGAGTTAAAATCCTTGTTTAAGCTCATGATTTTATGTATGCATTTTTTTGAGAGACAGAGAGTACCAATTAAAAATAAAGCTACATTAATTTAAATCTTTTACTTAAATGTTTTAATTTCATTTTAATGTTAATCGTGTGAATAGTTAAAGATTGTATCTATAGCTAATTTTTCTGTATGTATTTACAATGTGTTGCAAGGTGTTGTGAAAACTAAGGCCGCTTTTAGGAATAATGATAAGTTTATAACAGTTTTTAATTATACAGTGGCTGAGCTTACACATGCTACAGCTCCGTCAAAATTCAATGAAGAACGAGGACAATTTTCCAAGAAAATAGAAATATGACACACTTGTAAGTTGTAACAACTTACTTTTGTGCATATGTCACCGTAAAATTGTAAAAACCGTTAGATTGTAATATTACTAGAGATATTATAATATGTCGACAGATTGTGAAATAAAAATTTCTCCGTACAAATTGTATGCATTATTTTTCGTTATAATTATATTGTTAGAAAAATAATGCGTACAATTGTACGGAGAAATTTTTATTTGACAATCTGTCGACATTTTATAATATCTCCAGTAATATTACAATCTAACGGTTTTTATAATTTTAGTGACGCATATAATACTGGTGTAGTCTGCATTGAATTTGGACAGAATATGGAGAACATGGCAAGCAAATATTATCGTCGATTTTAAGAACTATTAAAATATAACTGTAATATATTCGTGCTTTCAGTAACAAATAAGGCCAATAGAAATTCTATTTTTTGAGGAACTGTTCCAGAAAAAATAAAATTTATTTAGCCATTTTTTATAACCTTGTAACTTATTTTTATTTCGTTTGATTTAAAAAAATATAGCATAAGCAGTAAACGAAAGATCAATACAGATATATTATAATATTATATCTAAAACTTTTAAATATTACGAGTTGAACTGGGTACCCTGTTACTATTCATTTAAGTTTTTATTTATTATCATACAATAAACTAATCTATTATATTAAATCTGCCCTATGAATAATTCATTGTTTGTGCAAAATTTGTTTATAGGCAAAGTAGATTTGGGATATGTTACTTTCAACACTGTTTATTTTTGTACAATAACTATATATATAAAATCCATGAAGTAATAATGTTTTTGAATGTTGATCTCTTCCAAAAAAGCAGCTTTCAAATAAATTTAGAAAGCTTTAAAAATTCTGATTAAGATGGCCATGGTCACAAATGCATTTTTTGTAAATGCAGGCGATTTCAATGAACAGGCAATACTATTGCTTAACGAGTTTTATAATTATTTAGCCAGTCCTCTTATGATTTTTTTTGATAAATTGTGCTCTTTTTAAATTGATAAGATGGTGATTCATATTGATTATTATTAAATTATACATAACTACAATATATCATAATACATAACCATACTTTTTATATTATATCTACTGATAGACACTTTATTGAGGTAAAATTATACATATCAGCTAAATAGTAGGCCCAGAAAAAAATCCACAGTAAAGATAAAACTGGTTGTAGCTGTAATATATATTATGTATATATTTTGTGCTTTATTTTAAATTATGAAATGATAATAATAAATCAAAAAATTATTGAAGCGCTTACTGGAATGTTTTCTTGACCTAACTATTTAGGTAAAAAAAAAAACAGTTTGTTTATAAACAGTTTAAGAAAGAAATAAATATTTTATATTACAAATTACATGTAATAAACATGTACTAGGTTCAATATAATAAGTCTATTGTAGAAACATTGCAGCTATCTTACCGATATAATAACTGTATTTTATTTGGAATTGATAATACAGTATTAATGAGTACGCCTTCTCTTAAACCCTTTACCTTTTTTTGATTTTAGTTTATGTTTACGTGCTATGCTCCGACTGCCAGTGACTTCATCAGCTAGCATCCCAACAGTAGTGAGTTTTCTTCTTTTGTTTTTTTCAGCTTTTGTAACTGGTAATCTTGTAAGATAATTTTCCTCATACTCTGTTTTCTCCTGTTCATATTTTGATATTGAATGCTTCACATGGTTCCCGGTAGTAACCTCAGTTGGAGCTTCTGAATATTCGTCACGCAGCTCCCTCATTACACTCGAATTGAGGAATTGCTTTTTAGCTCTCTCTTTATTTTTCTGTTCACTACTTGTCCTAGAGAGACTTTCTTCAAAATGAACTGCTGCCAGTTTAGGAGGCACATAAATATTTGACTTGGCGGACTTCTCTTTCTGCTCCTGTTCCTCTTCAGACTGGTCGCTAGAGTCACCATCACTACCATTGATCTTACTGATGAGGTTATCAGGATTAGCCCGATATGACTGAGGATCGTCTTCTGACGTTACACCGACTACTGCTGTTTTGACAAGCTTGTCAATTTGATATTTTAGTTTAGAGTCAATTGGTCTGATCTTTTCGAGAACCGTGCGTATTTCAATCAAGCGGTCTATTGATGGATCCGATTCTATTTTTTCCCCAGAACATTTTCTTAAGACAATATATGTTAAATTAATCAAATAGCTCAATAACATTTGGTATTTCATTTCCAAGAAACTGAGGCCTTTGTCTGTAGAAACCTCGCCACTTTTAACGCGTACTAACATATTATCAACTAGCTGTGAGACTTGTTGAACATTCATGTTCATTTCTGTGAGTAATTTTACAGCCTGCGGCAAATCTGGATGTTCAACCTCATCTGTGGCCTAGAATATGTAATATTTAAGTTACAATTACATTTTATAGTGACGTTATGCAACACACCATTTAAAAATAAAAATAAGCAAAAAAACATACCTGAACCATGTTGGTTTTTCACGTTTATTTTTAACCTCAATCAATAGGGTACCAATGAACTAACAATACGCATAAGACCTGCGTTATGAATTTAACATAGGTTTAAAATATGTATGATTTGCGATAATCGAAAACGAGAAATAATATTGAAAAAAAACAATATCGCAATTTTCGCACAGACGCTTTCCTCAATCTCTCCTTTGACACGCGCTGTCATGTCACGAGTGAATTGTGATTTTTTTTTAATAATTCTTACTTTAGGCCATGAAGCATAGATACCAGGAGTCCGAACGGTATAGGCTTTTTAATAATAATGAGCTAGATGAGTGTAATTATTTTATAATGTATAAAAATCAAAAATAAAATCTAAAAAATATTACTGAAAGAATTTTTTCGATATCTCAAAAACTGAATTTTTTATTAATTTTTAAAGTTGGATGTTTTTAAAATCAGCGCGAGCTTGACCGCTCAACGCGTGACGTCATTTCGCCGGCTCTGACCGCCGCGGCAAGGAACTCGTGCAGTAATTTTGAAGTTTTATTGAAATTTTTGGAATTATGGTGATAAAATAACATATAGATATAATTGTATAACACCTTTATGTATAATACAACGGTTAGCACTCCAGAAAAATACTTTTTTCATGTGCCCAACGACAAAATCTGAGAAAATTAGTTGTGTAAAGTGTTGAAAAAAGTGTTATAGCTACAAAAATCAGTAGACATTTATTGCGAAGAATATTTTAATGTGAGTACTGAGTAGGTACCTAAATAAATACGAAACATCTACCTACATTTTTTTTTGCATTACTAAATGTTTAGTTTATAGAATATGCTCAGAATGAATTCAGTATTTTAGTGACAATGTATTTTAAACAATGGGTTTTACATAGAGAAATAAAACACGAGTCACGCAGATATGTTAGGTACCTACTTAAAAAATATATTTAATCTATTGAATGAAACTTAAAAGATGAAATAAGACAATACAAAAAACTCCCTACCTACTTTTTCCCCTCGCTTATAACTATGTTTATGGTGTAGTCACTTGTTTGAGATCTCGACAAAAAACTTTATGAACAAAATGTCATAGATTGACTATTATATTTTAGTATTTTTTAACCGACATCCAAAAATAAGGAGGCGGATATACGTTAGGGCTATATATGTATATAGCCCTAACGTATATATATATATATATATATACATATATATATATTAATTTCTCACCTTTTGAACTTTCCCTGAATTGATACAATTATTTTAAGATCAAAATCAGCCAAATCGGTCTAGCCGTTCTCGAGTTTTAGGGGCCATCCATAAATTACGTCAGACGAATTTCATGATTTTTGACCCCCTCCCCCGTCCTTGTCACATTTGTGAGACCCCCTCCCTCCCTAGCGTGACGTCACATTTTACAATTTTACATCTAGAAATAATTATTCAATTAAAACAGCAGTTCCGAAATTTGTTTAATTTGAATTGGTGGGACGGATGACCGACACGACTGTCGAGAGATTAGGCACAGGTCCAACTTTTATATGCCCATCTGACGCATGGATCGTCTTTCGATCGATCCCGTGGCCCGCCAAGGGTGGTATGGAGTGGAGTACCGCCGAGTTTTTATTGAGTAGGGGCTGCGCCCATTCACCATCTTTTCGGGTGCAGCAGAGTCTCACATACTCACGGGTAGGACCGCTATCCCCTAGTGGGATGCTGAAACGCATTTTCTCGGCGAAAAAAAAATAACTTATGTAATAAAAAAACAACATTATGATCTCTTAAACATCACTGGGGCTGGGGGGTCTCGACACTGGGGCAATAGCTATCATAATATCATATAGCTATTACTTATGATTACTATATTAACACTTAGATTAAAATAGATTTTGAAATGTGACGTCACGAAAATTAGGACCCCTCCGTTATTTATGGATGGCCCCTTATTTGAAATTGGCCCTTTTAGACTTTAGTCACTAAAGTGGAAACCTGATGATGGAATCCATGAGGAATCGAGGGAACTCCTCAAAATGTATAGGTACATCTTTAAGAATTTGGCCAATGTGAAGTAAATTAAGCATATCATACCAAAAAGTAAAATTTTGTGCCAAGGGTATACCCTAGATCCAAAAGCATTGAACAGAACTCAGTCTTTAAAGACACACGTTTGGAAATCGCGTAATAGGTTTTTCAAGTTACTTCAAAAGTTACTATCCGATTTCGCTTAAAATAATTTACCTAAAGAGTTTTTAGCATGATCTATTAGCATAGAAGCTTACAAGTTTCTATCTCTTATAATTTAGAAATTCTAAGGGAGGGGGGACCAACTTACAAACCACTGGAGGCTGATTACTCGAAAATAGTCGACTTTGTAAAAAAGTAATGTTAAAAGAAACCTTACCTAAATTCTAAAAGACCTATTCAACGATACCCCACAAATGGGGTAGAATGAAAAAATATTTCATCCCCCCTTCAGAGCTACCCCTAAAATATAAAATTATTATTATTTTATTATGCCAAACCTAAGATCTACACACAATCTATAACTGTACCAAATTTCATCCATCAATATTCATAATTACGGAAGTATAACAGACGGACGGACGGAGCGAGCGAAACTATAAGCGATCCTTGTGTGCCCTAAGTGGAGCCCTAAAAATGGAAAACATTATAATTTTGAAACAAAAAATGAAAACAGACTTCCAAAGTAAAAACGCACAAAAAAGTATGAAAAAAATCTTATTTTCTAAATAATTCCCTTTTTAAATTCGGCAAAAATTTTAATTATTTCTCTCATAGACGTATACTATCTCCAGTTAAATGGTCCCATTTTTGAGATTTTTGGGGCCATTTTGACATTTGAAGTATGGTGAAAACAAGATGGCTAACATTTGAAGTATTGTGAAAACCAAGATGGCGTAACTTTTACTTGATAAAGATTTGTTCTATCAAAATAATGTACTTCATAGCCCATTTTGAGTTTGAAATTTTTGATTTCTCTACTCGATTTTCATAATTTTGAAGTTGGTTGCCAACTTAAATGTGAGTTCTATAAAATATTGTTTTATCAGGATATTGTTTGGGCTGGCACAGATTAAAATTAAGAAGATTGAGTAGGGAAATAGTTAAAATTTTAGCCGAATTTAAAAGGAGAATTATTTTTAGAAAATAAAATTTAAATCATACTCTTTTGTGCGTTTTTACTTTGAAAGTTGGTATTAATTTTTTGTTTAAATTTAACAATTTTCCCTATTAAGTCATATTTATTATAATAATATATAAAAATGAATCGAAATGAACGAAGGTAAGTTTACAGAGCGCGTGTCAAAAACATACTGTATGCACATTGCATAGTTAGCTAGCTACGCACGGCGATGTGACGTCACAGCCATTACTCGACGGGCGCAATCAGTTTTCGCGCGTTCCCATATTGATTTGCTTATAAAAAACTCAATTTTCGTGATATCAACACAATTTTTTCACAGTTAGTCTTATTATTGCTTAAATTTTTTGTTAGGGCTGAAAAAGGGGAATAAATTTTGATTTACATCTTCCTCATTATGTACACAATAATAGGACCAGATCTTAGTTCTCTTTTCTGCCGCTAGGCGTGCGAGACCGACGGGTACCGAGTGTTGCCAATACTATTATTTATTACAATTATTTTTAAATTACCGTTAGGCAATTACCGTGTTCTACCTAATGTTCTACGGTATCTATTTTTCGAGAACAGTTTCTAAGAATTTCTTAAAACTTTTTTATATAATATGATTTCAATCTTTCCAGAGCTGTCAATAGCAACTTTAAACTTCCCGCGTAATTTCAAACGAGTGCACGTCGGACCGTCGCGCGCTCTACCGGCAAAAATCTGTCCCCGTAATTGAGACCATTATTTTAACATTACGTTCGGACTCCTTGTTATCTATACTTCGTGCTTTAGGCCATGAAGCATAGATACCAGGAGTCCGAACGGTATAGGCTTTTTAATAATAATTATGTACACAATAATAGGAATTAGGACTAGAGGTGAAAATTCCGGAAAGTTTCCGAAATTTTGGAAATTTTCGGGAAAGTTTCAGGAAGTTTACTTGAAAACTTCCTGAATATTTCCCCATGAGGAAGTTTTCAAAACTGATCATTTATCTATTACAAATAGTTGTTTTAAATGTAAATTACACTAATATTAGATAGTTTTTATAGTTTAGATTCAATTGAACACAATAAGCACGAACCTTGACTCAACGCCATCTATTGACACCAACATGTAGGTATTTGGTTATGTTTTATAAGGTCGTATTAAGTCTATGTTTTCTTTTTATTTAAAATTTAACTTATTGATCGTATAGTTCAGTGTACCTACCGTGCCTATGGCTCGCAGCGATTCAGTACGCGATTTCAATTTTTAAATACCTACACTATCTTTATCTTCTTATTATCTTCTATTATACGAGTATAAAGTAACAACGCCTGACTGATTCATCAACGCCGAAGCAAAACTACTGAAGCTAGAAACGTATATTTTTGACCGTGGCTTCCTTTTGTGACGTGTAGGTCCACTCAGAAGGAATTTTGCGAATTCATCCCTTAAAGGGGTAAAAAGGGGTATCAACGTTTGTATGTAACTTTTTTGTTTGTAATCAGATCTGTTTGGAATTTCGTGATGTTGTTCGTTGGCATAATTTACTAAAACTCTAATTAAATATTTTAGAAAATTCGATCTTTTAAGGGGTAAAAAGGGGTACTAAACTTTGTATGGGGAAAAAATATTAAATGAGCGTTTAGGCTTGGAACTTTGTAAATGGAGTCCTGAAAGAAATTAATAAACATGTGTTTATTTTTCGATATTCAACCCCAAAAAGGATGAACGGGGGTATGAATATCTTTTATTTTCATCAAACGCCGAGGCAAAACTATTGAAGCTAGAAACGTAATAATCGGACCGTAGCTTCCTTTTGAGACGCATAGGTCCATTAAGAAGGGATTTTGCGAAATTCACCCCCTAAAGGGGTAAAAACTGGTATCAACAATTGTATGTAACTTTTTTTTATGGTCAGATCTGTTTGAAATTTCGTGATGTTGCCCTTTGGCATGATTTGCTAAAACTCTAATTCAATATTTTCTAAAATTTTATCTCATAAGGGGTAAAAAGGGGTACTAAACTTTGTATGGGAAAATTATATTAAATGAGCATTTCGAGTTGGAAGTTTGTAAATGTAGTCCTCACATAAAAAATAAGCGCATGTTTCATGATTTTTCGATATTCAACCCCTAAAAAGATGAACGGGGATATGAATGTCTTTTTTTCAGAGTCAAACTTATGCTTGACCATTTTCCATATACATCTGTTGTATGTTTTTGGAATGGTCCTTTCAAGCTCTTTATTTTGATAACAAACACCTTCTGCAGTCAGGTAATAATATGCACAGACAGCCAAAATCGTTATCCTTTCTTTTGACTTCGCCGTAGTCGGGTATATAGGTTTTCGTTTCCATTTACTATTTCCACGCAAACAAAGTTGCGGGTACCAGCTAGTATTATATAAAGTAACAACGCCTGACTGATTCATCAACGCCGAGGTAAAACTATTGAAGCTAGAAACGTAAAATTTGGACCGTGGCTTCCTTTTGTGACGTATAGATCCCCTAAGAAGGGATTTTGCGAAATTCATCCCCCTAAAAGGATATAAACGTTTATATGTAACTTTTTTGTTTGTGGTCAGTTCTCTTTGAAATTTCGTGAGATTGTTCTTTGACATGATTACCTAAAACTCTAATTCAATATTTTCTAAAGTTCGAGCTTTTAATGGCTAAAAAGGGGTACTATACTCTGTATGGGGAAAACATATTAAATAAGCGTTTCAGCTTGAAACTTTGTAATCGTAGTCTTAAAGAAAATAAATAAACATGTGTTTCATGATTTTTCGATATTCAATCCCCAAAGGGTATGAATGAAATTTTTTTCATCAACGTCGAGGCAAAACTACTGAAGATAGAAACGTAATATTTGGACCATGGCTTCATTTGGCAGGGATTTTTGCGAAATTCACCCCAAAAGGGGTAAAAAGGGGGGTCAACATTTGTATGTAACTTTTTTGTTTGTGGTCTGATCTGTTTGGGATTTGGTGATATTGCTCTTTGGCATGATTTACTAAGACTAATTCAAAATTTTCTAAAATTCAATGTTTTTAGGGGTAAAAAGGGGTACTAAACTCTGTATGGGTAAGTTTTTGGAATGAGGCTTGGAACTTTGTCAATGTAGTCCTTAAAGAAAATAATTAGCACATGTTTCATAATTTTTCGATATTCAACCCCTAATGGGATGAACGGGGGTATGAATGTTTTTTTTTTAGAGTCAGACTCATACTTGACCATTTTACTATACCTGTGTTCTAGATTTTTGGAATGGTCTCTTTAAGCTCTTTATTTTGATACCAAACACCTTCTGCAGTCAGGAAATAATATACATAGACAGCCAAAATCATTATCCTTCCTTTTGCCTTCGCCGTAGTCGGGTAAAAAGGGTTTAATAAGGGGTAAAAATAATAAAATTATTGACTACATGAACTTACTCGTATATCTGGTTAAATTTGTCTTCATAATGAAATTATGTTATTTACTAAAATGATATACATAAATAATTATTTACTGAAATTATAATATAAAGCTATATTCTAAGGGTGAAATTGAAATCATTCGACAAACTTAGAGGGTGTGTTCAGACAATGAAACTGTCAGACGTAAATAGGACGTAAAACAATATATACCTAGTTACAACTTTTCATACTAAAGTCAATCAAGTGATCTGATCTAATCTGAATAGTAATTTATTATCATTATTAGTCGTGACGAGTCGGGGGTCGACGTAAAGACAAAATTTTTGGTGACGAATCGAAGGAGTGACGAGTCGGGGGTAACACTTGTATAGAGAGACACATTTTTATTTAATTTTTCCTTAGGTAAATTGTTTAGATTTTAGGTACAATCATCCCTGGTAAGTTATATAATATAATATTATTCATAAATATTCTAAAAGTCATATATTTTGAAAACTTCCAAATTTGGAAATTTTCAGGAAGTTTTCAGGAAGTATTCCTTAGAAAAGGAAACTTTCCGGGGAATTTTCATCTCTAATTAGGACCAGATCTTAGTTCTCTTTTCTGCCGCTAGGCGTGCGAGACCGACGAGTACCGAGTGTTGCCAATACTATTATACCGAGTGTTGCCAATACTATTATTTATTACAATTATTTTTAAATTACCGTTAGGCAATTACCGTGTTCTACGGTATCTATTTTTCGAGAACAGTTTCTAAGAATTTCCTAAAACTTTCATATAATAAGATTTCAATCTTTCCAGAGCTGTCAATAGCAACTTTAAACTTCCCGCGTAATTTCAAACGAGTGCATGTCGGACCGTCGCGCGCTCTACCGGCAAAAATCTGTCCCCGTAATTGAGACCATTATTTTAACATTACGTTCGGACTCCTTGTTATCTATACTTCGTGCTTTAGGCTTAAAAGTTGTTTCTCTAATGCACGGTTTAATCTAAGTAAGGTAGACCCTGTACATATAATATCTTAATCTAACGCGCAGCGCGCTCAAGTATAGCCCAATGTACCTACATATTACATAAACAAAAGTTCGGAATGATGGTTTTTAATTTCTATTTATTTTATTTAAGACTATAATGCTTTTTTATATTTGTAGATTTATTTCCTTCTTGAAAATTGATGCAACATATGTTTGTGACTTTTGCAAATACCTACAAAGTTTACGTTTACAGTAAGCTATTTGTAAGTCATTGACACGAAGTATAGATAACAAGGAGTCCGAACGTAATGTTAAAATAATGGTCTCAATTACGGGGACAGATTTTTGCCGGTAGAGCGCGCGACGGTCCGACGTGCACTCGTTTGAAATTACGCGGGAAGTTTAAAGTTGCTATTGACAGCTCTGGAAAGATTGAAATCTTATAAATAAAAGTTTTAGGAAATTCTTAGAAACTGTTCTCGAAAAATAGATACCGTAGAACACGGTAATTGCCTAACGGTAATTTAAAAATAATTGTAATAAATAATAGTATTGGCAACACTCGGTATAATAGTATTGGCAACACTCGGTACTTGTCGGTCTCGCACGCCTAGCGGCAGAAAAGAGAACTAAGATCTGGTCCTATTATTGTGTACATAATTATTATTAAAAAGCCTATACCGTTCGGACTCCTGGTATCTATGCTTCATGGTCATTGACATGGAGTTTTGCCGGGAATGTCAATCAGCAATGTTGTGTTTCTGTGTTATTTTTCTAAATTCCTGTTATTGTGTTTTTAATGTGTAATATTGGTGGAATATTAACCATTATTTATTAGTTGACGTGCACTACTTACAAAATGCGTGCTAAATTGGGTTTCCTGCCAAAACTTCCTAGGAAGTTTCAGTAAAGCGTCTACCACTTTACTGAATCGACTGACATGACTGATTGACTACTCTGACTATTTATTTGGACTTTGACAAGACTTTGGACTTGACGATTTAGAAATACGGTGACGAAAATTTGAACAAATATTATATTCTATTTCCCGCCTTTTATACTTGACACTGGCAAATGGTTATAAGCCGATGCCATATATAAATAAATAAATAAAAAAAAACAAATTGACATTTATGCATTTGTGTTTTGACTTTTGACATAAAGATAAAATATTCCAAATTGACAAAAAATCCGCAATCTCAAAAATGAATTCAACATAATTGCAAAAATTCTATTAATTATTATTTATACATTATAATATTTATTATTTGTGAATATGTTTTCAGTAAGTAGTTATAATTGAATCTAAGTCAATTGTTTATGTATTCGTATATTGTCAGTAACGACTGTTTAATGAAAATTTTCAGATACCACTGCAGTTGTTGATATATTTAGCAAGCCTTATTATTTTTTGTGACGGCTTTTACGTGCCCGGCGTGGCCCCAGTTGAATTTAAAAAGGGTCAGAGAATTGAAGTCAGAGCAGTTAAAATGACATCAATTCATACTCAGTTACCATATGAATACTATTCCTTGCCACTTTGCTTACCCAAGAACGGAACCATTTTATACAAATCAGAAAATTTGGGCGAAGTTCTGCGAGGTGATCGTATTGTTAACACTCCATATGAAGTTAACATGGCTGAAAATATTAAATGTAAACTTTTGTGCCATAAGAAAAATGAACCTATTAACTGGAGTGTAGAAGAATCTGAAAAAGTGGCCAGCCGTATTGAACATGAGTATTATGTGCATTTGTAAGTTATTTCAGACATTAATTTTTTTAGCAATAGCATAATACATCTTGAACTTTGACTTGAACTTTTTCCTTTATCTCAGAACAATGCAATGCAACACATGTAATTCCTTCAGTCATTAAAGCTTTCTATCCTCTGGCTTATGCTGCAAAGAATGCCATCATGCTATAAGTGTGTGTGTACCGTTGTAGTTTTTCATATAATAATGTCTGGCAATTTTTAGACATTGTATTATAAAATTAATTTCTAATAAATCTTATTCATCATCATGAAAATAATATTTCAGATTAATAGATAATTTACCTGTAGCTACAAGGATAATGAATTCTGAAACAGAAAGGACTATTGAACAAGGATATCGCTTGGGGTTCATGTCAAAAGGCAAAGCATACATTAATAATCATTTGAAATTTCTTTTGAAGTACCACAAGCACAGCCAGTAAGTATTTACCTTTTTCTACTTATAAACAATATTGAAGTATCAAATATAATATTTAAGATTATTTATTTGTTTACCATAAAGTAACTTCCAGGTCATTTTAAACGGAGACACTTCTAGTAGCACTGTAGTATATAATATTGTACTCATTTAAAGTAGTTATAACATGTTTCAAATGAGAATAATTCCTATTCTTCAATGACCTTTTTCTGTCAAATATGACTTGAAAAGTGTGATTTTCAGAAAAACTTAGTGCATATAAATATTAATAGTCTTGAATCGAATTTAAATAAAAACGTTAAATAGTAATCAATTATCTAAACATTAATTTAACTAACATAACAGTCTAAATTCGAAACAATATGGCACCAACTCGATCCTATTCTCATTTGAATTGCACTATATCATCTAGCATCTTCTAAGTGTTTGTTTCTTTCAGCGAATCATATAGAGTAGTAGGTTTTGAAGTTGAAACACATTCCGTGGAAAGAGATGAGTTGAAGTTTATAGATGAATCCTGTCAATTTCCATCTGAAGCCAAACCTCAATTAGTGAATGAAGAAACGGGCACCAAACTATTCTTTACTTATTCTATTGAGTGGGGAGAGTCTGACATAGAATGGGCTTCCAGATGGGATATTTACTTAGGAATGAAGAATGTTCAAATACACTGGTTCTCAATTATTAATTCTATTGTGGTGTTGTTCTTCTTATCGGGTAATGAAAATTTTTATTATCTTACATACAAGTATATTTTGCTGTATCAAATCGCATGCAGTTATGAATTTTATAATGTTTATTGCATTTCAGGTATATTAACAATGATTATGATAAGAACACTGAGACAAGATATCGCTAGATATAATTCGGATGAAAACATTGAGGATATGATCGAGGAAACGGGATGGAAATTGGTGCATGGTGATGTGTTTAGACCACCACCGAAAAGAATGTTATTTGCTGCTGTTATTGGTAGTGGTATTCAAGTATTTCTCATGGCCCTTATAACAATATGTAAGTATTTTAATGCATTACACTCTGGTTTCTATAAAGTTTATAATATAGAACTACAGTACAGGTCGCGCAACGGTTTATGAGCGCTCAGTGAAAGTGGAGGGGATCGTTCGTGCATGTGACCAATAGCAAAGAATATATATTATTAACGTACCAATAGCGTGTCGGCAGCCATGTTCGGCATGCGTTCGGCGCATCCACACCTCCCCGCCCGAGCCCGCTACCGCCAAACACACCCAAAAACTGACTTCTGCACATACCCCCTCTACTTTTGTCGAAAGCTCTTAATTCGTTGCGCGACCTATACGAAACTGTAAAAAGTTTAAATGTCAACAAGAAACATGCCTTAAATAAAAGTGCAGTGTGCTTCTTTGCTAGTTCCTTGTTTTTTGTGTCTTGTTTCAAGGTTGTTTGTTCTCTCAAAACAAATTTGAGAGTAGCATTTAAATTATACATTTTAAATACTAGCATATAATTGTAGCCTAATTTAAAAAATGGTTTCAGTTATTGCTATGCTGGGTATGCTGTCACCTGCCAGTAGAGGAGCACTAATGACCGCGGCTATTTTCCTGTATGTTTTCATGGGCCTCATAGCTGGATATTACTCAGCAAGATTGTACAATACCATGAAAGGCAAGAATTGGAAACAAGCTGCTTTTGCAACTGCAACTCTCTATCCAGCTGTAGTGTTTGGGACTTGCTTCTTCTTAAACTTCTTTATATTGGGAAAACATTCCAGTGGGGCTGTTCCATTTTCAACCATGATGGCTCTATTATGCCTTTGGTTTTGCATTTCTTTGCCTTTGGTATACATGGGTTATTACTTTGGATGTCGTAAACAACCTTTCCAACACCCAGTTCGCACAAATTTCATCCCTAGAAAAGTACCTGAGCAAGTGTGGTATATGAATACTTTTATATGGTGAGTCTCTAAAGGATATACTTTGTAGTCTGTACCTAAATACTACAATGAATTAAATACTGCAATTTACTCGTAACATACTTTAATTCTGTTTTTCTTTCAGCATTTTAATGGCTGGCATATTGCCCTTTGGTGCTGTCTTTATAGAATTATTCTTCATTTTTAATGCACTGTGGGAAAATCAATTTTACTACCTATTTGGATTCCTATTCCTGGTATTTTGTATACTAGTTGTGTCAGTATCACAGATTTCTATTGTCATGGTGTACTTCCAACTTTGTGGAGAGGTGAGTACCAAACTTTTTAAGAAACAGTATTTTGACAAAAATCAAAATAGTTTAATTACCCTTCCTGTTGGCTAATCGCTGTGGTCCGGTAAAAACAGCTGTTAGAAGGTGTGAATTACGTGCCTTGGAAGAAGTTTAATATGTCCCCATGTAAATTTCTGTTGTCAGTTTGATTTAACCCTATAGCTAGCCACACACACACACAATATTATTGACACAATAAATTTGTTAATGCTAGTCAACACATACAAAAATGACGGCAAATATGAAATATGGCCTGCAAATATGACAATATAGTATTGTCAAAATGAGCAATGAGCATTATTGTCAATAATATTACATATTAAGTGCTGCTACCCATAGGATAGGTTTGATTGCCAATTGTCAATCAAACCTATCCTATGGGTAGCAGTATAATTATATGGAAATTTTAAAGTATAGCTATACAAAATAAGCTCTATTTGAAGTAAATTGTACAGATTTAAACTTAAGTCACTAATAACTTAGTTTTCCTACAGGACTACCACTGGTGGTGGAAGAGTTTTATTGTATCTGGAGGTTCTGCTGTGTACATCTTGATATACTCCGTGTTTTATTTTTTCACTAAATTGGAGATAACGGAGTTTATACCAACATTGCTGTATATTGGATATACAGGTATTTTTTTTATTATAGTTATTATAAAGAATATACTAAACAAAATTTGTAGGAATAAAATATTTAGTGGGACATTATGTACCAAAACATATTTTGAGTGATGATATGTATCTATATAATTATCTATATTAAATTATTTATTATGTTTAATCTTATATGTAATAGAATTAATATTTTCTGTAATGATAGAAGATAGAAAATATGTTGTTTCAGGTCTCATGGTTCTCACATTTTGGCTCCTAACTGGAACAATTGGATTCTTTGCAGCATACACATTTATCAAAAAAATTTATGCAGCTGTAAAGATTGACTAATTGCTAAAATTTAAGTATGCTTCTGGTTATGTTTTTATGAGTGGCTTGAGTGAAGTAATATTAGGTTATGTGTAAATAGAATAATAATAATCATTTGAAAAATAATTATCAAATCTCGATAGGGTAATGTTGACTTTTTTGTCATTTATTTAATTAAATATAATTTTTATAAACTGTTCTTATATTTTTTTTACCTAAGTATATGTTCTCTAATTCATAATTTGCAAAACAATTAAAATGGAATCAAACTACATAATAAGGTATTTTCAAGCAAATACATTAGTAAATACCTTTTCAGAGGTAAATCAATGAAAGATACACAAGGTTATGGTTTTAGAAACAGTATAGTATAAAATAAATTAAGGATCAAAATAGAGAGTAATAATGGGCCCAAAAATGACTAAGTCTTACAACTGAATAAAACATATATTTTAAGTGCATGTGACACTTGATATCACAGGTCTAATAAAATCATAAAAACATAACACTTAATCATCCCAGTTCACTTGATGACAGTCGTGCCAAACAAATGTGCCCTTCTGTGACTGCGGTGCCTCCAGAGCCAAGTACAATGGGGCTCGGGCACCACGCTCCGTTGAAAAGTCACCCATTCCTTTTGTCATATCACTTTTAACAAAACCAGGATGCACACAGTTTATAGATATGTCTTTACCCTGTTCAGTAAATTGTCTCTGTTGTACGAATGTTAGAGCAGACAGTGCCACTTTTGACACTTTATAATCACCGAATGATCCAGCGAATGAAACAAAGGAGTTCTTTCCACTTTTAGCTGCATGCAAGAAGTCTTCGACAAAGTCAAGTATTTCCTTGACAGTTAAATTATCTTTCGCCAGAGTATCCAACCATATCTGTTTCCGTATATTGGACAGAAGACCCCAGTCACTGCTGATGTTTATGATACGAGCATCATTGTGAAGCAATGGATACATTATCTTTGAAATAGTAAGTAAACTGTAAAAATTTGTATCTATAAGCTTCTTCGCATCTTCGTAACTTGAAACGGATTTATCAAAGTCAAGAATACCTGCATTGTTTACTAAAATATTGATTCCCGAATAGTGAGTAGAAATATAAGAAGAAAATTTTTGTATACTAGCCTCACTCGTAACATCTAGTAAATGGAAATGTGGTCTAAAACCTAAGGCTTCCAGCTTTTTGATCGCTTGTTGTCCTCTTTCTTCGTTTCTAGCTGTGAGGTATACGGCACCATCGAACCCTTTACACAATCCTTTTACTATTTCGAATCCTATCCCCTTGTTACCGCCAGTCACAACAGCTACTTTGGTTTCCATTTTGTTGTATTATATAAATTTAACGTGGTAATAAACTACGTTTTAAAAATAAATAATCTATCAATTTTAATATCAAGTACCATTTACCAATGACATTTCACCGGTTTAGGCTGACAGCGAATGTCAAAATGTATGTAAATGTCAAAATCATGTTTTTTTTTAAAATCCGTATAGCATGATATAGCCTAAAACTATTGCCAGTGTCAAGTTAAAACAGTAATTGGAGTAGCGAGCAAATTTTCCTAGTGGCGGATTTCGGAACTATGTTATGACTGATATTTCTATCTGGCTGTATTTGTGTGTTGGTGTAAAAGAACGAAAATCTGTGGAAGTTGTAAGGCTTACAAACTTCTGGTGTATTTGAATATTATCCACATAAAGTGGAATGTTATCTGGACACATCGAAACCAGAAAGAAAATTTTTGTAACTTCTTGTCAGTTACTGACGAAAAGTAGATACTGTACCTATCTGCTGTAGGAACAATATGAAAAGTTATAGAATAGAATAGAACACTCTTCATTTGCACACCGTAAAACATACACATTACATGATTACAACACAAAGGAACTGTACAAAGAGCGGCTTTACAGACTACAGTGTACACTTGTAGTTCCTTTCTTTTTTATAACGTTTGTGGTCATTTTAAAATAATATTTATAGCGCAGTGTCTTTTATATTCTTGAAGAATTACAAATTATTTTTAAAATCATTTAAAATCGTACGTCTAACCGTACTTTTATCAGTCATACGTTAGTTCTGCGATTTTCCGCTAGGGAATTTGCTCACCGCCAATAAAGAGACCAGTAGGACATCTAAGTGCGCTAGTAGAGCTGCTATTTACCTACTTTTTTGCCGGCGCAAGGGCTGTCGCCTGTCACGTCCATTTTTGGTAATATATATTTTTAACTTCCCGCAAAGAAATGGCAAAGAAAGTGTGGCGGACCAATCAGCGCACAGTCCTGAATCGCGCTATCGAAGTTTCTGAGCTCGGAAAGTATATATACGACAGCTGAAATGATTACAAGTGGGCTTCGGCCTGACTGAGCATACCATCTCGCTCGGTCGGAAATCTCCCTTTAGGGCCTGCCACCACTTTTCCCACAATCTGTATAGATATAGGACAATAGATAGACGTACATACCTACTTAATAAAGCCACATATAGCGAAATAAGCAATCGACCGCGTGGTCCCACGGCCCACCCCACGTCGCTTGAACAAAATGTGACAAGTCTATTATAGGTAGGTATAGGTAGGTACTTGCCGCGTTTTGTAGGTACTTAAAGTAAAAAAATTGTGTAGGCCCCAAACATGACGTGTCACGTGGCTGTGATAAATATCGTGGAATATTAAAGAACTATGTAAACAATTATTGACAGTCACCGACAGTAACATGCAAAGTAACATGAATTAAGAAATCATGTACCTACCATTATCTAATAATTTCGATAATGTTATCTAATAGCCCAAGAGCTACTAGGAAATTTAGAGTAGGTATTTGAGGCAAGCTGAAACCTTGTCCTGTACTTCTCCTATTGTAGGTACCTCAACACGAGAATGCAGGTTTGGCTGGTCAGAAGCGGTACTTAGCCAAAATACAAATTTTTGAAAAGTGCGTTTTTAATGCCCAAAAACATGTTTGAGGCACTTTGAAATTTTGATATACTGTTAAGTGGGCATTTTCCAAAAAAAGTGTACCCCTGGTTTTTAGGCTGTCGCACGTCTTTGAACTTTAATTACAACAATATGGATAAACTATATAGGTTAATTTTTTCAAAAGATGAATAAGATATAATAAACATTTACACAAATACGCGATATTAGTGCTAAGTTCTCTCAATAATTAATTATTAATATTTTAATTTCACGGGAGAGCTGTTTTTGGCCTGTCCCACAGCATGTTGCTTCAATAAAAATGGAAATCACTAAAAATATTCTGTAGAAGCACGCGTTAAAGTTTAAATGTGCGTAAAAAATAGTTTATTTTCTTCTTAGTAAATATAATATATCTTAAAAATAACTTAATTTACTGCCCAAAAATACAATCTTTAAAAATATTCGAAATTCGAGACCCGCCTGACACGTAAGTTTGGTGACGGTTTTTTTCTATCTAAAATTATACCAAAATACTTAATAGTTTGCTTATTGGCAAAATATAAAACCAAAAAATACAAGCCGCCATTTAAAATTTGCCAGTTGGCCTGAAACGCTCTGAGGAGAGGGTGTTTTTGTGGTGACGACGAACGGTTCGTTTTTTTTTGTCAGGTGAGATGCTTTTACGTAATAAATAACATATCTTTTGTCTTGCAACCGTTTTCTAATTAATCAAATGTTATTCAGCACAGTGTTTACACTTAATTACTTTTGACTAGTTAACTAAATGTATCCAAGATACTGTTTTAACAAAACATTGGCCGAAAAAGTGACGTCAGTTTGATGACATTTTGTCTCGTCACATATAGGCGTGACTATGAAAGTCACCAAACTGACGCATAAAGCTAGGGCTACATATGCACATTAAATTAATAGTATGGAAATGTAAATATAAAATTTATTTATATATACATATATTATTAATTAAAACATAATATTATTATAATAAATATTAAATATATAATACCTATACCTATGTAGCCTATACCTGTATACCTATAGTTCATTGTTCATTAATAAGTACGTTTTATATTTTCAGATTTATTTTTAAAACAAAATATAGATTACACTATGCCACTAAGTGGCGCCGAAAGAAATCGACGATATAAGGAGAAGTTGAAAAAAGAACGACCAGAAGAATTTGAAAGACAAAGACGGAAAAATTTAGAAAAAGTTAAGTCAAAGAAGAACAAAATTTTTGAATTAACGCCTGAAGAGGCCGAAAAAAGAAGAGAAAAATGGAGAAATGATAAAAAAAAAAGTAGAATTAAACAAAAAAGAAACAAAGAGCGTATGAAAAATGACAATTCTATAATTGGGCCTAGTACAACACTACAAGAAAATAACTTAGGTACAGGTTTTTTCTGACAGTAACAAAAAGCTGCAAAAGCGTTGTAAAATATGGAAAATGAAATGCAAAACTAGGGACAAGAATATCGAAATAATGAAACTGAATGTTCAAGTTTATCGTAAGCGGTACGAAAGGTATAAAATTAGAACTGAAAAAGAGATTGCTGAACTAAAGCTGCAGATATTAAAATTACAAGCAAGAGGTGAAGTACTTGAAAATACCCTGAAAACTACATATCAAAAATGTTTGAGTGTCAAAGAAAAGAAAACCTTGAAGCAATTGGTAGCTAATTCAAAAAACAAGAGAATGGTGTCTTCAATACTTGGACTGAAAGGAATGCAGCTACATCAGGTGATTACAAGCCAAATAAATGAATCGTGTTCTATAAAATATAAAGACCTCAGCTGCTTCTGCGGTGATCTGAGGGGGGGTGTTCTTGTTTTTCTCCAAAAAAACATTCTTTGGTTTCTAGTCCTGGCAATGTCGAATTGAACGAAATCGTCCCTTCTACTTCAGCTAACGCCGACTTGAATGAAATCGTCCCTTCTGCTTTAGCTAAAAGCGACTTGAACGAAATTGTCCCTTCTACTTCAGCCAACGCCGACTTGAATGAAATCGTCTCTTTTACTTCACCTAAAGCCGACTTGAACGAAATCTTTCCTTCTACTTCAGCCAACGCCGACTTGAATGAAATCGTCCCTTTTACTTCACCTAAAGCTGACTTGAACGAAATCTTTCCTTCTACTTCAGCCAACGCCGACTTGAATGAAATCGTCCCTTTTACTTCACCTAAAGCCGACTTGAACGAAATCTTTCCTTCTACTTCAGCCAACGCCGACTTGAATGAAATCGTCCCTTTTACTTCACCTAAAGCCGACTTGAACGAAATCTTTCCTTCTACTTCAGCCAACGCCGACTTGAATGAAATCGTCCCATTTACTTCACCTTAAGCCGACTTGAACGAAATCTTTCCTTCTACTTCAGCCAACGTCGACTTGAATGAAATCGTCCCATCAAATTCGAGCAAAAATGATACCTGTAAAGGATTTTTCAGTTATGTCGTCGATCCGAAGAGAACTAAACTTATACACAGAAATAAATCTAAGCCTATTATAAAAACAATTATCGAACCTGAAAAGACTGAGAAACAAAAATTTGTTATAGTCGAGAATGTGAGACTTACAGACTTGGAATCAGCAAGAAATCTATCTTCTGTAAAACGAGGTGTTTCCCAAATCCAATGGAAAACTATTAACAATAATACTAAATTACTATCAAAAGCTAATGTTTTACAATGTCACAGATGTTTTTCTGTTATCAAAGGCCTAAAAGGAAAATGTAGAATTTGCAAGTACTGGTTTTGTTTTGAATGCGTATCGGGTGCAAATTCTGAATATATTTGCCAATCGTGTTTGCAAGGTAAAATCATATAAAAGATATCGTGCTAGATATTTTGAGGTTTTAGACAATATGTTTAAAATCCTTTTTGTTTGTTTCAGGTTGATTTAAAATTGATATCAAACATACGAATCTTTAAACCAAAAAATGGTAATCGTTCACGACGTAGATAAAGTACTTACAAAAAATGACTTCGAGCACTTTTATATTGACGAAGCGAATGGCCTTGGCCCACAACTCATTTCATTCTCATGGATATGTGTTTCAAATGTCGACAAGAGGTTAATCAATTAATAAGACCACAACATTTAATCAAAATCATGAATAAATCTGATATCTGGATTTTGTTTCAAAGTTCATATTTTTGGTGCCCTCGCTGCTATACGTGTGTCTATGACCATTATCCCGCAGACGAGTGTGAATTATGTACCTGTGGTTAATAATCTTATTTATACATAAGAATTTTAATTCACAAACACGTATAATATGTCAACAAATATGAATTTAATGGTTTGCCTGCGGAAGGTGTTACATAAATTTTTAATTTAACTCATTTTACTTCTTTTTTTTTTCATCACCTTCATTGGTTTAATAGGGTTTTTCTATTTGTCTCTTTCTGTTTCTTTGTATTTAAGCCTGTCTCTTTCTATTAATGTCTCTTTCTATTTAAGCTCATATGGTGATGATGATGAAAAAAATAAAATAAAATGAGTTTAATTAAAAATAGCTATGAACTCTTTTTGATAGGTAAGCCATTATATTCATAGTTGTTGACAAATCATACGTGATATAATAATGTATTATGTTACATCCAGTTATCATCCCGGTGAAGGTCCGCTCTTTGACGTAATCTATTAGTATTATTTTTTGAGACTGATTTAGATTTTTATAAATGAATGTTGATCATTATGTTCGATGGTAGAATTTATTTTTTTAAGAAGTGAGATGTTTTGAGACTGATTAAGATTTTTTAAATGAATGTTGATGATTATGTTTTGATAGCAGAATTTATTTTTTTAAGAAGTGAGATGTTTATTTTTTACCTTTTTTGCCATCTGTTTGAGATTCTAGTGCAAACTGTTTGAGACTAAGCCTTAGGCATCTTATTTAATACTTAAGTATAGCGTGTTTAAAAAACAATGATTATTTTTATAAGGAGGCTATTTTGTTAAGATTGTGTTATTAAATGGGCCGAGTTAGTTTAAAAGGGACTTGCAAGATGATCATTGTGTTGCATTAACCGTTACTTAACCTTCTAACCAGAAAGTATCAAAAGATATACATAAATATCTTTAAATAGATAATCAGTGAATTACTTAATCTTGTTCCTAAGAAGTAATTTTTTTGTTACCATTATAGTATTTGTAGATACTGAAAACTAAATAGTATGTAAGATTTTTATGTATGTGAGACTGATTATATAAGAATATATGTTTCTCATAGGCAAATCGTTTAACTTGCATAACATTTGCGCGGTAAGAAGAAATCGTAGGATGTTGAGAAATGAGATGAGCAGGAGTGAGAGACGTGCGCGAAGCTACAGACAGATGCTGCTCAGGAGATAGTACGAGTTAAACGGTTTGCCTCTGGTTACAATAATTAAAAAATTATCGTCGTTTGTCGCAATAAAAATTGTAAAATTAATTTTATAAAAGATATTATAAATATACAGGAATCTGAGACTGATTAGATAAAAAGCATAAAAATTGAGCAAAAAGGGTAAAAATAACCGAAAATATATTATAAACGCCTACTAGTTCATATAGGTACTTAAAGTATTTTTAGTTTTGCGTGTTTTTTAAAAAAAATGTCTATAAACGTTCATCAAGAAATAAATAAATAAATATGTTAAATTACTTCGACTTTTATTACTATGTGTAACCTCAGCTTTACTTTGTGAACCTTGATTGTCGCACTTAGCGAAGAGCATAAAAACATAATTATAGACATATTTCTTAAAGTATTTTGATAAAAAATACATAAAAATATTCAAATTAGTTAAACTTTGACCATATTTATTAAATAAACTTCAAATATACGGTCTGCTTTTAGAAATAATAGAAAAATAAAGTTTGTTTTGGCACGACTTGTCACCAAATCGAACTCGAAATGTCTCGTGTAATAATGTGTTCCAATTATAAACATTACTCTTAGTATTTTCTAATAGCTTGTTTTGTCTGTCAACGATTAAAAGATAACAACTGGTAAACAAACAAAATTTGAAACCATTAAAGCATTTTAAAAAAGTCTCCAAACTGACCATTAAATCACTACCTCAGTCACTATTTTAACATTTTTTGATAAAAAGCAATAATCTTTTACTGTATTTTATATATTTTCTTATTCTTAAGACTTTAAAGAATTTATAGAAACCATAAAATTAATTTAAAACTACACTTAAAAAAAATCTCGGTTTTTGAACAGGGTACACTTTTTTGTAAAAATGCCCTAGTATTTTAGAGTGTTTTTGAAAAGTGCATTTTTAATGCCCAAAAACATGTTTGAGGCACTTTGAAATTTTGATATACTGTTAGAGTTTGGGGAAAAAAGCCAAGTAACTCGGTCGGAACTTTAACCTATACTAGCAAGGTCAGTTTAAAAGTAAATAGAAAAAAAGGTTAAAAAAAGGTGTTTGAGGCACCTTGAAATTTTAGGGTATTATTTATCTATTATCTAAAAAAAAATACTGTAAAAAATACAGATCATTTTAGTGCAACTTTTCACCTGCCATGTGACTTAGAAAATCGAGAAAATCTGGCTTTCGATTTATGATTTTCTAACATCTATCGGTCATTTTATTAACTGCAATATAGTTATCAACGGAAATGCGACATCTAGGAAACCCTCAAAGAATTACGTGGTCAAATAATAAAATCGCGTAGGGTCAGGAATCCCAACCTGACCTTACCTATTGTGCAATAAAGCAAAATAAAGTCATAATAATATATCATAGGCTTAAGGCATATATATCATAATATTGAACTTGCTCTCATTTCACATTAATGTTTTTGATAGGTTTTAGTCCACTGAAGTTTTGCAAAGTAGCCAAGTCTGTAGAGTGCAGGCACTTAAGTAAGTATGATACCTACTTATTAATGCTTTAGTTTTGAATCTCATTAGGGATTTTTAAAATGCACTTGCAGTACTTTGTATGGATTCCAATTCCTTGTAACCTAGTTACCAGTAAGTAGCATTAGAAAATCGTGAGCGTACCTACGACGCAGTATGCTGTCGGTAATCGGTATGTAAATGCTGGCTGGTTGAAACCTTACTATGGCTGAGTTATCATTTCTGATATACACGCTATAAGTACTTGGGTTAAGAGAAGGTTACACATTTACACAGTTTCAAATTATTTCTATTGACTTAGATCGTAAGAATTCATTCAGAGGTGAATTCAGTAATGCCTACACTGCTATTTACTGTAGTTTATAACGACTTACCGAACTAATGAGGCGTCTTACATTAAAGATGTGTTGATTGTATAATCCGCCGTATAACATTAGGTACGGCTAGCTGTTATAAAAATGCCCTATTTTTGAAATCCGGCGATTTAACGACTAGCCGGATTATCATTTCGATACGTTCTTTATTATGGTAGGCCACAGCCCAGCCCCATGGGTTGCCCACGTTTTGCCACATCGTACTACATAATGTTTAAATTGTAGAGTGGCCATACTTAGGTACCTACTTACTTACAAATTAAAACAATGTTTTTAAATGAAAATAAGAATAAGCTCTAACAGATATTTTATCTTACGATACTCCTTAGGACAGGATTTCCCAACCTTTTTAGGGCGTCCGCCCCTGGGACTATCCTACTACTACCTATTATAAATGAAAGTTTGTGAGGTTGGATGCACCCCTGTGAGTTGGGACTATCCTACTCCTATTATAATTGTGAAAGTTTGTGAGGATGTATGCACCCCTGGGAGTTGGGACTATCCTACTCCTATTATAATTGTGAAAGTGTGTGAGGATGGATAGATGGATTAATAGATAGATGTTTGTTCTCTCTTCCATGCAGAAACTACGATATGGTAGTAGCAACACATTCAGTGCCACTAACACGCCTAGCGTGTCCACACTAATCTTTATATCCATGCCGCGAGCACGCCGGGCGTGCTCTCCGTTTTTCATCAATATCTCAATGATAACACAGTGTTTTTCACCGAAATGCTCAGAGCATAAACTTTGTGCCGTAAGCTAATGAATTCTTAAGTGGTTTCGTGATCTAATATTTTTTTCATGTTATCGAAAATAATTTATTATGTAATGCCGCGAACATGCCAGGCGTGTTCATCTACACGCGTTCTCAAGCTTTTATATTGTTTGGTCAATTTACTAAATTTATAATACGAATAATAAAATATAATGTTTTTTTTAATAATTTGAACAAGAAAGATAAAATAAATTACATAAAACATTTACCTTTAATTCATCTGTAGAAGACAAAACACTGCCCGGTATCTATACTACATATATGTATATGTAGTATTATAAAGCTGAAGAGTTTGTTTGGTTGAACGTTTCAGTCGTAACGGTAAGTTTTTCGTTAAAAACAGAACAGATCTATTTTGTACAGGACAAAATTTCCCATCTTTTTTATACCAAACTTTTCCCCCTTTTTTGTATATTTTTCCGATATATTCAGGTAAAAAACCAAATTCTTTCTTTTTGTAAAGCATCTCAAAATTTTTTGGAGATACGAAAATTTGATTTGATTTGATTTGAACCAACTTTGATGCAAAAATTTTTTTGCGTATCTCCAAAATATGAGTTATCGGCTCACCTTCTACTTTTGGACGTTTATTTTGGTGGGGGACTATCTGCTTGCGTCACATCATTATCATATTCCCCTGTTTCCACTCATATTTTCTATTCTCTAAAAAAATCATAAATAAGTAACCAAAGGTTGACATTCACTGACCAAATTACGATAAATACTTACCTCGGAATCTATTTACTGCCATAATTAAACCTTCAAAACCACAAACACTTCTAAAAACAAAATATATCTTCAGTAACTCAAGAAGGACTAATGAATAAGCACAGTTGAAGTCGAAATAACGCTTTTTATGATTTTACCTCTTTACAGTGCCAGTGAACACGCCTAGCGTGCTACGTAATTACCCGACTGCGCGACGCAAAGGAGTGGTAATGTGTTTATCAGCCTATGTATGTACGTATGTATGTATGTATGTATGTATGTATGTTCCTTTGAAGCACTATACAGACCAAACGCCTGGGCCGATTTTTATGATTCACACGTCAATCGATTCCTCTTAGTCCGGCGAGTGTCACTAAAGACATGACATTAGTGAAAATTCAATATGGCGACTACTGGACGCCATATTGTGAAAATGAAAAAAATGAAAGTCAACAAACTATATCAAGTGGGGTATCGTTGAATAGGTATTTAAAAATCATTGTTAGTTTTCTCTCAACATTTTTCGATTCGACTGACCGTTTAGGATCTATATCGATTTAAAGTTGCGTAACAACCATTCTCACATTCCAGCGCAATTGTGATGTAGGACTGATGCTGATAGGAAATCCAGTCTGGTAAATAGCTAGCTAGGTACTCACAACTAAAAAGTATAAAATAAAAAATAATAATTTAAAAAATTTAAAAACCCGACTGCGTAAAAAGTGAACCAAACTAAGTAGGTACATAATTAAAACTGAAAAGAAAAAAACAAGCACTTAGATATCCGGTGGTCTAGAATTCTATAATATATTATTGAATTAATACTATTGGAACATAACAACTGAACAGTCGGGATCCATTATTCGACAGCCAATCTAATTTTTCAATGGATCCTGACTGTTTAGTTGTTATGTTCCAATAGTATTAATTCAATAATATATTATAGAATTCTAGACCACCGGATATCTAAGTGCTTGTTTTTTTCTTTTCAGTTTTAATTATGTACCTACTTAGTTTGGTTCACTTTTTACGCAGTCGGGTTTTTAAATTTTTTAAATTATTATTTCATCCTGCAGTGCCGAGAGCACACCTAGCATGTTTGCGATTTTTATAGGTACGGCGGCATCGCTGGGAACTACTACAAAATGTGGTGGCATTGAATGTGTTAAGCTCTGGATTATAACATAGGATACTTTTTATCTCGCCAAAGTAGTGTTTCCGTAGGATATTGTATTTACGTGGGCGGAGCCGTGTGTATTTACTTACATACAAACCTCTTTTTGTGTGGAAATAAATAAATAGTACCTACTGCCATCCTCAAACTAAAAGGCGGCTAAATGACAAAAATATTTTTTGTGGTAGAGCTAAAAAACGTGGGATTATTTTGAAATTGATGCTAGTGATTTTGTATAAACAATTGTTAATGTTGTCTTGAATGTCTTATGATAACATTAACGATTGTTTATAGAAAATAACTAGCATCAATTTCAAAATAATCCTGTGTTTTTTAGCTCTACCTCAAAAACTTTTTTTGTAATTTAGCCGCCTTCTAGTTTAAGTATTGTTACTTGCGAAAACTTATTATTATTATCGATAACGAGGCTTCGATTCATGTTTGTGATAAAAAAATTATATAATAATATGTTGAATTTGATGTTTGCCCCCCTTGACATCTCTTTACGCCTAGGGTGGCGCTCCCCACTGGTTGGGAACTCTTGCCTAATGCCTTAGAGGAAAGTCACCAAATATTGTAGGTACCTTATACATACATATTTAAGTTCAAAATACAAAATAAACAGAGGCTTTGTTACCCGATTGGGTTATGTTTTTCGCGCGTATCTTGTAGGTACGTATGCAGTGGCGGACTAACCGGGGGGCGGAAGGGGCGGTCCGCCCCGGGCCCCCGGTCTTGGGGGGCCCCCAAATGCCTCCACGTTCCCCTGATAAAATCCTAAACCAGACTTAAAAAATGTGCTTGATACCTACATAATTTCATCAAGATCAAAACACTACAGCTATCTAGACTTTTTACGCGGTACTAATACTCATTTAACTTTACTGAACGCGACCAATACGCTGGGGGAATTCCCGTCTTTGTAGCGGGTACTTCCTCAGCAGAAGCGTACGTGCCTTGGCGGGGCCCCGTATAAAAATTTGTTTGGGGCCCCTTAGGAAGGGTAAAGATTGCTCACAAAATAAAATAAAAATTGCATAAAATTAAAAGAAATATTTATTCGTCATAATTATTAGCTATCTGTCACTTTTTCCAAAATTTTAACAATTTAAATATACACTCTCCTTGCCTTTTTTTCGTCAAACTGATTTATTAAATCATTTATAGTTGGTGATGAAATGAAGATGAAATTTGGGAAGTTTTTATTAATTTTTGCACGTTGGGGGCCCCGTAAAATTGATACGGCAGATACGGCGGTAGCTACGCCCCTTTTCCTCAGGAATCCCTGAATGAATGGAGTGCAAATAATTCCCTCTTTTACGCCTACATTTACATTCACTACATTCTATTTACGTAGAAAAATAAACATTGGCCACATTTAAAATATAGGTATTAAATTTCTTTACGTTGATATTTAGAATTAGAATTAGAATTTATTTATTTAATAGTTTATTAGTGTGTTCCGATATTTTTGCGAACAGATAAGCCTTTTTTAGGGTTCCGTAATACTCAAGGAACCCTTATAGTTTCGCTCTGTCCGTCTGTCTGTCTGTCTGTCTGTCTGTCTGTCTGTCCGCGCCTCTAGCTCCTGTAATTATGAATATAAATTGATGAAATTTGGTGCAGTTATAGATTGTGTATAGGTCACGGTTTCGGGATCATAAAAAAATAATAATTTTATATTTTAGGGGTGGCTCTCCATACATGTGAAGTGGGGATGAAAAATATTTTTTCACTCTATCCCATCATGTGGGGTATCAAAGAATAGGTCTTTTAAAATAAAGGCAAGGTTTCATACGTCACTTTTTTATAAAGTTGACCATTTTCGAGTAATCGGCCTCCAAAGTAGTTTGTAAGTTGGTCCCCCCCCTAGCATTTTTAAACTATAGGAGATAGAAACTTGCAAATTTTCATGCTGATAGATCATGCTAAAAACTCTTTAGGAAAACTATTGTGAACCAAATCGGACAGTAACTTTTGGAGTAATTAAAAAAAAAAGCATATTACGCGTTTAAAGTTACGGAACCCTCCTTAGACATGTCCTGACATGCTCTTGGTTAGGTTAGGTTATTTATTGTAAAGTAATAAACGCGATCTTATCCGTTCAAAGTAATTTCATTAAAAAGCGTAATAGTATTTTTGATTTTTGGTGCGGAATAAAAGTAAATGAGTTCGGTGTTGAGTAAGTGCATTTTCGAGTATTTGGAAAAAGTAACTAATTCTTCGTATAATTTAGCCTAGAAATAATTTCTAGGCTAAATTATACGAAGAATTTTATGATCCGTAGTTTCTAGTCAACATGCACCTACGAGTACATTGCTTCAGTTATTGCATTTTGCGAGTGGTCCTTATATTATTTGTAGTGCACGTTTATTAGAGACGTAGGTATGTATGTACTTGTTCTCATCGTAAGACTCAACATGGCAAAGTCTCTGTACATTTGTATATCTATATCGTCAAATCAATCATGAAACTTATAGACTAGGGCTTTTACCATTGAAAATGGTCAAAAGAATGTAGTATGAGACCCATTGAAAAGGATGAGAATATTAAAAAATAAAATGAAAAGTAATTTATGGGAGATTTGAGGTTCGGAAGTGTAAGGGGTGAGTTTTTAAGGGTAGAAGACGGTTTATCTCAATTTCCGGCAATTTCCGGCAAAAACGTCCTATGGAAATTGGTCAAATGCCAATAGAAAGAAAGATTTCTAAAGAAATCGGTTTCACATAAGTTATTGAGGAGTTCAGTAAATTGAAGGCACGAAAACACATATAACACGCTACAAAAAAAAAACTATCTTTTATTTTATTTATTTTATCTATCGATTTGTATTTTATTTTCCTCACTCATATCCATTCCATATTGTAGGTATGTATGTTTCACTTGCCAGATTTTAACGAAATAAACATAAAAACTACTTTTGTAGGGTTCCGTAGCCAAATGTCAAAAAACGGAACCCTTATGGATTCGTCATGGCAGGCTGTCTGTCTGTCTGTCACAAAAATGGAAAAAAGCGATAAATTTTGAGCGTTCCCCATACTTAGAACTGAAAGTCAAAAAAATTTTTTTTCATTATACCCATACGTATAGTAGGGGATCGAAGACCGGTCATATTTTAAAAAACCGGGTTTTTCGGTCCCAGACATCTTCGAAACCGGGTACCCGGGTTTTTTCGGGTATTTCGGGTTTTTTGTTGATTTTGTAGAATTTTGTTAGGAATGTCCTAAAATTAACTTATCAGCTGCTTTCTGTTGTAACAACGTAATACTGGTAAAATGTGATCCCACCATAAACATTTTCATGTAAAGTAATTAATAATTTCACAAACTTTACACCTTATTCAAAACACGTTGCCTGACAAAATGGCCATGCCACATAATTTGACTAAAGTGTAGAGTTTGTAAAGTTAGGCTTGAAGAGTTAAGGCGTGTAGAAACAGAAGTGCCTTGCCGGCCTTTTAGGAGGGAATATGCTGCCTTCTTGAAGGTGTGCAGGTCGTAATGGTCCGGAAATACTGTTGGCGACAGTTGGTGATGAGGATGATAAATACTTTGTCCCTTCGAACGATAGCGAAAAGTTGCAGCAGGTATAAGTCCGAACAATTTCTCGGAGCACTCCCCGTAATATAACCGATATATGATGCAGAGCGATGCTCATCTCTACGTAGCTCTAAGGAGTAAAGCCTGTTTGAAATACTATGGCAGTCGACAATTCGAGCGGCCCTTCGTTGGATACGATCCAGAGGGAGAAGCTGGTACTTTGGCGCTCCTGCTCAGAGATGAGAACAATATTCTATGTGAGGCTAAACCTGCGCCTTATAGAGTTGTAGGCGTTGGACCGGACTGAAATACTGCTTTGTCCTGTTCAGAACACCAAGCTTCTTGGAGGTTAACTTGGCCTTGCCCTCCAGAAGATATCGGAACTAGACCTCGCTCGATATGCTAACACCAAGTATTCCGATGTTGGAGAAGACAGTTATGGGTATGCTTTCAAAACGAGGACATACGACCATCGGTAACTTATTAGCGATGAACGCGCAAACTTGTGTCTTAGAGGTGTTGAATTGGACTAAGTTAAGTCTACCCCATTCAGAGATCTTCTCCAATGAATTCTTAATTTGAGAGACAAGTTCGTTTCGACTCTCAATGACGTTTTGCCGAGAGATGTTCGGGCGACCTGTATATAAGGCATCACCCGTACTGTCGTCATCACATAATATTATAATTGATATGCAGTATGAACAGGGCAGGCGATAGCACACCAAAGCTGTCTACCAAGGTGCCAGGACTGTGCCATAAGAGCAGGTGAGCCGAAAAAGATGCGTTAAGACCGGTGCCAACTCTGGAGCACATATTTTTAACACAATGGGACGGATTCCGTTAGGCCCACTCGATTTTTGGGTATCATGGGAACGGAGAGCAATTCGCACTGAGCGCTGATGGAACCGAATAATAAATTATACCAAGTTATGAAGGTCCAAAAAATCGTCGAATCGCTTCGAGAAAAGGTAGTCTGGTCCCTTGCGCTTCGCTCACTCGTCCTGGTGGGGCGGGGGCACTACCGTGCCCCCAAATGTACTACATACAACATGAAAACATTTTACAACTATTGTTCTAAAATTCTACATTGACAATCACAAGCCACTTATAACGTTCTGTTTGTGACTGTAACTGTTGTAAACTGTTGTAGAATTTCATAATGAAAAAAATCTCGAAAAAACAGAAAACCGGTTTTCAAAATATTGAAAACCGGTTTTCGGTTTTTTCGAGGTTTTCGGGTTTTGTTGTAGGCCCGAAAACCCGGGAAAACCCGGGTTTTCGGTTTCGGGTAAAACCGGTCTCGATGCCCTAATGGATAGGTCTTCAAAAATTATATTGAGGTTTCTAATATCATTTTTTTCTAAACTGAATAGTTTGCGTGAGAGACACTTCCAAAGTGGTAAAATGTGTGTCCTGTAAAATAAGAGAATGATAAAACTAAAAAACATATATGATGTATATTACCATGCAAACTTCCACCAAAAATTGGTTTGAACGAGATCTAGTAAGTAAGTTTTTTTTAATACGCCATAAATCGTAAAAAAAAGAATAAAAGTAGACACGGAGTTTGTTAACAATTTAAAATTTGCTAACGATATCATTATTTTTGCAAAAACATCAAAAGAACTACAAATAATGATAAGTGAGTTAGATTATGAGAGCAGAAAAATTGGTTTACGAATGAACACTTCAAAAACAAAAGTAGCGACAAATAGTGTAAAAAACGACATATACGTAAACAATGCACAAATTCAATATGTGGACAGCTATATATACCTCGGAAAACAAGTATCCTTTGAGAAGACGCGCCAGGAAGATGAATTAGAATGCCGTATTCATATGATTTGGAGAAAGTACTGGAGTTTCAAAGAAATTTTAAAAGCCAAATTCCCTATGAATCTCAAAAAGAAGGTAAAGGACTCCTGCTTATTGCCATGCCCGTTATATGTAGAGCACAAACGTGGCTATTTCAAGAAAAAACAAAAAAGAAAATTCGGACATGTCAGCGCGCAAAAGAAAGAAGCATACTGGGTATCAAACTTATCGACAAACAAAATAGCAATGTTATTCGTAAAAAGACAAAACTCATAGATGCAGAACGACATGCACAACAACTTAAATGGAGATGGGCTCGCCACGTTGCCCGTATGACAGACAAAGAGAGTCACCAAGTGGAAAGGCGCAGATGGAAAGAGAAGCAAAGGAAGACCTAAAGATAGATGGGTCGACGAAATCATAAACATAACGGGCGAGGAATGGATGACAAAGACAACAGACCGAAAACAATGGGAAAAATTCGAGGAGGCCTTTATCCGAAGAGGAGCCATGCCAAAAAAAAAACTTAAGAAACATTTTATAAGTAATTCAATGTGTACCGACTAATTTTAAAATAAAATTTTCTTAGCTTGTAAAAATTTCAAAACTAAAAAAAACTATGTAAAGCATGGAAATAAAGGGCTATATTATTAAATCGTTAACCGCAATTTACCTTTCATTCAATCAACTCAAATATAAAAAAACATTTAATTTCATAAAATATATAAACCTATGCATAAACCGTGAACCATTATTTTTTATTACAAGTTTGTACGAAACCCTCGGTGCGCGAGTCCGACTCGCACTTAACCGGTTTTTTAAGCAGGGGGGGCCTCATTTGGCTTTGCCGCCCCGGGCCCCTGACGGGCTTAGTCCGCCACTGTACGTATGTATGTATTTTTGCTTGTGAATTCCTTTATTCCCACGTATCTTCCAAAAGACCCAAGTGTCCTTAGAATGGTAGTTTAAAGAAAAAATACAATTTGACGGATTTTAGCGCCAAGTTGTATGTACCTAGTTCATATATTTTTTTAACCAAACCTATCAAGTAGGGTATCAAAATAAAGGAAATTAAAAGGAAATTTCAAAAATATAGGTACACATGTCATGTATTTAAATGGATAAACGAAAAAATCTAAAATAAAATAAAGAATTTAAAAAAAAAACCCGACTGCAAAAGAAATCATACCTACTTTAGCAGTGCACTAAAAAGACCGAAACAAGATTGAGAAAACAAAGTACTTACTTACTCAAACCTAATTTAACCTCTATTTTAGTAATACCGAGCTAGGTAGGTAGGTAATTGTTCACCAAACATAATGTCAATTAAAATGTCTCGCCTGCTACCATACTAATTATTTTTCTAATATAATTTGCCTACTCTAAACCCATAGCCTTATAGTTTTAGTGCCCAACTCGTAAAATAAACTATTTTCAATTAAGAGACAATCTGCCGATTATTATCAGGACAGCTACAGTATTTGTATCAATCTTACAAAATATAGTAAACACGTAAAAAGAAATTACTTCAAAGCAAATAGATGAGTGACACGCGAACATTAGTATTTTGATTTCATTACTACATTACTACAAATGGAATGAACCACTTTAAGGGTCTTCGGACACTAGGTTGAATCGTTTTTATCAACATTCTCAAGTTTTGGATTTGAGTCAAATTCAAAACAAACACTTGAGTTTGTTTTGAATTTGACTTGAAGAGAAAACAAACACGTCTAATTATTAGACGACCTCAGTGGGTCCTCAGCTTGTTTCCATGTAAGCGACGTCACTGGTTCGAAAACCGCCATAAAACAAAAAAAATCTATGTTTCTGGGTCATGCCCAGGAACATAGATTTTTTTGTTTTGTGAAACATGTATGTATTCTTACAATGAAACATGTTACATGTATCATCATTTCTAACGAATAAAGTTCAATTTTGAATAGCGATCTTAAAAATGCAGCGCCGTGTCGCGTATCGTTTCGTTACGATGTAATTCACCCTTACGTGTTTCTCAAATATATAATTATTGTATAATTTGCGCCCTTGTTTGATGGGTTTGAGAAACATTCATCCTGACTTTTTTGATGTTTGACATAGTTAACGTCATCTATGGTGTTTGTCAAACAGACTAAAGCAAATTTGAAAGCAAATCTAGCATATGTTTGACAAAGTTTGATCCTCGGTTTGATCGTGTGAGCTACTATTTGAAGTAAATGTTTTGTCAAACTCATTTTCTTTTTTCGCTTTGGAGCTTTTTAACAGGTAGCGTCGTATTGTGGTAATGTGCATTAACCTTTAGACACTTACCTATATTGTTTTGATAGTTCAGAATGTTCGTGGGAAGATTGACCCGAGGTGAAAATGTGGAGGGCTTCTCGTAATTGTTTTCATTATCCTTATCACCCTTTGCATTATTGTGTTAGCTGATAGCTCAATTAATATATAGGTACCCGCCTATTAGTAGGTAGGCAGTATATTTTATACCTACACTGAGTTTGTTTCATTTAATTAAACTTAGTAATTATCTATTTTTTGTCAGAAGAAAACAAGAAAAATCAGTAAGTAAACTAGCCGTAGTTTTCAAACGTCAAGATGAGAAGAATGTGAGTAAACTGTTACAGGGTTTATCTATAACATAAAAAAGATATTCAAGTATCGTAATCAGAATTCAATTCACGTTCCAAAAATATACATAAATCTCGACCTTAAATTTTGACCAGATTAGGTATCCTAGAATATAGATTCGTAACCGCGCGACCGATACTGCGCGACCGTCGTGTGATTTTCAAAAACGGCGCCGCGTACGACAGTAGTAAAGTGTCCATACTCAGTGAGAAATGTCAGTAAATTTTATTTTTCTGTAAATTACCGCAAAGTTTTAGTTTTACATACAGTAATTACGTAATATTGTAGTTTAATATTGGGATAAATATGTAGTATCTGGATGGAATTGGATGGAAAATACAGCCTGTAATAACAAACACTGTAGGTACAATGCGTTTCAAATAAGAATAGGAACGTCAATGACCTTTTTCTGTCAAATATCACTTGAAAAGTACCTACGATTTGCAGAAAAACTTATTTGCATATCAATATTAATAGTCTTGCATCGAATATAAATAAAAACTTTAAATAGCAGTAAATTAACTGAGCATAAATTTAATTACCATAATAGTCTTAATTCGAAACAATATGGCGCTGAGTCGATCCTATTCTTATTTGAATCGCACTGTACAATTGCTCCATGGATGGATGGATTTAAATAAGTATGATACATACATGAAATTGCATGAGTACCTATTGAGTACGTCTACTATGAACGTGTAAGCTTTAATATCACAACCTGCACGTAGTTTGTGGTAAGTACCTATTAAGCACGTCTACTACGAAGCTTTAATATCACAACCTGTACGTATTTTGTGGTAGGTACTTTAAAAAAAATATTTATTGATTTTCATAAAGAAACGTACATTTAATGAAATTATACACTCCATAAACAAAGTTTGTCCGGAGTGTAAACATATACTAGTCAAATAAAATAAGGGCCACTTGATAATTTTTTAATCTGACCAAATTTATTAATTTTTAAGCAACCCTAAGTGGCTAAATCGTTTTTGTGGTAATTCCCTAAGTGTTAACAAACTAATAGGAGCATACCACTTGCGTATTTTTTGAAGTGGGTAGATTTTTTTTCACCACTTTATTTTGCCCCATTTTTACACTAACTTTTAACTCATTCCATTTGTGAATTTCTTAGTGATCGGTTAAATTTTGTTGATTTGAAGCGTGAATAACCATTTTAAAAACACAATGCCGAGGATACGAAGACATATGGACGTACAGACCACAACTACAGCCATAACATTGAAACAGGAGGGTTGATCGCAACGTTCTGTAGCTTTACAATTGGGTTTTTCACGGCGGGCGATCCAAAACGCTTGGAATCGGTTTCAAGAGACTGGGAGTGCCACCAGGAGACGAGGCTCAGGCAGGAATCGAGCAACCACATCACAGGAAGATCGCTACATACGCCTAACTGCGCGCAGCGAGCTATTTGTCACCGCTTCTTCCTTGCAAAACCGCTTGTGGCAGGCGACAGGTACGAGCGTTAGTGAACAGACGATTAGAAATCGGTTGCATGAAGATCAACAATTATCTAGGAGACGTGTAGTACGGATTCCATTGACAGGTGCTCATCGTGCAAACCGATTAACATTCGCAAGGCAGTACCAGGACTGGGACGCGAGTAACTGGAGCAGCGTTTTGTTCACGGATAAGGCCAAAGTAAAATTTTTCAGTGATGATCGTCGTATTAGAGTATGGAGACGCGAAGGTGAGCGATTTTCGGATACATGTATCCACCAAAGTGACAGATTTGGGGGTCCCAATGTTTTGGTGTGGGAGGAATTTCTCTATTATGTAGAACTGAGCTGGTAATCCTCAACGAAGGCACGGTAACTGCTCAACGATATATCGAACAGGTCATAAGACCCCATGTGGTGCCATATGCACACAGAATTGGTGCAGGTTTCAAGTTGATGCACGAAAATGCCCGTGCTCATACAGCTAGAGCCACTAGACAAGCTCTACAAGAAGCTGGTATAGAGGTGTTAGCGTGGCCCGCTAACAGTCCGGACCTCAATCCGATTGAGCATATGTGGGATTTGTTAAAAAGAAGTATTCGCAACACAAATCTACCCGTGCACAACGAAGCACAACTCATAAATGTGCTTAAAAGAAGCTGGGAACAAATCCCTTAAGAGACAGTACGACACCTGGTAGAGAGTATGCCTACCAGACTTCAAAAATGCATACAAAAGAGGGGAGGCCATACACCATACTAATAAAAATAAAAAAATCATAAAAATGTTTAATATTTTTTTAAGAAATCACTTTATACTTTTATTTTAGTTTTAAGAATAAATGCTTATTTTATTAAAAACAAAATTACTGGCGTTTTTTTGTTATTTCAATCATTTCTTTTACCTATTTACATTAAAAAATAATCAATTTATTAAATCCAATCATTTTTCAACCCTGAAACCTCATAACATTTTTAAAATACCAAAAAAACGCAGTGGCCCTTATTTTGTTTTGACTAGTATAATATTATGCAAGGTAGCTTATATACTTAAGCCTTTGCATCCGTTAATGGATGATTTATACAGTATTCTCCGAGTGAAGTAACCACTTTTGAAATACTGTAGTGCCTGGGACAGTTGGTTTTTAAATGTCGTATGGTTGCCCAAGCACATACGGCATTCTCACAACATAGTCAGCCCAGTCCAGAGGAATGAACTAGTCAATACGTCTGGGGCCAACTATGTGCGGGTTTCCTCACGATGTTTTCCTTCACCGTTAGAGCGTCCGTATAATGTACTTGAGATCTGAAAAAGTCTCATTGATACACGCCACAACCTGGGATTCGAACACTCTCGAGTGCGAACCAAACGGTCTTACCAATAGGCTACGGAGCTAAGGTAGCTTATAAGCAATTGCAAAGTCTATATAAATATAAAAGAAAGTCGTGTTAGATACACTATTTATAACTTGAGAACATTTGAACCGATTTGACTGAAATTCGGTGAGGAGATAGCTTAGAACCAGGAAACGGACATACTTAGGATACTTTTTATCCCATTCAAAATTCGAGAACGGCTGGGCCGATTTGGTTAATTTTGGTCTTGAAATGATTGTAGAAGATCAGGGAAGGTTTAAATGGCGAGAAATATTGGAAAAGGTGTAGGTTATATTTGTAGGTGTAGTTATATATTCATTCCAGTTCATATTTAAGACAGAACAACGTGTGTCAGGACAGCTAGTTTATAAATTATTGAAAAATAAGTATAACAAAAACATATAGACTTGAACATAAATCAAATACAAAAACAACTAACAAAAAGTTTTAATCCATTTATCTGAAACCTTGTCTTAGTAAAGAGCTTTAAGATGATAGGTATTTAATATTTTTACACTAATTTTGCTTACAATTATTGGGTCCATTTTATTAATTAAGCGAGGTATAATCAGTTTTTCTCTCTCCATAAGCATTAGTTGCCCTTGAGCCCCTGGATATAGTTTGTTTGTTTTTTGTTTTTGTCGCGTCTGGATGTTATGAGTTATGTTATGTTTTTGAAGATTGTCAACAAATAAATTTTCTTTTAGAATCCAAGTTGACTTTAAGTGTGATCGGAAGTACTTTATAATCTATATATTATATAAAAATGCTATGTTGGTTTGTGTACCGAGTTCTGCACCGATCGAGCTGAAATTTTAGCATCATATATAATCCGCATCAATTATTGTTTTTATCTATTTTTTGCATCAGTCACATATCCGCGACCTCGATAAAACTATATTTACGCGGGCGGAGCCGCGGGCAACAGCTAGTATTTAAATAATTCTTTATCATATTACGCGGGTGTAAATTCGATGGCATATTTTTGCTAAATAAAAAAAAAACATATTTAGGTAATACACGAATGTAAATCAAGCTCAAAATACGTATCGTACAGGTCGTGACACTAAAGCTTGCTAGTTAACAGTACCTACTCATGTTTAAGCAATTTCATATACCTAGTGTGTTAAAAATATGAATACCATTAAAATTCAAACTCCTTTGCAAGCTGCACATAAAGCACTCAGCTAAAAAAGTAATGCATTATTTAACAACTAAAAATAAATAAGGAATTCTTAAAACAAAAATGGCATTCGAAAAGAAAAGCAATACGAGAAGGCTAATATCGCGGCTCTGTCAAACAATTAAAGACTTTAATTGTTTAATATTATGAGTTCTCTGGTTAGACAGTAGTAGTACGTTGATATATTTTATTTAGGTACTACTGTAGTAGCAATAACAAAACAATTATAATTATCTTCTTCATTATCATCAAAATCGCCTTCATTGGTCAGGACCAGGCGAGAGAATGGCAGAGAGTCAGAGACATCACGGCGGGTAATGCGGCATACGTCACGTATCGCTATATTCACAAACAGCACACATCATAAAATGCCAATGTGTTGCTCGTGCCAGCTTTTAAATATTGGCCTATTCGCTGGGTGCGAAGTAGTTGGTGGGGGAGCCTCGAATCGATCGCAGCGCGCACCGTGGCCAAAAAAGGAACTTTCGGCGGACCAAATGTCACTTTTTACTAGCGAAATTCGCCACCATGATCTAATAAACCTAATATATTATAATAAAATGTGTCACATCACGATACTTGCTGCATGAGAACAATGGCAAAAACAGTGATATAGCCCATCCTTAGTTTTGAAATCACTGCAGTGGTCACAGTGAGGCGAAAAAGCTGTTGAACGCGACAGTCCTAGTTACGTTCTAAGAATATTTCCTCCTTTACACCACTGTAAGGGTTACTTTAAATGTAAATTTACTATTTAGTCATGTCAAGAATCAAGATACAAACGATACATGGAATGCAGTAACAAGAAAGAGAAAAATATAGAAAATGATAACATTGGTTACTTCTTGTGAAGTCAGTCATATGAAAGTCCGTTTGTACTTACGTATGTGCGAAATTTAATTATTTAGAAGGGAAAAAGGAAAAAGGGAACGTTATTATAAACTTTATAGATTAAGATGAGCGAATAAAATATATGTAATTTACAATATCTATACTAATATTATAAATGCGAAAGTGTGTCTGTCTCTCTGTTACCTCTTCACGCTTTAACCGCTGAACCGATTTTTATGATATTTGGTATAGACATACTTTGGGTCCCGGGGGATTTTTTTTAAATATTTGAATTGCCATGCAGATTGTGTTTTTACATAATTTTCGTAATGAACCCAGCCATTTGACATGTTCAAGTCCGCCGTAATTGTAAATGCTAGTTGGCGCTGTCATCGCGCACCTAGCGAATACAGTAAGCGCTTTTGAGGGAAGAACACCCTAGAAATGTGTTTTCTTAAAGTAAATAAATAAAGCATTACATAAATATTAGGCTCCATAATTTATCACGAGGCGAAAAATAATAACACAATTTCTGTTCATAAATATTTTTTAATGTTTCTCCTTACAATAAAAATACAATGTGTGTATCAATGCAATAACAATTTAATGCGGTTACTTAACACGATATTATAATATTATGTTTAATACACAACAGCTAGATACATGTCTATCGATTGATTGCGAATCTGAAGCCACAATTACTGTCAATATTAATTGAAATATAGTAGGCGATTTGATACAGAATACAGATTATGTCTTAGCAACTGAAAAAGGTAAATTAAAAACTGTTTAACGATTGGTATAGGCGACGTTTTGTAATATCCATATATCCAATATAGAGACTGCATTGATGCTAATACTTACAAAAATGATATTTACCTACTTGTCGTGCGGTATATGTAGTTGCATGCTATTCTTTGGTGTTCTAGCCGTTTCGAATTGCACGTGTTACATAGCATGTAAGCAAGGTTCCCTCTAAATAAGTTGGTATAGGCTAACCCAAACTTACGAACATGGAAAGTCGTGTATATGGATCAACTGTTACAGTTCGTATTATATTTGAACACGTGTTTTGTATAATTTAACCTATACTACTGCAGTCGTACCACGTAAAAGAAATATGTTTCTCAAAAATCTTGCTTCACAAATCTGTTAAAACATGACATTGCTGAACCAAAATTATAATTTATAAGACAAAATTTAATGATGTGATGTTTGATTTCCAATTTGGTGAAATTTCGCAAATTCTTCAAAACTTATCTGCGTGGTTATTTTCTCTGGTTGGGATTCCTGGTTAAATTAAATGCGTTACATTAAAATAATTATTCTAAAATAAAGTTTTAATTAAAAGGCGAACAGTCTTGAATGAATCTAGCCTCTGATGTTGACGGTAGTTTCAATAGTCTTAACAACTAAAAATGCATTTACACTGAAATTATAAGGATTTGTTTTCGTTATCCGTTGTAAAATGGTAACAAACCACGTCTACGTAAGTGCTCAGTTGAGTGAGACATGGTAACAAGCCCTAATCAAATCTTGGTAAAAATTGCTGGTAAATGGTAATAATACCTTGTTTAATGTAGTAATGGTAAATTTTTTAATAATTATAAAACGCTACAAACTTGTGCCCTGCTTATAAAATTAAAAGTTACTAGGTAATTGCAAAATACTTAAACTAAATAAATAAAGCGTTTCGCACACGACTAAAATACACTTCACTTTGGTATAAAGATATTTTACGAAGTAGTCAAAGGCGATATTGAAGTTAAAATTCCGATTTAACTGCTTAGTGTGTTTAGTTAATTTTATTCGAAAACTAAAGAAAAATGATACCATTATACCTATTATGAATTATTGTTTTTATTACTGCAATTTAACTAGTTACTAGATAGGTATTTCGTAAAAATGTTTGTGAAATTAGTATTTTAACCTTACGATCGCGATTAACTCATTCTCTTAAGACCAGTGCCTAACGTACAATATTGTGATCAAAAGAGGCCATAGTGTCGTTAGGTACATGTATATTAATATATACAAATAAATCTAAGCTTTACATCAACACGGTATTCTATAGTAATTATAAGTAGCTAGGATTTTTCAGCCAGGCTGTCTAATAGTACCTACGCGGCAGTCCACGAGCAGTTCAACTATTTCGCAGTCATTTTGTAATACGAATTACCTTAGAATTATTAAAATAATACAAGCAAGTCAGATAAAATAATAAGATATACAGAAAACGTCTCTATGTGGTAATAGTAAAGCCAAGGCGTTAAAATCACATGGTGTTTCACAATCTATTACACTAAATCTTACTAATAAAAATGCGATCCTTGTAAATGAAGATAACACGTTAACCATATATAAAATTAATAGGACGTCCTCAAAACTCTACATTTTCTAATTTTAGATAAAATTGGTAGGCTCTAAAGAATTTTAAGGCTCTGTTTCACAATCTATCAATAAGCGGCAGAATGCAGATGGCTTATTTGAACGTCTTTTGTCTGTCGCTCAGTATAAAGTAAACAGCGACGAAACATTCGAATAAGCTATTCGATACTTATTGAACTATTATGAAACAGGCCCTTAATGTTACAAAAGTGTCTTACAGATAAATATATCACAAACTTAGGGGACGGATATCGGACACCTACTCATCAACTTTTAATTATTAATGCGATCAATTTTGTACAAAATATCTAACTATTAATTTTTTGACTTACATAAATGTATAAATGTAAAATATGAACATTGTGGTTATTAAGGCACACTTATGCGAAACACATACATAATACAATAAGTACTTACTGTTTAGCTATCAAATACCTACATACTCAGAACATTTATAATGTCTATTCTATAAATTTAAATACAAGTGCATAAATCTTTGGCTATATTTATTTAAATAATATACATATTACAAATTGTAACTTCAATCTTATTTTTAAATACACCTTATTTATAAAAATATTTTTTGACATGTAGGTAATCATTACATAATCACAAATTAAGGCAACTAAGTAAGGAAATTGTACATGATCCACACTTCAGCTAGGTCACCACTTGTCTTATGATACATTATTACCTTAACGTCGATCAAAGCACATTTAGAATCGACCCACTTGCGCAGATCTGGGTTAAAGTTAACCCTGGGTTAAAATATCATGCCTTCTCTTTCATAAATACGAAGAACGAGAGGATTAACTTTAACCCAGAGGGTCAATTCTGCAAAATAAAATCTGCCATAATATAATTACAATCAAGTCCCGATATGCTAAAATCGACAAACCGGTATTCTCGTAAACGTTAAACCAGCGTCAAACGTGTTTTGATTGGTCCAAACTTCACAAAATTATTTTATGATAACAAGTCGCTGCACTTATAATACAATCAAAGTAAAATGAAACTCTACGTTTAATACGAGATTCTCAAGGTTCTGTTCTATGCGAGTGGGCCTTAGTGATCAATAAATACTTATTGAAAATAAAATATATCAAATGTTATAAAAAGGCTTACTCGAGTTAACAGAATATCGCAACTTTGCCTGTTTCTTTGCATTTGACATTTCTTTGTTACTGACTTCTTTTGATGATTTATAAATCATACACATTTGTTGATACTGAGCGCATGCCATTTATACACCCGCATTAGTTAGTAATGAGGGTTGGGTGCGGGTTCGAGTCCTCGCCGTAGTACCGGTATCTCTGGGTAAGCCCGGTGGAGTTGACCACGTCGGCGTGCTGAGACTCGCGATGACGACGGAGGTCCACCTTCCGCTGGAAAGCCTTATCGCACAGACCGCACGAGAACGGTTTGTAGCCTGTATGTTTTCGCATATGCGTAATCAAGTTCGAGCTCTGGCTAAACGCCTTCGAACAAACAACGCATTTGTGAGGTTTTTCACCTGAAACAATGAAACATTATTGTTAATGGATGACAACTGTTGTGGACTATTTAAATAAATAAAAAAACTTCAAAGTTCTGTTCGGAATAATTAAACGTATCTTGAAATATAATATGCAGTGATATTGTTAGTTCAAAATCCATTCGATACTTTAATATCTATATTTATATATTTTATCTGTAAATAAAATTGAAGTGTCTGTTTGTAATTAAAAATTAAGAGCTTTTCAATAAATGGACAACAAAGTACGGTAGTTACAATAAAAAAGCAATTTCAAACATTTTTGTCTGTCTGTCTGTTTGTTCCGGCCAATCTCTGAAATGGCTGGACCGATTTTCAAGGGACTTTCATTGGCAGATAGCTGATGTTATAAGGTCTAACATAGGCTGCCTTATCTTAAAGTTCCGTTAAAAATATTAGGGTTCTGTCTCCGTTAGTTCTATGCAAACGAAGTTGCGGGCGCCAGCTAGTATTACATATGAAAATGATTTTGTTTTGTTTACGCTAGCAAATAGATACAAATCGGTAATAATTAAGTTGGCACACGGCTATCATTTAGCGCTTCGGTAACAACATTAATTGCGGGGTGCGGGTACAACTGGTGTGTCATTCGTGCTTTAATATTCATCGTGTGGGCTCCTTATTAACCCCTTAAGACAATGTTAGCTAATTCCTGTGTTTACAGTACGTAATAGGCAGGTGTTAGGTATTTACCCCGTGTAGTGACGGGTGGAAGCTCTCTAAATCTATAAACAATACCGAACGCTACTAAAAACTAGAAACAGATTTTTAATTTTAGCAGTCCAGCTCAGTATTAAACTCAGCAATATATTATCTATACTCTATACTAATATTATAAATGCTAAAGTGTGTCTGTCTATCTGTTACCTCTTCACGCTTAAACCGCTGAACCGATTTTTATGAAATTTGGTATAAACATACTTTGAGTCCCGGGAAAGGACATACCTAGGATATTTTTTATCCCGAAAAAGTACAGTGTTCTCGCGGGATAATGTATTTACGCGGGCGGAGCTGCGGGCAAAAACTAGTATAGAATATTGTTTAAATCTCCTCTGGTTCCGCTTTATAACTTAATTTTCTTAACCAGTGGGTCTAGCAGGAACATTTGATAGCGGCGTAAACGTAACATTATGTATGTTAGAAAAAAATTAAATATGTTCAATACAAAAAGTAATAATCATTGCATGAACACTAGAAATAAACAGAAATTAGACATTCCGGTGATCAGACTAAGTAAAGTTAGTAAATCTTTTAAAGGTCAATGTATACGCCTATACAATAGAATCACAGAAAACGTTCAAAGTCTGTCTAGTAATAAATTTAAAAAAGTAGTTAAAGAAGGTCAATGATTTTATTGACGATCGCACACCTTGGGAATAGGATGGCCAACCTGCAAGTCTGCTTCAATGTACTATTGTACTCTTGTAATGTAGTTTTAGTCATAAAATTGCTTGTTAGTTGTTATATACCTTTCTTACTCTAAAATAACAATTTTCCATCTTTTTGGTAAAAGATGGCCCCGCGCGAGTTTCTTACGCCGGTTCTTCTCGCCGGGTTAGTTTCCGAACCGGTGGTAGGCATCATATATCGACGTTCAAAAAGAGTATGATAATACCAACTTTGAATAAAAAAAAATTGCTTTTGAATGAGAATTGTATGAAAGTCTGTAAAAATCATGACAGCGCCCTGTTAATTTTCTTCGGAGTGTACCAAAATGCAAAACTACAATCACGTCTGCACGTAAAGATTTATCTTGTCTACTACTGTAACAAAGTATATCTCCTTGTCAAATTACATGAACACAATGTGACTTAAGTGCCTCTAAGTTTAAGATGCATTTCAGTATTCGCCGTAAAGACCTATTCAACGATACCCCACACGATAGGGTAGAATGAAAAAATATTTTTCATGCCCACTTCACATACTCGTATATGGAGAGCCACCCTTAAAATGTAAAATTATTATTTTATGATGCCAAAACTGAGATCTATACACAATCTATAACTGTACCAATTTTCCATTTACAACTAAGCTATTATAACGAAGTCCCAATCGATACTAGTTGCACACTAGCATCATAGAGTCAGTGTGTCAGTAAGAATAGTGGACACAATCGATAGTTTTTGCATCGCAAACAGGATTTGCCTTATTGTTCGCGCCATCATTACTCGAAGGCCTCGGAAGGCAGGCTAATTGCCGGCCGGACCGCATTTCGGAATATTGATGATGATGCGCACATCGGCCGCCTTGTATGGTCTCCGTAAATCATCGGCACTTGGGCACTGTGCAGACGCAGACGTGACGACATGCGGCGAGACAAATATGTCCACCGTTTTTAGCTGCGGCCGAGTGATACTTACGATAGTTTATTTCGCTTACAGTAATTCAGTTTTTTCAACGTCTGTATATTTATAGAGTTGATAAAATTGTTGGTGCCTTTTTTTTTTCTCTGGAAATGTTTTTGTGCTAGAAACCTAGGTATTTTATAACAAAGGAATAGGTACACCTTGCTTGAATCACCTTTTTAGAATAGAGTGCATATATAAGAGGACACATCCAATACAACTATCAATTATTATAAATTGTATGTAATAAAATAAAACAAAAGAAGCACAATAAACCTAATTACCTATTTAAAGTGATATCAAAACTATACCAGCTTATTGGACAATTAATAAGGAAAAGGAAATATGATAATTTTCATTCTATGATAGCATTTGTAGGCTACTGGTAAAGTTTGCTCGCGACACTGTAATTTAGTTATCAAAGTATAATTGGTTACGAGGCGAAATAATAGAGTGTCAACGAAGTTACATCGAAATCCCTTGCATTTAGTTTCACACTTGGAAACTAACTTACAAACTTACACTGTCATTTGTGGTATTATTAGATTCACATATTTATAAATTGATTACGTGTGTTTCATGATTTTAATGTTCTATAACATTTATATACAGATAAATAAAAATTAAGTGTCTGTTTGTAACTTCAAATTAACAGCCTTTCACATAATGCATCTGAAAGTATATTCGGTACTTAAAATAAAATACCAATTTTTAAAATTTTTGTCTGTCCGTCTGTCTGTTTGTCTGTCTGTCTGTTTGTTCCGGCTAATCTCTGAAACGGCTGGACCGATTTTCGCGGAACTTTCACTGGCAGATAGCTGAGGTTATAAGGTCTAACATAGGCTACTTTTATTTTAGGGTTCCGTTTAAAAAATAGGGTTCCGCTTCCGTCAGTTCTGCGCAAACAAAGTTGCGGGCATCGGCTAGTCTTCTATAAAGTTCATAACATTTTAAACATCTTCATAAAACGTGTTTGGATATTTGATTTTAGATTTCATATTATTACAATTGAAAATTGAAAATAGAGCAGAGAATATGTGGGGAATTCTCGTAATTGTGTCAAGTGATATAGCTACGTTGAAGCTAGATTTTATCTCTAAGGCATAGTAAATAGTAATGAAGAGCAATGGCTTTTCTTATGAAGATCTTAGTATGTAGAGCATGGCAGATCACTAACAGGAAAATGACTGTATTCTCTAATCCTACTATATCCTACCTCCTACTAATATTACTCGTATAAATGTGAAAGTTTGTGAGGATAGATGTTTGTTACTCCTTCACGCAAAAATAACTGAACAGATTTCGATGAAATTTGGTACGGGAGTAGTTTAGGTTTGGATTAAAACATAGGCTACTTTTTATCTCGAAAAAGTGTTCCCGTGGGATTATCTACGCGAGCGGAGCCGTGGGGTAAAAGCTAGTACTATTATAAATGTGAAAGTTTGTGAGGATGTATGGATGGATGGATATTTGTTACTCTTTCACGCAAGAACTACTTAAGGGATTTCGATGAAATCTGCTATGGCAGTAGTTTATGCTCTAGATTAAAACATAAGATACTTTTTATCCCGAAAAAGTAGTGTTCCCGTGGGATACTGTATTTACTGTAGAGCCGTGGGGAACAGCTAGTAAGAAAATAAACTTACCTGTATGTATGTACGTGTGCTTCTTCATATCGGACTTCTGGTGGAACCGCTTGCCGCAGTACTGGCACGGGTAGGGCCGCGTGTCGGAGTGTATCAGGAGGTGCGTGGACAGGGTGCTCGACCGCTTGAAACTTTTTCCGCACTGTTTACACTGTGGACAACATTGTCCGTTGTTAAGATTATGATTGTATATGTATTAAGTAAAGAGATTAATTTGAAAACCTAACCAAGAGCATGCATCTAAGGAGCGTTTCGAACTATCAACGTGGAATTGATTTTTCTCTCAATTTTCTTCAAAACTTAGACGTCATATATGGCTCAATGGTTAGCGCGTTGGCGTTTAAGTCGGAGGTCGCGGGTTCGTATCCCGCCAAACAAAAAATCTGTGTTCCTAGGTCATGGATTAAATACTTATGTATATTAAAAAATAAAATCTTAAACATATGTACAGTATATAAAACTTAAATATATTTTCGTTGTCTGTTAACCGTGACATAAGTTCTTCGAGAACTTAGCACGGGACTAAATTGACGTGGTGTGAAGGTACCCATAGATTATTATTATTGACCGATCTTAATTTTCATATTCATCTTCATTATGATTATTATTAATTTAACAGACAGTTTAGATTCAAAAGTTTTGTAATTGTATTCATTTCAAGTGAAAGAGACTTGTGGAAGAGTAGACGATTTTGAAGCACGACCAGTCCAGGTAAACTTACATAGGTTGATACTTCTTAGATATCTCTTACTTATTTATAATTTCCAAGTATCAAGTTTCAAATCTAAGCAATAATACCTACTCGTACATACTAGTGGTCGAAATTTGCCCATTTACAATTCATTGAATTTTTAAGTTTGAACGTTATTAGGGTTCTCTTGTCTCTTAGATACGAAATAATAATGTAAACTGTTAAATATAATATTATAAAGAGGAAAGATTTGTTTGTTTGTATGTTTGTTTGTTTGCACTCAATAGGCTCCAAAACTACTAGAGTTGATGAAATTTACATCAGATATTTAGAGTAGACATAGGAAAAAATAGGGTACTTTTAATCGCGGCAAACTGTACGGTTTCCTCCAGTTTTCCTTTTGCGCGCACAAAGTTGCAGGCAACATCTAGTGGTGAAATAAAATTGAATGTGAAAGACAGTTTAACAAACGACAACGTGCAACTATATTGTATCAAACGCTTGCTAGTGTAAGTTATTAAACTGTGGTAGAGTATGAAATGTTATTTTTAATTATATAATGTATTTTTAGGCATTATTAATTAAGTTATTAGTGCGGTTCAAGCCACCTCTATATAAACTTTAACGGTGCCAAATTTTATGCTCCTCCATTTGCACAATCTTCGTAAAAAGGGGTACAAAGTTTTTGCTTCACGTATTAATAATATTTATAGGACAAGATGCCGAATGCGAATTCGTGCGCGCAAAAGTTAATCTTGCGGAAACCATACATTTTTCCGCGACAAATAGTAGCTTATGTCCTTTTCCGTGGTCTACTCTATATCTCTGCTAAATTTAATCAGTATCGGTTCGGTAGTTTCAGTGCCTATTCAATGCAAATAAAATAAACTTTTCATCTTTATAATATTATAGTATAAATATGATAAGCTTTATAGAAAGCTGTTTGAAACAAAGAAGTCATGTCGTCATGTCGTAGTTGTCAGCACATCGCTGGCCCGGAAGGCTGGCAACCGGTAATAAACTAATAACAGGGTATTTCAACCCTTTCTACAATTCTTTGATTTCTTTCCACTCTCACGACATTTTCCCTGCCCGGTGCCCAGTAATTAATTCCTACAATCATTTATTGTTTTTTCAAACGAAGAACTTTTAATTTTCTTCGGTTAATTATAGTCTCTCGGTTTATTTCGTATTGAAATACGTCGTCGGTTTTACGGTTTTTAAATCATAGAGTACAATGGGGCACATTCTGGTATTGTTTCTCGTTTAAATGTATGGAACAAAAGGAGCCAACGTTAGATTTGTTTGATCAGATGTTCTCTGTTGAAGGCATTAGTTCTGTTCCAACCTTGTTGTGTTACTTTACGTAATGAGATGACAGCGATACTCTACAAAATATTGTTGACCTCTGTGGCTTAGTGTATGAGCATGTTGGTGCTCAAGGCAGGGGTCAAGTGTTCGAATCCCGCCGAAGGAACAAAAAGTTTTCCGCGTTCCTGGGTCATGGATGTGTATTAAATATGTGTATAATACATATAATAAAAATCTTAAATATGTGTATGATATAAAAGTATTAAATATATTTCCGTTGTCTGGTACCCCTAACACAAGTTCTTCTAGAACTTACCATGGAACCAGATTGACGTGGTGTAAAGCATTAATAGATATTATTATTGTTACATTTTCAATAACATAAATATGTGGGCAGGTATGTACTCGCATTAGATTACTAGCAAGAATAGCAACATTAGGTACATTCATTCTTTTTAAATTTAATGTTTCAAATTAATTAAATAAAATTATACAAAATATAGTAATTATATTTGAGGTAATTGAAATTATTATTGCTAAATAGGATTTTGTTGTTGACTACAAGGCAGTAAAATAGTTGCTAATGAAGTAATGACTAATCTTAACATGTTTTTTCAACTTAACTTAACAAAAAATTTCAGTAACGTAAAATGAAAATGTTAAAATATAATTATCTATTAAAAACAAAACTAACATTGGCTTCAATATTCTAGAACATTAAGAATATGACTAGAACAATTTCTTATAAGTTTTTACCTGATTGCTGAAGAAGAGAGAATTTTAAGTGCAAAATGTATGTAGTTTTCGCGAAAATTCAGTGAAGAAATCTGTGAATGTAGTTATTAGTCAGCTGTTTAGGCCAAAAGAATGTAGCGTATGATAATTGAACACAAATCCGCGTAGCGCTCTGTGACAGTTGGCCGGGCAGCTGCCTGCCTCGCGCCTACTAAACTGATAGTTTTTTATAATCTTTTTATACCGATGCACTCTCTTATAAACAACACAGGTGCTATAGCGTCCACATATGGTTATCGGCGTGTAACACAAAAGCTTTTTTTTATTTGAAAATAACTATACTTAGTCTTATCTAACTTTTAAACCTTTATTTATAAACATATAAATTTAATGCCTAAACGTAACCACGGATAGTTAAGGATTTAAATTCTAATTTAATAAAACTTACGCCTAAAACTATAAAACTTAACTTCGACATAAATTTTAAATTTTAATTGTATGTGGTCAGTATTAATAACAGCACGTTTAACAGCCTATAAGCAATTACACGGCGCGCGGCGCGGCGTCCGGCGGGACGCGGGTGCGCGGGCGGCGGCGCGCGTCCGCCACGCGACCACAATTTTCTGCCGCTTAACGTTTGCAACAAAAAAAAGACATCAACGATTTACATCAATCATTGAATGTGATGAACCTAGATCAGATTTTTTTAATGTACCTAACAGTTATGTTATGATTTTGTTAGTGATGACCGTGCGAGTTTCTTACGCCGGTTCTTCTCGCCGGGTCTCACTTTGATAAAGTAGACTCTTGCGAATATGCAAGATTTAATTTTTAGATTTTATTTCCTTTTATTTTTCCGCACTAGATCACTAAGTCTAAACAATGAAATAAGAAGTATGCTTGTACCTATATTCTTAGTAGATAAACAGAAAACCTTCGTTTGGAAAAATTTAATTATAGTCACAACCTAGGTCATCTTTATTCGTTTCCATGAAATAATTTTCCAATAATTGTCGACAAATACAATCATATATTGAGCTTGTAGCCTTGTAGTCAAATAAACAAATAAGGATAAAAATGCAAAAAAGTTGCCTGGGAGCCGAGAAATGCTCGCAGGAGACGCGCGACCCGTTTCGATTCAAGAGTACTTATTAAGACAGGGGCAGTTTTTGCTATTTGATTTGTAAAAAGGCTAAAACTACTAAAGGTACTGGTTTTGCTATTTAAAACCATTTTGAACGGAAACGGTACTGTTATTTTGATCTTGGCGCGGAATGTCGCGATTCATGGACCCGTTTTATTACTATAAATATAGCGATAAAAGTAAGTAGGTACCTGAAATGATTTCTCGTTTCTATTCTCGTGTTTCATGAGCATGGAGAAGTCTGGCGGGGGCGGGGGGTAGGGGTGGTAGGAGGTCTCGGAGGGGCACCGCCGGGACTCGTCCAGGGTCTGCTCCTCTTCAGGGCTGCTCTGGCATCGTTTGACCAGCTCGAGAGGCACATCATCATCGGGCCCCTCCCACCGCGACGCCGGCGAGTCTACCTCCGTGTCCAAGTGCTCGCGTTCACAAGCACTCCCCGGCGACCATATCTGTCTGTTCTTCATTGATAGATTCAAGGGTAATTCTTCTTCATCTTCTGAAAATATTCTATAGTTGAGTACCCTAATGCATTGCCCAACATAATATAATTGTCATTTGTGCCTACGCTTCCTATCATCAATAACTTTCTACATACAGTGTTAATAAATAATAATATTATAATCGATGTGCTAATGTATGTATGTGGTTTACTTAATTTAGTCCAATAAAAATATTAATTAATGAGGGGAATAGTGAAATCGAAACTTGAGACCCCATTACTCAAAATCTGTACAGGTGCTTTTTGTTTGTCGCGTTACGACTTACGTCATGCGCAGGTAGGTAAATACCACCTTTTGCGGTAAAATAACGGCACAGATTACAATTCTATGTTAATTAATAAGTGCCTACTTAATATTTACTGGTTTAGTTTTAAATTAAGAAAAGAACATTCGTTTATGTGCTGATAATATTGACGACCTCTGTGGATCAGTGCTTTAGCGCGTTGGTTGGCGTTGGTGCTCAAGTCGGGGGTCGCGAGTTCGAATCCCGCCGAAGGAACAAAAAGTTTTTCTGTGTTCCTGGGTCATGGGTATGTGTAATATAATAAAAATCTAAAATATATGTATTGTATAAAAGTATTACATATAGGTACTTCCCGTTTTCTGCTACCTGTAACACAAGTTCTTCAGATACTTAGCACGGGGCCAGATTGACGTGGTGTGAAGCGTCCATAGATATTATTATTATTTTAACTATTGGGTAGGTATGTCTATCTAGTCTTGTCTAAAAATTCACATTCTAATGGAAAATTACTCGAGCGCAGTTTTAAAAATCTAACCGCTTTATCGCTGCTGGCAACTCGTAAATGGATACGCGTTAATTTAAATAAATGCAAACAAAAAGGAATATTGAAACTCTTCGTCAATCTTCGACGCATCGTGTAAAGGTAAACGGCATGTAAACGACGACATACTTGTTATTAATCGCGAAGCAGCCGATAACTATTCTAATGAGGAACACTCAAAAACTCATGTAAGGAGGCCGAGGTGACGAGGTTTTATCAGCTACTGTTACTGCTTAAGGAATATTTGGTTTTACATTAAACGTCTTCGAAACCAATGCAACAAATAATTTCGTTAAAATCGACTTTAAAATATTTGAAAGTTTTCAAGGAAGTGCACAATAAGTTAATAGTGGCCCATGGAGAGCCGCTTCGCTACGTTGAATGTAAGAGAAGGAAAGGATGGTAAGAATGAAAGTGGCGAAAAAAGTATGTAAGGATCGTAGCAAGTGGAAAAAAAGAAAAAACCTACCCCTAAGGAAAGAGGCGTGATTATATGTATGTATGTAGAACCAACGAAGATGTTTGACTTACCTTCTCTAGGTGGCGTATGTTTCGCATGATCTAACTGGGTGAAGTGTGAAGGCCGTGGAAGGATGAGAGGCCACACTCCCGCTCCTCCGTAAATTGCTCCAAAGCCACTGCAGTACATCAGTGCTTCTACACAAAACAAAACTTTCGTTACGTTTTAAGGAGATACGGCTTCAGGTATAAAACATTATATATTTTAAAATTCGGCACCTAAAACGAATTGAAAGTAGAGAATTAAAATGCAGATAAAATAAGAGCTTCTTTTTTTATTCTTGCAAAGCTATTGTTCTGTTACTCGTAGTTCAAATATTAATAATATGGATAAATATAAAATAACCTAGGTCTCTAATTTCATCAACATACCTGTAGCCCTAGCATAATGCTTGAGTGCCTGCCCGGCGATCTCCATGTCTCCCAGCTGCAGCATGTCCAGGCGGTTCTGTGAGTCGGGCGAGTGCGGGGGTGAGTGCGGGGAGGAGGGGCTGCGGGGGGACACGCTGCGTTCGGGGGAGGGGAACCGCTGCCCCTGGAACTGCTCCGCCAGACGAGACAGCAGCACGTGACGCGACATCCTGAGGAGAAGGTGGAGATTAGTACCAGATTGATAAGTAGGTAGAGGTACATATTACAGTAATTAGTTATCAGAGTTATCCCTCTTTTTGGAGTCGCATTGACACAATATTTTGAAAACATCTGAGACTTAGGTTAGTTACATTTTTTTTATTCATATCAGAGTGTCACCATTAAATTCTAGTAAATTAATTTCCACGTGCGGGTGTACTCAGAAATAATTTAACTTATTGATTAGTCAGTACTTAATGATTTCTTAATCTGAAAAACTATTGCTTCTCAGTTACAAAATGCTGACAAATACTTTGAGGTAAATCAACACCAGCATAATATTACTCAGCTGATCAAACGTTACACCGACGCAAAGATTCCAACAAATATTGACATAAATAGTATTCATCTAAATATATAAAAGGCAGACCTGACTGACTCATCTATCAACGCACAGCCGAAAATACTGAACGGATTTTGCTGAAAGTTGGCATATAGATAGTTGTAATGACGTAGGCATCCGCTACGAAAGGATTTTTGCGCTCTCCAAGGGGGTGAAAAAGGGGTTAAATTTTGTATGTAACCGAACTCAACGCGGACGAAGTCGCAGGCAAAAGCTAGTAATTGCTAAAGTAATACGGAACAAAAATCTAATTTGTCGCGCCTGTGTAAAAGCTAATATGACTTAGCCGATAGGTTTGATCAATTTAAAAACACCATTGTCATGATTGTTATTACGTGACCGGCGCCATTAATGTCCATCTGACTATTTGTTGACAGCTCTCGCCCTGATTAATCCGTGGTCCGGCGAATCGTATTAAAAGCTCAATCAAGCAAATGAGGAATCAGAATAATGAAAGTGGACGGCGCCCGCTGCGTACGCGCATTAATAATTCACGACCGATCGAACTAAAACAATCTTCATTACAGTAAAACATGTTTGCCATAACAGAACCGACTCACAGTAAACATTGTTGGCTTTTTCTGTTACCTACGTTTTGACGTAAATATTTTAATGAATTGCTAAATTTTCTAATTAAGGTGATGGATCGAGGGAAGATTGATATCAAATATTCGTCGAGTTATGTGGTTAATGTCTTTGTTTTGATTGACGGTTAGTGTTTACGCAATTTAACAATTGGTAGGTTTGTATAATGTATCAAGCGACGCGACGTTTTGTTTTTATAATCATTAAGCATTCGATTTGATAAGAGTGTTAGTTTTTTAACAACCCCATACGTATTCATGCATTTTGTATTTTCGTTGTCTTATTAAGTAGTTATTATTGAAATTAAGTTACGAAATACCCATTATTTCTAATTACTTTGTTACTTCTTTACTCTGTCTTCTATGTTATTTTCACTCACCAGTTACATCTTTATGTTACCTACCTAAGATTAAGATTCATAAGATGATGATTAAATGAAAGATTATATAAAATAATATAAAGAGTATACTTAAAGGTATTATATCAACTATACCTTTCATTACATTTGACAAGAAAACCAGCAGCTGTATAATTTTCTTGTACATGGAATTTAATAATTAATCGATAACAAAGCACCTATAGTATACTAACTTATAAAAAGTATTTTATTTTACTACTTGAACAGGTTAAGCTGACTTTTTCTGCAGCATAATTATTTATTGTAGAAATTATTTTTTCCCATAAGTAATTTATTTTTTTGTAATTTACCTACTAGCCTATTAATTACTAGCTATTCATTTAATATTTACTATAGGTACCTACTTATAGTAAATATTAAATTAATAGCTAATAGGTATGGATCTTTGAAAGTCATTGATCCAACCTAGAGCTAAAACTAGGTACGAGGTAAATTTATTTATTTAGGTCAATTCTATATTAGAGTTAGATATTAGCTTAAATAGAGATTTAATATTATAAAGAGGAAAAGTTTGTTTGCATTGAATAGGCTCCGAAACTACGGACCGATTTTGATGAAATTTGGCACAATATAGAGTAGACCACGGAGAAGGACCTAGGCAACTTTTTATCGCGGAAAAATGTACGGTTTCCGCGAGAATGACTTTCATTAGCAGAAGTCATTCTTTCAAAAGTCATTCAAGTCAGACATCTAGTATGGAAATAAAAGTTTTGAGCTTAGAAGCTGGCTTAGCGATTCTACACTTAGTCCTAAATTTGTACGTAGAATCAAGACTTAATAAGCAGGGCAGTTAATGTAACGATTAAGAATGCAACGTAAAATTGATATCATGGGAATATTAGCATACTTTGTTAAGTTCTATACCTACTCGTAATAGGTACTTAACGACACGACAATGCCAAATCAATTTTGCTTTAATTAACAATGTACGCAGATTTTTTATGGTAGGTACTACTTATATATACTAATGTTTATATAAGAAGTAGTAAATATTAATAAACTAATGTAGGTAAAACTTTACACACGTTAAAGCATGAAAAGAATCAAAATAATAAAATTTCCAGGAACTCATGAAAAAAAGCATTTATTTATGATAATCTCAGTCTGCCTGCAGTACGAAAAATGCAGGAAGCCTTGTTTGAGGATAAAGTTTTTCAGTTAAGAAAATTTTAAATATGTCCGATTATTTTGTTACTAAAATTTTATTTTCCAGATCGCGTTAACATTATTCAGTTCCTGAATCATCAATCAGAGTCCTCACGTCTTTATTTGGATGTCAATTTGATTTCCGCGTCTCAAAAAAACTGACCATGGGCGTCGTGGGCGACTGTTGCACTTTAGGGTTAAATACTCTTTATACAGTAGGAACAAAGCATTAACGTACAAAAAAAAGGCGGACACCGCTTCAGTAATATGAATAGTGAAGCAATCAAAGTAAGACGGCCGTAGGTATTGTAGCGATATGTGCCGCACGCACACATTGACAGCAAAGTAAGTCATTCGGCCGCCAGTACGCCAATGGAAATTATCCGTAATATCACACAAACGTAAGTCGCCGCCATTGTTGTGCTTCACTCAATGCTTAGCTCACATTCCGTCCGCCTTTTTTACGTCCATAGAACAAAGTAGTTTTGTTTAATTTCAATTCGTTTTATCAAGAATCATAGGAGCGAAAAGAAATTTCAGCCTATCTCGATTTTAAGAGCTCAACGCTACGGACTTACGGAGTAAAGGAGGTTTTCTATTTTTCAGTGAATTTTCATTTTATAAGCATAAGCAAATATCGATCATTTCACGACAGAAATGCTTCACTTGTTTTGATTTTGACATTAGGGCCTGTTTCACAATCTACTGACTTAACAGATAGATGACAGATAGCTTATTTGCTTCGTCTCTGTCGCTCGATATAAAGTAAGCAGAACTTTCGAATAAGCTATGCGACATTTATTAGAACATATAAAGTAAGCAAAACTAGCTCTATATAAAGTAGGTAAGCAAAACTTCCGAAAAAGCTATCAGATACTTATTAGATATTATGTTTCCCGCGGCTCCGCCCGCGTAAATATACTATCGGATATCCACAGGGAAAAGTACAGGCTTTTCCGGGATAAAAAATACCCTATGTCCTTTCTCGGGACTCAAAGTATGCCAATACCAAATTTCATAAAAAGCGGTTCAGCTGTTAAAGCGTGAAGAGGTAACAGACAGACAGACAGACACATTTTCGCATTATAAATGCGAAAGCGTGTCGGTCTGTCTGTCTGTTTAGTATAGATAGTAATAGGTTGGGGAAAAAGTCTTTTCGCATTATAGTATGTATGAACTTGTCATAAAATATCTTGGGCTATACCAATTGTATCTGGCTGATTTTGGTATCATTAAAAAGTTTTAATTTTACAGAAGACAATTTCAAATTCAAATTAGGTAAATTTGAGATTTTCATTTGTTTTTCTTATTGTTAAAATGAGTGATTCTTGTGAAGAATTTCGATACATTTTAAAATTTTTTTAAAAAAAAGGTAAAAATGCAACACCCCGCGAAAAAAATTTGTGATGTTTATGGACCTAATGCAGTATCTGTGAGAGTAGCGCAAATTTGGTTTAAGCGTTTAAATCCGGAAATTTTAATATCAAAGATGCACGTCGCTCTGGTCGCCCTGTTACGGACAAAACTGTTGCCATTTTTGAAAAAGTGGAGCAAGATCGGCATATTAGTAGTTACGATGTAGCTGAAGAACTGGGGATTGACCACAAAACGGTTTTGGCGCATTTGAAAAAAGCTGGGTACACAAAAAAGCTCGATATTTGGGTGCCTCATGAGCTCACTGAAAGAAACCTAATGAACCGTGTACTCATTTGTGATTCTTTATTACGACGTAATGAAACCGAACCATTTTTGAAGAAGCTGATAACTGGTGATGAAAAGTGGATCACGTACGACAAGAACGTGCGAAAAAGATCGTGGTCAAAGGCCGGTCAGGCTTCACAGACTGTGGCGAAACCCGGGTTAACTCGCAACAAGGTGATGCTGTGTGTGTGGTGGGATTGGAAGGGCATTATTCATTATGAGCTGTTACCGCCAGGCAGGACTATCAATTCTGAACTGTACTGCGAACAACTGATGAGATTAAAGCAAGAAGTTGAGAGAAAGCGGCCGGAATTAATTAACAGAAGGGGTGTGGTTTTTCACCATGATAACGCTAGACCTCACACATCTTTAGCCACTCAGAAAAAATTAAGGGAGTTTGGCTGGGAGGTTTAAATGCATCCGCCGTATAGTCCTGACCTTGCACCTTCAGATTTCCACCTGTTTCGGTCGCTGCAGAATTCCTTAGGCAGTGTCAGGTTGACATCACAAGAGGACTGCCAAAACCACTTGTCGCAGTTTTTTCATCAGAAGCCCCAAAAATTTTATAGCAATGGGATCATGTACCTACCAACAAGATGGCAAAAAGTTATCGAACAAAATGGCACCTATATAATTTAGTCACTTGTAAATAAACTTTATAAAAAAACCTTTTGAATTTTTATATAAAATGCGAAGAAACTTTTTCCCCAACCTAATATTATAGATATATATTGTGAAACAGGCCCTGAATCAAATGTTATTGCTAATATTTATAAAGGTTGTCCATATAATACAGTAGCCTGTAATATTATCTACGCTCCTACTGTTCTGCTATCGATGACCGTACGAAGCTGTAGGCGACGTACGGAGTGGACATAATCATCTTATAAGATGTCCGTTACGGCGCTTTATCGCCTCAGACCCATAATAAGCAGACCCTTTATCGCCATCATTAATACCTGTCACCCTGTCGGCTCCTTTTTCTATAAAACAATAATTTCGCCACCAAGCTTATTTTAAGGCTTTTTAAAAAGCCTTGTAAATTGCGATTACGTAAAAATAAATTGACATTCATTATTTTAGCTGAATATTTTTTGGCAAGTCAGCAACAAGTGCTAAGTCTAATTAGAATATCATTGCAAGTAGGTATTGTATATTATGCCAATTGCAAAATAAGTAAAATATTTTGAAGCTTTGAAAGTAAATGTTATATTCTATAATTATCTATTAGAATAAACAATATTTTTATTAACTATAAATCCAAAATAAAGTAACAATTCATAGTTTATACTATAAGTACCTACTATAATGTAGTTAGGTACTTAGAAAATACATGATATAAAAAATCCGGCCAAGTGTGAGCCACATGAAGGGTTCCGTACAAAACGGCACAAAAAATTACGTTTCTCGTATGGGATTTGCCCCCTTTAAGTTTTTATTTACCTAATTCCTCTATTTTTAACTTCCAAAAAAGGGAGGCGGTTATACGTTCGGCTGTATACATTTTTTTTTTTTTTTTTGGTATGTTCAACGATAATTCCGCCGTTTGTGGACCGATTTTCAGAATTCTTTTTTTGATGTTAAGGGTATAATCCCAAGTCAATTCCATTTTCAAAAACGTGGTGACCTGATGATGGGATCCATGAGGAACCAACCTACCAAGCAACACAAGCATATGCTACCAAAAAATAAGATGTACCAAGGTATACCCTGAATCCAAAAGCACTGAACATAACTCCTCAGTCTTTAAAGATATGCGTTTGGAAAATTTCGGCATTGTTAAAAGAACTGTAAGCATATGCCACTTTGTAATTAACAGTAATCATCATCATCATCTTAATAACAATACCTAATGGAAGCTTGGCGCGTATTCAATTATCCATTCGATCATTCATTTTAGACATTCTTAAGACTATATAATAATAACTTAACAAAACATATCACTAAAAAGGGTGAAATTATTATTTTTAAACTAAAAATTAAACCGACTTCCAAAGTAAAAATACACAAAAAAGTATGTAATAAAACTTATTTTCTAAATAATTCCCCTTTTAAATTTGGCTATCTCTACTTAATCGTCATAATTTTGAAGTCTGTACCAGCAAATATGAACGTGAGTTCTATAAAATATTGTAGGATATTGTTTGGGCTGGTAGCGACTTCAAAATTAAGAAGATTAAGTAGAGAATTAGCCAAATTTAAAAGGGAAGTTATTTAGAAAACAAGTTTTATTTCATACTTCTTTGTATATCGTTTTAATTTTTTGTTTATTGTTAAAGCAGCAACTAAAATTCATCATCTGTGAAAATTTTAACTGTAATATAACGAGAGAGGATATAGCCTGGCTGGGCTCACTAGTAATAGGGTCCCGTTTTTACCCTTTGGGAGTGGAACCCTCCAAAAAATTTTTCGTAGTCTACTTGATAGAATAGTAATAATGAAGTAGGAAACACCATAGCAAGAAACATTAAATATTCGGAAGCAATATTAAAGCTTTTAGCGGTTTTCTTTTAGCGAGAGTTGGGATGCAGGAAAGAACCTACTATATATTATATCTAAATTAGGAAAAATGTAATGTATCGAAAACAAAATAACAGCAAATAAAAATCTTGTAACTTTGTAATAAATCTTGTACAAGAATTATTTCTTAATAATTTCTATAAAATCTTATGTCTTAGCCCTTACTGATTTTTTTGATGTATATCTACGGTCTAAAATTTTGTTACTATGCATGTAATAATCAGCAATCAATACTAACTATAATTACCTAAATAAATAGAACTTGATATAAATATGTTAATTTTGAAATTAAAAAATAAATAAAATATTGAGTAATTTTATAAACAAAACCAATTTTTAAAAACAATAATATTAATCGCTTACAAATAAAAATAAACACTTACGTAGTCGTCGAAACGTGCGCACATAGAATAAGGCACAAATCACTCCTATCACGACGGTATACGGATCAGAAATCAGTAACGTCGAGAAAAGTAAACATTGTCATACGACGCGCTGAAAGTGCGGCGGCAAGCGCGCAGAGGCTTCGAGGGTACGCGAATGAGGTGTGCAGCGATGGGCGCCGGCCACCTGACTGAAACGAGCCGAGCGCGCCCCGACCTACCCGACTCATCCACGACTTTTTTTTTTTCACATAAAAAACTCGGGTGGAAGCTGTGTAGTAAAGAAATGATTTGATGAAACGACCACTTGACAGGTGTCTCCCGTCGCATTCTCTCCAGTAGCACCTAATTGTCGCTTGTACCGTACAAGTTGCTCTGAAAAATTGCTTTTATGTATTAAATGTCCGCAAATAAGAGGTTCTCGTTCACCTGAGTGTTTAATGCGGCGTCGTTATTCTTTACAAATTGGAGGCATTTTGTACGTTTGTTTTGTTTAATGAGTCGTTATTTGCATATCGGTGTTTTCTTTTGAAATTGTATAGGTTTGTGTGGAAGTAGGGGCGAGGAAAACGGAGTGTGTGGAGAAAATCAGAGCGATCATATTACAATGAGCGGCGCTCCGCCTCCACGCTCGGTCATTGGCCGCGATGCAGCGCGGGGCGGGGCCTATGTTAGAAATAAGCTTAGACAGATTTTCCTAATACTCTGAGGATTAAGATTTGTACTATGCCATCGGCTTATGAGAATTGAGAATTTTATGTATTTGTAGGTACTTCTTATGTTATTATAATAATATCTACTTTTATCTGTTTATATGCGTCTATCGTGATTTAGGATGCATTAATTGTTTGGTTTTGTTTTATTTGTTCATAGAGCTTTCGATCGATGACGAAACCTTAAAAAATCCTATATTTTTAAAGCTTAGACAAGTAGTCACTGACATTTGACAGTGAGAGTATATTTTATGTACTATGTAGAGCTAAGAGTATACCTATGTAGAGTACCCGATAAATACGAGTATATATCGGGAAATTTAATTCACAACTATAAGTAAAAATAAGTCATTTACATGGGTAGATCCTAATTTTAAGGCTACCTATAGCCTTAAAATTTTGCATTCCTTTTAAAAACTGATAGATATACTTATACCTACTTGTTATTGCTTCTAGATATATTATTCTGTTTCTGATGATTGCGGTAGAGAATATAAATCAGCATATTAATATAGTTTTAGAGCTTTTGTACATTATTTTGGTAGTGTTTTTGATGTTTATTTTTTTTGTTCAAATTCATAGTTAATACAGAACAACGTGATGGAACAGCTAGTAGGTATATAATTTGCGTAGTCGGGTTATAGTTTTTAACTTTTGATTATTACCTTACCTATTAACGGTTGTGCCCACTACAGCATAGGTAGGTACTCTACCAGTGACCACCCACTAAGTACTTCAACTCTACCTACTACCATAATTATTATTATATTTAGACAATAAAATGCAAAATTCGATAGTAAATAATATAGTAAAAATTAAAAAAAAATGTTGAAGCTTAAATCTTTTAACACTGCCTTAAAAAATAGGTTAAGTTAGTAGTAACAGTGATTAGACGAATAGGATTTATAAAATATTAAACTTTACACCAGTGGATTAATTCAAAACCACCAATAATTCAAAATTGCACCTGTCGTATGGATTTTAACGAAGCTTACAAGTATTTTTAAATTTAATAATGCGTTGACTATTTTGCTGCAAATAAGTGGGTAAGGTGAATATTTATAAGGGCAATATAATACAAAATTAATACAAAACATGCGACTTATTAGGTAAGTGAGCCGATGATATAATATTATTTACGGCAAGTCTGTATAAATTAGGATTAAGGGCTCGGGCAGAAATCTTACCCCCACTTAAAGCTATTTCACAGTTGATTTACCCCTTGTAGTCGCAATCTCGGGAAATTTAATTAGGCGGCTAATCTACTGTCGAGTGTTTTGTTACGAGATATGTATGGTTTCAGGGGAAGTGCTTCAGTAGGTGTCGCGGGGGTGGGCGGCGGCGAGGGGCGAGGGGCTCCCCTGGCGTTATAACGGCGGCGCGTGGCCCGTTACGGGGCCCGCGCACATGTTGCCGGCACGCGCCCGACCTGCTTTTTATCCTTTTTTGTGTCCTTGTTTTTGTTGTTCCTTTGTTCGTATTTCGTTTGCCTTTTCAAAAAAAAACCTATCAATGTATTATCTAATTCTTACTGTACATTTCATTGATTCTCGGACCCTCCTATTGTTTTTTTAATATTCAAATGCTTCTTTGAGGGTTGACGTTTTTTGTGATTTTTGAAAAACAGAACTTGTATAAAATTAATAATATGCTTACTTTAAAATTTGTTGGTCATTATAAAAATATATCTTTTCACATCGGTTAGTACACCACTCATAAAACATTATAAATATAAAACTATGGAAAATTTATGCGACAATACTTAGAAAAAAATTATTCGATATCCGTTGCATCAGGCTCATTATGCATGAAATATTACACCGCTAATAAGTAACCGGGTATCGCAGCCAAGATTAACGTATTAGAGATAGGCTTTGATGAAGACAAGAGTTAGGCGCTATATTAAATCAAAATAAAACCTATCGAATGGCGACTCATCGGTTCAGCTGCGCTGGAACCGGTCGCAGAAGGCTGCGCGGCGAACTGTCGTCCATTCCTCGCAGTCAACTTTTATTAATTGGGCAGATGAGAACCACGGCGACCATGATGAATGCCTCTGCCTTATATGGCGAGTCAGTTCGCGAAACCTTTTATAGATTCTCAATTAAAAGTGTCTATTATAGTTAATAGGGCGGTCCGATACTGTAGTTTATAGAAACAGGAATATTTGCTTTAAGTATAGGATAAAAAAGCTTGGCATTATAACGGAAAGGACGATTAAGTGGAATAAAATATAGCGTGGGGGTGCGGGCGGCAGGTGGCTACCTGTAGGGATGAGCCACCTCAATATTTACATATTTATCGACTTTTGGATGTCAACTACACTCCTTTTTTTATAGTTAAGGACTTTTTTATCGATAAAAAAAAATAAGCTATTTGAGGTAGGTAAATATTTTACAAGTAATTCATAATTATCTTTGTATACTAAACTTACTTGAATAAATATATATATTTTTTTTCTGTTTTTTTAATACTATATATAATATTTTTATTTAAAGACAATATTATAGTAATACATTGGCGTTTTTATACTTCTCGTAGGCGTGCTACGCGCTACGCTCCTTCGCGATAATTTGCGTGTTAGACGCAGAAAACCCTTTGCTTCATTTCTTGTATTATTTCATATCGATAAAATTTTTATCGATAGTTGTGTTGTTCTTGCGTCAGTCTCGGTCGACAAGATTCGCCGGCACGCGGCATGTGCGCCTCCCCTTAACGGATTTGTTCAAACGTCTGCGCGTGTCGCAGCGCCCTCCACTTACACCCCTAACACTTGAGATATCAAATCAAATTAAAAAGAAAGTTATTACAGAAATATGTTTTTTAACATAGATAATAATTGATAGTTAATTTTGTGCTACGCAAAATATGTAAACTCTACGTAGAGCTAATTTTTACAAACAATAGTACGTTATTATTTATTTTTTAAATAAGTTAAATTAATAATTTTATTTGCATCATAGTATACGTCGTAATTTTTAGTGTACAGATAAATTTTCAATGATACCTATAAAAAACTAACAACTGCCTTATCAATTCAGATGTTTTGCTGCTGTTTTGAAGTCAAGTTCTTTAGGATTCCACATATATTCCTTAAACCTTATAAATATCAAATAAGACCCGTATAAAAATGATGCGTAAAATTTGCATCAAGAATTAATCGGATATCGTATAAAGGTGGTATAAAGACATTTATTTTGTGAATCTATGCCCGGGTGGCCGCCCGCCGCGAGAGCTATCCCAATATATTTATGACCAGTAGTTAATAAATAACCCCTGGTTCTGTAAACACAGTAACGCTAATGTCACGGTCGCGTCTTGTATTTATTGCTTCAAAATCTACATTCTCATTATTATTATACTGCATTTTAGTGTTGGGCTCCGCACTAAGTGGGGTTTCGCAGATAGATACACGTAATGAAGCAGTGACAAGCTTTTTTTTTTGAAATGGGATAATAAGGTGATATTTTTTATTCTTTTTATTTAATAATTTATGTACACACAGTAAAACATTGACATTGACAAATTAAAAACAGAAAACATTTTTGTACAAAGGTGCTACTTATTTCAAATTGGAATTTCTTCCAGCAGACCTGATACATGAATAAGGAAAGTTTAAAGTTATAAAAGTAACAATACATGGTGCGTACTGCTATAATTTACATAATAATATATATGTTGATATATACATCGTTTACTTAATTCTATCTTATAATTTAAACGAGACAATCTTGTGTATATATATATATAATCATAATCTCGTACATAAAAGTTAGTATGCAGGGAGTTTTGGGGGAGAAAAATCGGTCTAGCTAGGTTTTATGGCTGGGAAATTGCGAATTTTAAGTTATATAATATACAGGTATGTTTTTCTTTCGTCGTGCAACAATATCTCAATAATTTCGACTCTATGTCAGTCCGATTACCAGTTTCGTTCATTTTTGCGTTGTTCGGAAATTGGGAATGTGGTGAGTTCGAAGTTCGGACCCCGGTAAAATATTTTGTGATTCTTTTTTTTATCTACTAGAGCTCCGAGCAAAGCTCGGTTACCCAGGTACTGCTTATTAGTCAATCATAATCTCAGTTCATTTCTTTTAAAGTGTGTCAATAGATTAGCTGAGGCCCACTTGCGTCAATCCGGGTTAAAGTTAATCTTGGGTTAAAATATCATGCTTTCTCTATCACAAATACGAAGAATGAGAGTGATAACATGATTTTTAACCCAGGGTTAACTTTAACCCGGATTGGCGCAAGTGGGCCTGAAAATATTAATTTCCTTTCGAAGAAGTCTTACGGGACTGAAAGTGTAAAATTTAACAAGTTTAGATTATTATTATCAGCAGTAACCTTTTAACTAAGATTTTGATTGAAATATATTATTCACGTAATAACCAAGATAACCTTCACAAAGTAACCCCGAAATCTGACTCTACAACGAGTTTTTATTGTGGCGTCAAATTTAACCCAAAAAGTAAGCTATATTTTATTTGGTTGATTAATGATATTTTATATTTCACCATAGACAGGTTTTGCTGTAGTTAGATTGTGATCGCGGCAGCACTGGCTGTTGTGAGTGTCGTGAGCGGAGTCATCTGGTGGGCGCGGGGAAACCGTAAAAGCTCCAGCACATGCCCGCGCACAAAGCGGATCATTGTGCGCACGCGGCTTCAACCTTTAACTGAAATCCTTTCCACTAATTATGATCTTTGCGTTTTATACAATAAACATATGCTGCACCGAGGCCGCAAATGTTCTGTGGTTTTCGATTAGTACATGCATTACTGCGCGTGCTTCAAGCTAACGTTGGTTTCGTATATTTCATAATTATTGCTTTACCATTGACTAGCTTTTGCCCGCGACTTCGTCCGCGTGGAGTTCGGTTTCCATACAAAATTTTAACCCCTTTTTTACCCACTTAGGGGGCGAATTTTCAAAAATCCTTTCTTTGCGGATGCCTACGTCATTATACGCCACCTATATGCCAAATTTGAGCTAAATCCGTTCAGTAGTTTCGGCTGTGCTTTGAGAGATGAATCAGCCAGGTTTGCCTTTTATATATTTAGACTTGTATATTAGGATTCATTAAATTATTATTAGTGCTTTCCATAACATTTCATTTGAAAGTATTCTACAACTAAGCAAAATTAACAAACTTTCTGCCTAAATCCAAAAGTCTGCTAATCGTAAAAGTAAATCATATTACCTAAGATTCTATAAATACATCGATATAAATAAATAAAATTGAAGTGTCTGTATGTTAAATCAATAGATTTTAACTTAATGCATATGAACATATAATATACGGTACTTACAATAAAAAACAATTTTTACCATTTTTGTCTGTCCGTCTGTCTGTTTGTTCTGTATCTGAAACAGCTGGACCGATTTTCACGGGACTTTTACTGGCAAGTAGCTGATGTTATAAGGAGTAACTAAGATTACTTTTTTCTTAGGGTACCGTTTTAAAAAATAGTTCCGTTTCCATTAATTCTACGCAAACGAAGTTGCGGGCACAGCTTGTAATGCAATAAAATAATGTCTTTGTACAGAGAAAAAATTAAATACTAGACAGTAGACACAAAAGTACGTTTCAAAATCAAGGTGATATTTATGCAATTATCGAACTGGTTCAAATTGTCTGTAGGTTGTATTTAGATAATGAAAATAGCTAGTTAAAGGCAGAGCATTTAGTGTGTATGTATTTGTAACTCTTTGACAATTTAATAACATATGTGCATGCACCTGCTATTGCAAAAAGTAGGCGCACGCTTCAGGCTGCGTGGCCGAGCTGCCCGGGAATTCGTCGACTATCGCTCCTAGCCTATTTTATGCGCTATTTATCGGTAGGTGATTGGTAAGGTGCATTAAGCTCCTCACATTTACTGTCCGTATACGGATTATGTTATTTCTATCATTTAAATTCTTCAGGTGTCACACAATTGTCCGGTTTTATCTGCAAACTGCATTTAGATTTTCAAAAGCAATTATGCCTAACGGGACCGGGGAACTAGCACTAATGAACTATAAAGATTAAATTATAAATATAAAGATATAACTGATGTAAGATTTATATTTTATAATTATCTGTTTAATATATCTGTTTATAATTATGATACAAGCATAAGTGTACATAATTTTATAGTAATAATAAAGATAAAAAAAACTATATCGGTGACCAATATTATAATCTGTTGTTCTTGAGCCAATGATCTAAGTAAGCAATTTTTTTTTGCGAATCCTAATAAGAGGAATCCTCGCAGCTGCAGTGAAGGCAAAAGTTCAGTGACCGATTTCAGAATTAGGGCAACGGGCTGAGTGCAGCTAACCCGTCCATACAAGTTTTTTTCTTTTTTCATCTAATAAATTACTAAGTAGGATAGGATTATAATACCCGTCAATGACTTTTGTTCTGCTTCCTTACTATCATCATTTTTAGATTCTATTTACAGTAATTCTTGATAACTTGGAATGTGATAATTAGTAAGGGATTCATTAAATAATAAAAAAAAATCATCTAAAATGTCTCAGTAATACCCATACCAAGTAGTTTTCAAGTTTTAAATTAAAATCCTTTCAAATTCTGCGTCAGTTATCTAGGTAAATATTATATTAATAGACGTGACTAAAAATTACCACCGTATTGAGTACAGAATGCCTATAAGTAGTAATAAGTTGATTCTTAAAATAATTTATGTTAATTTTTCTGTTTCTTGCTACTACAGGTTTTACTTAAACTCGTTTTTAATACAATGAAAATTGGCGAAAATAATATCAGAGGAAATCTTTGCCCCGCTCAGTGGCTATTATGCAAAAGTTGTGCCATTAAAGTTTTTAATTTTTATTGCAAGCGAGGCGTGTTTCGATTATGCTAGCATGCATATGATAACTGTAGGAGTAGTTAGGCCGCCGCGGGCTGCGGTCGCGCAGACGCGGTAATGATTATTTTAAATGCTGTTAGTATATCAGCTCTTATGCGGTAAATTTTTATACAAAATGCAACCAGTTAAACCCGATTTCAAGTAAATCTTGACTGGGCCGGTAGGAGCTCAGTAGACTCAATGGTATTTTTAATATTCCTTCGTCAATTTAAAAGCTTAATCGAACAACAGCTTATCGCTTAATACTTAACTAGCTTTCGCTCTCGGTGTACGTAAAATAAACATTGTCGGTTCAAGAAAACTATGCCATTTTATAAAGAGAAGTTGAAACATATACCTATCTGTAAGGGGGTTTTAATGTGCAGGAGTTAAATTTTTCCTCGCCACATGCGACATCTCGTATAATATGCGTAAAATTTTTTTGTACACTTTATTAGTTTACCGTAACATTCCGAAAGTCGAAAAAATAAAAAATATTTGACAAATAATGGCGCCTGTGGAACTGGTCGCCGCAGTCGCAGCCCGCGGACAGGTGGTCCGAAGGTCGCGGAGGACCGGACTCGACCACTTAATTGATTTCAATCTGAGACGTCCCGGGTTCTCGCGCGTCCACTTTCCCTCTCTTCGCGGGCTAACGGTGGTTTATTTATATTGCGATATTAAAATGCGCCATCGAAAGTGACACGCGACAGAGACTATTAAAATTTAAATTTTATACATTTAAATTTTAATTATTCGGAGTACATTATGAATTATAAAGTGATTATTTAAAATACGCAGTTTAGGAATCGAATTTCAGATTGTTTCTTTGAATTTCAGATTTTTTTGTTTATTTAATCTTAATTTTTTTTTAACTAAAAGTTAAAATACTTGCATTTCACTAAAGATATCTTAGTGAAATGCAAGTATTAATAGCTTAGATCTCTTATAGCTTAAATTCTTATTGAGGATATTTTTTTCATTTCTCAGAGTAAGTTCCTACTCAGTTCCTACTGCCAGACTCCCTGCCTACTGTATTTTCAGTATGGATGATTGCATAATGTTCATACTTTTACTTACCTACCTAGTAACCTACCTATTATACAAAAATAAAATCAGCACTTAAATTTTAAAGGACCATATAACAGCAGTAACGTATTCAATTACAATTACTTTTAAAATTGCACGTTAATTGAATCCAAGTTAATCATAAACCTAGAAAAAGCGCTCGCTAATTAACGATCCACCGGTGTGTTGCGAAACAACGTGCCATGTGTATTGCAAATAAAACGAAAGCTCAGTTATCATTTTATCCGTTTATTTAGTGATGGATAGTCGCTAACCACATTAATCAGAAAGGCGTAGTAGCATAATAAAACGAATCGCAAAGCCGAGTCGACCGCCGTAGACGAGCCATCACGGGCGGCATTGCGAGTGACGGCTCGGTACAGGCACAGAGTATATAGGTACTTACGTACAGAGGAACAGTACCCCAAGCAGGAACATTTTGCGGTATCGTTACGTGTACGTAAGCGAGAAATATTGTATGAAAAGCATGAAAGCGCCTCTAGCGGACGTAAAAGTAACTAAATTTTTCATACAATATTCCTCATATTTAACGATACCACAAAATGTTCCTGTTTGGGGTACCTACTGCTTTCATAGAAGCTTCTAAATCAATCCAAATTTTGTTAAGGTTGTCACAGAAGATTATGGTAAAATTCTAATCAGTCAGACCACAAACCGGCATCGAACTTGTGTGACTCAATCGGTCCATTTAATAAAGACACCTACTAGAACATTAAATTGTGGCGGACCAATCAGCGCACAGTCCTGAACCGCGCTATCGAAGTTTCTGAGCTCGGAAAGTATATATACGACAGCTGAAATGATTACAAGTGGGCTTCGGCCTGACCGGGCATACCATCTCGCTCGGTCGGAGATCTCCCTTAGGGGCTATTACCACTATATCCACATTGGTGACCTTCGACAGAACACGCCTCCTTCTAGACATCATCATCATCACTCCCACCCCTCCGCACCACGCCAGCCAGCATTCAGCCTTATCGGGTACCTCGACCACTAGCCTCAACGCACCGCGGCCTGGTCGCACCCTCATCGGCTTCAACGGGCACTCTCACTACAACGACCGGTCAGCAAGCAGAGCACATCTCTCCTGGTCATCACGTAGCATCGGCCCCGCACGGCAGCACTCCGACCCACTGGAGCCCGTGCAGCAGCATCACAGTTCCGACTCACTGGGGACTCTCTCCACTGGCACTGGCGACGCAAGCACAAGACTCACCATATGGTTCGACCTCCGGTCTTAGGGGGGAGTGATGTGGCGGACCAATCAGCGCACAGTCCTGAACCGCGCTATCGAAGTTTCTGAGCTCGGAAAGTATATATACGACAGCTGAAATGATTACAAGTGGGCTTCGGCCTGACCGGGCATACCATCTCGCTCGGTCGGAGATCTCCCTTTGGGGCCTGCCACCATATTCCCACAAAATATTCACTTACTTAATATATTCCTTAGGATAGTTAAAATAAGAGATTTTATTTATTCTATTAATTTTCATGCATGCAGTTACAGTATATATACCTACTTAACTATATCTTTATTTAATATTATAATCTTTTTACATTGATTACACACAAATATATATCCTCTTTTTAATATTATATATCTATGTATATATGTAATAATGTTATTATATTAATTTTTAACTTGTTATTTGTCATAATGACAACCAACATCAATAACATCATAATTTCACATGACTTTAAAGAAATCAAACACGAAGTTTGAAAATCCCAGCGATCTTTCGACTGTCCACTATTTTTACCAGATTTTTCCGCTCTCTCTATGTACACGATATAAGGTTAGTAGCTACCCATATATTCACCGTATACCTGTTGTACTGTAATCACGTTACGAGCTTATATAAACCTATTCATCTGTTTTTCTTTAATCTATGGTACAGGCGCCCGCGCCGCGCCCGCTACATCAAACAGGTGTTTTATAAGCAAATTTATTTGATGTCTAAATTTTATTACCGCACTTATCGGCCGCCCAAAGATTATCGTGAATTTTAAATTAACGATAGATTCATTGAAAATGAACTTTTTTTAAATTATAATTTATGTCTACAAAAAATTTAATACATAAATAGAAATAAACGATATTTTTGCAGCGACATCTTAAATCACATATCCTCGTATAAGCGTACTCCTTATTAAAGGGCCACTTGCGACTCCTCTGGGGGTACGATTATAATAGCTTTACATCAGGTGATCCCTGCTCGTTTCATTAGGATGAATAATAATATAAACACTAAACATTGTTCAGGCCGCATGCCAAATTATGGTATAATTGCTACATAATATATCTAGGTATCCATCAATTTCACGGCGTCTGTTCTTTATTGTAAGGTAGCAGTGACGTGTAGAACAGTGGCTGGTGCGTGGGCAGTCGCACGCGCGCAACAATTACGCGCAAAGGTCGCGCGCGCACATTGCGCCTGAGCTGCGCCTGCGCCGCCCCCGGCACAACCTGTCCCCGGCCCCGCAGCCCGCCCTGTGTCTATTTATAATGATAAATTATGTAAATATGCAAGATTACACTTTCATCATCATCATCATCATCATCATCATCTCCTTCTTTCGTAGCACTACCAAAAAATTTGAGTTCGAATTCATACTTATAAATAACCCTTCTTGACAGTCAGGTAATAAAATATACATACACTAGAAAGTATAATAATCGATAATTATAATTATCTGACGGATTGTAGACTGTAGTTAAAATATATATTAACTATTTTATTGTTTTTTTTTAATAAAAACATATTATCGATGAATTGCCATACATACTATGTAATTAAATACTCGAGACAGATAAGTAAAACAAAATATTTCTATATTACTCGTATATGTATACCTATAAACCTAAAAATAACCTAAAATTTGAAAATTCAAATATTTCTAGCACTTGTTTCTTATGATTGAAAACTAATAGTAGATTATGCACCAAGGGGATAAAGCAGTGTCTTACGTCACGGGTAGCATATTGGACCCTGAGCGTAACGAGGGACTCTAGAGTTAACTCCCGAGCGTAGCGAGGGAGTTAAAATTTAATGTTAAAGTTATGTAGAGTCCTGAGTAAAGCGAGGGGTTCAAGCTGCCCAAGACGAAGACAGGCTTTATCCCAGAGGTGCATACTCTACTTTTCATACCTACTGCGAGGCAATAAAAACCCAGGGCTACAAAAATATAACATTTATTTTGTTAAAAAATAATATTGATATTCGACAAATTTGTCCAGTTATGGAGGGACAGAGTAATATTTTTATTAGGAACATTTATGGAAGTTGTGGTGGAGCAGTACTTAAAGATTCAGGAACTTGTGACTGACGATTTTGACACGTGAGAATATTCAAATTATAGGTGGCCAGTTCGATTTTCGAATAAACTCTCAGCAATACCATATTATTATTGAAAAACTCTATGATAGTACACGTATCTACTAGGAATTTTCATACGAATTTTAACGTTCCAAATTCAAATCACTTTAATCCCTTGGGAGTTACATACAACATTATCTCCCTTGGGAGTCAATGACATGCTTTACGTTGAGTTTGCGTGATATATAATCGAACATTGTCGAGCAGGTGGTATGAAAAGTTTATTTAACTACCATTATATGTTATAACTATTCCATAAATATTGTATACGTAAGTAACATAAACAACGAAAATAAATAAAACCTTTAGTTGAATTATATAATAAAAGCTCGAAAGCTTTTAAATAAAGTAAACTGCATCTTAACTGAAGAAGAGTAAATGACTGCATCTGCATGTAAACAGTTGTTCCACATACCGCATTACGGCTGGATATTTTTTACGATGGCGGAGACAAGCGACTAACCGTTTAGAAAAATCAGCTTACGGATATCATAATGATGATAGCTCGTGGCAATTTTTTCATTACCCGCGCTATCATCGTTACGCTATAACGACATAATGATACCAGCTTGATGTAGCCTCGGTACATAATGTAATGATCATCAGCCTGCTTCCAACCTTTGTAAGCCTATGTATGTTGTGTTTCATTAAAATTTGCTTTAAGTTTTTTGGTTTAGGACATTAGGGTAGAAAGTTCCTAGCTCCAGCAATAAAATGTTTTTGAGAAGAATTAATTATTTTTGTGCTATTTATCTTGCCACATATAGTACATGATATTATCTACACTAATATTATAAAGAGGAAAACTTTGTTTGTATGTTTGTTTGTTTGTTTGTTTGTTTGTTTGTTTGTAATGAATAGGCTCAAAAAGTACTGGACCGATTTCAAAAATTCTTTCACCATTCGAAAGCTACATTATCCACGAGTAACATAGGCTAAATTTTATTTTGGAAAAAAATAGGGTTCCGTAAGATATTTGGGTTTTTCGGACACAAGGTGTAAAAAATCAACCAGAAAAGTTACTTATTTTGCGTACGCTGCCTAAACTATAAAAGATAGAACCATAAAATGTTCTAATTAATTGTAGATCTTATAAATATCTACAAAAAAGTCCGCGACACACTATACCTATCTATGTCGAGTGAGGCACAACAACCATTTTTTTATTTAGAAATCTTAAATTTTTTTGGACTACATTTAAACGCGTTTATTTTACTCATGTTATTAATCCTTATCAAAATAAATTATTTCATCACTAAGTACAGTTTATGTAGATAATATTTGGTCTTTGAATGATTAAAATTGGACGTTTGGTTTTGAAGTTATGGCGAAATTAAAATATTACGATTTCTGCTGCACGGCCCGTTGCGAAGTGGGCATCACCAAGGCGAAGTGCACGTGCGGGTTAATGTTTAGTTTAGTTTAGTTTAGTTAAATAGTTTAGTTATTTTATAAACATCAAATTGATAATATCTTAAAATATAATACATTCTAATATCTATACATCTATACAGTTAAATACAATTTAAGTGTCTGTTTGTAACTTCAAATTAACAGCTTTTTACATAATGAATCTGAAAGTATATTCGGTACTTACAATAAAATACATTTTTTTTTAATTTTTGTCTGTCCGTTTGTCCGTCTGTTTGTTCCGACTAATCTCTGAAACGGCTGGACCGATTTTCACGGGACTTTCACTAGCAGATAGCTGATGTTATAGGGTCAAACATAGGCTACTTTTATTTTAGGGTTCCGTTTAAAAAAATAGGATACCACTTTCGTTAGTCATAAATAAAGTCGCGGGTAAATTTCAGCGATATCCCAAAGTATTGTTCCACGCGGACGAAGTCGCGGGCAAAAGCTAGTAGTGCAATAAATAGGCACCTATAATAATCTATCTCTACTCACGTCATTCGAACTTAGAATAACTCCAAATCATTGAGGTTTGTAATACTATTAAGTACTTTGAGTTGAGTGATATACGGATAACGTTTCAACAATAATTAACACATATTTTACATTAGAATACACCGCAAAGACAACCGTCGCTATTTCGCTGCGTTATTCTGGTTAATTATGAACAGCCAATCGTAATTACGTGTCGTCAGGGCATATGTGGCGAAACAGACTGATAATGTGACCGTGAGTTTCCCGTGTTATGATTGTAAATGTCAAGCCATGAAACCGGCGAGCTTTGTTGGTATACCTATTAACTATGTACAAATTATCTTCCTATATTTGTACCTATTGACTGTAGCGAATTCTCTAACGGCTTTCACGATTCATTAAAGCGAAATTTTGTCGCGAGGTCTAAAGAGATAATAGGTAAAGCAATTTCCAGATCGTCATAGGACTAGGTACCTACTCCTAGTTCTATGATGATCTGGAAATTGCTCAGTTATGGTTTACTACCATAACTGAGCATTGGACATCTTCATAATGATAAGCGCCTCTACACACGAGCTGCAGCTCCGGCGTCATCACCGGATTTTGTGTGGAATGTGGATTTTATTTCGACTACGGCGCATGTGTTAAGCATAGCGTTGCCGGCATATACCTAGCGAGTAGCGAACGTAATACAGCGGTGAATAAATATTTTCTATTAATCAAATTGGCACGGTTTACTAGAGAGCGGTAATTGTCAACGTTACTCAGAAAACGTTTATTCTCCGCTGTGTTACGTACGGCCGCTATATGACGACAACGCTGTCAAAGGAAACGAGCTTTAGTGTGCTAACGAAATATAATTCATAGTTCATACATAACGCTCGCGCTAATCGCCATCGCTTCATACCGTCTTCGTGGCCACACGGTAAGACTGGACAGCGGCACATCTGCCTAGCTATCGCCTATCTAGTCTTACTTATGCACGCATCGCGGCGCTGTCAAGATAAACGCGGGATTAAGAGACAAAACCTCAATAACACGATGATATCGCATAACACAAACATCCCGCTAATAATGTAACTCTTAAAATCATTTTTCCTCGTTATAAATTGGCACGCAATTAAATTCGACGTAATAACATTAGTTTCATGCTCCGCTTGATAATATATTTCACTTGTCACCGGCTATATTGCATGCGATTTCTAATACGTTTTCTTGATAAATTCATCAGCGGAATAATCTTCTTATTTAAAAGTACTTCTTATAACGTTATTGCATTTAGATGTATGAAGAACGTCATTGGATAAGTTTTGCAAGAGTGGCATTTTTATTATACTAGCTGGTGCCCGCAGCTTCGTTTGCCTTGAACTAACGAAAAAGGTAACCCTATTTTTTAAAGGGAACCCTAAGACAAAAGTAGCTTAAGTTATTCCTTAAGACATCAGCTTGACGCCAGTGAAGATCCAGTGAAAAACCATTCAGTCGTTTCAGAGACTAGTCGGAAGAAACAGACTGAGAAACGGACAGCCAAAAATTCTAAAAAGTTACATTTTATTATCAGTACCTACTGCAAATAGCCAGAGGTGTGTAATTTGTATAATTTACCTAACTATACTATGTACTCAGAATTAAGAACACAAAAAAGGGGTGGCGGGGTTCTGTTATATGTACATAACACAATAAATTTTAAAAAATCTAACATTACCGTAAAAGATTTTGAATGTATAACGGGTGAAATAAATCTGGTAAATTCCAAATATAGTATATGCGCGATTTACAGACCGCCAAATCAAAAAAAAAGTAATTTCATTACAGAATTAGCTAGATTAATTAATTACTTTCCTAGCTCACAATCTTTTATAATATTGGGGGATATGAACCTGGACATAAAAAAACCGAGTCCAATTATCAAACAGTACTTAAATATAATTAGTAGCTTAGGTTTCATTTGCGGTATTAGTAACTACACGCGGATTGAAAAATACGGCGATACTATAACTAGCTCGTGCATCGATCACGTTCTTATTCGTAATACGACGGCACACGAAGTATATACGGCCGTTATCAGTGACGCGCCAGCTGATCACTGCATAACTGGCTGCGCAATACTCGGCGCGCAGTGCAAAATAACCAAATCGACCACTCAGATGTGTACAAAACTAAATAATAATGAACTTCGTACTGAACTGTTGCGCACAGACTGGGACTCTCTGTTGTCGCTTAAAAATCCTAACGATATTGTTAACAACATACACAAAATATTCAACATGGCCTATGATAAATTTACAATATACAATACTGTCGGCAACCAGAAAAGTAGACGTGTGTGTCCATGGAGCAACGAAACCCTTTCGAAAATGTGTCATAAAAAAGATAAATTGTTTCATATTTGGCAAAAGAATCCTAACGCTAGTAATAGATTATTATACAATAAATATAGAAATAAAATAAATAAATACGTCCAGGACCTAAAAAATAACTATACAATGAAAAACATCTCTGATAACTTTAAAAATCCTCGTAAAATATGGCAAATAATCAACAATTTAACTGGAAAAATAACATGTAGTATAGAATCAATAATATTAAAATATTTCAATTCAGATCCACTTAAAATAGCCAACACTTTTGCAAAGGAATTTGAAAAAAATGTTAAAAATATAATTACAAACAATTCGTGCTCGATACCTATTCTTTCGCCAAATACCTATTGCATATTACCAGACAGATGTATGCGTTTCCAGAAAGCAAATACCGAAATAATACGTAAAATTATTAAAAACATGAATCACAAGAAAAGTCCGGGATACGATGGAATTAGAGCAACAGATATTAAGTACATTTCAAACAAAATTATACCGTTAATCACGCACTTGATAAATTGCTGTATAGAAACTTCTATCTACCCAGATCTTCTCAAAATAGGTATTGTACGACCGATATATAAAAAAGGCAATCATGCTGACTACAGTAACTATCGGCCAATAACAATATTATCTTGTCTTGATAAAATAATTGAACGCTTTATGTGTGATCAAATAAATAACTATCTGTCAAAGAATAACATTATAAGCTCCAATCAATACGGGTTTCAAAAAAATAAAAGCACGACCCAACTCCTTCGAAATTTCACCGACGAAATAAACCACCACCTCAATAATAAACAAGACATTCTTGTGTTATTTATCGACTTCAGCAGGGCTTTTGATGTTTTAAAATATAACACGCTGTACGAAAAACTATCACAAATTGGAATACAGGGCCCCCTCTTGCAACTGATTAAAAATTATCACACAAATCGTACCACCTTCGTAAAGATTGACAGCGAAACCAGCGCGCCAATACCTACACTCACAGGAACAGCTCAGGGCTCGATAACTGGTCCAATCGAATACCTCATTTACGTAAACGATATGCATAAAGTTGTCGACAATGCTTCGGTATATCAATTTGCTGATGACACCTGCTTACTGGTTGCCGGGAGTAGCATCATAGAGGTGCAGACCAAGCTGCAGGAAACATTTAACAACTTGTGTAAGTGGGCACACGATGTAGGGCTTGTATTGAATGCGGATAAAACTAAACTTATGCACATACACTCGCCACATAACAAGGCTCAGTACAAGCCCTCCATCGTTGCTCACACCCATTTATGTTTACATGGTTACATACCACAGTGCGTCTGTACACCTATAGAAAACGTTAATGCTCACATGTATGTAGGCCTGATTATTGATAATGTTTTCAACTGGGGAGCACAGAAGGAACGAGTTTGCACAAAATTAAGATCGGTTTTGGGTAGACTAGCAGTTCTCAAGTATAAACTACCATATAAAATACTTAGACTTTTGTATATGTCTCTGGCTGATTCTGTAATAAGTTACGGATTGAGTAGCTATGGTCTAACATACAAATCTTACATTCAAGATATTTACAAATTACAGCTAAAAATTCTAAAGACTATAACACCTAAACACATAAGGAATAATTTAAAAAATAACGACAAAGATTTGTTTGAATATTGTAAAGTTATTAATGTCTATGATAAAATTAAATTCTGTATTCTTACCGAAATGAATAATACTGAGTATTTAGAGGAACATGTAAGACCTATACATTTAAGACCCAAATTATATACTAACAAATATTGTCTACCAAAAATAACTAACACATATGGCTCAAGAGCGCTAAAATATGTTATACCTAATTTTTTGAATGAATTACCTGCCGATTTACAAAACATGTATTCAAACTCAATAAATTACAAAGGTAAATACAAAAGATTCTACTTAACAAATCCAAGCTTGAGTAATTGCTAATTACAATGTAAGGAAAAACAATGTAATACTTACTTAATCTGTAGATATATTTTGTTTTTGTAATAAGTATCTAAACATACCTAATATGTACTAGATTCTAGAACGTCTCCCCCATACCGATAAATCTAAAAGGTTTTTGTATGGGGTTAAGTATTGTCATCTTTTTATTGTACCTAATTTAAGATGTCTTGAATAAATAAATAAAAAAAAAAAATATGCATTTAGTTAAAAGCTGTTAATTTAAAATTACAAATATGTAGACACTTCAACTTTATTTATTTGTATGTAGTAGGTATGTATATATTATTTGTATGTATGTATATATAGTATGTTTAATGATTTAATGTTTATACTTTTTGTGTGTTACATTGAAAAAGTAGGACTTAAGTTAACTACCTAGTTACGAACCGTAGTAGTAACAATAATTGGCTGCTAATTTTTATCTTTTATTTATTCAATTTAAAAGCTAGGTCTTAGCTCTAACATGTAATCTTAAAGCAATAACAAGAAAATACCATATAAGTATACCTCCGTCAGTGACCCGGAGATAGCCATCGCCGTCACAGTTAAGTGCGGTGTTAAATGGCTTAAACATAGGAGCTTTGATGGTGCGTTTTTGTTTTTTTTCAATGGCCAGCCTAGAGTACTAGGTGTTACGAGTATAAGATTTACTGAGATAATTTTTATTACACCTAAAACTTGATGAGAATAATAAAACCAAAATAGAGCCACTTCTAATAAGATTTAAGTATATAATTATATCCGTATTCATGTCTGAAACTAGGTATTTCGTATACATAACACAAAAAAGCGAATACAAGCGTTTCGTCAAGATTCGTTAGCGTTTCACATTAATTTGTTCTACGATTACCTCTGTAAGTTTATTTTATAAACAAAACAAATACAACAACATAATTAACTGTCCGTAGTGTGGACTTCTTATCAGAATGCTTTAACTTTTTTGACAACTTCTTATGCGGTCCTCTATTTTCTTTATAGAATAATAGCTTTTGCCCGCGACTTCGTCCGCGTGGAGTTCGATTTCCATACAAAATTTTAACCCCTTTGTCACCCCCTTAGGGGCCGAATTTTCAAAAATCCTTTCTTATCGGATACCTACGTTATTACCTGTATTCCAAATTTCAGCAAAATCCGTTCAGTAGTTTCGGCTGTGCGTTATATATGAGTCAGTCAGGTTTGCCTTTTATATATTAGACGACCCGCCCCGGCTTCGCACGGGTACAATACTGATACTAATACTACAGAATGTCGCCCACTTCGCAACGGGCCGTGCAGCAGAAATCGTAATATTTTAATTTCGCTATAACTTCAAAACCAAACTTCCAATTTTAATCATTCAAAGACCAAATATTATCTACATAAACTGTACTTAGTGATGAAATAATTTATTTTGATAAGGATTAATAGCATGAGTAAAATAAACGCGTTTAAATGTAGTCCAAAAAAAATTCAAGATTTCTAAATAAGAAAATGGTTGTTGTGCCTCACACGACATAGATAGGTATAGTGTGTCGCGGACTTTTTTGTAGATTTTTATAAGATCTACAATTAATTAGAACATTATATGGTTCTATCTTTTATAGTTTAGGCAGCGTACGCAAAATAAGTAACTTTTCTGGTTGTTTTTTTACACCTTGTGTCCGAAAAACCCAAATATCTTACGGAACCCTATTTTTTTCCAAAATAAAATATAGCCTATGTTACTCGTAGGTAATGTAGCTTTCGAATGGTGAAAGAATTTTTGAAATCGGTCCAGTACTTTTTGAGCCTATTCATTACAAACAAACAAACAAACATACAAACAAAGTTTTCCTCTTTATAATATTAGTATAGATAATAGATATAAGTTTTCTATTCTATTAAGAAGAAATTTACAATGTGAAACTTATGGCTTAATACAGCATTGCACACTTGATTGTATTGTTAATCGTGTAGCTTGTATGAGTGGCTGGTTTGACATGGCGCATGTTCGTTCTTAATTAAAACGTAAATTCTCTTTACTATTATAATACTGCTCTATAAAAATCTAACGTTACTGCAATTACAATGTAGCGTGGGTTGAGCGAATATTCCTTGTAACAAAATGTTAATTCCCAGCGTCGCTCAAACTATAAATAATACCCGAGCAGTGCAAGCGTTAAATCGAATCGATGGAACTCGTCCTTCTACACCTGCGACAATTTTTATAGTATAAATTTGCATTAATTCATTTAGTCCTGTTTTCATGGCATTCTATATAAATGGGTTAGTGGAAGTCTAGTCGTACAAGGAGCCTAGACACCCGCGCGACGGTTCTGGTCAGTGCTGGCACGCTGGACTGGCACGCTGGCACTAATCTCAAACGCAATAATAATATGACATTACTGCAGTCTTCAGTTATGATGAGAGCCACTCTTGATTTCCGCTGCAAGTGAGCGATTATCTAATTATAGTTACAGGTTTAAGCAAAAAAAAAAACGTCAAGCAAAACGCTGTACCAATGTGATAATTTACAGGTTGTATAGTTAATTGTAAAGAGTTAGACATTATTTATTTCTGTAATTCCTTCGATACATAATTATAGTAATTTTAAACATGTCAAACAATTTTAACTATCTTATGACACACAATTTTCATATGTATATAATACATTTATTTTTACTACACATTAATATGCTATGACTGTTTTCTTGGCTAATAAAACTGCTGGAAAGCGTGTTTGACAAAAGAACAATTTACGAAAACACTTAAATACTACTTACTTATAAGTAGGCTAAAGGGGTGGATATATCACATATTCACATAGTTCACATATTTCACATATTCACATATCACATACTATAAATATAAATCTATATCTATACTCATATTATGAATGCGAAAGTGTGTCTGTCTGTTACCTCTTCACGCTTTAACCGCTGAACCGATTTTTATGAAATTTGGTATAGACATACTTTGGGTCCCGGGAAAGGACATAGGATAGTTTTTATTCCGAAAAAGTAGTTTTCCCTCGAGATAATGTATTTACGCGGGCGGAGCCGCGGGCAAAACCTAGTATCACATAATTCTCCGCATTTTAAAGAAAGAAATTTACACTATACCTACTCTCTTGATTACAATTAAGTAAAAAAGCTTTAATTGGTTTTCATTACATAATATTATAAAGATACTTTTCCTAAAGAAGTTATGGCGGGGATGTGACGGTATGACATTGTTGTTTTTGCATTTCATCGTTAAATTTATGTTTCTGTTCTAAATGTCGGTAGTAGGTAGCGTACAATAGTGTGGGCAAGTGGTAGGTACAACTTCAAAAAACGTGATATTTTGTGTTTCTCCAAAACACCCTAGGAAGTTTTAGTAGAGCGTTTAGGTACCACTTTATTCTTATTGAATTGACTGACTTGACTCATTGACTGTAATTAGGCAATCGGACTGATTTTTTTTATTGCATAAATGAATAGTACCTACCTACTCTTAAATATGGGTAACTTCTCAGAAGAAACCGTATATCAAAAGTCAATATTTTCAAAGGTATAGCGATTTGTATAAAAAATTTCGCGAGTCTCCTAAAAACGCTCCATACTAAAGTCGACCTACAAATGACGTCACTTGTAGATTAAGGTGTATGAAGTATATGGCCGTCGGAATATATTTGTAAATATCTCCGATATTTGCGCGTTTAAGTTCATACCATAATGAATGTTTTTGTATATGATGTGAGTAAACTAATGATGTAGGTTTTGTTCACCAATTTCGCAAAAAAAAATTTTTTTGGTACTACATATTATACATATACAAACTACACATAAATATTTCAGATGTAGTCCGATCTCCTAAGATTCGCTTTTTTCGTATTCCTAACTCGATACTGGCAATGGTTTTAAGCTAATTTGTTTATGACACCCTTTTGAAAAGTTCTCTTTTTATGCGCCTTAGGCGTTTTACTCACGGTCTTGAAGCTGGATTTGCAGGCTGGACTGTGAGTATGGGCCTTAAGTTTGTTTAATGTAATTACGTTTGAGATAATTTATTTCCCACTTGGCCCGCACGTGGTGTCTACACGTTAACGCTCTCAGGAGGATCCGGGCCAACCGACCACTTGCACTTTCTCACCGCTCCCGTCAACTCCCGCCTAATGGCACTTAATACGGGCATTCTAACGCCTTATTTAACTGCCCAAGGAAATGCATTCTGAACGTGTATTACGTAATTGACTGATAATGAGAACTTTTACGGCCTCTGTGGCTCAGTGGTTAGCACGTCGGCGTTGAAGCTGGATATTCGAATCACCCGAGGGTTTTAAATGTTCCAGGGTATAGAATATAGATGAATATCAAATATGTTTATCTTTCTTATCTTCTTATCTTATATATAAAAATGAATTGCTGTTAGTTAGTCTCGCTAAACTCGAGAACGTCTGGACCGATTTGGCTAAATTTTGATCTTAAAATAATCGTTTCAGTTCAGGAAAGGTTTAAAGTTTAAACGGTGAGAAATTTCAGTTCCTAGTTAGGGCAGAACAACATGTGTCGGGACAGCTAGTAATATAATAAAAATCTTAAAGATTATAATATGTACAAGTTAAAACTATTAAATATACGATAAAACTATTAAATATACCCTGTAACACAAGTTCTTCGGATACTTACCACGAGACCAGACTGACATGGTGTGAAGACTGAAGCGTCCATAGATATTATTAGTATATTTTTTTCACTTATTACATACCTACGTAATGTTTTGAGCTTAACTTAAGTAAAAAAAGTCCTTATAAAAATTATGATTTGAAATATACTTATATAAATATGCATAATGCATACCTACTGTAGCATAGTTATTAGATAGAAACAATTATTTTACTTATTTCACCTTTAACAAAGTAAAAAAAAATATCCAAGAACCGTAATACTTAAAATCAGAAAGAAACATCGATTAACATCAAAATCATGGAGTAAATAAAAAAGTCGGACTAAAAAAAATCCAAGAACCGTAATACTCAAAATGAAAAAAAAACAACGATTAACATGAAAATCATGGAGTAAATCAAAAAGTCGGACCGGAAGCACACACAAGCTGCTTACTAAATTATTATAATCGAGGCGCGGTACAAAAGACATCAACGGGCGCGCGCGAGCCACCCCGGCTCCGGATTTTCTCCAATATTTGAAGCGATTTTTTACATTACCTTATGATGAAATAAAAAATTGATATAGTTTTTATTATAATACAACTATAAAAAATGTGGGACCACAGTTTGGTATCAATAACATTGATGTTCAGCTTAATGGTGAGGACAAGTGAAAAAATTCACAAATCTCTAAATAAGTATTATAAAGTACCCCATCGCGTCTATCTGTCTGTCTGTCTATTCACGATAATCTCAAAAACTACTGAACAGATTTTTATGCAGTTATAATCTATCGAGACTCTGTAACCTTAGGAAGGAAGGTTTAAGTATTAAGTTTTGTGAAAATTCGTTAAAATATGACGATAATAATTGTTGAAGGTGCCGGGAAAAATCCAGCCGTCTTGGATCAATTATTACAATCATTACAATGTGCATACGCGTAATATAAATCATTTTGTTTTTGAGCTTAGACCTTGCATTAATACTTACTTTTTGGAACAGCCCAGAGAAAAACCACTTATTCTTTAAGATGTATATCTTTATTCAAAAATGTTAAAATTTAATTTGTAAAAACGTGATATTCATCACTAGGCAGTAAATACATTTTTAATACATGATTTATATCCCAAGTGAATCATTGGCCCCATCCAGTAATTCCCTAATATCGGTGGCGAGTAGCGACGTGCCGCCATATGTCGTCCACATGCGCCGCTCAAATTGCAGGTTCCTCCAATTGGTTTCATTGAATTAAAGCGTCGGCCATCTATTACGCGAAACGACCGAATCAAACGCGCTCGAATTATTGGAACACCCGCAATAAATTAAACTTTATAGTTTTAGGTAACCTGTGTTACTTGTAAGACGTACCTATCTGTAAAGACATCAGAAATCAGAACCTCACTTCTCGTATTTAAAGTAGACTTTCATTGTACTTTGATTTTTTTATAAGTGAAGCGACATGCTATTGTAAACTTATTTTATGAAGTTTCGACCAACCAGAGCGCGTTTTATGATGGTTTGACGTTTACGAGAATAATGTTAGGCAGTTTTAGCGTATCGAGACTTTATTGTAATTGTATTAATGCAGGTTTTTTTAGCAGAATTGACCCTAAGGTTTCCGTGATTAGAATAATGAGCATTCATTTTTTTTAGATGAACTTTTGATTTGAACTTTGAATCGATAAAAGCAATTAAAACAAACTAGGCCTTTAGTCGAAGCATTCGATAATTTCGACGGCGAAGTTGTCACTTAGCGATGACATGTCAAATCCTATATATTTATGATTTCGAAGTTTCCTGTTGAAATTATTGTATGCGCCTTGACTAAAAGCCCTTTACTTTATTTCGACCGAATAGATTATTTATTCCACAGATTGGTTAAATGAAATTAAAGTTGGTAGCATTATATTGTATGTAGGTAACTACTATCTTTTCGTTTTTTTTTGCAAAAAGTTTAAATTGGATCTGAACAGAGTACCTAATCTATACTAGTCTATACTATTATTATAAATACGAAAGTGTGTCTGTCTGTCTGTCTGTTACCTCTTCACGCTATTTTTACGGATATTTTTTATCCCGAAAATGTAGTGTCTCCGCGGGATAATGTATTTACGCTAGGTCTAGTCGGATATTTACGCTAGGTCTAGTCGGATATTAACGTCTAGATACCCATGTGTCGTATATAAAATCTGTGTCGAATTTCTCAAATCCGATCAGCGATCGCATGAAAAACAATAAATATCAACAAACCTTCGCATTTATAATATTACTGTGACGTGATAATCGTCCAGAACATATTTCATAATATCTAAAAAGAATCTACATTTTCTCTGTTATAATAATTCAAAGTATAATGAGCTGTCATAAATTTGCAACGTTACAACGAGAAAATATCATCTAGCTAAACTCCACCCCATGTAACTAAAATTAATTAATTAGCCCCATATTTATTTCGTTCTATGCTGACACGTAATTTTGCGATTCATAGTTATTTCAAATCCCTCCAAACTGACGCGTAATTATCCGATGAGAAGTGTGTCGAATCTCGCTCGTGCATGCGATTGTTTTATGTGGAGTTGTGCCGAAGGCGGGCGTTATCTGATGAAATATGTCCGTTATGATTGGCAAACAAACAGTATGGCCCGCCATATGTCGCGGCACGTGCGCGCGCGCATCGCCCTGCTCACTCGGGGATGGAACTATAGAACACGGAATATTTAGACAGAAGTTCACTTTTATTACAAAACGTAAAAATTAAGGTATGTGAAAATTTTTAGTCATTAGGTCTATTATAGTTTGTTTTCTCACTCGAAACTCGCTTAGCTACTGAAAAATAAACTTAGGAAAACTTCATTTTTTATTGAAAATAGAAATGCGGTTATTCGTTATTATTTAATTTTATGGGTGATAATTGTCTATAGTCTATATCATAAGCACCCTGGTGAGTGCTGATGCTATAGATCTAGGATCCAGGACTTTATTTAGGGGCGGATTTGATTTAAAAATACTGATAAATAACATGAATTTCAGTTTTTACATTGTATATTATAAATTATTTTTCGTTGAAAACTAAACACTAATTATTATTATAAATGTTTTATGTTAAAACAATTTGTTATAGTTTACGCTGAAAATGTTATAAAAACTTTTCAGTTATTATTACCTAAATAACTACTACTTAGAAAAGGAACGATCGAGAACTTTTTTGATTGACATCTTAAAATGTGTATTAAATCTTATCTGAAAGTCTTCGCGCTTAGAAAGCAAATAACCTCTAGAAACTCCCACAATAAAAAAATTGCAATTCGCAATAAGGTAAAAACCGTGAGTGGTACTGGTAGGTAGTCAGTTGTTACTAAATAGCTCCTTAAATTGTTAACTTTGTTTATAAGTTCTGTCTAGAATCAATTTGCCTCGTAAGTAGATATATGATATACTATCTAAATCTTGCCAAATCTATGGCGCGGGAAGCCATCGCGGGTGCGCTACCCATCCGTCAGCATAATAGCTTGTTAATAATTTTTCGGTTGATGAAGTTCGGTGTTCACTTCACGGATTACATACACATAGTGCGAAACTGATCTGTCTCCGCTATTTGTTTTTATTTTTAAGTTTATTAAGGACTATATTGTGATGCCCGCCACTTCATGCGCGCTAAAGGAGATTTCGCGGGAACGGTATATTTTTCCCAGATAAAAATTAGCCTTTTTTTTTTTTTTTTTTGTTTCCGGGGGGGAAAATGCATTACGCATATCACCCAGGCGCAGGGGGCACCCGAGTGGTGATGTGGGACTCCCGTATAGGCTAATGAGACCCACGGTATACCCACTAAAAACCACCCCCCACCTTCCTCCTCGCCGCCTTGTGGCGGGGCCACGGGAACGATAAACACATCCGCGACCCCGCCGACGGCAGCCGCCTACAAGCGGCTCCATCTAAGGCCCGAAGGCCCCAGGCGCACCAGATGGTAAGGTGCGCCTCCCTCCTCGGCCTCCACCAGTACTGTAGCAGACTCCCCCCGAGTCTGCTACTAGGAGGCCACGGATACCAGCCTCATCAACCGGCACCCGGTGGCAGATCAGGTCTGTGGTTCTGCCACCGATCACACCTCGGTCGCAGAGGATAGAGCAAGCGGCGCACCGCAATACCGACATGCCTCTTCCTCTGCGGCCCCACCAACGCCGTTTTGACGGAACGGCCCCGCCAGCTCGCAGGGGGTAGGGAGAGTGGCGTACCGTAATACCATCACGCCTCTCCCCCTGCGATCCCTCCACGGCCGCAGAAGATAGGGAGAACGGCGCACCGCAATACCGGCACTCCTCTTCTTCTGCGGTCCCACCTCCACGCGCGTCCTCAGCGGACATGTTCAGCCCGCTGGGAGCGGCCTCCTCGGGCCAGTCGGCGGCAAACAGACCGGCCCCGGTTGCCTCTTAGCTTCACCGTGGGTGACCAGTCCACGGTTACTAAGCCCCACCGCCACGACAAGGCGTGCAACCATCGGGGGGAGATAAAAATTAGCCTATGTCCTTCCCCGTGGTCTAGTCTTTGCCACATTTTATCAAAATGAATCCAGTAGTTTCGAAGCCACGAATGTAAAGAAACAATCATTTCCTCTTTATAATAATGTCTTCTATATATATATAGAATACATTATTATAAGACATTATTAGAAGACATTATTATATATGTCACCGTAAAATTGTAAAAAGCGTTAGATTGTAATATTACTAGAGATATTATAATAAGCTGACAGATTGTAAAATACACATTTCTCCATACAATTGTACGCATTATATTACGTTATAATGATTATTATGAAAAAGCAAACAAATATGGCGGAGCGGGGCAAATACCGTTTAACCAATCGGCACGGTAAATATTACAATATAACAACCATTACAATATAACAATATTACAACCTTGTACTTTTATTTTGCATATTAATAAAAAATATTGATTTTTTGTAGGGTTCCGTTAAATATTTCGCTTTCCAAAAGGGTTCCGTCACCAAAAAAGATTAAGAACCGCTGACCTACACTATTTATAACTCAAGAACGGCTGAACCGATTTGGCAGAAAATTGGTGAGGAGGTATCTTAAAACCAGGAGAAGGACGTTTTATCCCATTTTATATACTCGTATTAAGACAGAACAACGTGTGTCGGGACAGCTAGTATAGTAGATGTAGCCCACGTCCCACAAATCATGACAACACTTGCTTAGTTGTCTGTGGGATCTAAAGTTTAGTGAAATGGTTGTACAATGAACTGCCGTGGTTGAGCCCGTATCGTCACGACCGTACCATTGACTTTGAACTCGCGAATTAACATCCATGGAGGCCGTTATAGGTACGTTAGCCGTATGCGTAACATGTGTAGTACCTAAGCAAATTGGAATAATTGATATATTATTATACAGCATAAGTAAAGAGTTATTTACAGTAGCTAACAATAAATAATAATTGACAATAACTTACAATAACTTATTGGACAGCCTTAGAATAGAGTCTTACAAAAGGAGCCCTCGACTTTACTACAATATGATTATACTGGAAGAAGAGTGAATACTTTAAGTTGTCTTCATTACGAGAGTACATGTCGACAAAAGACCGTCAGGGAAATATTAAACGTTTCCTTGGCATTCACCTCAATGAGCTCTGTCGGGAAGATATTCATGTCATCACATAATTATGAACCTCCGCGGCGCAAAAGGATTGCGGACTGCGGTGATCTCAAATTAACTGGATGGTTTGCTTGATTTGACATTTGTGATTTCTCGAATAATGGTGGTACAATTTTTTGCACGCGATCTTCTTAATCTTTGTAGACATGTATGTAGGTCTTCCACGATTCACTTATATTATTGGCTTTAACGACTCGCTGTCTTCTTTATACCTATACAAGTTATTGAAAATTATAAAACAGAAGAATGAGACGGAATCTATTTTCATTAGACTAGTACCTACTACAACTATACCCAGCATTTATTTTAAAAATGTACCTACTACCATATGGTATGGTTAAATCAGTTTTAGGTAGGTAATTGAAACCACGTTAAAAGTAAGCCATGTTGTTGTTGAGCCGCAAATTGTATTCTAACACCTTGAAATCTTTAATAAAACGTAGTACAAAATAAGTAGTAGTTAAATCGTGGTCGCGCTGCGGTTAACTGATGACTCGCGCCCGCATCGAAGTGATTTGCATGCGCCTGCGACCGATCACACGGACGATAAATTTAAACGCCTGCTTTTACGTCCGATATACAATACTTTATGGAATAGATAAAGTACTTTATACGCTTGCGGTTGACAAGAAACTTTTAAAATTACATGCAGACGTATCGATGATCAAAACTTAATACCTACTTGCAAGCGTTTCAATCGTATTTTTAACAGACTTCCAAAAATGGAGGCGGTTATACGTTCGGCTGTATAAATTTTTCCGTTTCAGGCTTTCGTTGATTGCTACGGTAACATTAATGAAAAATGTTATGAACAGTTTTGTTAGGGTAACAAACTTGTACCTACTTACATTGAACAAAAAAATGGAACATTATAAACAATTTTTGCGAACATTATAGACCTAGGTACTATAATCTATGTTGAATCAACATAACAGTGAAAAAATAAAATTATTCAGTTCCATTAAATTATATAAGTACCTATGCTAAATCGTTATATTTATACTAGTTATATTTTGCTCAGATATTTATCACCAAGATAGCGCGTGGCGTTTGTTTGAAGTTAAGCCTAAAAAACTACGCTACTTCAATTTTACACACGCGCTCACGCACACACAAGCAAAAAAGTACGCTACTTTTCGACAGTATCGAATGAGTTGTCGCGACGACTAATCTATACTGACAAAAAGTAAAGTACTTTTTTGCTTGTGTGTGCGTGAGCGCGTGTGTAAAATTGAAGTAGCGTAGTTTTTTAGGCTTCACTTCAAATAAACGCCATGGCGCAAGATAGCGCATGTGCTATCTTGGTTTTTTTCTGAGCATTTATGTAGGTACCTATTTAATGAGCAACTTTTCCCCCGTTGAGGTTTTAAGAGCAATACCTAAGTGAAAGAAGTGAGGCAACTTTTGTTGAAAACAACGTTCAAGATGGAAGAATATAGGTAGGTAGGTATTAGTATTTAAATATCGCCGCAATAAAACTCTATCTTCCTGTTTTCTGATTTGAATTAATTTGGAATACCTACACCCAGTCACCCATTCGTTACGAACACATTGTCTTAGTCCTTGACACAAAACAGTGATATTAAATTCAAACCTTCACAACGTGAGCTATTAACATAGTTAAATCGAATCACTACATGGGCCATCTGCCTCGCATGTACCGAGGAACCTTGAAATTGCGACAGGAAGTAAAAACACCCGGATTTATAAAATAGATAGGTGCGATTAATCCGTCGCAGCTAATACCCCTAAGAATTCATTAGCATACATTATTTAGGCACGCGCTCCTCGTATTGTATCGGAAATGGAACCTTGTGTTGAGGTTCCATACCGTATTCTGTAGGTTTCTTACTTGTTTACAATACCTACCTACATAAGGTTCGATAAATCAACTACGGATATTTTGAGCATGCGATCTAATGCTTATGTATAGACGTTAGGCAGAAAAATAATTGTTACCTATAGGTAGGTAGGGTACGCCAAACGTCGGCCCCCCTCCAATCCTCGGCCGTCTGCACATTTTCAGCTTGCATTCATTCAAAAGGTAATTGAGTGGTAATTTTGCCACTGAAATTGCAAGCTTAGTTCATACTCTTTAAGTGCAAACCGTTACTATCCGATTACGTCACTTGCTCTTCGCACACTGAGCGTCAGTAGCGATAGCGCCGTTGAAGCATTGAATTTCGTAGTTAAAGCAGCTTACTTGCTGTGAATTGGGGATTGATATTACAACGGTAAGACATTTCTTTTTTTGGTTTTCAGCTTTGCTATCACTAAAAAGGTATTTTTACTATATTTTGAGATAGTTTTTTCAACGTTTTGCGTATTGGTTTTAGGGAAAAATAGGGGGCCGTCATTAGAATACCAGTTTCGACTAAAAATCGGAATCTCGGCCGGGGCCGACTTGAGGGTAAATGCAGTATGTTTTATAAAGTCCAATACTACGAATTCCATTGTGTTAATAGTAAAATTTGTAACGATTTTATGTTAATAAATATATTTTACGTTCAATCGCTAAATACCGGCCGGGGTGGTATAAGCTGAATCTCGAGAAATAAGCTATACAAAACAGGGGCCGACTTTGGAAATATTAAAGATCGTAATGTCGGCCAGCCTGAGAATCGAATGCTTCTGTACAGGCTGATCGTTTTTGTATTTTTCATTGTTTGTGTAGGTACTGGGTAGTCATTTTTTAATTTATTTATCAAACTTGCTGTCTCAAAATTGAATTATGTATTATTATAATTTAATAATATTATAAGAGGTTACACGCTATGCCCGGCCGACATTTGGGAAAAACGCGACCGACCATTGGGCCGTGAACGGCCGACTTTAAGGTTTTTTCGTTTTCGACGCATCTAAACCTTAATACTTTTTCCGTGTAGTAGAAAAGTCAACCATATACCTATAAATATAAAATAGATTTATCAACCTGTCTAAAACCGTATAACAAGCTATGCTTTCGTTTCAAACTGATGGATCCGGAGCGATCTAAAGTTAGAAAATCCGTAAGTGGCCGACATTTAGCGTAAATACGGTAGGGTAAATACCCTACTCGAAAAAAATCTTCCTTTATATGGGGAAGCTTGAATTGAGCGCGCGCGAATTGAGAGCGAACCCATTAGGTATGAGATGATTTTTTAACTTTCGAGTATGATGACAATAATTTCTTGCCTAAGCCTATAGGTAAGGTACATATACACAAAATATCCGTAGTTGATTTTACCAAACCTTATATCAAAGACTTATATAGGTAGTAGACATTTATTTACTAGACACTATACAACGTCTTAATTAGATCATGACAATTTTGGATCTCAGAAACCAAGGACTATCCGCTGAAAAAAAAAATAGATAAATACTTACTTAAGCAGTTTTTTTTGTTTTATGCGTTAATTTGATTATAATGACATCATTGTACGATTCATTAGTTCCCATAGGAAAATAATAGGAGCAATAAAAAACCAATAAAACAGATAAGATTGCGAACGTCCCCCGAGTAGTGCTTTCAATTAAGATTAAATATCGATCAGCTCTCATAAATTGTAGCTGCAGAAAGGAAGCGATCCATCTCGCGGGCGAGGAACCAACAAATGGCGAGGAGACAATAAAACAAATAAATTGTTAAGTGTAGTTATTGAGGATGGTATTTAATTGCGCGGCGCACCTGGGCCTGCAGGTGAGAGTTCGTTTTGGGGTCGCCTGGAAGCCCTGCCCTGTAGCGGCGCGCGGCGGCCGGCGGAACGACGTGGGAACTGACCGATGCTAATTACGGCGCGTGCGACATTTCCCAATATATTCTGTTAATTTGTTAAGTTTACATGGATGTTTTTGGTCATTCAGCGCCTGTTTCACAATCTTCTAGTGTCGCATAGCTTATTCGGAGTTTTGTCGCTGCTTACTTAACGACACAGAAAAACACGCAAATAACAATAGAAAGAGTGATTCCTCCGGTTAGAGCATTGGCTCTCGACTCGGAGGTCGTGGGTTCGATTCCCGCATTGAAACAATAAAAAATTTTGTTTCCAAGTTTGGTTAGGACAATGCAGGCTGATCACCTGATTGTCTGACAGTAAAGATGATCCATGCGTCAGATGGGCATATAAAAAGTCGGACCTGCGCCTGATCTCTCATGTCTCTCGTCATGTCATGATCTCTCGTGTCGGTTATCCGTCCCACTGGATCATCAGAGTAAAGGAAGAAAGAGTGATCTTGTGTACTGCTCACACACTTGGGCACTATAAAATTACTCCTGTGTAACTGGTCTGGTTTCAATGAAACCGGTCACCGTCACCGAGATCGATGTGGGGAGTTATTATTATTATAGAGTGATTCAAGAGGAAACTTTATTTATAATAATAGATACCTACATGGTACCCGTGCGAACTGAGTGGGTCGCTAATATCTATTAACAATAAAAAATTAAAACCTCACTCCTGAGGTGAATGTCGCCATACTAAATAATTATCAGTGTGGTAAGAGCTAACCCTCCTGGCTACGTCCATGTTATATTATAATATAACGAAAAATAATGCGTAAAATTGTAAGCAGAATGTTCATTTGACAATCTGTCGATATTTTACAATTTCACTTCAATTTTACGGTGACATATACGATATACACACCAAATTACTAATTATATGTACCTAAGCCCTGTGCACTTACGCAAATACTTATCCGAACAAATGCTGTAGAAACAAATTAAGTTATACCATGTTATACCTACATACATACTTACATGCTAGGCGTGATTCAAGAGGAAGCTTTTTATGTATAATACGTGGTGTGAGTGGGTCGCATATATAAAACAATAAAAAATGTATTCCAATTTCTGTCCAAACCCCACTCCTGAGGTGAATGTCGCCATACTAGATAATTATTATTATCAGCGTAGCAATTAGAGCTATTAACTGCGATAGGTTTAAAATCTGTTGTGGATGGGGACACTGCCTATAGTTTTTTGCATGGTTCTATTAAAAGAAAAAAAAGTTAAAAAAAAAGAAAAAAGTTAGGCTGAAGTCTATCTTATATATTTTTGTCTAATTAGGTAGGTATTTAGGTATGTAGGTAGGTATTAGTGAGCTCCGTAGCCTAGTGGGTAGACCGTTTGGTTCGCACTCGAGAGAGTGCAGGTTCGAATCCCAGGTTGTGGCGTGTACCAATGAGACTTTTTCAGATCTCAAGTACATTATACGGACGCTCGTACGGTGAAGGAAAACATCGTGAGGAAACCCGCACATAGTTGTCCCCAGACGTATTGACTAGTTCATTCCTCTGGACTAGGCTGACTATGTTGTGAGAATGCCGTATGTGCTTGGGCAACCATACGACATTTAAAAATCAACTGTCCCAGGCACTACAGTATTTCAAGAGTGGTTACTTCGCTCGGAGAATACTGTATAAATCATCCATTAACGGATGCAAAGGCCTAAGTAAGTAGGTATTTGGACATTCTGAAATAAAACAATCGAATAACACTTAGTTTTTTTATTTAGAATAATTCAATCATAGGTTATGTATCACATGTCGTTATAATGTTTGTCCAAGCGCTATTATTTAACGCTCTCTATAATTTAAGCGCACGTTTTAAGGCTACAAAGTGTAGTTCAATTTATCCTCTAATGTGACTGTCTAAAGTTCGAATTTCGTACATTTCCGAGATTTGTGATGAATTATCTAAAAACTAAAAATTAAAATAACTCTAACTTCTTAGATAACTAACATTAAAACAATAATCCCTGTGACAAATATAATATGAATGACAATTTTGCTGATTTTGTGGTTATATCATTTGTAGGCCCAATTTCAAACTATAATGTAACATTGCCTCCAGTAATTTAAATCAGCAAGATTGCAATTTTTGCTAATTTATGTTTATTAGTTGAACGTACAATCTTTAAAACTGAAAATAAACTGTATTTTGATTGTTCTCGTATCCATTCAATGTTAACTCCTCCTCCAATTTAACCAACGTCCCAAAAGTTGGTTAAATATTAGCGCATTGATAAAGATTTTATACTTATTGCGAGGAACACTTATGCAAACAAAGTTTACTGGTTGAATGTTTTAGCCTTAAGCTACAGCTACAGGTCTTAAATGGACTCATTAAGTGAATCATATTGAATATAGTCTATTTAAATTGAATAGATGACGTTTCACAATACGATTCATCATGTGGCCATTTTAGACCCGCTGATCTGAAGAAGAGCTCAAGTGGTAACATATTCCATTCGTCACTAAGCCCTCTATTTTTATTACTTTCGATTCATTACATGTTACATTGCGCTGTGGTAATCATATTCGAGTATTGGACATAAAAGTAAGGACTTTAACAGGATATCGAGCAATAATATAACTGTAAACACTGAACCGACTAAGGATTCGATTAAATGAATTAACATCATACTTTGTTGTGAACGAAGTATGATTGTAGAGCCATAAAATCAAAAAAGAAAAAAAGCTACCACATTACATTGCTTGTGTAATTTGTCGTCATTACAAATTATCGAGCTCGCCCTGCTTTAGATACAGGCGTTAGGGTCAATTCACACCGAAACGATAAGTATAACACGGCGCTACATAGTAATGTAACCGGGTCTTGCGATACGGTGTACTGTGCTATGTAGACTGGAGTGTGTGATAGACCTTTGCAGTTTTTTTCATCTGTACAGGCGACCAGCGGGCCCCAAATGACAACATTGTGTGACTCGTACTATGAAACATCAACTTTTGAGGAAGTTCCTCTCACTGTAACTTCCAACAATTATATTTTGTCAGTTTTCAATAGAAATGCGTAAAATTGTACCAACGCACAATAAGAATTTTTAATTGACAATTAAGAAAATTATTAAAAGTTACTTTAAAGGGCTCCTGAGACGATCAAACGGTTTGACTCAAACCGTTTGGTGTTTGATGCAACCGTTTGACGTCGCGTCGGTTTGATCGGTTTTCAAACGGCACTTTTCACTGTCAAACAAAAATAAAATTACCTATGTAGGTAAGTAGGTAATTTCATCAAACTGCCAAACCGTTAATGTTTGACAAGCCGTTCAAACTAGCTTTGTAGACGATCAAATTGGTTTGACTCAAAGGAAAATGCACGTGTTTTAGTCAAACCGTTTGATCGTCTCGGGGGCTCTTAAAAGTAACTTCTTCAAAGTTGATATTTCATAGTACGTTTCACTTTGTGTCCATTTTAGACCTACAGATCAAAACCGAAAATTGATTCTTCAGTAATGCCACTTATTCTTCAGTACACGTAACGTTTTATCGTAACGTCTAGACTAAGCAAACCGAGTTCTGTAGATTTATCTATTGTATGTATGTCAACGATAAACGATAATTTACAACGACTTGTCATACGCACGATCGGTAAATCTGCACAACTAGGTTTGCAACCCACTACGATAAAACGATCTGTGTGTAGCAAACTTTAATGGGTCCCACACACACTTCTGATGTGCGACTGACGTCTTTACAGCATAGTCGACTGTAGCATGTGTATTTTGTAGGTGCCATAAGTCTGGCCGTGGGCAGACATCGTACTTAAAAATATCTTATGAAATAAAAAAGTAAATTGATAAAGGAAACATTCAACAAGAAGTAATTTCCTTTAACGCAAAACTAGGTTCTAATTGAGTAAAAGATAAATATCTCAATGGTAACTACGGCATAAAAATGACTGTTATTGCTTTCAAAAAATATTACTAAAGTAGAAGTACCAATTTCACCAACGCCTGTTAAGGTTAATCGTTTATTAAATACTATGTTATCTCTCTCGTTCTTCGTATGAATAAAAGAGAATAGAAGAGAGAGAGATATTTAGACAAACGATTAAAACTAACACGCGCGTTGGTGAAATTTGAATGCGTTGACAAGTCTTAAAACTAAACACATAATGGGATAACAAAAAAAATATTTTTGCTAAACAAAGACGATTGCAAAATAATATTTTCCCTAATATAGACTTAATATAAAATAATAAAAGTAAACGTACCTACCTACAGAACTACGTAATGAAACCCTGATATACTCACTCAAAATATATTTTTGACAAAATGATACAAAAGTATTTCAAGATCAAACTTATGTTGTAGTCTTTGCATAACCACTAGTGACATTTGGTAAAACATGATTTATATTTTCAAAAAAATATTGTTATGCAAAATAAAATGCAGGTGCGACTTAAATAGGTGTTGAATAATAATATAACACTCTTTGATAAGTGTGGATATATGATAAAAACATTTGAATTTTACTATAAAATTAGACAATAAATGCGAATAAAGTCGAGCTCTATTTTTTCGCATGTGTAGAACCTATGAATTAATTAATAATATTATGATATAATAATCGTATTGTATAATATTATTATAATCTGTGAAATTTATATATTGATTCTATGATTTAATATTTTTCTAGAAGTGATGACAATATTTATCAGAAAGTGCATTTTTGTGAATGTAACAAAACCTATTAATTATTATTATTATCATTAATTCTGTTATAGCAATCTATGTGATGATATCTAAATCACTTAATTTTACTATTTTAAGTTTTAGGTTCAACTCGCCGCTTCTCTACGTATTCCCACCCTGTTAGTTTAAACTTTAAGCCTTTGAGGCACCGAGAGATGGGTAAGAAGACTTAAAAAATAAATAAAAATAAGAACCAATGAATTTTACTAACATTGTCCTAAGGTGAAAATATATATAAAAAAAAACATTTCCGTTTTCTTAATATAAACTCTAGTGCTATGAATATGATTTTATGAAACTTTTATATAATTTTATTTTTACTCGCATACTTTCCTCGAGACTTTAAGCCTCTTACCCGCCTCCGAAAGCTACAAATAAGCACTATCATGAAAAAATATTAAGGTATGTCCCATAATCGTCAAATATAATATCTTTCTACTGACATATTTCATGAGAATTTCTTCGCTAATATTTATCCGACGTTTATGAAATATACCTTATTCTACTTTGCAAATCACAACATATGCTATGTCTAACTGAGCTATACCTTACTATATTAAAGCGGACATGTGAATACATGGTTTATATTTATATAGACGTAGTAAAACGACAGAACTGCGACGGAATATATGAGAAACACTATATACATATATCTAAGTAACTCGATACGATTTAAACGTCTTCGATAAACCACTCTTTGAAGGTATTTACTCCATAAACAACTTTCCTTTATATCAAGTTTATTTTAAGAAGATTTTTGGAAATTTAAAGTTTTATTGCTTTAAACCAGGAAATATTTTCAAAAATTGCTATTTTCTGAGGCTCCAAAAATGCTTACTTTTTTCTCTAAGTTACAAAGAGAGCTAATTTATTATTATTACATTATATGGCAACGAGAGTGGTTAGTCGAAGTTTTTCCTTACATTACTAATTTCTTAGCTAACATCGTTATACGCATGGGGTCCATTTGCCAAATGTAAGTATAATATATGAGCGATTTATATTTGGATACAAGGAACTTTTCGGATGTTTATACACATTACTAAATATTTTCATAAACTACAAGGATATAATATAGTAGTATACTGTAAAATTAGGTCAAAGGATTATTTAGAATATTTAGAAATTGAAAGTAGTTTAGGTACTAATTTCACCGAGCGTGGCGCCGCTGTCGCTTTATAAACAACCAATGGGGTTAAAGATCCTGCTACGATCCATATTTAGGTCTCTATTTCTTATGAAAGAAAACTTTACCAATCGGAAATCGGTGGGTCAAGATGGTAGAACGTGAAAAAGTATTCAAAGTTATATTCTATCTGCCTGATTATATAATAGCATATTACTGGTACTCACAGGAATATTATACTGCTAATGTTCAGTTTCCACTCTTGGCTTTTATGCACCTTTTGGACTAATATTCTTTGAAGATCTACTGATTGCAAGGCATGTCAAATCTGAAATATTTTATAACGATATTTTCCAATTATAATCTACCATTGGTATATATCATATAACTTCAATTTTCATCTCATACAATTATAACTAGAAAGTAGAATGTTCTTAAAATCGTAATAAAACATTCAATATTCAAAAACCTATTTCGTTTAGTCGATACTGTAGAATATAACAAACCTAAGAATTTGTAGACGTTAGAATCTATGAATAGTAATAGCAAGAGACGTTGAGATCAATAATAATGTATACATACATCGAAATTCCCCTTCATATTACCTATAATATTGGTATTTACTTCATACTCGGTATACATAATATTTATATTTATGTAGGTCAACTGACATTATCGTGGTCGTCATACAAAACGCAACCTCAATGGTGTATTACGCTAGAGTTAGTCGTTCAGTCTCAAGTTAAATGTCGACCAAAATAATCGTTTCTGTTAATTCAAATATACAGTATGATCTCTACATTTTATTATTATTAATCGGTCTCCGTCAATCTACAGTGGATCTGAATATCCTTATAATATTTGTTGTTGTATTAAACCAAAAACTAACTAAGGCTGCGTCACACCAAACTGACTGTCAGCCGCTGAATGTGAGCAGGCTCTATGTGAGCCCCATTGTAAACGTGAAAAAGAAAAAGGTATTTTACGTTCACACTATACAGATAAATCGGCCACCGATTGTCAGCGTCTACGCATAGCGTAATAACGTATTGTCGGTTAGGTGTGAACGAAAAGGTGAATATGTATGGAAATACCATAAGCTGCGTAACGCTCGCTCACTTTCGGCGGCTGACAGTCAGTTTGGTGTGAACGCAGCCTTAATGGTTGAATTAACGTTGGTACTGTTTACTTACAATAAGTAAAATAGAGATATCACACTGTATTTCACTAGTTAATACAGTTAATGAATATAACAAGTAGGCAATACCATTTGTAATAATATGGCTGAAATTTAACAACGCCGTGAGAGTACATAAACAATAACAATCGAAAAGGTTACATTTATCTACGGGGTGTGCTTATTTGTGCACCAAAGACGTGAGTCGCCTCACTCCGGTCTTGGATGTAGTGCCTTTGGTCTTTTTGGTCTGCTCCTTAACTCCTCTGAAAAAGAAAGACGCATTTGTTAATAACTATGGTAAAAATATGGTTTCCAAAATTCTAAGTATATATTTTTTTCATTTCGTGTTATTAAACATTAGTTACATGAATGTTTCATGTGAATTAACTATTTCGCAATAAGGCTTGGCACATATTTGACCGACCACAGCCAGGGGCGTGCGCTCCTTAAAGGCAGAAATGCAGTGCATTACTTACCATTCACAGATATTTTAATAAAACGTTCGTACGTTTTAGATGACTTTAATTAATAGTAAATAAATGAATACATAAAATATAATAACTTAAAAACGCCTAATATTTTATAATAGCACCTATTTGCATGAACATTATGTTTGCCAGGCGTATATTGGTGATGCGACTCATGAGTCATACCTTGTCGTCTCGCAGGAGATTTGATCGCATGTGTGTAGTAATTTTAGTGTCCGTACACAGTTCGCAAACGCACACACCTATGAATATCCCAAGGCGCGACTCGTCCGCCTCCAGCGGCATGCTATCGACTTCGGCGAAGTTCGGCAGTTGTCGGGTCTCGGAAGTAATCGGGTATATTCGTGGCACGGTGGCCTATAATGCGACTAATTATAATTGACGTAAAATCTTTACTCATGTATGCACATGATGCAATTTTGTTTTAGTAAGGTTTTATTTGTTTAAATATCAGAAATGTGTTTCAATGAAGCCATTTTTTCATGTGAAAACGCATTGTTATTTTTCGTTTGCTATTATATTTAATATTTATAGTTTTCTTAAAAGATTTTTCATTTTAACATTTGAAAGTGTGTACATTTAACAGTTTATTACTGAAGTTCTATAAAAATTGTAGTGATTTGCTTTTTAATTGATTTGATTTTTTAAAAATGTTATTTGAAAATGTTGTGTTGAAAATGTGTGTTTATTAAAAATTAAAAATAATAAGTTCTCACAATTGTCATTCAGTGGAAAGATTCAAATGGTGTCTAAAGGTAGGTGTGTACCCGAGTTACAACAATTAAATCAGCAAAAAGGGAATGTAAGTCGAAAGTTTCATGTTAAAAGTTATGAAGTTCTGTTAGTTCTGTTGGCATGGTTTCCGACTTAGAGATCCGTCGCTTGGCTGTGGCTATGCTAAATATCTATAAAAAAAAAGTTTTTGTGACCGACTACTCCGCCGCATACCCAGTGTCATAATCTTGTGCACGCCGCTGACCACAGCAACCAGCTAATCCAGTGGACACGGGAAGCGGCCTTTTGGTTTAGACCTTGTCCAAAAAGGGCGAATTTGCCACAACTTACGCGCGTAAATCGTGCACTACGCCAGAACCCTGACTCTTACATAGTACGCGCTTCAACTAGCGCGAGAAGCGACTTGCTGTGTCAGGTTGAGTTGCGTGCCGTTTCGCGGCAAATTCTTGGGCAAAAGAAATGTTGTTCACGGCCTGAACCCTTAAGGTGCTTCCTCACCTGGAGCATTCGCGTGTAACGTTACATATCTGAATATTAATTAAGTGTGAGGATAACCGAGCATTACAATGCGCACCTTTAAAAGAACCCGTCCGCTCGGATTACACGTTACATTACATTACACGTGAATGCTCGTCAATCAGGGAGGTAGTATTGTAATGCTCAAAGTCGAATCGATGACTTTACATTACACGCGAATGCTCCAGGTGAAGCACCTTTAGGCTCACCAACAGAGAGGGCGACGTAACAATTTAACAGTCATTAGGGCTCTTGAAGTTTCAGCTCTTCTGAAGCGCCTCGATCTGCGAGTGCGGCTCGTGCACCGTTACCTAAACACAATGTCACGTACAAGTATCTGGTGAGGTCCTCGATGTCTACGAGCATGGAGTCCTGTCCCATGTGCAGCTCGTCGCGCGCCATCAGCAGCTTCACCAGCGTGTCGTTCAGCGCCTCGATCTGCGAGTGCAGCTCGTTCACTATCACCTGGAAACAATTTTCAGTTTCAAGTTTTTTTGCTGTAAAGTTTGTTGCTAAATTTATCTAAGACCACCACTCCTTCGTAGGAGTAATTATTTTTACAATACTTCATGTATTGTTTCAACAATGGCCGTTGCCTCGAACACAGCGACGGCAGACGCCGTAGTCACCGACTGACAGGAGTGAGTCTATCAAGCGGTGACTATAGCACCCGCAAGCCGCCGGTCGTCGCTGTGTTCGGGTCAGCAACCATAAATAGAGAGTTGCCGAAAAGCAACATTAAATATATGGACGAAAAATGCAAAAAGTACAGTAATCAGTTGCTAAATTAGTTACAGGACTAAATAAAAACTCCTTTTTTATAATATGATTGAAAAACAAAAATTACTGTTCAAATTCTAATGTTATTTGTGACATTTTTTTAAACAATGATATACATAAACGCAGTTTAAAAGTTAATAAAATCAATGTTGTATTTATCTTCATAGATTTTCAACTGCTGTGACGTCACTCATGCATTATTTTTTTTGCATAGAGCGTTTTCAATGCTCTCTAACGATCTCACTTTTCTGATGACTGTATTTCGTCAACGGTGAATCGTAGATATGTCATTGCAAAGAAAATGATAATAGTAATTTATTTCTAAACCATAATATAACATAGGTTCCCTATTTCTTCACATAAAATCATATGGCATAATTTCATTTGACCTAATAGCGGTTTCTCATATTATTCATTTGGCATAACTTTTTAGCATAATTTTTCACGCAAAATTATCGTATTAAAAGCATAATAATTGTTAAGCGTACTTATTGTAAAGCATAAATTTTTTACACATAGTTATATAATTAAGCATAATATTTTTATACATATTTTCGCATAATGATATTTAAGCATACTATTATATTTACGCATACTTTTTGTAACTTTTTTTTTCACATACTAATGAATGATAAATTCTACTGGGTATGCGAGTTAAGATGAAATAACAATTATAATTCTTGACTGATTATGAGATTAAACTCTGAAAAATAATACGAATTGCTATCTAAGAACATGCCGAGCTATAACCACGAGCCGAATGCATTTAAGGATAATGAAAGTTTTGTTTTTTCATTAAACAACCTTTCGTATTATTCTAAGCTTAGCAGCTTACGGGTGGGCCAAGGGCCACCCCGCCGCAACTTAACCTACTGTTACACATGTTTCACTAGGTATAATGAGTGTAAACTGTAATATCTGCTTTTTATGTTTCATAAATATGCGTTTAAATTACTCTAACCGTGTTTTCATTATGTCCTTTCAGTTTATGCATATGTGTGCCTTGTGACAGAATGCCTTGAATTTATTATGACAAAAAAATATGTCTAACGAGTTATGCCTCATTAAATTAGGACAAAAAATATAAGTCTAAATAATATTTATGCCTAATGATGTAGTATGCTAAGAAACCATTATGCCAAAGTATTATTATGCATAATAAAATTATGCCAAATGAGTTATGCCAAATAAAATTATGCGAAAAAAGGGGATCCCTATAACACAATATATCCAGTACCTATAGATACATAATACAGACATTTACATTTAGTACAATTTTGTTTTCAGTTTAGTTATATGATAGTCATATAATATTGCGATAGACCACAAACTAGGCTTCAGAAGCCTGTATCTTGGTGGTCCTAAAATCGTATACCTATTTATCCACATTTCACATATTTTAGTATTATTTTTGACCCGCTTGCAAACAATGATGGTTATAATAGAATATTTCCTGGCTTATGCCATGTACTTTTCGAAAAGCCAATAAATTAAAACTATGCATGTTCCCCGTTGCACCGGGGTGCACCCGTTGGACCGGAGGTCGAATTTTTGAGTCTTCTGCTTGAGTTGCCAGTGCCAGAGTCCCAGTGAGTCGGAACTGTGCTGCTGCTGCACGGGCTCCAGTGAGTCGGAATGCTGCCGTGCGGGGCCGATACTCCGCGCAGACCAGGAGAGGTGTGCTCTGCTTGCTAACCGATCGTTGTAGCTACGTGTGACGACCAGGAGAGGTGCCGCGTACTCTGTTGCTGATCGTGTAGCTACGTGTGCTGACCAGGAGAGGTGCTTCATGCTCTGCTTGCTGACCGATCCGTGTAGTGGACTGCCCCTTGAAGCCGATGAGAGTTCGACCAGGCCGCTCTGCGTTGCGACTGGTGGTCGAGGTACCCGAAGAGGTTGAAGCTGGCTGGCGTGGTGCGGAGGGGTGGGGAGTGATGATGATGATGTCTAGAAGGAGGCGTGTTCTGTCGAGGGTCAACAATGTGGGAATTGTGGTGGCAAGCCCCAAAGGGAGATCTCCGACCGAGCGAAGTGCTATGCTCGGTCAGGCCGAAGCCCACTGTGGTGGTTTTCAGATGTCGTATATAGGTATGTCGCCGATCTTAGAAAACTTCGATAGCGCGATTCAGGACTGTGCGCTGATTGGTCCGCCACATCGTCAAAGGTTTGACCTTGTCTTTGAAAATCCAATGTTATCCAATTTTCTATCCTTTTCGTACTACATACTAATGCGTACCGCGTATGGCCCTGGATTTAGTGATGTATGAGATTTATTGACGATATTTTCATCAACTTTCTAAAATAATTGTTATTGTACCTATGTACTTGAATATAAAACGAAATTTAACAATACTTATTTACAATGGGCATTGTTATTAACCATTACGCATGAGTCGTTTTACTCACACCCGCGAGGTCATTGTTCAAATTACTTTATATTATGAGTTTTTATTTTCAAAAGATGATCTATAAATGTTAATACATTACAAGATTACATTATTTAGCCAAAATATACCTATTTAGTAAATGTTTTTTTTTTTTTTTTTTTTATGAAATATGGGGGCAAACGAGCAAACGGGTCACCTGATGGAAAGCAACTTCCGTCGCCCATGGACACTCGCAGCATCAGAAGAGCTGCAAGTGCGTTGCCGGCCTTTTAAGAGGGAATAGGGTAATAGGGGAGGGTAGGGAAGGGAATAGGGTAGGGGATTGGGCCTCCGGTAAACTCACTCACTCGGCGAAACACAGCGCAAACGCTGTTTCACGCCGGTTTTCTGTGAGCCCATGGTATTTCTCCGGTCGAGCCGGCCCATTCGTGCCGAAGCATGGCTCTACCACGTAAAAAAATAAAATGTAACTTCAATTTATAATTTAAAATGTTTTAAAACATACTTATCGTTTGCAAACAAGCCCATAATTTGTAAGGTGACACTTCATTAATTTCGTGAATGGCGGACACATATAAACTATCTGGTGCCCGCAACTTCGTTTCGGGATGCTAAGATAAAATTACCCTAAATTACTCCTTATAACATCAGCTATCTGCTAGTGAAAGTCCGGTAAAAACGGTCGGGCCGTTTCAGAGATTAGCCGGAATGTTTGTTCCGGCTAATCTCTGAAACGGCCTACACTAAAAATCAATTTTTAAAAAGTTTGTCACTCTGTCTAAACAGAGTGTAGGCACTTTGGTTAATTGGTTGATTTTTAGTGTAGGCACCGCATACGGTATATACCGTATGTCATATGTATGTCACCTTAAAATTGTAAAAACCGTTAGATTGTAATAAAACTAGTGAATTTGTAAAATGTGAATATACTCCGGACGCGAATATTCTGCCTATACTTTAACATATTATATTCCGTTACATACAATATTTAGTAATGAATCTTTCGACATGTTTTTAGAATCTAACGGTTTTTTAAATTTTACGGTGACATATATACTATCACGTGCATTTAGTGCAAAGCTGTTAATTTGAAACAGACACTTCAATTTTATTTATTTGTATAGATTGGCGCTCGCACAGTGGTATTGACTAGTGTTGGTATAATTACCATTCGCAATAATAATTGTTAAATGGCCATTAGCAATAATTAAATTAATCGTAATTGTTAAAAAAACTATTGCTAATATTATCGTCGCAGCGATGAAAAAAATACGTGAACGCGAGGGTTCACACCGAGGCGCTAACACATATCGTGCTCTATTTGCTAATGCTAAAGTCATTCGATGCGAAATAATTTTGATTCGACTCGCGACGCGACCCGAGAGTCGACGATGCCGCGATGTTTCACGAATTAATACGAGCGATAAAATTATTTATGATCATTGAAAATCGATTTTTGCAAATAGCATAACAATAGCACGTAGCATGCTAAGACATAAAAATTAGCATGCTAATGAAATTAATGAAAAATAGCATTAATTTCCATTACTAGTATTGACTGCCAGCAATCGGCATCATTTGCTGTCGTACCTGTAACTGTGCGATGTTCAGGTCGGTGAGTATCTGACGGGACAGGCGGCGGCGCGGCGGCGTCAGCGGCACGCGCGCCTTCTCGACGCTGCGCCGCAACATTTCCGTCACCGGCGACGTGCCGCGCGACCGGCGCTCGCGCTGTAACACACGTCACCTGTCATGTCTCATGCTCTCAGGTCGTGCCGATCACATTTAGTATCAAAATGTTTCAAGTTAAAGGGCTCGGTCCAAAAATCATACTATAATAACTCCACAACCGACATTAATTCCATTCAACCATTAGGTTGCTTATTTCCACTTTAAATCATATTTGTTGTCATCAAACGGGCAATCCCAAAAAACGCCGGGTATAGAAGTTATGAGCAAGAATATACCCGGCGTTATTAGTAGGATTATTTCGGCACATATATTATCACATAACACATTTTAACTAATGAAATATTTACCTCCATTTGAACACGAGCCAATTCTTTAGCTTGAGCCAATGCAATCCTAGCTTCAGTTTGCAAAGTAGCTTGCAGGGCAAAGAAATCGGCTTCTTTTATCTCAATAAGATTTAGAGATTGTGACGAACGAGATTTTGAAGACTTTGAAGGTAGTGATGTTGGTCTCGATTTTGTACCTGCAAACACATTTTACTAAAAATATTTTTTGATAATTTTAATTTTATGATAAATCATAATAAATACTAGTCGCCTAGTGGTCGAAATTCGACCATAATTCATTTAACCCTTAATCACCTAACGTCGGTCATGGTGACTTCAACGGTTATTGTTTTTTGAATTACTCTGTTACTACTTCAGCGAAGCGACAGTGACTCTGTCTACTTTACCCCCACGCCCTTCAGCACGTGCTGAGCATTCGACCGGGTCACACGTCTGTGCGTTTAATAGTTATAGGAATTTATATTCTGGTTGCGGTCATGGTGACCGCTGTTAGGTGGTTACGATATTTTTATAAAAATATCGTAACCACGTAACTTTATTTTATATAGGATTTTTTTATGAAGCAATTGGCTGAAGATCTCGTAAAGCCTCATTTGGAAATACGCGTGAATAAATCTGGCTTACATCGTGAACTTCAAGATACTATATGGCGTATACTGAAGATGGACCAAGAGTCAAGCACATCATCAAATAATAGCATCGAAAAGTTTGAAAATAGGAAGACTTGCTTAACTTGTGACTCAAAAAAAAAACGAAAAACATATATGTGATATTTTCGATGTAAAAACAACAATTTGCGTTTTGTGTTCACAAAAAATGTGTCTGAAATGTCGCCAAAAATAGTAAATGTTTACCACTTGTAATTTTATAAAAAATGTGATTTAAATGTGCCATTATTATTTTTTACTTTCATAAAATAAGTAAATTTTGTTAAAGTTTAAATATGTGTTCCTTATCAGATCTCAGATTTTTGTTAATGCCTTTATTTTTTGTCTAAAATGTTTAAAATATTTATAAGTGTTAATTATTAATATAAAAACTAATAATTTGCAAAGTTTGTTGAAGTTGATTATAATAAAAGATTCTAAAGCTTATAACCTATCGTAAATTTTTTTCATTTTTACTATTATTATATTGTAAAATTAAAAAACAATACAAGGAGTCACCATGACCGACGTTAGGTGGTAGCGTTACTCAAAAATACGTTAGGTAGCTAAGGGTTATTATTCTTAAGTTTGAACTTTATAGGGGCTCTTCCAAGTTCTAAGGCTTTACCTCTTAGATCATACTACTATTATGGATGTATGGATGGATGGAAGTTTGTTACTCTTTCACGCAAAAACTACAGAAAATCCTTGGATGAAATTTGGTATGGTAGCAGTTTAGGCTCTGAATTAAAACATGGCAACAGCTAGTACACAATAAAAATATAAATTATGTCTATGGAATGTGAAAGACAGATTGACTAACACCAATGTGTGACAAAATTGTGTGAAACCTACACCTACTACCTGTTCTGATACAAATGCATGACGTGAGTCGTTAATCTGAGGCAGTGTGTAACATTTTTTTATTAATGTACCTAATGTATTTTTTGAAATATTATTTTACAAAAATATTTGTGCAGTTCACTCCTCCTACATATAAACTTTAGCTGTGCCAAATTTCAAACTAATTTTCGCATAATTTTCGTAAAACGGTGTAGAAAGTTTTTGCTTCATATATTATTATTATATTGAATTGTTAAAATATACAGACTAGCAAGTTTATAAATACAATAATACAATTCAATAAGAACAATATTATACTTATCCTGAGTACTGTAATTAATTTTCCAGAAAAAACAATTTCAATTAGTTATTATAATATAGGTTACTCTAAAGTACTAAGTTCCTATTTATTTACAATACCTAATAGTTATACCCTCACCAAAATATAAAATATAGAAAATGGAAGATAAAAGCAAAAATAAAATCACTGCATGCAATTTTTTTTATACGGATATGTCTTTATTTGATTTATAAAAAAAAAAAGGATATAAAAACTTGTATGTACAGACTTACCATTGTTAATTTTGTCAGCCTTTGCTATACTAACGGACAAAGGCCTCGTTTGGTATGGATTATTGTATATATTACTGCTAAGAAGGCTCGTGTGTGATGAACTATTACTTCTCAAATTTCTTTCGATATCAGATGACTGAGATTCATTATCAGATGCTATTTCGTTCATGAAACATATTTGTAGGTTCTTGCCTGCCACCACCACAAATATTAGCACATAATGATACATTTAACAAAAATATTATCCCAATTATGAAAATTAGCATGAATGGCCCTGCTAAATGACTCAAAATTTGGTAATCTTACAACAGTTAATCATGATCAATTACAAAAAAGTAAAAAGTGTTCAAAACATGTAACAATATTATTATTATTTGAGTCATTTAATTTGGCAATCTGATCAATTTTTTTCTATATTTTTTTTAATTATTATTTTGGAAAAGAAATTGTTACTTTGTTAAAATATAGAAGGTAAAGGAGGATGGGCATTACAGTCTACCTACTCAATACACGCTTATATTGTCGTCACAAAACTTTCTTTGTACTTTACATCATTTTTACGAACATCTTTTTTGTACTTTATTTCTTTGTATGGTCTTAAAAGTGCACTTATTGTGGTTTTTTGGTTAGACACCAAAAACGAATTATATTTACCTGTACCTGAAATAATTTGAGCTTGGGTGCATGGAAAAGTTATTTTTTATTGTGATAGAGCAATGTTAGGCTCAAATGAGCCGGCCCGACTGGAAAAATTACATAGCCTCATAGTAAACCAGAGTGATAACTGACAATTTTCTTTAAATCACCTTGTTTTATTACACCATTAATTGATAGTGTTACTAATAAGAAACAAATTCTGGAACGGAATACAATGCAGCAAACTTAATAAAATAGATTTTAATAAATTGAATATTTTGAACAAAAGTATGGGAATAATTGGTACGTTTAAATGCAGATTTTCTCTTAGCAGACAAAGATTCACGTCTTTGGATCATAGAATTTTAAATTAGCTCAATAATACCTATCCAATGGTGAATTGCACTCTACCTGAATCTATATAAATAAAAATGTTTGTACACTTGCAACTTTCAAACGACTGCACCAATGAATAAATCTTCCTTTATTATTTTTGTTATTGTCAGGTTTGTATGAAATAAAATATATAAAAAATTATAGCAAATATTTAAATGGCGATACAAAGTTTGAAGGGTCAGCTAGCATATACTATGTATAATAAAGAGGAAAGGTTTGTTTGTTTGGTTGCATCAAATAGCCTCTAAAACTACTGGACCAATTTTGATGAAATTTGGCATAGATATAGAAAAGACCACGGGGAAGGACATATGCTACTTTTTATTGCGGAAAAATGTATGGTTCCCTTGAGATTTCCTTTTGCGCACGAAGTCGCGCGCAACACTTAGTCTAAATATATAAAAGGCAAACCTGACTGACTCATCTATCAACGCATAGCCAAAACTACTGAAAGGATTTACCTCAAATTTGGCATACAGATAGTTGTAATGAAGTAGGCATTCGCTAAGAAAGGATTTTGAAAATTCGCTTCTTAAGGGGGCGAAAAAGGGGTTAAAATTTTGTATGGAAACCGAACTTCACGCGGATGAAGTCACAGGCAAAAGCTAGTATTCTATATTTGTGGATAGGGCCAATTTAGGTTTTCGAAATAATTTTCTTGCCTTGATGATACTGCCTCCTCCCCTGCCCTCTCCTCCACAAATACTGGCCGAAAATGTAACAATAATATAATGTCAGCTCATAGTAATGAGAAGAAAATATGTTAGGTATTTTTGTTTTTGACGTATGCACAAAAATCACATTTAATATATTATATGTATTCCATGAAAGAATAAGGTGTAAAAATACTCTATCAAATGATTGTTCATATCGGTTAGGTAGACCAGTATCCATTAATTTTTGCTCCATCCTACTTTGTTAAGATAGCATGAGAATAGAAAGTATATTAGTAAATATAAAATGAAATAACAAAACTTAACAAGAAATTAACAATATTGTTAGAAGTTTTATATTTAGCAATTACCTTTCCCATTTTGATTTAAATGCAATCGAAATATACACTGAATTTATGTTCGCTTGAGATAATGGAATGTAAACAACACAATTGATTAAGAGGCAATTACAAAGTTCAATATTTACCATTTTGAAGTCTTGAATGTAGGCTAAGTTTCTTTCCTGGACGATCTGTGTGACCTAAACTATAATAATTTTCATCTGCTTCTATATCCATTGCTAGTCTTTTTCGTATTTCTTCCCTGTCATTTCGTTTCTAAAATGTGAACAAGATAGAACATCATTACAATAATTGCATTAGAATACAACATAAACTTAACATAAATGATGCATAAATTATATAAAAATTGTCATACACGTTTGTCATATGGTATAATATCTTCTGTAATAGTAACTATTTTAGTAAATTTATCTAGAATATTGGGATTTTTATCATCCAATATTGACCACTCAACCTCAGTTTGAGCACATTCTACTGTCCCCAGAGCTCGAGGGCTGAGAGCTGGGAACGGTACATCATAGTAACTAGAAACAACCACTTCTGGAGTCGGTGGGCTTGATAACTTCGTTTTTACTTGGAACAAACTGCGTTTTAACCCTGAATGTTGTTCATTAGAGTTTTCATAATATTTTTCTTTTGACTGTTTACTAAATTTTCTTTTAATATTGGTAACTAGGTTTTCAAACATCTTAAATCTATTCAGTCTTAAAATATTTTTGGTAAAAATGGCACGTTTTTACAAAAAATAACAACAAAGAAAATATGTAAACTGTAAAACAAAAAAAAAACTGCAATATCCTGTCAATCCTGTCACGGTTGACATTTAGGGCAAGGACAAATCCGTGCTCTATTTTAGAGCAAGAAATTTATGGTTCGTATCGAATATAAATTATCGATATGCGGAGTTATTTTGTAAAATATAAGCAAAAATATACATTACTTACAAGGCAGCAAATATTATCCACAGACTCATGATTATCGTAAGTAATTGTATATAAATCCAAAAGGAATCTTGTATCTTTTTTGTAATGTCTTTGTTCAACATTTATATAGGGCATTGAAGCCATTATACCAAAAATTTGTTCAAATCACTTGTTAGGAATAATATTATAATCACACAAATTATTTTAATGCAACACGTCTAGTTACACCGTCGCGCGTCGCTCAGTTATGGAAATGAGTTGCCATAAACAGAAGAGAACGGCAATACTTTAATAGAAGGTGCTGCACCGTTGAATCACCGCACCGTAGAAAGTCAAACCGAGTAGGTTGGGAGGTACCAATTCGATTGTTTTTACTGTTAGCCACAAAAACAGACGTGGATTGAAGGCTAATGTATGTTTCTACCGTTATCATACGCTAAGCGCGCAATTTAAATTGTAGTAATTTAATATTATACACAAAAAATACTTAACTAGGTGTTTTTTTGTCGAACTGTTGAGTGTAGATACATTACCTACATACCTACACTCTACAGTTGGTGCCGACCCATCTACCTGATGGTTCGGCACCATTCACCAACAAAGTAAAGATTACGGATTTCTGCTAATCATTGATATAAAAATCTTTAAAGTAAAGCAAACTAACTAGGTACTTATTTAAGTACCTATCAGAAGAAATAATAGTTTAACGTATAGTTATCGTATAGTCGTATTTTGCTGAATTTACTATGGGATTGCATAAAATCAATGATAGATTATTATAGGCTTTTTTATGTTTATTTTATTTAAAGTCGTATTTTAATAAAGGTATTACCCACCTATTGCCTACCTAATATCGATACCTGAAGATATAGAACTCCTACACTGTAAGGAAGAGAGCGTTTGTGGCCTAGTGGAAGATTTATAGCATTGTTTCTTAACCTGTGGTCCGCAGCCCCTGGGGGTCCGCAGTCTCATCTAGGTATAGAAAAATGCAAATAAACAAATTGCACCAAGTCTCGTAATCGCTAATACGCTCAATTAGCACAGCGAACGTGCACCAGGTGTCGAGACTGACTGAAGTGAAGAGTGAGTAAAGTAGGGTAATACCGGGGGAAACCGGCTCCCCCCCGGAAACCGGCCACTCACAACTTACGATGCAAAAAATAAGAAAACTTTAGTTACTACACGCCATCTATATACTTTTGGTGTTAATACGACTCATCAGCTTTCGTAATAGTTCTCATTTTTATCGCTATCGCCGCTAGCGCCGAAATGACGGTTATTTTTATTTTTTTTGCCACTCGGCTGGTGTCACTCGTGAAAACAGGTGGTTTCTTACCAATTTCTTAAGCAGGTGAGTTTTTTATAAATTCAATTTGTTGTGTTTTTTCTGGTTTTTTGTGTTGGTTTAATGTTATTTGCGTAGCATATGAATGAAATAATACTATGACAATCATTGTTTGAGCTAAAGTTCGCTAGTAGCAGAGATAGGTGGGGTGGCCAGTTACTGTTTGAAAATTTAATTTTTTTGGTTAACCGGCCACCTATGCCGATAACTATGTTTTTTTAACATGTTGTTGTTTGTTCAAAAATGAGTTCTAAATAGAATCTACATAAACTCTTATATAGGATAGGAAAATTTCACGTGATTATATCAACGTTTAACAGTTTCCAGCATAGGTGGCCAGTTTTAGATTTTCAGGTGGCCAGTTACTGAATGTGTTTTTTCTCTTACAGATGTATGATAAAAATGGCACCTAAAAAACGTCAATATGCCAAAGAAGACTTTGAAAAGGCTTTAAAATATATCAAAGAAGAGAATGGTTCTGTTAGAAACGCTTCTAAAAGATTTGGCATTCCAAGAACTAGTTTGTATTGAAGGCAATACAAACTTCAAAAACCGGACTCTAGATATACGTCTGGGCCTACTCCCTTTTTGACCAGTGCTGAAGAAGAAGCCTTAACAGACTTCATAATCCAACTAGCCAAGCAAGGTTTTCCGCGAAATAAAGAAGACATTCAAAACTGTGTTCATAAAAAGTTCCATTTGACATGTGTGCCAGAAAACCATCGAATGCATATCCCTGACGATGCTGATGATGAATATTTGTGTCATATTTGCTATAGAGTTAGTAACACGGATTCATCTGAAGGTGACATTGATGAATTATACACATCTATGTTAGAGGCTAAAAGTTTAGGGTTTTAACTACTAAACTTAGATTATATTTATGTTCCTGTTGATTTATTGATCTATTTTTTTATTTTTCTAAGAAGAAGACTGATTTGTTATTGACTGATTGTTAATTTTTCCTACCTACATGATTGTGTAGATTACCTATAGTAAATATTGTTGATTAACCTGTCTTAAGTGGTTTTTTTGGGACCTCATTCAATGCTGCCGGTTACTACCTGTAAGGTGGCCAATTACTATGATTTTGTGACCAGTTACTATCAAAATGCATGTTTTTTACACAACATTTTCTGTTATATAGAAAATTTTATTATTTTCAATTGATAATACCTAAAACTGAAAGCCAAAGATATGACCTACACGAGGATATTTTTAAATATTTTTTGTTGTGAATAGTTTGACCGCTGTGGTTAATTGAATGGCCTAAGTCGCTTAACTGGCCGGTTTCTGGGTGGTTTCCCCTAAATGGTCCGAAAATGTTTGATGTTTCTTTTTATTAAAGGACCCCCGTCCTTGAAATTGTGCTTGATTTTCTAGGGGTCCGTGGACTGAAAAAGGTTAAGAAACGCTACTCTATAGTAAATTATAGGTTGCACTCGAGACGATCCAAGTTCGATGAGGGATCTATTGAGAATTTTAATGCTCAAGTTCAATAAACGGCAGCTCAAAGTAAAACATAAAGCGGAAACCTACATAACTGAGAAGACTAACAATCCTCGAATGCAGTGAAGTCTGCTAACACGCAGGTAGGCTACGGCGGTGGACTCTATACTACCTAACCCTACTGACATCTACTTAGCAGTATAGATGTTAGTGATCTAAACTAATATTATAATGTTCGAGCATTGGCTCTCGACTCGGGAGGTCGTGGGTTCGATTCCCGCATTGGAACAACAAACAATGTTGTTTCCAAGTTTGGTTAGGACAATACAGGCTGATCACCTGATTGTCTGACAAGAAAGATGATCCATGCGTCGGATGGGCATGTAAAAAGTCGGACCTGCGCCTGACCTCTCGCCAGTCGTGTCGGTCATACGTCCCACTGGGTTATGAGAGTTAAGGAAGAGAGAGTGCTCTTGTGTACTGGGCACACACTTGGGCACTATAAAATTACTCCTGCGTAACTGGCCTGGTTTCAATGAAACCGGCCACCGTCACCGAAATCGGTGTGGGGGAGTTAGTTATAAAGCTGAAGAGTTTGTTTGTTTGAACGCGCTAATCTTAGGACCTACTGGTTCGAATTGAAAAAATATTTTTGTTCTGGATAGTACATTTATCGAGGAAGGCTTTAGAGTTTAGGCTAAGTATATAACATCATGCTAAGCTCAATACGAGCGGAGCACCAATCAAGAATGTTTTGAAACATTCGGGGTTTTTTTATTCCTTACGCTGCGTACGCTGCAGATTGTTCCCCTTTATTTTTATCCCTTATATCCCTTTAAAAGTTCTAAAAAAACTCCGTGATTGTATATAATGTCTATCTTTTAAGGTTGGCTCACAATAACCTTTTTATGCTAACCAAATTTGTTCTAAAATTAAGCATTATTTGTGAGGGTGTTTTCATAAAGATGATATTAATAAATCCTTATCCAAGTAAATACGTTATTCATTACAAGCATTTAATTTAGAACAAATTTGCTCTTTACATCATTTGATTTCAATGAGTATTTTAGAAGATGTCGCAGTAATAAAATAATCAAACGCGCATTAATGTAGGTATGGCGCGCCGCGCGGTGCGGGCAGTCGTGAGGGAGAGGCGCTTCTCCTTCTACGTAAATGAAGTCGCGGGTAAATTTTAGCGATATTTTTATTTTGGGATATCGCTAAAATTTACCCGCGACTTCGAAATCGCTGGCAAAAGCTAGTTGTTTATAAATTACAAAATATTTGTAATTTTAATGCATCATAAACTTACACGTCTTTCTGCTTCCTTTGCTGCTTTTATGTGATTTTCAATAGCATCTAAATCTAGCTTGGGCAATGCTGTCTCAATGTTGTACACGTCGAAACATTCTGAAAATCATTAAAGAGAAAGTGATTAATCATAATATTAAGCCTCCCCAGGGTAACGTCACGAAAAAACTTTAATTTATACTAACGCTTCAAAGACATTATCCTCCCTGCGCTACTAAAGGTATTTAGAGCAAGTTTTGTGTGGGACTACATTCATCTGGCTTGGACAAAAGTAAAGGTTTCATATACTATGTATACCCAAAGGTGGTGATAGGGATATAGATCCATAAGCCTCACTTCTTTCATGCTTAAAACGTCGGAGAAGGTGGTCAACCTTCACATAAGAGAGACCTATCTCATCGAAAGGCCTCTGCATGAAAGACAACATGCCTACCAGAAAGACAGATCTACTGAAACGGCGTTCATGGAAGCAGTATGCACTATGCCCCTTTATAGATATTGAAGGCGAGTTTGACAACACCTCAATTACGGATAGCCTGGCTTCAAGGAATATAGATTCAACCAATCGTCTACTATCATGGGTTCGACGCTCAGGAGCAGGCTGACCCAGGGATGCCCCCAGGGAGGGGTACTGTCACCGCTGGAGTGGTCCCTGGTAGCGAATGAGCTCCTAAAAGAACTGAATGATAAAAGGTTCTACGGTCCCTTATGCTGATGACCTAGCGATACTAGTAGTAGGCAAATGCGCATCAGTGATCGCTGGGCTAATGCAATCGACACTGAGAGTCGTCGAAAATTTGTGCATGAGGGTCAAGCTAACAGTCAACGCTAATAAGACAGTCTTGATACCCTTCACCAAGAGAGGAAGTTGGAGGGACTAAAAACCCCAACACTCTTTAGGAAAACTATCACGTTTGCAAGTGAGGTCAAATATCTAGGAGTTATCCTAGATAAGGGACTCACTTGGAACAAGCACTTCGAGCACATTACGAAAAAGGCTAGATGTGCTCTGGGATCCTGTTGGAGACTTGTCAGCTCTAAATGGGGCCTTCGGCCGAAGGCAATGCTGTGGCTATTAGATGCAGCAGTAGTGAGGCTGATGGCCACATACGGCTGCGTAGTATGGCACAAAAAGGCTCTACAGGTGAACTGCATCACAACGTTAAATAGTGTATCTACATAGGCTGGCGTGTCTGATAATTACTGGTGCGCTTTCGTCGGCACCCACCGCCTCACTTGAAGCTCTGATTGACCTGACTCCTCTTCCGCTGCTTGTATAGATGGAGGCTAAGAGGGCAGCTCTCAGGGCCATGACGGCGGGCAGGACGAAATGGACTTCCACTCTACTGGGACAGCTGCAGCAGTCTCTTCTTGAGACACCGGTCATGGCTATGCCATCGGATGCCATGACCAAGGTGTACAGCTTCTCGAAGCTACCTGGTGAACATACCTTCTAGGGAGGACTGGGAGGGAAATGTCCCAATTAATGTTCACCCCAATGACATAGTTTGATTTACAGATGGATCAAGGAAGCACAACCGGGCAGGCGCTAGATTCTACGGGGACATGCCACCAACCGGAAAATATGCTTATTTGGGAGAATTTGCAACCGTGTTTCAGGCTGAGATCTTCGCCATTATTGGTTGTTCATAGAGAGCCTAGAGATGGTCTTAGTCCATAAAAATATCCTAATTTTCTCTGACAGTCAGGCTGCGCTGAAAGCATTGACTGCAGCTGAAATTTCATCCAAATCAGTTCTGAACTGTGTTAAGACGCTAAACATGCTAGGCCTTGACAACAATATCCGTCGGGTATGGGTTCCTGGCCACAGTAATATCCCCGGCAACAAAACCGCGGATGAGCGAGCGGATGAGAGATGAGGAGGCTAGGAGCTGAAAGTCTCATTTACGGACCAGAACCAGTCTGCGAAATATACCCAGCACTACCAAAGGAGCACTCAAGGAATGGGGCCGCAGCCTAAGCATAAAGCAATGGGCTGCAATCCCGGGCCTTGTGCACTCCAAGGCGCTAATCCCGGTTTTTAACAGAAGGCATGCGGAACTAGCGCTGTCAATGAGTAGTAATCAACTAAGAATCCTTATCAGAACCCTAACTGGGCACTACAAGCTCCACAAACATCTCAACAAAATAGGAGTTGGTGACACAACGACTTGCAGATTCTGCGGGGAGAAGGATGAAACTCCCCTTCACCGTCTCCTTAACTGTCCGGCACTTCGCCAGAACAGAAACAGGTAACTTGGGTAGCACGAATACTCTACCACAGACGAAATTCGTGGCACCAACCCCAACCACATCGTTCAGTTTATGAGCAGCATAGATCTGGGGCAGGTACTTACTATAACGCGAAGGAGTCACAATCGATCCACTTGGGTCGCAGTGACGTCAGGTTCGATTTTGACCTGCCTTCGGAAAAAAAATGCTTCAAAGAGTAGGTAGTACTTTCTGGGGGCACAGCAGTGCCCCCGCCAAGACAAGCCAACTGAAGCGCAAGGGCGCTACCTAAACCATATTTACCTTGATTTTTTAATCCTTATAATTTGGGCTTTTATTGTATACCAGATGGCATTATTTTACATGATTATTATTTTTAATTAAAAAATTAAACCGACTTCCAAAGTAAAAATACACAAAAAAGTATTATTAAGTAGTTAACATTTTGGCCGAATTTAAAAGGGGACTTATTTAGAAAATAAGTTTTATTTCATACTTTTTTGTGTATTTTTACTTTGGAAGTCGGTTGAATTTTTATATTAAAAAATAATAATTTCACCCTATGTTAAATTTCGAAGAGTTCTCTCGATTCCTCATGGATCCCATAATCAAGTTTTCACTTTAGTGACTAAAAGACCAATTTCGAATTATACCCTTTACAACAACAAAATAATTTTGCAAATAGGTCTATAAACGGCAGAGTACCTAATGTTGGTGTAAAATACTATAAGTACCTTTTATATGTGATGATGTATGGTGTGATGGTGATGGTGATAATGATGATAACTCTAATTGACATGTTTGCAGTTATTTGAACAACGCCGAAATCCCCAAACATGTAGTATAAGGAGTCAGGAGTTCTGTTCTGTACTTTTGGATCCTATACCCTGGATCCAAAAGTACAGAACAGAACTCCTGACTCCTTGGAGCAAAATATTACTTTTCGGTAGCATATGCTTGGACTACTTCAGAAAAAGTTGAAATCGTCATATGTATCCAACATAAATTTCGAGGAGTTCCCTCGATTCCTCATGGATCCCATCTTCAGGTCACAACTTTTTTCAAAACGGGACCAATTTGGGAATATACCCTTTACATCAAAAAAAGAATTGTGAAAATCGATCCACAGACGGCGGAATTGTGGTCTAACATAGAAAAATTATATATTTTTATACAGCCGAACATATAACCGCCTCCTTTTTTGGAAGTCGGTTAAAAATGTTTTTATGAGATTGACCTATATTCCGTTACAGGCACAAAGTAAATACCTACTAGTCTTAACTTACGGTGTTGGTTTAAGTGTTAAAAATTTTTAGCTATTCGTACATAAGTTATTATGGATAACCGACAAAAAAGTCATAAAAATTGCCAATAACTCACCATAGTTTAATTCTTTGTCGTAATCTTGCCTATTAGCGGATAGATTATTTTCAGCTTTAATCATACTTTTAGCTAGAGATTGTCGAACTCTTGATTCACTGAAAAAACAACAATATTTTAAATATAAATTAACTATGTTGTCAATTAATAAATTCTTAGTTTTTGCTTTTCATGAAATAGTTTTGAAATTTTTGAAGAATTCTGAGAGAAGCGTCAAATCACCCACAAAATGCCCTACAGCGGTAGATATAGGCCTCCTCCATAGTTTTCCACTCAAGCTACCGGTCCCTCCACAGCTGGGATCAATAGGCAGAAGATACCTACCAAGTTATGGCCGTAAGACTGCAATGGGTCCTCCTTAATCACGCCATTTCTTGATAAACGAAAAATGTAATTTTTTTTACTTCGTACATTCTAAATGAATGAAATGAAAATTATGAAATAGTACCTAAATTATAAAATTCTTACTTTCGAAGTTTTCCTCCTTTTTGATTCAAAATAATGTTGTCTTGTATCAGACGCCGTCCACTCGCCTGATGCAAACTTAATCTACATCTGCGTGGTTCATTCCTGCTTAAAGTAAGTATATTATTAGAATTTCCATCAGTCAATACTGCATTTTCTCTTTTATTTTCAGTCCAAAGTTTGTCACGATCGCGCATTTCATTTAATTTTGGTATAATTTTTCTTAGCTCTGTGCTTAATTGTTTTATAGTATTTTCTACGTTATGACTCAGTTCGTCAGTATTATATTCTTGAATATTTATTTCCTCCTTTCCGTCGGATAATATTGCATCCGATATAATATTTGCAGACACATGATTATCTATCAGTAAAAAACTAGGCCTTGCTATATTTTTTTCTGTTATTGTATTGCTTTCATTTTCTTCTCTCATTACTGTATCTTCTTCAATACTTTTCATCTCGTCTATAGCATCAGGTATCAATGAGGATTCATTTTTATCACCTTCTTTATTTTCTACCATTTTTTTTATGACATCGTTTACGACATCACTTATATTATTGATTGTATTCTCAATGGGCTTAGCAAAAGTTTCTTTAATGTCTTTTCTTAGTTCTTGTAAATCGTCTTCTATGTTTATATTATAGTTCAAGAGTGTTCTAATTTCTTCTTCAATTTCTTTATTGAAATCACCTATTATATCCTTCGTGTTAAAATTGTTTTCAATATCGGTTGCTGTACAGTCATTTAAAACATCATTATTGTTGTTTTTGTTAATGGTTTTTAAAAGATCCGGCATTTGGTTAAAAGTGTCAGTACTATTACTGTTTTCCGTATATTTGCCGTAGGAAATTGTGTTATCCGTATCTATACTCATAATTTCTTCATTCCCATTTATAATTATTGTAGACGGGTCTTCATTATTCATATTATGAGTTACCATAATATCTGTCTCTATGTCGTCATCCGTCATATCGTTTTCTGATTGATCAAAGTGTTCTATGTTTGCAGAAAAGTTCTGAAGAAGGAATATTTTATTACAGTATACGCCTTTACAATAGAATCCCAGAAAACGTTCAAAATCTTACCATTAATAAATTTAAAAAAGCTGTTAAAGAACGTTTGTGTGCTAAAGCTTATTATAAAATCAGTGATTTCATTAACGATTGCACACCTTGGGAATAAGATGGCCCCCTGCAAGGCTGCTTTTATTTACTTAAGTATGCTCTATGTACTTATGACTAATGTTATATAGATTAAGTTACAACATTGTAAAAATATTTTTTTTGAAAAGAACAATTTTCCCATCTTTTTGCTAAAAGGTGGCCCCGTGCGAGTTTCTTACGCCGGGTCTTCTCGCCAGGCTAGTTTCCGAACCGGTGGTAGGCATCATGTAGGACAATTCTATAAGCGTTATTTCATAACCTATATGGAAATAAAAAAATGAGTTTGAGTTTGAGTTGAGTAAGATTAAATGTCAAAAAGAATATTGCACATAATTTTGTAAAGCTTAGTAGTTAGGTACTTAATGAGGTAAAACAAAAAAACATGAATAGCATATTTACCTGTAATGTGTGAGCTAAGTGTTGGAATCCCGGATAATTAGGATTTATTATTCCTCGGGTAACAGAATTTGAACTTTTTTGTGACATTTCATCAGTACTGGGTGATATCAAAATTATTTCTTCTTTATCAGTTATTTTAGTTCCATAATTAACGTTCTTATCTGAAAACAAAATTAATGTTAATTTATTCAATTAGAATGTTTAAAATAAAAGTACGGCCGTCGTTAAGCTGGTTTACCGCTAATGAACCGTATAGCAATAGAAATAAGGTCGGCAAGTGGTACAACAGTTTGTCGACGACGCACCTAATACTACTACTATTAGATTAATGTACTTCTACTGTATACAACCTTACCCAGCTTGATTGGTCTTCTTTTGTTATGTTTTGCATTTACTGTAGTAATCTCACTATTGTTTTTATTACTTGAGTTAACAACATCAATTCTGTATTGGTGATTACAAACTAGTTTTTCATCAGAACTTTGCGTACAATATTCAATTATGCTTGTAATTTCAATATCTTTATTTTCTTGAATTAGAGATAATTTATTCTTATAATTATTGTATGCAACGTATTCAATATCGTTATTTTCATTTAAGTCATTAGTTTCATTTCGACCACTGTTGCAAAACTCATAGTCTTCGGTGTCGTTTTGATTATATTTTGTTTCTTTACCATTTCTATTCGCGTGTGGAATCTTCATGATTATCTGTAAATAAAATTAATAATTAAGTGACTGTGAAAAACATAAAACTTATTTATACCTACATTTTACAACTCGCTCAACCTTGAACTCTTTCATTATTTTCAAATGAAGGTTAATTAAGTACCTACAGCTACTTTTTACGAGAACACGTCATATAATTTTTAGATTAGACATTCAATTTACAAAGAGAAAATAAATTAAAAAGGTTATAAAATGCAATAGAAGATTAATAGCTCCCCACACCGGTTTCGATAACGGTGGCCGGTTTCATTGAAACCAGACCAGCTAAACCAAACTTGAATTATTTTATAGTGCCCAAGTGTGTTGCAGTACACAAGAGCACTCTTTCTTCCTTTACTCTCGAAACCTAGTGGGACTGATAACCGACATGACTGGCGAGAGATCAGGCTCTGGTCCGACTTTTTACATGCCCATCCGACGCATGGATTATCTTACTTGTAGACAATCAGCCTGCATTGTCCTAACCAAACTTTGAAACAACAACATTTCGTAGCATTACTTTGTTCGAAAAGTGCGATGAGGACTGACGGTATAAAGTTTACACCTACGCACTATATGTATCACGATCAAGCTACAGTACCTAACGTTCAATTGATTTGCAGGATTGCAGGAGCAGGATTGACAGGGAGGAGGGGCGAGGAGGTTAGGTTGGAGACATCACGTGTATTAATTTTTTAATCTAGTCTATACATACCGAAATTCTTATCGGTTGTAGATTCGGAATGTTGTTTAAATACTTACAAGACAAATGACTCGTATAGTTTTTAATTGCTTAAATTATTCAATTAAATTGTTTTTTTAATTCACGAATTTCTTCAAACATGACCTGCTTACTATGTAAAAAAAAAAATACACGTGATCTTAAGTGGGGGAGGGGGGGGGGGTAGTATAAAACCTCACCACGTATCACCAGGGGAAGGGAGGGGTCTAAAAAGTTGTTAAAAACATCACGTGATTAATGGACGGCCCCTAACTTAGAATAAATTTATCTGACAAAGTCTATGTGACAGTATGTGATTTCAGTCAATTTCTGTACTAGAATAGATTAGGGTTTCGTCAAGTTTTTGTCAAACAAAAGCTAAGCCAGTTCAGTTTGCACTTTCACTCTAATGGTATAGCTTTTGTAAATTCGCGTCCGGGTCCCCACGACTTTAGTGGTCGATGATGATGATTACAATAATTTTCCAACTGGTTGGCAACCGTCCTGTTTTCACAGGACATGTCCTAGTTTTTGCAGAGCCCTGGGGTGTCCTGGATAGTTTTAAAGCACCAGCGTCCTAGGTTTTAAAGGTCCTTGATAAGCTTACTTATTTTAAAGTTCGCGCGATAAATGAAATTAGGTACATTAAGAAGAAAAATTGAAAATGTGTTACAATTTTTCTTCTTAATGTACCTAATTTCATTCAAATACCTACATGAAAAAAAACATAACCCTTTTTGACAGTCGGGTAAAAAGGTTATTATTTATTAGCATTACATGCATAGATATATTGTATAATATGACTGACGACCTCTGTGGCTCAGTTGGTTGAGCATGTTGGTGCTCAAGCCGGAGGTCGCGGGTTCAAATCCCGCCGAAGGAACAAAAAAGTTTTTCTGTGTTCCTGGGTCATGGACGTGTATTAAATATGTGTATAATATAATAAAAATCTTAAATATGTGTATAGTATAAAAGTATTAAATATATTTCCGTTGTCTGGTACCCGTAACACAATTTCTTCGAGAACTTACCACGGGATCAGATTGACGTGGTGTGAAGCGTCCATATATATTATATTATTATATATATTATATTACATGTATTTCATTTAACCTATTTTCACTACATATTAATTTACTGGTTTTTTCAACTTATAATCCTAGTTTTTTTTAAGGGTTCTGTAATACTCAAGGAACCCTTATAGTTTCGCTCTGTCCATCCGCCTGTCTGTCTGTCCGTCCGTCTGTCTGTCTGTCCGCGACTGTAGATATTGTAATTATGAATAATTTCGAAGGGGTTTGAATTTTTCACTCGCTTTTTTATATGCATGTGAAAGAGACAGAGCACAGTAAAATCCGAATGTTTCAAATTTATGGTTGTACAATGTCAATTCGTAGCACTGAAGATTGAAAATTAAAAAGCTACTTTGACTCACGCTCGGATTTTGATCTTTAAAATAGGTCTTTTAAAATAAAGGCAAGGTGTCATACATGACTTTTTTAGAAAGTCAACCATTTTCGAGTAATCCTCCTCGAATAATCGAATAAAAGCCTCCAAAGTGGTCTGTAAGTTGGTCCCCCGCTAGCATTTTTAAACTATTGGAGATATAAACTTGTAAGTTTCCATGCAGATGGACCATGCTAAAAACTATTTAGGAAAATTATTTTGAGATAACGAAATCAGACAGTAACTTTTGATGTAATTTGAAAAAAAAAAAAAAACTATGCGTTTATAGTTACGGAACCATCCTTAGATAATAATATGTCCTGACATGCTCTTGGTTAGGTTATTTTAAATTTGGGGTTGATATTAACGTTAATGTATTTCAATTCTAGCAAAACCTATCAAAAAATCTTTATTTCTGAAATTATCTTAATACCATAAGAGTTACGGTAGGTAACTAAGTACACACAACATGTAGGAGCTTAGAGGACGTAGCATTCAAGAAATCGATAACAAGCAACCATAATGTTATTATGGTGGTTTGGGTTAGCTCCAAGGTCATTTGACGATTGCTTACATTATTTAGTATTCAACGAAAGGAATCTTAAAATAAGAGCCTTTTAATAAATATAAAGTAAAATAATTCTCGCATAGATTTTCAATTATTTTCATCATATTTACTTTCAATGATTATAAATGAATCGTCTTAATTATCATTTTAAAGTTTTTAAACTGATAGAAATACAACGCAAGCGTTATTTCACGTCGGTTTTCTGTGAGGCCGTGGTATTTATTCGGTCGAGCCGGTCCATATGTGGCGAAATATGGCTATTGGCTGCTAACACACTACACTGAGCAGTCACTACAAAAAAGATTGTTGCCAAACGCGTATAAGATCTACAGATTACAAGAATTCTATGGTAACATGGTAACGTTTGAAAAACTATATAGGCTAATCAATTTGCTATGTTATTGATTGTACTGTAGGTTCTTGGTGGAAATTCATGTTTCACAGTAATAATACACAATACTTTGCACTATTTCCACTTTAAGAGCATTGATCAGCGCGCGACTCAGATTTCACGAAAAACGCTACTTTTCAAATGCGTCTATATCTTATAAAAACTGGTTATTCTGATTTTTATATGTAAAAAAACACTAGAAAATATTGTATTCTAATTTTTCCCTTGTCATTTATTTTAAAATAATTTCAAACTTTTGAATAAAACTGACAAAACTAACCAGAAGTTTTTACAACTTTAGGTACAGGGGCATTTTCAAAACATATAATAGCTAAAACCGCTTACATTTTTTAAAAAGAAAAAATCTTCACAAACTTGTTGGATCCTCTTCTAGATTATCTACTTGTCAGATTATTTTTATATACGTTTCTATCTCATAAAAATAAAATTTTAAGAATGCGAAATTATCAGGAATTATAGTTATATAAAATGATGATATTTATGTATTTTAATTGCTCCTTTTGTTTCTTACTTACATAATCTATGAGAAGAACCTTTTATCTTTAATATGCTATTTAAATTTTTAACTAAATTAGTTTGACGAATTTTATATGAATTTTTAAAACTACTATATAAATCGAGGCGCACGAGCGTTTACAACAGTATCTGTAAACGCTCGTGCGCCTCGATTTATATAGTAGGTTTAAAAATTCATATAAATAATAAAATTCGTTAAACTAATTTAGTTAAAAATTTAAATACGAAAACGTGATTTTTTTCAGTCAATCGACTGATATACTCAACGCACAGACCAAACCCTTATAGCTAGAAATTTTAATTTTGCACATTAATTTCGATCATATGACGTAGGCATCTACAAAGGAAGAATTGTTCTAAATTCAACCCCCAAGGGTGTAAAATGGGTGATAAAGGTTTGTATTAAACTTTTGTTCCTTAAATATATTTGCATGGTATTTCGTATGAATTGAGTACTTACGGGAAAAATAATGAGTTACGGATTTCAGCGTTTTTTAACAGATAGTAGTAAAAAAATGAAAAATAAGTATGAAGTAGAATCTACAAAGGAAGGATTTTTCTAAATTCAACCCCCAAGGGGATAAAATGGGTGATAAAGGTTTGTATTAAACTTTTGTTCCTTTAATATATTTGAATGGTATTTCGTATGAATTGAGTACGGGAAAAATAATGAGTTACAGATTTCAGCGTTTTTTAACAGATAGAAGTAAAAAAAAATTAAAAATAAGTATGAAGTAGAAACTTTAAATTAGTAGGTACACGCTACTCTATTAGGTGTATTAGTGCTGTTTATAGACAACATAACATGGAGGATAACATTTTATAATATTTTTCGAATAATCCATTAATGTACAATTGTACAGTAAGAACTTAGTAGGTAATAGATATGAGCGCCGCGCCGGCGCGCCGCCGCCGCCGCCGATTTGGCCACGCCGCCGCCGCCGCGAAAATACATCGGCGCGCCGAGTGAGCGAGATGGATAGTCATAAATTAATTTCAGTCAATGAATATGAGCAATATACATATTACCCAAGTCATATATACCCATATAAGCATTACTTCCTTCATGTTTTAAACGAGAAGACGAACGAGGACATTCATATAAGTGAACCTATCTCATCAAAAGAGTTCTGCATAAAAGACAACGTGCTTACTGCTTCTTACTGCTTACTAGAAAGACAGATCTACTGATTGATCGTCTAAATCGAGCCAGTAGATCACATCGATAAAGTCATTGAGAATAAGAAGTTTGCGCTATGTGCCTTCCTAGCCTAGATATTGAAGGCGTTTCGGAAAAACTCCACCTGATCTATTACCCTGATAGCCTGGCTTCAAGAATTACTATATGGGATAAAAGCTACGCTGAACAACAGAATAGCGTCATCAACTATCATCATCATCATCACGGGCTCAGGAGCAGGTTGACTGCTGCTAAAAGAACTGAACAACAGAAGGTTCTACATTTAAGGATACGCTGATGACCTAACAATAATAATAATAGCTCTCCATACCGATTTCGGTGTCGGTGGCCGGTTTTATTGAAATCAGGCCATCAATTATTCTAATAGTGCCCTAATATGTGCGCAGTACACAAGAGCACACAAACACTCTCTCTTCCTTTACTCTCGTAATCTAGTGGGACGGATAACTGACACGACTGGCGAGAGATCAGGCGCTGGTCCAACTTTTTATTTGCCCATTCGATGCATGGAACACCATTCCTGTCAGACATAATAATAACAACTCCCCACACCGATTTCGGTGACGGTGGCTAGTTTCATTGAAACCAGGCCAGTTACGCAGGAGTAATTTTATAGTGCCCAAGTGCGTGCGCAGTACACAAGAGCACTCTCTCTTCCTTTGCTTTCGTAATCCAATGGGACGGATAACCGACACGACTGACGAGAGATCAGGCGCAGGACCGACTTTTTACATGCCCATCCGACACATGGATCACCTTTCACACAATCAGGTGATCAGCCTGCATTGTCCTAACCAAACTAGAAAACAAAATTTTTGTTGTTCCAATGCGGGAATCCAACCCACGACCTCCGAGTACAAATGGGTCAAGCTAACCGTCAACGCTAATAGGATAGTCTTGATACTTAACACCAATAAGAGGAAGTTAAAGGGACTAAAACCCCAACACTCTTCGGTAAAATAAGCGAGGTCGAATATCTTGGAGTGATCCTAGATATCATGGGACTTACTTGGAATAAGCACATCGAGGACATTATGAAAAAGGCTAGATGTGCTCTGTGATCCTGTATGATGCCTTCGGTCGAAGGCAATGGTTATAATTAAAAATAAAATTAATAGTGAGGCGATTGTGACATATGCGTTGTGTGATATGCCACACTACGCAGAAAAAAAAGCTGTACAGATCAACTGCATCAAAACATTAAGTGTACAGAGGCTGGCCTGTCTGATAATCATAGGCAATCTCTTCGGCACCTACCGCTTCACTTAAACCCTGATTCACCTGACTCCACTTCCTCTGTTCCTTGTTCATATTATGGAAGCTAAGAAGGTTGTTCTCAGGGCCATGACGGCAGTTAGGATAAAAAGGGCCTCCACCCTACATTTGGACAACTGCAACAGTCTCTTCTTGAGAGACCTGTCATGGCCATGCCATCGCATGCCATGATCAAGGTGCATAGCTTCTAGAAGCTATAACCGGTTTTCATAACTTCTAGAGAGAACAGGGTCCCAATTAATGTTCACCTAAAGGACATAATTTGGTCCACGGACAGATCTACGAGTAGGAAAGACAACCGGGATTGCGCTGGACTACGGTGGCGTGCCACCTACAGGCAGATATGCTTGTTTGGAAGATTTTGCACCGTATTTTAGGCTGAGATCTCCGCTATTATTGGTTGATCACTAGAGAGCTTCCGCAGTCAGTTATATAAATGGCTTCCAGGTCAGTTCTTCAAAATGTGGACGTTTATAAAACTAAAATAGAAAAAGATTACAGTGATTACGCTCATTGGAATCAAAGCACTGTTAACTGCCAATTCCAAAGTAGTTCCTTCTTTGAAATTGTATTATTACGTTGTCTTTTTCATCACTACTTCCATAAAATGTATTGCATTGTAATATAATATATAAAAAAGTGTAGTTTATTTAACTTCACTTTTTTTTACTACCAAGTACAAACTTCAACCCTTTCAAGGTCACGCCGCCGACGCCGCCGCCGCCGACCCAAAATAGTCGGCGCGCCGCCGCCGACTTACTACCCATCGGCGCTCATATCTAGTAGGTAATGCTTTTTCTTCTTCTTGAAATCGAAATATTCATCACTACAGTAGACTAGGTACTGTTTTCTACATCTATTGAAAAAAAATTTTTGGTCCTCTCGTCCAAATTACGCGTTTCACATAAAGTTTGTTTTACAGTAATCGTATAAAAATATTCTAGGTATACGGCAGCGCCGCAGGCAAAGCTAGTATAAAAATATTTTATAAAGACAAAATTGGATTTAAAATAATATCAAACAATAAACATTAATATGTCTGCCCTGAAAAAGAAAAACTTGCGACTTGTCAATGTCTTCACGCTGGGTACGCGAATATTATCTCCCTTTCTTGCAGAAAAGTGACCAAAAATTGAGTATGAAGGCAAAAACAAAAGTAAGGCATTAAAAAAAGTAGATCTGGCATCGGAAATGTGGCATGTTGCCAGCGAATTGATTTTTGCGCCTAAACTAGTTCCATTCTTACATTTATCATCCTTATTTTGAAAATTTTACATTTAAATGACTTATGATATTTTAATTAGATACTTATTCGTTCGCAAAACGAATCTTTTGTACCTATGTGTAGTTTGTATTTAGGTATTGTTTTTCAACAGACTGCAACCACCTTTAAAAATAAACTCTACCCCCACAAGGTTCGCGACCCCGCTTGAGAAACGATGGTCTAGAGCATGGCTGCTCAACCCCAGGCCCGCGGGCCACATCGTGGCCCGCGAAAGAATTTTAAGTGGCCCGCGCAAGTATGGTTTTAAAATACGTTGGTGGATTTGTCGCCAAACATAAGTAAATTATTAAATGGCAGAAATCACATTGATTGTATAAACAAGTTACCCTTGATTTAAGTTCAATTTTATTTTGTTTATTTAGATTTTAGAATAAGATACTCTATGTTCTTAATAAACAATAGTTCAATTTTATTTTCTTAATAATTGAGTTTTTATTGCGCTTGTCCTGAGAGTAACTGAAACAGGAAATGTAAGTGGCCCATCGTTAACGACTGAATCCACCGTTTGGCCCGAATCTTCAAAAGGTTGAGCAGCCTTGGTCTAGAGCATAATATTTAATATAACGTATAATCGGCTCCTTTTTTTGGAAGTCGGCTAAAAAATAAAAGTAATAAAAAGAAGAGAAAAGTTTCTCTACTTTGTCTAACGTCTCCTTCTTATAAACTTGAGCCTTATTAGATTATTCGCTACCCAATTAACAAAAGGCCCCAAATAAAGCAGTTCTGGTTTACTACTGTTAGTTACAGGAGCAGACATTGTTTAAAGTTGTTCAATTAAGCAGCGTAAACCGCCCGGCGCCGCCGTCCTCACATTGACTAAATTAATACAAACACTTTGTTCTGATTAATTCGTTACAATTTGGTTTAATCTCGTATCTTTAGCATATAAACAAAAGTTATTTCGAATATTAGAGACACTTTGTTGGTACTCGTAATATAACAAAGAGGTTTATATTTAAACCTTTAAAGTTAGTTAATCCAATAAACGTGCCTGTATTCACTTCGAAATAAAATACTAAAACGTTATCTAAATCCTTTAAGCTTCTCAAGTATCAAGTTTTAGAAAAAAATGTAAAGCAAGAAGACACGTCTTGAGCCTACCCGTTCGTTTGCAGCAGCCTCTCACTGAATTTTAATTTTATACTCCACACTAAAAGGTGTCAATAGGTGTCAAGAGACACTCGTAAAAATAGTTTTCATCCTCAAAAACTTTACGTTTAGACTTTATGTAAATGTTAAATGGGTTTAAAAGCATTTAAAATGTTGAAATATTATCTTTAAATACTTTAAACGAGACAATCTTGTATATTATAATATTAATCGTAATCTCGACAACGGCTGCAAGTATTTACATGAAATTTTGTATGCAGGGAGTTTTGGAGGAGAAAAATCGTTCTATTAGGTTTTATCCCTGAAAAACAGCGCATTTTTAAGTTATATATGTTTTTTCTTTCGTCGTGCAATAATATATCAATAATTTATACTTATACCTACATCCGATTGGCGATTTAGAATGCGTATGTGTCATTTTTAGTTTGTTCGAAAATTCGGAATGTGGTAGGTTATGGTTTCGAATCCCAGCCCGATAAATATTTTTGTGATTCCTTTTTTTATTAAATTTATCAGAGCTCCGAGCAAAGCTCAGTTACCCAGGTACTATTTTTTAAACTAGATTAAATACTGAGTGTTTACCCACAAGTGTTTACCACAATTTTATTAGATTTATAATCACAATTTAGTGACAAAGTGTAAGAAGGATCGTGGGCAAAGATATATAATATTACTAACGTATCGTGGGTAAGGTACCATCAGTGCTTGTTTTTACCCGACTGCGCGATGCAAAGGAGTGGTGATGTGTTTATCCACCTATCTATGTATACAAGTTTGTACCTTTATAGCACTATTTAGAATAAACGCCTGGGCCGATTTTGATAATTGAAACTATTGTGTTGTAAGTTGTAACATTATTATTGTTATGCTTTAACATCCTCCGTTTGTTAACATCCAAACTCTATACCTAAACTCTATTATATCTTACCTAAACTCTATTACTATATTATGAAGAAACGATGTATCATGAAGTTAACAAATATTGTGATTTTTAGGGACTGTGACGTATAATCTCGTGTGTAGTTTATCCCACCAAAAACATTTTGTAAAAAACTAGCCAAGTCTCGATGGAGCTGCTTGTTTATCTCTAAAAAGTAATGAAATCTAGACAAAGTCGTGCCAAGTCTAAGGTTCCTTACTGCGATTTCTTTATAATTATAGTTAATGTTGTGTGACTTAGCCGTTGAAGGGTACACAAAGGTACAAAATGGGCTCCATGACACCATTGCTCCAATACATGTGTTGTATAGTCAACAACAGACAACAACTAAAATGAGACACTAGCGTCCAATTACCAATACCAGTATGGGCTATTATCTCGCTTAACAAACATAGGTAGTTACAACAGATATAACATTACGTGTAAACAAAATTGACTTGTACCCACTAACGTATAAAGAATGTTCAACGGCCAAGTCACACAACATTAACTATTATTATAAAGAAATCGCAGTAAGGAACCTTAGACTTGGCACGACTTTATCTAGATTTCATTACTTTTTAGAGATAAACAAGCAGCTCCATCGAGACTTGGCTAGTTTTTTACAAAATGTTTTTGGTGGGATTTCACTTCTTTTTATAGAATATTGATTTATTTTACTAGATTTTAGTGTAATTTGTTTATTTAATTTGTGTAATGTTCGAGTAGAATAAAGTTAATTGTTCGACTATTTCTTCTTGTAAACTTGTAAGTATATACTAATGTATGTATACTAATAGTTTGGTGGCTCTTGTGTTTTCTAAACAGGGTCACCAGGTATTTCAGGTCTTCGATTATCCTAGTTTTTATAGTTTTCCCTTTATGTGGCCATTAAACCTTAACTCTGTACCAAATTTCAGCTCTCTGAGTTTATGGGATGTACTAGTTCTATTCTGATGATCATGAGTAAGTGACTGAGTGAGTGTCATAAATGCGAAACTTTGCTTTCGCTTAACTTCGGAACTAAATGACCTACAGACTTAAAATTTTGAATTTTAAGTACGTGATTATAGCTTACTGGATGACGAAAATTTCTGCGTTCTAGTCTTATTCAGAGGTTCTCAAATAGGGGTCTGAAAATGCGGCGAAATGGTTCCAGTAAAGAATGGTACGGCAGTGTTTGCTTCGCGCTCGACTTGGCGGGGGCACTGCCGTGCCCCCAGATCGATTATCCTAGTTTTTATAGTTTTCCCTTTATGTGGCCATTAAACCCTAACTCTGTACCAAATTTCAGCTCTCTAAGTTTATGGGAAGTACTAGTTCTATTCTGATGATCATGAGTGAGTGAGTGAGTGAGTGTCATAAATGCGAAACTTTGCTTTCGCTTAACTTTGGAACTAAATGACTTACAGACTTGAAATTTTGGATTTTAAATATGTGATTATAGCTTACTGGATGACGAAAATTTCTGCATTCTGGACTTATCCAGAGGTTCTCAAATAGGGGCCTGAAAATGCGGCGAAATGGTTCCAGTAAAGGATGGTACGGCAGTGTTTGCTTCGCGCTCGACTTGGCGGGAGCACTGCCGTGCCCCCAGATATAAAAGTAGTGGCTGAATATATTCATTGATATGTATTTGTAACCTTTAACCTACCTACTAATGTAAGTTACTTAAAGTTATTATTGCCCTAAATATTTTGTTTTATATTGATGTAGGCTGTACCCGAGGCCCGCGGTCGCAGGCGAGGCGCAGTGACGTAGCACAAATTGAACAATAAAACGCTTTACCAGTCTATCGGCTGTAAAAGCGAACCAACCCCGTCAATTTCCCCAATTCCCTACGGCAGTCAGTATATTGAAAATAATAAGTTTGATGTTGTAACAAATTTTACACATCAAAAAGCGATATTGCAATATCTATGAAAAATGCTCTTATAGAGTGTGTACGGTACTGTGTTTAAACATCCATAATTGCTATACTTTCCTCATATATCATTCGCTGCTCTCTTCAAAGTCTAAACGATTCGTCTGGTTGACCACCATCTATCTGTTTACATATATAAAAGGCAAAGCTGATTGACTGATATATTATTAGGCACAGGCCTACCCTCCCTTTAAGGCTAGAAATTTGAAATTTTGTACACGTATTTGTCATAATATGACATAGGCAACCACTAAGGAAGGATTTTTCAAAATTCAACCCTCAAGGGGGTAAAATAGAGGATGATAGTGTAAAACCTAATTTCACGGGAGCGAAGCCGGTGGAAATTAATATTTATACTTATTTTAAGTCACAAAAGAACCGTGAAAGCTGCTAAATATTTATCTGATAGCGCGGCAAGTAGCGAGTATAGATAAGATTTGAGGGTGCAAAAATTTTAAAGACTTTTATTTTTTGCATATAGTTTCCGGACATCATGTCATTTTGGATGGTTACATTAGTAACATTTAGGTCTTTTTCATCGGTATAATCTAATAGCAGAAAAGTCAATTATATTTGATTGATTTCTTGGTATTTGGCTACTACATACCTAAAACATTGTCCCATCAGGTCCACAACCATTCTAATGTCTAAAAAACCTTGAAAATCTGTTCAGAGTATTAATAAATGAGTCTGTAAGAAAGTTGTGCCACATTCGTCGTTTGCGTTTAAATATATTCCATTTTTTTTTCCTCAAACTCGCTATAAAAACTACAAATGAAACTTTTAGTTAGCAGAATTTATGTATTTTGATGGTTATGCTGTTACAAAACACTTTCCACGAGGTTCACCGTGTTTATCTACGGATTTTTTAATTTTTTTTATCGTGTATGGCGGATACGGGGCGAGTGCACCCGCACTCGCACACACACCCGTGAAAAATGACCATAAGTCATTTTGTACTGAAAGAAAATGACGCAAATTAAGTACCCATACTGGAGGCTGTCCTAAGTCCTAGATATGATACCGTTAATATTTTAAACTTTAAATCAATTTTGCCACTTTTATATGTAAAAAAATCAACCACAAATAGGTAATGGAATTGCTGAAAACGCAATGGGCAGAAAGAGCACAAAACTCCCTAGGGACTAGGTAGTAGGTACTTTATCAACACGCAAAAATTCAGCGACTTGAGAATTCTTTCCACCTACCACCTCAAAAAAGGCTAGTGCGACGGGTCTACAGCGCTATCGCCAAGTAGCTATTTAGGAGCCGTAACTATTACATATTTTCTCAAAGCATTTCGCGGCTCCATTTTCCAATAACACTCCATGTTTTCTAAACGTAAGGGTCAGTTAACACCGCGACGATACGCGAAGCTACGCGGCGCTGCATTTTTAAGATAGCTATTCGAAATTGAACTTTTTCACTACACAAAAACATGAACTTTTCATATCTAATCAGTCATACACTGCCTATATGCGCTGGGCAACGCGGTACAACGTGACATTCAAACTACGAGTATGAAACGTGTGTCGTCTTGAATAATGAATAAAGTTCAATTTTGAACTTAAAATATCTTAAAAATACAGCGCCATATCGCGTATCGTTTCATTTCGGTGTGAACTCACCCTAAGTCATAAGTTGGCATGTGAGTCATAATAATAAGTATTGCATAAAACATAATCCAATTACTTTCAAACGATTCATTTAAAATGATAATCCATTTATGACTTTATTCTATAATGTTTATTTATATCCCGTTATTTGCAGGGCGGTGGCGTGACCCGCCCGCCCTGCTCTCGCCCTTTCCCCAGTTAATGGCCACTACATTGTCGACCAGCTCAAGTACACGAACGCTCAGCTCGCTCACAGTAGCTCAGTTAACTCCTCATAATCTTACAAAGTTTTACAGCACAACTGTTTCAACTTTACACTATATACCTACACTATTTTTGAGAATCTTAAATGTCTGATAAGGGTTGGTCAGTTCCTAAGGTAATATTATAACATCATAATATTACGTACTATGATGCTTAGGTACAGCGCAAACGACACACTTTTTGTGCGATCGAGTCTGCGGCGCACAGAAAATCTACATGGCGCACACAAAGTCGTTCGCGGATTTTACAGACTAAAAGCACACGAATGTCATGGAATACTCATCCCAACTCACCTGTCCGGTAGTTGTGGTATAGTATACGGGTATGCGACCCCGGCTTCCCTAGCTATTACTGTCCTATCCCTTACCCTCCTGGGCGGTAATATCCTACATTTCCTATTTCCCACTCTAACTTACCAATCTTCCTTTCCTCACCACCTATCCTTCCCTTTCCCTATTCCTACCCTCTCCACCAATCCGTGAAAACGCAATGGATAATCATATGAATAATTTAATTATCCAAAATGGCGGCGATGTGGTTCACCACCCATCACGTCTAGTTTCTCGCGGAGGTGAAAAGCGGACCATAGAGAGCCGCTTCGCTACGTTGAATGTAAGAGGAGAAATGGATGGTAAGAATGAAAGTGAACGAAACGAAACAAGTATGTAAGGATAGTAGCAAGTGGCAAAAAGTGGTCTCTGCCTACCCCTTTACGGGAAAAAGGCGTGATTATATGTGTGTATGTAGGTATGTATGTAAAAGCACACGACGCACATCTACGATCATTCTGTCGGCAGAACAGTAGGGACGTTCACGCTATGGAAATCGTGCAGAGATCGCGATGCGATCAATTTTATACTTGAAGTACAGAAAAAGAAGAAGAAATAGAGAATTTTGGGTACTTTCGGAAAGGTTACTGGAAAGACAGTTCCATATTAAACATTCAATTCTGAAACAACATCTGGATAAATTTTTAAAATTTTATTAAATGTCTGTTTAGACTACATGAGGTGCTGTTGCTGGTCTGCTTTGTATTTCTTGTATTAACATCATTACATCGATCTCTGGCGCCATGGTATTATATTGCATACGTTACGTCCATCCCTAACAAATGTAGAGTGGAGAATAAAGATTATACATATAATATATGTACTAGGACTAAAGTGTGCGCCGTGTGGGTAGCGCACTTTACAGCAAATGTTTTATATTTTTCTCACACTTTGTGCGGCGCGGGGCGACGCGGTCTGTCCGAATTGTACACAGATTTTTTTGTGCTCCGGACTTTTTGTGCGTCGTATGCGTTACTGCATATAATTTCATAGGTTCTATTTTCACAGACTAAAAAGTGCGTCACGGACAGTCTGTCGTCTGCACTGCCCCTAAACATACTTTTATGTTTGCGATAATCCACTTTTTAGGCAGGTAACAAATATTTGCGTGGGGTGGCGCCCGTACGTGGATACTGCAGGCCAACGTTTTACTCCTACGAGCTAAAATGACTTTTAATTTAACACATAATATAGGCCCTTACTAATAAAAAATATTTAAACAGTGAATAAGCAATACGCACGGATATAGAGTGGACCAGGGAGAAGACATAAGCTACTTGCAGCTTGACAGACAAGGACAAAACATATAAACTTTACCCATTGTGTGAATATTTTTATTAGTAAGGGGGCCAGTATAAAATAAAATTAACGTGCAATTTCTCAACGATTTTGAAACAGAAGTTGTACCTAATATTTTAGCCTCAGCGGCAACTGGAATGGTAAATTGTACTAAGTCATTGTCGATCCTTGGAGAATTCTGAGTAATGTTTTGATTTTAATTCTATTATACCACTTATCTGGGGGCACGGCAGTGCCCCCGCCAAGTCGAGCGCGAAGCAAACACTGCCGTACCATCCTTTACTGGAACCATTTCGCCGCATTTTCAGGCCCCTATTTGAGAACCTCTGGATAAGACCAGAACGCAGAAATTTTCGTCATCCAATAAGCTATAATAACATACTTAAAAACCAAAATTTCAAGTCTGTAGGTCATTTAGTTCCGAAGTTAAGTGAAAGCAAAGTTTCGCATTTACGACACTCACTCACTCACTCACTCACTCACTCATGATCATCAAAATAGAACTAGTACTTCCCATAAACTTAGAGAGCTGAAATTTGGTACAGAGTTGGGGTTTAATGGCCACATAAAGGGAAAACTATAAAAACTAGGATAATCGATCTGAGGGCACGGCAGTGCCCCTGCCAAGTCGAGCGCGAAGCAAACACTGCCGTACCATTCTTTACTGGAACCATTTCGCCGCATTTTCAGGCTCCTATTTGAGAACCTCTAGATAAGACCAGAACGTCGATCTGGGGGTACGGCAGTGCCCCCGCCAAGTCGAGCGCGAAGCAAACACTGCCGTACCATTCTTTACTGGAACCATTTCGCCGCATTTTCAGGCCCCTATTTGGGAACCTCTAGATAAGACCAGAACGTCGATCTGGGGGCACGTCAGTGCCCCCGCCAAGTCGAGTGCGAAGCAAACACTGCCGTACCATTCTTTACTAGAACCATTTTGCCGCATTTTCAGGCCCCTTTATTCTACTCGAACTTTATTCTACTCGAACATTACAGAAATTAAATAAACAAATTACACTAAAATCTAGGAAAATAAATCAATATGCCCACGTTTCTACAAAAAGAAGTGAAATCCCACCAAAAACATTCTGTAAAAAACTAGCCAAGTCTCGATGGAGCTGCTTGTTTATCTCTAAAAAGTAATGAAATCTAGACAAAATCGTGCCAAGTCTAAGGTTCCTTACTGCGGTTTCTTTATTATTATAGTTAATGTTGTGTGACTTGGCCGTTGAAGGGTACACAAGGGTACAAAAGGGGCTCCATGACACCATTGCTCCAATACGTGTGTTGTACAATCAACAACAGCTTAAAATGAGACACTAGCGTCCAATTACCAATACCAGTATGGGCTATTATCTCGCTTAACAAACATAGGTTGTACCCACTAAAGTATAAAGAATGTTCAACGGCCAAGTCACTCAACATTAACTATAATAATAAAGAAACCGCAGTAAGGAACCTTAGACTTGGCACGATTTTGTCTAGATTTCATTACTTTTTTAAGAGATAAACAAGCAGCTCCATCGAGACTTGGCTAGTTTTTTACAGAATGTTTTTGGTGGGATAGATGTTACGCAATATCAAAATACCGAAACCGTACCGTTTTGAACCTTATGTCCAGAGTCTTTACTACTACCATACCAAATTTTCTCCATTCAGTAGTTTTGGCGTACAAGAATAACAAACATCCATCTATAGTCCATCCAACCTCACACAATTTCACATTTATAACAGTAGTAGGAAGGATAGGATAATAAGGATAAGGATAACTGCGTTTATTACTTTTTCATGTTTTATTAGCCTGAGTGAAAAGAAAAACCAATTACATTTATCTTCGGAGTGAGTAAGAAGCTTGAATTTTTAACTTTCAGCCAGGTAGAGGGGTACTAGATAGAGCCAGTAGGCAGTGCATTTAATATTAATTTCAATTGTTTCTGGTGTTACCGTTGTAAATATTAAATACCTACTCGCGTAAGACGTTACGTGTCCGTCGATAGACCTAAAACCTAAGGTAATAAATGTACCTAAGGTAATAATTTTTTTATAGATCAGTCATCAGCATCATCATTATTTAAATATCAAGTTTTTGTAAGTAAATACTTCTTTAGCGGCGCTGAGCACTTTTCTTGAGATGGGTAAAAACTGTTATACTCGCGCGACAGGACACGTGTCCTGATCGAAAATGCGTAAGATTCAACTTGCAATTGTTTGCTGTCTTGGTTTACGCGAGCATGAAACTATTTTAGTTCGTATTAACTTTTGACCCCAACCTTCCCAACACATTGATACTTGACCTTGACATTTGACCCAACCATCCCCATCACGTTGACCTTTACCTCCAATCGTCCACCCACGAACCCCCTACCCTCCGCCCCCTCCCCTGAAAGCAAAAATCCCCTCGAGCCATAACTAAGCCTTCCTGACCCCTAGACCCCTCTCAATCATTGGAATCGGGAAAACGAGCCCTACATTTTGGCTCCAACAGATTCCAAATTCCTGATATAGGTACCCCAAAAATCTGAAGTGTTAAATTTTTAAAGTAAGTAATATAAATTGTCATGTTGTTTGTGTAAGATAGCGCAATAAATGAATATTGTATTTTACCAAATAAATTATAGTAGTTTTATCTTTGAGTATATAACTATATAACTACAGTTTTATACTGATAATTAAAGCAATTCGTGCAAAGTTATTCTAACCATTCCAAAATATCAAAAATGCACAACGTTAATATTCAAGTTTTTACTTCGCCGGCACTTTTTTTTTATATGGCGTCGACTTATAACCATTTGCCAGTGTCATGTAAATAGGCGGAAAATAGAATATTTGGTCAAATATATATATCAAGTTTAATAGGCATCTGTCATTCATAATTACATACATGTTTTTCGTAGTTCTCTAAGCTAACAGCCACCAAAATAAGCTTTAGTTCAGTGTGTAGCTCCTACAGACGAAACGAAAAAAAATATATGTGCCGTGAATTTTAAACTGTCACATCTAAGCAGGCTCAAAAAGTTAATGAGTAACGAGGCAATTAGTTTTGTATGCTGCGCGTGGTCACGCGGTCGGGTCCGACAGAAACGTGGTTTGTTTTAATAATAATTTATCATCAAGCCCTTTTACTGCTAAATTTTTGATTGGATTAGAAGTTGTAAGCTAATACAACTATCGTGCTATAGGATATCAACTTCTCACTGCAACCTTATAAGTACACACAACTCGCATACAAGTTTGGGGTCGATTGGCGTGGAAAAATGGTTTCATTAGGAACAGTATTAAATATAATTCACAACGCCTAAAACAACACTAGGTGTGTATTACACCGAAGATTTCAAAAATCGGAAAGTTAGGTACTGGTTTTACCCCGTTTTGCAAAAATCGAATTCTCATCAGATCTCGACGTTCTGAGGTCACAGGAAGCTTCCCTGACTACCCTCGCGATGATGTCACTATGTATGTATGTAACCTCTTACATCTTTTGAACGGTTTGACCGATTTTATTGCGGCTGGCGGTTGATTCATTCCAAAGTTATGACGGTTTGAAATTTTCAGTCAAAAATAAACTAAAATAAAGCTCAAAAATGACGATTAAATAAAATTTAAGCGCTTAGCGGGAAGTTGCCTTTAGGTCAACTGTTTTCCTAATTTTTTTTTACTGCAGTCATTTTCCCCACCTTTTGCAACCCCCCCGATAGAAACTTCGCGACCCATACTTTGAAAAACACTGCGTTACACTATCAGCACTCGGCAACGTAGACGTCGCGCCGGGAGTACTTGTAGAAGTATTTTTATTAATTAAAAATATTCGCTCGAAATGTTTTATGTCGGGGATGAATGCGAATACCTACCTCAAGTTCTTCAGTATTAGAGGCGAGCTTGTTATTCATGTTGGAAAATGTGTTTGACCCAATATCGGATTTTATTGAGTGGCACTCAGCGCCTCGCCACAATTACATCAACTAACTTGACATTGTATCTACCTAGAATAGGCGTATATAGAAAGGTTAATGGAGTTTTTTTTTTGGATTTGCTTGAAAGCTCGAAAATTAATGTCATATTTTCAATTAACAACACAGTTTTTAAAAAAAACACTAAACTAACTTTGGACTTTTGGATTCTATGATATCTAAGGCAATGTTATACAGGCTTACCTAATTTTTATTTCCTATTCAGAAAACTACACCCAATTCCACTACAAATAGCAACCTGGAAACCTGAAAAGGGGTTCAACTTTTAGCTTTTAAAGTTTTTTTTCTTTTTTCAGGCCTTTTAGAGTTCGTCCACACAGTACGCGCACACTTAGCCATCAAAACGCTCTCGTCTAAACAAAACATCTAGGTACAAAGGAGCCTGCCATGCAACCTTTACTATGCAAAATTTTGTTTCTTTTGTCTTGAAATTATACTAAAAATTGCATTTAAAAACTATAATAATATATTTTACTACTTTGCCTTCACGACACATTTGATTCATATTTTTATATTATTTAAAACAAATAAAGTTTGTCTTAGTTAAAATTTCGATACAACAAGTGATAAATTCACAAATCACAACTAAGATCAAATAAAAAAGTGAAGAAAGTTATGCGAACCACACATTGAGGCTGGTCTAAACTACGCCTCGCCGTGTCACACACGTAACGAAACTACGTCTTACCTTGTATGGCGAGCTGTCGCGGTGTGTGGTTTATATGTATGTAGTGCGTAGCCACATGCGCATTACATACATAAAAGGCCGACCTCAGTTTTTGTTTGACAAATCTCTGTCTTCATGTTATATATGGTCTGAGATTCACATGAACACTAGTAGAAAATTGTAGTTGAAGGAATTATAGGCAAATTACTATTTGGAAATTTCTCGCTTAAACAAAATTCATTACCGTAATAAAGGCAGTAGTACTGAGTAAATGGGCCACTGGGGCCGTAAATAGGGCTACGGTTCGTCGCGCCCACCGCCCTTCTTCACACCATTGAGTACGAGTGCTTAAATGATAATGAAAATTTAATTACATTGCGCCACCGAAAACCATAGAAAAACAATGGAAGAACATTTTGTAAGTGCGAGTCGGCTAAACTGTAATTAACCGCTGTTTCTCTACATTTTATTCCTGAAAGTATTTCGACTACGAAGTCGTCGTAGCCGAGTTTTCTTCTTTTATTAGCTTCATGCCAATCTCTATGGAACAGGGTGTTTAGTCAAGGTGACTTATTTAATTACTAGAATCACGAAGTTCGAAATCAAAAATGTATGGTATTCCGTATAAACGCATTCGCGCTATGTCACTTATGTGTCACTTGTCGCGAACGCTATGTCAATTTAATACATTTTTGATTTCGAACTTTGTCATTGTAATTAGTACCATTATCAGATGCCATCATCTAGGTGTATATGTCATGGGATACTCTTCCCAACTTACCTGTCCGGTAGTTGTGGTATAGTATACGGGTATGCGACCCCGGCTTCCCTAGCTATTACTGTCCTATCCCTTGCCCTCCTGGGCGGTAATATGCTACATTCCCTATTTCCCACTCTAACTTACCAATCTTCCTTTCGTGTGGAAACCACCTATCCTTCCCTTTCTCTATTCCTACCCTCTCCACCAATCCGTGGAAATGCAATGGATAATCAAAAATAATTGAATTATCCAAAATGGCGGCGATGTGGTTCGCCACCCATCACGTCTCGTTTCTCGCGGAGGCGAAAAGCGGACCATGGAGAGACGCTTGGCTACGTTGAATGTAAGAGGAGGAATGCATGGTAAGAATGAAAGTGGACGAGGCGAACGAAGTATGTAAGGATCGTAGCAAGTGGAAGGAAGTGGTCTCTGCCTACCCCTACGGGAAAGAGGAGGTCCTGCCTACCCCTACGGGAAAAAGGCGTGAGTATATGTATGTATGTATGTATCTAGGTGTAACCCTCAGATCATATACCTATCTTTATTCTAAGATCTAAAATGTTACCTTATAATTGATGAGTAATTTTTCTTCTCTTTTCTATTTTTCTATTTCTTATAGATTGTTTTAAATCTATATTGGCATAACAAATTATGTATCTTCATGGGCGAGGACACTGGCCTCTGCAATACAGTTTACACTAGTGCAGGGGTCAGGAACTTTAGATAATAATATGTAAAACTCATTTATGTCAATAAATAATTTATTTATTTATTTATATCTAAAGGGCACCAGAGACGATCAAACGATTTGATTCGAAAACCTTATGTACGTGTTTGATGCAACCGTTTGACGTCGGTTTGATCAATGATCGGTTAGTCAAACGGAATGTTTCACTGTCACTTTACCGTCAAACAAAACGAATTATGTAATTCCATCAAACGAGCATCAAATCGGTAAATGATTTACAAACCATTCAAACTAGCTTTGCACACGATCAAATTGTTTTGACTCAAACCAAAATTTACGTGTTTGAGTCAAACCGTTTGATCGTCTCAGGGGCTCTTGCGGCCAGTTTCAATAACCTATCTACCAATAACTATTTGTTAAAAACGTTAAATTTGTATCGCAAAAACCGGCAAATGATTGAATTGACGATTGACGACGTTTTTAACAAATAGTTACTTATAGATAGATAGGTTATTGAAATTAAAACGGGCCGTTAATGATTATATTCTTAAGACAACAGCTTCCAGCGCATTATTCGTAATTTGAGATATAAACAAAAGTCAAACAAATGAAAAGGGAGATCTAAACACTGTAGATAATACATAATTATGATTCTACGTTTGTACTCCGAGTCTATCTTAATAGAAAATAACTTGGCCTACTTTAGTCTGTCTATGCTGCATTGTGCGGCTTTTGTTGAATATCAGCCTCATATAGAGACACGATGGCGACATTTTTTGCGAAAATCCGCCCCATATTGTTGTTTGACTTTGTAGCTATATAAATATTCTTTGTCGCAACTCATATTTCTGGCCGTAAACTTTTCCCTACTTATATTAAAGTAAGAAACTCTTCAGTTATATTGTGTACATATTCAGATGAATACGTAGATACGTACTTAAGTGTTTTTTAAACAATGTTTTGTATAAACAAAGGTACTAAATGACACTTTTCAAATAAAATATTACCTTTAATAGAGTTTTCAATTAGAAAAATATAACTTTTCGTAAGTATTTTGAAACCGAAAATGTCTTGGATTTGTTCAATGCATGGAAGAAGGATATTCAATTAGCAATCAAACATCAAAACAAAACAAAATAATAATATCATATTTCTAGTTCTAATGTTAAATTTTCTTACTCATGAAGCCACGTAGGTTAGGTACATAACACTACAAGTTTTAACAGTGAGTAAAGCAATTTATTAAAGCAGCCTTTAGAATTTTCTAGGTATTTATGTAAAGCTTAGGTACTTTCCTTCATCAAAAGAAAACCAAGTCGTCGAAAAGCCTTTAAAAGCCACGACTTCATTCATCGATAACAAGTTTCGATTTATTTGCGAAACTAGCTTGCCCCTTCAACTCCGTCCGTCCGTGATTTGATTTGCTAATTAACTTTGATCAATATAAAATACTAGCTCTTGCCCGCGGCTCCACTCGCGTAAATACACTATCCTGCGGGAACACTACTTTTTCGGGATAAAAAATATCCTATATCCTTTCCCGGGACCCAAAGTATGTCTATACCAAATTTTGTTCGAGGTAAACACCTTTTCACGCTTTAACCGCTGAACCGATTTTTTTTGTCGAATTTTGTCGAAAGACAGACACACTTTCGCATTTATAATATTAGTATATTAGTATATTAGTATAGATAGTATAGATAGCTACGATACATTGAATTTCTCGTAATTCTGGCAGGTTATCCAGAAACTACTGAATATTTTTAAATGACGTTATTTATCGTTTACATATCACCACAAATCCTAACTACTAACTTGGTTTTTGTTAGGCCCCGAATAGACCTTACAAGCAACAAGCGGTCCCTTCTCAACATGTCCCAGATCTGCCAGCCACAGGATTAGTATCACCTATCAGGATTAATTAATTAGCTTTAGCTTGGGCAACTTTTACCCAGGCGGCCTAGTTTAACATTGTTAATCCCTGCGCTCAACTTTGATAGGCATTAAAATGGAGTTATACTTCGATTCCTGATACAATGAAGACTTTGTGCTCATTATACTCCAATAAATTGACGAAAATATTAAATTTTTATAATCCCACTACTATTATAAATTTGAAAGTTTGTTGATGGATAGATGTATGGATGGATGGATGGTGAGATGTTTGTTTCATGCAAAAAGTAATTTTACTTTGTACCTACGACGTAGACGTGTGAGCGAAGCTGTAGGAAGCCACTTGTTTTTCAGATAGTATTAAGATATTTCTCAGACACTAGAAAATACGGGCTATAAATAATACAGAATGTAATATACATAATACGGCTGGCGGCAAAACATTTTTGCATAACTAAGTAGACACTCCAATCTCCAGACGGTGCCTACTCCAAAAAATCTTATCAAAATTTGAATACAAAAGAAAATATTACATTTAGGTCAATAGATCATGATGTCGACATTTTAACTATCCTCGGTCTGGCATATGGGCCTCTAGTCAAGATGCATTCGATAATTTCGACGCCGAAGTTCGAAAACTAAAATGTATGGGATTTGACATAGTAAGTCATCGTTAATGTGACTTGTCGCTTGCGATGCAATATGTAAAATCCTATACATTTTGTTTTCGAAATTCGTTGTCGAAATTATCGAATGCATCTTGACTAGCGGCTCTGTATCTTACACGGTTAAGAACCTTCTTTTTCGGGACCCGTAGTCCGACTGTCGGTCTTCGGCTTGCCGCCCAAACGGTTAGTGCTAAATTATGAAATTTTGCATGCATGACTGTGTGTTTACAACGCCGACAAAGTGCTAAAATAAGATCACGAAAATTATATTTTTTTCGAGTTTTTTATTTACCTTAATGTCGAAAAATTAAAAAAATGCATGATGTCATGAACTTTGAAGGAACTTTGAAGGAGAAGGGAGTCTTGTAAAATGCGGTTACTCAGAAAACTTCGTACAAAAATAACGAAATAATAAGTCTATGGAACCTTATACTATGTGTAGTCTGACACGCACTTGGCTGTTTTTTTTACAAAAAGGATTTTATATTTATGAATTATTTTGAAAGTTTTGTCCGACAGCTACATTGTTTTTAAAAACTAAACATATTCCATTTCTTCTTGTCGAAAAAACCCAACTTACATGCCGAAACTTTAAATGTCAGTTACTGAAAAACGAAACTGTTTTTTTTTGCTTTTAGGCTTACAGAACGCTAAGTCGGTATAGTCTTATCGATCTGAAGCACGACATCCTACACATAGTGAGAATTGAGAAAGTCTTCGCTTCATTTCTGCTTTCAGTCTGGATAAAATAAAAGTTAAATACTTTTATAGTTTATGAATGCCGCTTGTGATTGAGAGTTGCAATGATGTCTACTGTTTTAAAGTAGTTCTCTTGTTATTAATCCAGATTGTTTTGACGCACATAATGTGTCTCAAAAGTCAACTGTATATTATAACAGTCCACAGCTGTTTTTTTTTTTTTGTTAAAAACAAGCCTTTATTACTGGGGAGTAGTAATGTAGGTACTCATCAAGACAAATCAAACGAGCCCAAACTCGATGAGGTTATGTGGACTTATTACGGAGTTCCTATATATACCTTCCAACTCCATCATCAGATCAGCTCCGCATCATAGTAATATTCCATTGTCACACGATTTACATATTCGTGCAAAATTTCAACTCAGTCGGAAACCGGAAAGTCGGTCTATAACTTGCAAGATTTCATTACAGACAACGGGATAGGTGGAAGTAAACAATTTAAAAAATAATAAAATAAAAAATAAATCTTGTAATATTACTACATTATAAGAATTTATTTTCGACTGTAAATACGGTTGTAATTCATATCATTCATATCATCCCTACGAAATATAATATAATGAAATCCGGGCTCAAATATATTATATTAATCTACATCGAGACTCCGAACGAGCGCCACTCCAATTATGAAAAGTTACGGCCTCGTCGGTTGCGTATTATAACAAAAATTGTTTTTTCGACCACAATTTCTTTTGAATATATAGGTACACATATTTTCAATATAAAAGAAATGAAAAAAAATCAGAATCCGCTGTTCGAAAATAATAAGGATTGTTTTCGAACAGCGGATTCCGTCATCAGTGTTGTTTAGTTTCTCATTTCTGTATATTATGTAATGGAATATTTAAAATATTCCAATTTTGCAATTAAAAGCATACATAGTACATACTGTTATAATATTTATTACAGATAGAAATTTGTATATTTTTATTGGCCACACCAATGGGCAGAAAAATACATTATATTCTACTTTACTAACATAGCAATAACTTTTAAATAGGCAAGTAAAGGGTGAGTGCGTTTTACTAGCAGTTGCATAACATGCGGAAGAAGGCTCTTGACTTTCCAACAAATAAGTAGGAAAGTATTTTAAATCCTCGTCGGCCGGTCAGTGGTACTCAATGCAGTGGTTACCCGGAGCTGTTAGCACAATAGGGTGCAAACAACTGTTTCTTACTTTTATATTCTATTACACTCGTAATAACGTACCCGGTGATTATAATATAGGATACCATAATTATATCTACTAAGATAGACGGTCTTTAATAGCCTCTTTAAAATAGGTTTTATTTGCTCAAACCACAAATATAAAATGACGTGATTTTATAGTTGATCGTAAACCGTAACCGACAACAAACTTTTTACCATTGGTAAAATACATTACGTATATACTCGTAGACTGTGGTATGTAGTTTTGAGAGCGCACACATGCAAATGTATAAATCGGTCAGCAATCTTACAAGAATATAACATACGTTCATACAGATGAGCTATCCAAAAATGTAATAAGAACAAAATTAAAACAGTATGTAATTGAATTGAAATGTCTATTGAAAGATCCGTACCTGATAAGGGCGCCATCCTTGCCATAGGTTACTTGCCACTGAATAATAGATGCAGCGAACAAGGTTATCCCGGTAATACTTAATAATAGTCCGTACACTATATTGTCAGTACTAGCACAGTCTAGTAGTTGTTTTACAGCACATTAACGTCACAGTACAGGTTATAATGGTATGTAGCAGGAGCCAGGGCGGGCGGCGTGCGTCCGTCGGGCCTCACAATGCGGAGTGACGTGCGGCGCTAGCGGCGCCCGCCCACGTCGCGTCGCTCTACTGCAACGCTTAGGCGGTTTTACTTTTTTACTTGTAACTTAGTACGAAGTATAAACAAATGTTGTTATAACTATGTATAACTTTGAAAAGAGTATTTAATTTTAAAAGTAAATATTCGTTATTACATTGTGAAGATTGCTTAAATATGAAAAATTTATTAACACTACTAACACACCAGAATTAGTCGAAAATCACAATCACATTCGCTGTGTTCCGCGGAAAATAGCGCTAGCAAAGAAACGTAAGCAAAATGGCCACCGCGGGCATTAAAATAAGCAAAATGAAGGCTTATGTTAGCAGTATTAAAAGTTATCAAACGTGTCCTGGCCAATAATCTGTTTTTTGTTTCCTTAGCGCTAGCAAGCGCTAACAAGCGCTAATTTCCGCGAAACACAGCCATATATACAATTTTCATTACCTTTCATTCGATATGAACCTTTCGTATTCGTAGACATTCAGTTAGCAAAGTAGCAAAATAAGTCAGAGGCGTTGGTTACGTTTGACCTGCTACGCACTGCGCAGTTTTCTGAGTGGCCAACAGGTGGCGCTTTGCTGGTTTCAATTACGTTCTGGTAATTAATAATATTTCAAAGGCTTCTAATTCCAGGATTTTCAACACTGTCAATGTCCGTATGGCTTTTAATACTTGCTACTTATAATATTTAATAAGTAAATTTACAAACTATCGATATTCGCCATGGATAATCTAATTCTCGTGTCATAATGTTAGGTAGGTACACACTCCTTCAAAACAGCTTGACCGATTTTTATGATTCTTTTTTCGCATATTCGGTCTGGGAATTGGTCGTAATCTATTTTTATATATGGCAAAACAGCGTTTGTCGGGTCAGCTAGTAATTTATATATCTTTTAAGTCTGAATTTTTAAGGGTTAAAAACATGTATAATGTATATGTTGTGATAGATTGACAAACGTGTAATAATCTCAGGTAAGTATAGTGGTTGTTGTTATTTTTATTAATTTTATGTTTTTCTAAGCATTAGTCCAAAAATTTTAGCTTTCAGCACACTTTCCTCCATATAAACTTTAATTTACTGGCCGAATATCATACTCCGCCGGTTGCACAGTTCATGTAAAACTGTACTGAAAGTTCTTGCTTCACGACGTACAATTAAATCGCGTGCTTAGTATGTAGCTATTTATCTATTCCTCTTTAACCTGAGGATCTACTGTAAATGTGAAAATTGGTGAGGATAGAAATTTGTGATTCCTTCACGCAAAAACTAATGAACGGATTTTGATAATAGTTATAATAGGCTCTGAATTAACAAATAGGTTACTTTTCATGGTTAATTTTCATCGAGTAATATGTGCTGTTCCCACGGGATTTCCTTTTGTGCGCACGGAGTCGCGGACAACATCTAGTAGGTAATAAACCATATAATGTAACATGCCTAGACGTATATATTATAGACGAGGCATGTTGGGGCAAAAACCTACTTAAATGGCCCCACTTATTTGGGGTCATTTTGACATTTGAGGTATGGTGAAATCAAGATGACGTAAATTTTCCTTCTAGATGAAGATTTGTCCTGTCAAATCTTTAGTTTTGAAATCTTTGGTAACGCGTGCATCGTAACGTCGTCGTGCGTAGTATTTATTGAATCTGTAATCATGCTACGAAGATCTACGTCGCGCTACAAAGAATGAAATTATTGTGCTACGCAAATCAACGCGCCCTATACTGGAGTTGGCCTAGTAGCATCGTGCTACTGAGAGAAATATCGAATACGTTGCCCTATTGACTATTTAGTGCTTTATCGATATAAAATATACGTTTTACTATAAGAATATAATTATTTATTTATTCTCTTCTCGTAGCGCCAACCTCGTTAACTCTAGGTCGTCTTAAATCCCCCCCGATGGTTGCACGCCTTGTTGTGGCGGTGGGGCTTAGTAACCGTGGATTGGACACCCACGGTGAAGCGAAGAGGCAACCAGGGCCGGCTTGTTTGGCGCCGGCTGGCCCGAGGAGGGCGCTCCCAGCGGGCTGGAGGAGTCCGCTGCGGACGCGCTAGGAGGTGGGACCGCAGAAGAAGAGGAGTGCCGGTATTACGGTGCGCCGTACTCCCTATCTTCTGCGGCCGTGGAGGGATCGCAGGGGGAGAGGCGTGGTGGTGTTGTGCCACTCTCCCTACCCCCCTGCGAGCTGGCGGGGCCGTTCCGTACGGTTAACGGCATTGGTGGGGCTGCAGAGGAAGAGGCAAGTTGGTATTACGGTGCGCCGCTTGCCCTATCCTCTGCGGCCGAAGTGTGGTCGGTGGCAGAACCATAGCTCAGATCTGCCACCGGGTACCGGTTATGGTGGCTGGTATCCGTGGCCTCCTAGTGGCAGACTCGGGGGGAGTCTGCTACAGTACTGGTGGAGGCCGAGGAGGGAGGCGCACCCTACCATCTGGTGCGCCTGGGGCCTTCGGGCCTAAGATGGAGCCGCTTGTTGGCTGTCGCCGGCGGGGTCGCGGATGTGTTTATCGTTCCCGTGGCCCCGTCACAGGGCGGCGTGGAGGAAGGTGGGGGGTGGTTTTTAGTGGGTATACCGTGGGTCTCATTAGCCTATACGGGAGTCCCACATCACCACTCGGGTGCCCCCTGCGCCTGGGTGGTATGCGTAATGCATTTTCCCCTCCGGAAACAAAAAAACAAAAAAAAAAAAAAAAAAAAAAAAAAAAAAAAAAAAAAAAAAAAAGGTCGTCTTAAATCGGTCCGCGTAGCAACGTGCTACGCGGACCCACAGCGCACTATAGTGTATTATACTGTTAATGCCATAGATTATACCGATATATTTAGTGCCGTTGCACACGTTCCGGTTGCCGGATAGCCGGTGCCGGGTAATCGGTCGTGAGTTGTATGGACATGTACGACACTTTTTACAACGTACCGGTGTACATGGCCATACATTTCGCGACCGGCGACCGTGCCGGGGCACCGGCTACCCGGCAACTGGAACGTGTGCAACGGCACTTAGTATCGTCGTGCTATATAACAGCCTCCGTGGTCAAGTGGTTCGAGCTTTGGCTCTCGACTCGGAGGTCGTGGGTTCGATTCCCACATGGGAACAACAAAAAAATGTTGTTTCCCAGTTTGGTTAGGACAATGCAGGCTGATCACCTGATTGTCTGACAAGAAAGATGATCCATGCGTCGGATGGGCATGTAAAAAGTCGGTCCTGCGCCTGATCTCTCGCCAGTCGTGTCGGTCATCCGTCCCACTGGGTTACGAGAGTAAAAGGAAGAGAGAGTGCTCTTGTGTACTGCGCACACACTTGGGCACTATAAAATCACTCCTGCGTAACTGGCCTGGTTTCAATGAAACCGGCCACCGTCACCGAGATCGGTGTGGGAGTTATTATTATTATCGTCGTGCTAACTGCTAAGTGAACCTATAGCTATAATTTTTCTCGTGATTCATAACGTTTATTTTAATGTTTGTTAATATATCGTTCTACTACATTGTATTTACTCTAATATTATAGCATGTAATTCTGATTACATTGTACTATAGTACCATCACATCTCATGGTGTGAAAAACTTCATATTTCATTGTTTAAAATTAAACTCGTGCCTCGTTTAATAGCTCAGAGGTGACGTGAGCACAGTCGTCATATAGTCGTAGCTGTCGTAGCATCCTGCGTTTTCTAAGAATATGACGTCATTGTCTGCGCTTTCGATCGCAAAATATTTTTACATAATAGTAGGTACTTTTAAGTTTGTGTTTTTTCAATTGGTAAATGGTAATATCTTTAATCTTATTAACTAATGTTGAGCATTTATTTAGTTATTAGTTATTTAGTACTTATTCATTCATTCATATAATCACGCCTTTTTCCCGTAGGGGTAGGCAGAGACCACTTCTTTCCACTTGCTACGATGCTTACATACTTGTCGTCCACTTTCATTCTTACCATCCAATCCTCCTCTTACATTCAACTTAGCGAAGCGGTTTTCCATGGTCCGCTTTTCGCCTCCGCAAGAAACGAGACGTGATGAGTGGCGAGCCACATCGCCGCCATTTTGGATAATCAAATTATTTTTATGATTATCCGTTGCGTTCCCACGGATTGGTGGAGAGGGTGGGAATAGGGAAAGGGAAGGATAGGTGGTGTGGAAAGGAAGATTGGTAAGTTAGAGTGGGTAATAGGTAATGTAGGATATTACCGTCCAGGAGGGCAAGGGATAGGACATTAATAGCTAGGGAAGCCAGGGTCGCATACCCGTATACTATACCACAACTACCGGACAGGTAAGTTGGGATGAGTATCCCATTACATTTTCAGTTTAGTACTTATGTTCTGGAAAAAATCCCTATACCTACACTGTTTGCATGTGTAGACAAAATAAGTTACAATAAGGGTTGACAACGATACAATATTTCTAATACAAAAATAATTTATGGAAGCTAAGATGATAAAGTTCTACAGTTGTCAACCATAGACTGACCGTGCACCGCATGTAAATAATGTATAGGTATAAGTTATAAGTAGGTACGAGCTCACTCGATGGTATTCAGTCGGCGGCCCTAAGCCATTATTGATTTTTATTTCCCCCAAGAAAATACAAGTTTTAACGAAATTCCTGCCGTCCCCAAAGGTATCTCTATAGGGACTTTGTTATTAGCAAAGTTAATATAAAATACAAAGAGTTATCGTTATTTGGGTTATCTATACTATATATAATATTATAAATGCGAAAGTGTGTCTGTCTGTCTGTTACCTCTTTACGCTTTAACCGCTAAACCGACTTTTATGAAATTTGGTGTAGACATACTTTAGGTCCCGGAAAAGGACATAGGATATTTTTTATTCCGAAAAAGTAGTATTCCCGCGGTATATTCGCGTATCTATTTACGCAGGCGGAACCGCGCGGAATAGCTAGTTAAAAATAAATTAAACCTTGTACTACTATATCAGTTGTAATTCTTAAAACATTATATGAAAGTGGTTTGCTCAGATTGTCTAGTGTCATGTTTAAAAACGTTTAATGAACTTTATCGACATTGTAGCTATTTTTAGACTTCGGCTTTATTAGCTTCATAAAATTAAACTGTAATAATAGCAACTACCCACGTGTATTCCCAATCTACGACAAGATTACTAAGAAACTAAGAACCTTGAGTGTGTGAAGACTACAAATCTTTTAACACTTTTTAAGTCTGCCACTCGCTGTTGGTCTACTGTGGGTGGCAGACTTCAGTTACGTGGACTACAGCCTGAGCCCAATTCTTCTAACAGTAATCCCCAGTTTCAGGTTTAGGGATGTTAACAGTCAGTAATTAACTAGTAACACGTTGTTTGGGTCGGAGTCGAACTACTACGGATCTCTCTAACCGTAAAAAACAGCGATGAAAAAAAATTCTGCGCTCAATAGAGCTGAAAATCAAACACATGAACGTTAGTCCTTAAATTGCTGCTTTGTGTTCGAGTGAGAGAGAGTTAAATTTTCAGATTTATTGTACTAGCGCAGAATTCTATTTCCAACGCTGTCTTTTTCGGGCGTAGAGATTCCGGACGATGCATGTAGTCGGATGCTTAAAGCTGGTTTGGAACTTTGGAAAAATATTATCGAGCCGCGATAAGCCATCACGCAATCTTCCAATTGTGAATAGGTATGTGTGTGTGCTATCGGCCTCTGTCGGTCTACACGAACGTCAATTCTAATTTGAACAATAATGGATAAGCGTAGGATTTTCACGACCTTTTAGAGGTTATAAATGTTGATAAATCTGAAATTGTGATAAAGTGATAGCTATTACTCAGCGCTGCCGCAGATAGCCTTAGGGTTGAAAAAAGACAGAACCTTTTATACCAAAAAAGATAGGACGGTATATTGACGGTACTGTATAGGAAGATTTAAAGATATCAAGTGATATCAAAATATACAAAATATTGTAGAGATTATACTTAATAGTAACTCTCAGTATTAATATAGATTGCTACTTCACGAATACGGCAATAATACTCATTTACCTACATCTTAGAGCATTAAACCAACCTACATACATGCATGTAGTTACTCGTATTAGATAAATACTAACATTTAAGTACGGATACGTTTCCTTCACAAAGCTTCTTCTTTAATATTGTAAAATTCTCGTGTCACAGTAATTGTCACAGAACTCTTCCGAAACAGTTTGACCGATTTCGATGAAATTTTTCAAGTATGAAAGATAATAAGTTCTAATCTATTTTTCACGCCTCTCATAAGGGTTTGACCATAGATATATAATATTACTGGGGTTTGACTAACTCAATGGGTTTGACATTAAAATATTTACTTAAACCAACAAATTACACCGCTCTAACACCAACCCCCATTGTTCATTAACGATATTAGTACTGTAATGATCCCAGCCCTCAGTTGGCGATAAGTCTTACGTACTTGCTTGTACTCGGTGACTGGTGTAGGTTTTGGGTGTAGGTAGTAAATGTATCTTGTAGGTGTACCTAGGTGCAGTAGTTGTTGGTGCAGAATCAGAAGTTGCATGTAGATAATTATTTATTAATTCCAGTTTATATAACGTCTGTCGGGTCAGACTAAATCAGACTAAATAAAAATAAAATAAAAAATAAAATAAAATAAAATTATGTAGGTAGACTGATTAAAATCCATTTCACTTCTCAGCCGTGAACGTGGCCGTGGTCGGAGCCTGATAACAATCGTTAGGAGAATTCTCCGCAATTTAATGCGGCAATTTAGCTACAGGGTGCATATATTTCAGACACCCTACTCCTAGTAATGTAAAGGGTTTTTCATTTTCACCACGGCTTTGTTGCTTCTTGCCTTCTGAGTTCTCAAGTCTAGAGATTTTTTCTAATACTATACTCAAAACTATCAAGAACTTTGTACTTACATACGAGTACCTACACCATATAATATGTTAATACGTACTACCTACGTAGGTACATATTATTTTAGGTATAGTTATCAGTTATCTTACTACCTACTATATTATAATATATTATTATAGTATATTATACTAATTCATCATTTACAACTTAGTATTTAATATCTACTACTAAAAACTCCATATTCCATACTTTTATAAATGTGAAAGTTTTTGAGAATGAATTTAGATAGATGGATGTTTGTGAGTTGTGACTCTTTCACGCAAAAACCATTTAAAGGATTTTGATTAAATTTGGTATGGTAGTAGTTAATGCTTCGGATTAACACATACGCTACTTTTTATCCCGAAAAAGTACAGGGTTCCCCAGTTTCCCGTAGATAAATTACTGTATTTCAGACCGGAGTCGCGGACAAAAGCTGGATTCTTCATATTTACCTACCCCTTCGTGCCTTACCCCTAAGTATAAATAAGCGTTACGCAATGAAAGTTAAACTATTCGTAGCAGACCTTGGCCTAGTTGGGATGTAGAGCTGCTGGGAATGGGAGCGATTTGTTTTTAATCAATTTGGTAGTCTAGATACAACAATTAAATTCCGAAAAAATAGGGTGAGATGCTAACGTAAGATAGAATTATTGGAGATTAGTGTGCACAAACATTCAGACAAATAAACAAACAGAAAGACAAAAATTATTTTATCATCATATCTTATACACTTAGGGGCTAGGGCCCAAACTGCTACCATACCGAATTTCATCAAAATCCGTTCAGTAGTTTTTGCGTGAAAGAGGAACAAACATCCATCCATCCTCACAAACCATCACATTTATAATATTAGTAGGATACTATTAGTAGTATATACTATATAGTATATATACCATGCGACGGACATGACGAAACTATAAAGTATAAGGGTTAGATATTTGACTTCCGAGACGTAAACTACGGAACCCTTAAAACATAACGCTAGATAAAAATCATATTCTTTATAGGTATTGCCGAAGGAAGGACCGACACGTGTAGAATACGAAATTTACGTTTACGATGAAGCAAATGTTATAATGTAAGTACCTAAAGTGGGTTGTATCTACAATGTATATAATAATAAGTATGTACCTAAAGTCCCAAACGAATTCGTAGATAGGTATCCGTTAATCCTACTAATATTATAAACGTGAAAGTTTGTGACGATGTATGGACGGATGTTTGTTACTCCTTCACGCAAAAACTACTGAACGGATTTTGATGAAATTTTGGTATGGTAGTAGTTTAGATACAGACCTACAATATCTATGATCATCATGACTTTTAATAGGTTTAAGATTTTTTTTTTAGTTTTTAGATTTCTCAATTCATATAAATATGTAAAATATAGTTAAATTATAGTTAAATTCGAAATGTTTTACTGACGATAGCTTCACAGGCGATTCAGTAGGGAATAATTAGTTCATTAGGTGTACCTACTTCATAATAAGTTATCTACCTACGTGAAATACAGACCTCAACCTGTGATATCAGGGTCATTACAACTTAATAAATGAAGTGAATTGATGTGCTTTAAAGTTCGAAAGTGCTACTTTAAAATACTAAGTTATGTACTTATAGTTAATATTATAATATTATCTCTACAAGTAATCTCTGAAGTGGTAATCAGATAAAGTATTATGAAGAAATCTTTAACTAAGTACAAAGCAATTTTAAATTATACATATAAAAAAAAACAAATATTTTTTAAACCAGTCTTAAAGGAATATTTAATACCTATTAATTAAAAGTAACTTACCAATTTACAGTCGCAGCACGAACAGAAAATTAACGCATGAGCGATTTCATGCGAGAAATGAAGCTATGGCAGACGGGCGGACGACGTAGCCATTGCGTCTCTACTGACGCTTTGCGCCCGCCGCACTATGTGGACACTCCTAAGAAAGCCGTGCCATAAATGCTTTTTCCAAAAGTGGCAGAGGTACATGTATTATACCTCAAATTGTAGACAAAGGTCCAATCTACCTAAATACAAACGATAAACACTTCTGTTTATCCCTATTTTTGAAAAAAAATACGCTCAAAATTGCTGAATGGAAATTTGTTGAAAACTATTCTTGAAATGTAGAAATTTAACTTTGATTTTATAGTAGTTTTCCTCTATGGAATATATAAGTGTTATACCATTTTGGAAACCTTAAAATATGTTCTTTATTATAAATTAATTAAATATTGGGTTTCTGCATATATGATACCACTAGAGGCGTACATCTCGTAGTATGCCATTTTTTCTTATGTTTCATTTTCGATTAGAGTTTTGACAGTTAGCGAAATTTGCCGAAGTTCTGTAATTACACTTATTTTATAGCAAATTTAATGTAGATTTACATGGTGAATTTTTTTGTTGCGGCATCAGTGCGCAACATGTGTTAATATGTAAAAATGTGAAGGTATGTTTTCCTTCTTTATGCGATGCAAATGATGAGTTTTTGTTTATCGTCTAATTAATTGGAGAGAATCATATAAGTATATACCATTTTAGAATGCTTGAAATATGTTTTTTACGGTAGATAGGATCAATATCTTTTTCTTCAGTAAATTACACCTCTAGAGACGTATGTTCTGTATCGTTTTGTCTTCTCTTCAATTATCGACTTGACATTTAATGAAATCTGCTAAAGTACTGAAAATAGTCTTATTTTGTAGTAAATATAATGCAGATTTACAGAATACAATAGTTTTTGCAGTTTCAGTGCGTAAAATATAATATTATACATTAAAATGTGAATGTATGTATGAAAAAATATCAGTCCTACCAAATTTTGGCCATTACGCATTAGAAATAACACAATTGTATACTTATTATGTATATAAATGGTAAATAGCCTTCTTCTATGTATAAAGTCTTAATTCACGACGAAAGTGTAATGCTTAATTTTGCTGTGTTGCCCTTTGGGCAACTCTCTGAAGGCGCCCAGGGAGTTACGGAAAAAATATTAAAATAGGTCTAAACTAAAGTCTGAACTTTACCACATAAGAAAATGCAAGAAATAAGCCACTAACGAAATCGTTTTACACATAATTTACTATACTTCGTATATTTATACATCGAGTTTAAAGAATCATATTTCTAGGAAGAGTCAGAGTTCTAGATGAAGTTGTAGAACTTTTAGATAATTTTTGAGCGACTATTTTGTTATATTTATGTCTTAGAATATCATATAAAATTTAAATAATTTCATATTTACTAGGAATTATTGTATTAAACTCGAAAAACATAGCTACAAAGACTGTATGTTTTTTCATGTTTTCATGATTTTTTTCGAAATAGTATAAATTTTTTGTCACTTCATACCTAAAGTACCTTTTAAAATTTCATTTTTATATTTTTTTTTTTGGTAAAATTATCTAAAATAAGCTTAAAATAAGTATGAGATTATTCAAATTCTCAATTTATTATTTTGGCGTATTTTTTAACGGATTTAATAAAAAAATTATAGGATCAAAGTGAACGTCATTTGAAAGTGTATGTATTCAAGAGTAAAATATAAAAAAAATCATGTAAATATCTTGAAAAACAAAAAAGTTACAGATTTATGACACGAAAATGGCCTAAAGTCCACATAGTGCGCCGCCGCCCTCCCCGGACCCGCCCTACGGAGCTTACCGCTACGAAAGCTCTACGCACTTATAAGTGCGTAGATAATAATTATTGCTTGTGAAATGATATAAGACTAAAGTCCATCTCCAACAAATATGTCTTATTAATTTGTAACTTTTTAGCGTTTAACCGTAAACTTGAGGAACCCTTATACTTTCGCTCTGTCTGTCCGTCTGTGTGTCTGTCTCTCCGCGCTTCTAGCGTCGGTGATTATCAATATAAATTGATGAAATTTGGTATACTCATAGATTGTGTATAGATCTCGGATTTGGCATGATAAAATAATAATAATTTTATATTCGAAGTGTCTAGTCGTCCGATAACCGGATGAATACGATATATTAATCGTCCGGTTATCGGATGAATAAAATATCTTAATCGTCTGCTTATGTGTGCGTGTGGTTTGAGGGACCTAGCTGAATATCCCCAAAATAAGTATAGCAAGTTTTAGTAGAAGTCTAAAAAAAATTGTAGAACAAATCTGGGAATTTGTAAAAAGATAGTTTAAAAGATATAGCCCTCAGAGTGTGGTCCCTCAGTTCACACACCGCTATTTTTCAGATCTCGAAAAGTATGTGGAAAATTATGGTTTTTTCACTACAGAATTTTAGTAGAACTTTTGTAAAAGTTTTTACAAATTTATCAAATACATAGCATTAGAAATAAAAAAGCTACAACCACCGAAGTGTGGTCCCTCAGTTCACACAAAAATGACATACTCATTTCGCGACATATTACTGACATTTTTAATTATTTTTCTACGTAGAGTTTTAGTAGAAAATTTGTAGAATTTGTAGACAAAATTTCAGCAAAATCTATCGGCGCATTTGGAAGATATATACCATTATGTTGGGTCCCTCAGTTCACACACTTGTGTTTAAGAAAAACTCAAATAACTAATAAACGAGAAAACGAACAGAAAGTCTACTATACTTAAATTTTAGTAGAAGTTTTTTTCTCTTGGATTAGCACATAAAATATTTAATTTCTTGCTTCCTAGCTGAGATAATGTCAATTTTTTGATTGTATGAAAATGCAGAGTAGGTTACCACACAAGAGGCAAAATGAGGACAAGTCCTAATATTATTGTGTATGTTATACCTTATTAAATTTACGTTTTGCTCGCGGTTTCGCACCTTTTCAGTATTTTAGGGGTTCATAGTACTACAAACAACCCATATACTTACCAATTATTAACTATGTACCTATTTGTGGTTTCGCTCTGCCCGCCCTTTTCTCTGTCCGTTCTTGCTAACTCCTTATATGTAATTACATATGTATTATATGAATAAAAAACTGGCCAAGTGCGAGTCAGGCTCGCGCACAAATGGTTCCGTACAAAACGGCAAAAAAAATCACGTTTGTTGTATCGGAGCCCTCGTCCTCGTCTCGTCGTCGTCTCGCCCCCAGCACCAAAGATTACTCAATGTAATATTAGGACTGCACCTAATATTTTTGTTATATTAGCTTTTGCTCGCGGCTTCGCCCGCGTGGAATAGTGTTCTTGGAGAAAAAACTACTTCGGCGAATAATTCTCTAAGTCTCTTCTTACAGCAATATACTTCTGATACAATACTGAAAATGTTTTTAGGTTTACCCAATGCAAATGGTTAAAAATTGGACCCTTCCGAGTTTCGCCTCGACACGATATGAGCGACCGCTTGATATATACATAATATTATATTTGTCGCGCTTGAATATACATTCGTTGCGTCATGCTTTCGTTGTTGGACATCTACGAAGTGGTAAAAAATACTAAGACCACTCGTGAACTGTATTTTAAAAGTGGAATGCTATCGTGTGTTGGCGTCCATAAAAAAAATTCACACAAAAAAAAACACACACACTTAAGAATAACATTATGTACACCGTACATCCCACAAATTAACTTTTTCCTTTTCATAAAAGCTTGACATTAATTTAAGACTTAAGATTTCTATATTTTTTTATAGAAAACTAGCTTTTGCCCGCGACTTCGTCCGCGTGGAACAATACTTTGGGATATCGCTGAAATTTACCCGCGACTTTATTAATGACTAACGAAAGCGGAATCCTATTTTTTTAAACGGAACCCTAAAATAAAAGTAGCCTATGTACCCTATAACATCAGCTATCTGCTAGTGAAAGTCCCGTGAAAATCGGTCCAGCCGTTTCAGAGATTAGTCGGAACAAACAGACAGACAGACCGACTTACAGACAGACAGACGGACAGACAAAAATTTTAAAAAAAATGTATTTTATTGTAAGTACCGAATATACTTTCAGATTCATTATGTAAAAAGCTGTTAATTTGAAGTTACAAACAGACACTTAAATTGTATTTAACTGTATAGATGTATAGATATTATAATGTATTATATTTTAAGATATTATCCATTTGATGTTTATAAAATAACTAAACTATTTAACTATACTAAACTAAACATTAACCCGCACGCGCACCCCGCCTTGGTGACGCCCACTTCGCAACGGGCCGTGCAGCTGAAGTCGTAATATTTTAATTTCGCCATAACTTCAAAACCAAACGTCCAATTTTAATCATTCAAAGACCAAATATTATCTACATAAACTGTACTTAGTGATAAAATAATTTATTTTGATAAGGATTAATAACATGAGTAAAATAAACGCGTTTAAATGTAGTCCAAAAAAAAAATCAAGATTTCTAAATAAAAAAATGGTTGTTGTGCCTCACTCGACATAGATAGGTATAGTGTGTCGCGGACTTTTTTGTAGATATTTATAAGATCTACAATTAATTAGAACATTTTATGGTTCTATCTTTTATAGTTTAGGCAGCGTACGCAAAATAAGTAACTTTTCTGGTTGATTTTTTACACCTTGTGTCCGAAAAACCCAAATATCTTACGGAACCCTATTTTTTTCCAAAATAAAATTTAGCCTATGTTACTCGTGGATAATGTAGCTTTCGAATGGTGAAAGAATTTTTGAAATCGGTCCAGTACTTTTTGAGCCTATTCATTACAAACAAACAAACAAACAAACAAACATACAAACAAAGTTTTCCTCTTTATAATATTAGTGTAGATAGGTAGGTATAATAAAAATATGAAATTTCATCAATGAGGGTTCCGTACCCAAAGGAAACCAAAATATTATTAAGACTTCGCTCTCTGTCCGTCCGTCTGTCTGTCAACAGGCTGTATCTCAGGAACCGCGATAGCTAGACAATTGAAATTTTTACAAATTATGTATTTCTGTTGCCGCTATAACAACAAATACTAAAAACAAAATAAAATAAATATTTAACGAGGGCTCCGATACAACAAACGTGATTTTTTTTGCCGTTTTGTACGGAACCGTTTGTGCGCGAGCCTGACTCGCACTTGGCCAGTTTTTTATTCATATAATACATATGTAATTACATATAAGGAGTTAGCAAGAACGGACAGAGAAAAGGGCGGGCAGAGCGAAACCACAAATAGGTACATAGTTAATAATTGGTAAGTAGGTATATGGGTTGTTTGTAGTACTATGAACCCCTAAAATAGTGAAAAGGTGCGAAACCGCGAGCAATCGTAAATTTAATAAGGTATAACATACACAATAATATTAGGACTTGTCCTCATTTTGCCTCTTGTGTGGTAACCTACTCTGCATTTTCATACAATCAAAAAATCGACATTATCTTAGCTAGGAAGCAAGAAATTAAATATTTTATGTGCTAATCCAAGAGAAAAAAACTTCTACTAAAATTTAAGTATAGTAGACTTTCTGTTAGTTTTCTCGTTTATTAGTTATAGCGACCCGCCCCGGCTTCGCACGGGTACAATACTGATACTCATACTACAGATAACAGAATGTCTTTAAATCTCTAACAAAACGGGTGAAATTTAGTCAAAACAAACAGAAACAAATTAATATAGGTACCTACTAATACTTAATGAAATAAGTAAGTGGGTATACTTTTATCGTATGAAATACCTACACTTTTCAGAACTAACAATACAACAATAGTTACTCAAGTATCTATCCATCATAGTTACAACGAACACAAAACAAAAAATTTACTCATAGATCTAAACTCGCACGCCTTGGCGACGACGCGACGCCCACTTCGCAACGGGCCGTGCAGCAGAAATCGTAATATTTTAATTTCGCCATAACTTCAAAACCAAACATCCAATTTTAATCATTAAAAGACCAAATATTATCTACATAAACTGTACTTAGTGATGAAATAATTAATTTTGATAAGGATTAATAGCATGAGTAAAATAAACGCGTTTAAATGTAGTCCAAAAAAAAATCAAGATTTCTAAATAAAAAAATGGTTGTTGTGCCTCACTCGACATAGATAGGTATAGTGTGTCGCGGACTTTTTTGTAGATATTTATAAGATCTACAATTAATTAGAACATTTTATGGTTCTATCTTTTATAGTTTAGGCAGCGTACGCAAAATAAGTAACTTTTCTGGTTGATTTTTTACACCTTGTGTCCGAAAAACCCAAATATCTTACGGAACCCTATTTTTTTCCAAAATAAAATTTAGCCTATGTTACTCGTGGATAATGTAGCTTTCGAATGGTGAAAGAATTTTTGAAATCGGTCCAGTACTTTTTGAGCCTATTCATTACAAACAAACAAACAAACAAACAAACAAACAAACAAACAAACAAACAAACAAACATACAAACAAAGTTTTCCTCTTTATAATATTAGTATAGATTTGAGTTTTTCTTAAACACAAGTGTGTGAACTGAGGGACCCAACATAATGGTATATATCTTCCAAATGCGCCGATAGATTTTGCTGAAATTTTGTCTACAAATTCTACAAATTTTCTACTAAAACTCTACGTAGAAAAATAATTAAAAAAGTCAGTAATATATCGCGAAATGAGTATGTCATTTTTGTGTGAACTGAGGGACCACACTTCGGTGGTTGTAGCTTTTTTATTTCTAATGCTATGTATTTGATAAATTTGTAAAAACTTTTACAAAAGTTCTACTAAAATTCTGTAGTGAAAAAACCATAATTTTCCACATACTTTTCGAGATCTGAAAAATAGCGGTGTGTGAACTGAGGGACCACACTCTGAGGGCAATATCTTTTAAACTATCTTTTTACAAATTCCCAGATTTGTTCTACAATTTTTTTTAGACTTCTACTAAAACTTGCTATACTTATTTTGGGGATATTCAGCTAGGTCCCTCAAACCACACGCACACCTGCTTATCGGATTAATAGTCCAAACCAGTGTTTTTCAACCTGTGGGTCGCGACCCCCTGGGGGGTCGCGAAGCTTCTGTAGGAGGGTCGCCGGAGGTCGAAACAACTTTAGTAAAAAAACAATTAATATTTATTTATTTATTATTATTTATTTATTTATTTATTTATTAAGTAAGAGAATTTTAACAAAAGGATATACTCATGAATCAATCATCGATATCATCGATGTATGTAATTCTAAAATAATGTGATTGACGTACTATATTATGTACTTATATCCGAATAATAATTATGGAGACGCATAAAAACGTCGTATGGAATGAATATTCGTAACACTGTAACATACACATACATACATGATAAAAACGCGAAGGGTCGGGGGGTCACGAAATATTTTTTTCATTTAAGGGGGGTCGCATCATGAAAAAGGTTGAAAAACACTGGTCCAAACAATTAATAAAAGGCAAATCTTCATTGATTTTTTTTCTAAGGGACTTCATTAGTATATTGCGATTCAGATGAGAATAGGATCGAGTCGGCGCCATATTGTTTCGAATTAAGAGTCTTAAGATAGTTAAATTTATGTTTAGATAATTGAACGCATTACATAGTCTATAGATTTTTTCGATATACTTACCAGGTTTGTTAACGGCTAAAACAATAGGAGAGAAGACTACTTATATCTAAAATATTAAGTTTCATTATTATACTCAGAAATATTGAAGCATTTACTACCTGGTAAATGTAAAAAAAGTATATTATTTTTAATGTGTACTTTATTAATTAGATACCTACATCTGAAAAGTACAAAAAAGTTTTTTTTTTAATATAAATACTTCATACACTTTAACCCACGTGTCTCGTCACACGTGGGTACGACTTTAGTATGGACGACTAGTATGGAGCGTTTTTACGAGACTTGCGAAAATTTGTATACAAATGTACCTTTGAAAATATTGACTTTTGATATACGGTTTCTTCTGAGAAGTTACTCATATTTAGAGTACTATTCTTTTAAGCAATTTAAAAAATCAGTCCGCTTGCCTATTACCAAACCGAATGAGAGCCAAAGTACTTCATCATCTTTATTCGTTTCTTGTACTTTTATAAGCCAAGTCTAACTGCTAGTTTGTAAAAGTGTATTTAGGTAAAACTGAATAAATACCCAGAACATCATTTACTTATTTATTGATCGAAATTCATTACACACGTCGCTTCATAGTATCCGTCCGCGCCCATAGAATGGTGCTGCGATAGGTGCATATCCGTTACTTCTGCAACACCAAAGTCGTAGTCTCCATACTTTTCCAGAATTCTTGATGCGTTAAAGGGTTGTCTCCTTGGTCTTCTAAAATCATCTTCGCCGGTGTCCTGAGCATCGGCTTTGTATTTGGAGTTCATGAGAGTGACGTGTAGTTTAACGCTGTCCCGGTCAAACTCTGACCGCATTATTCCTGAAAAAAAAAAACAACCATTAATATTATCTTGCGATGAAATACAATCACGGCTTTTGGGACCAACTGGGAATAAACGGAAAATATTTTGTTGCAATGAATAGATGACTACATCTAAAATATTTAGTTTCATTAATATACTCGTACTCAGAAATATTGAGGCATACTACTCGGTAAATGTAAAAAAATATATCTAATATTTTATGTGTAGTTTAGTAATTAAAGATACATCTAAAAAGCTTATTATTTTTAGTTAAATCAGTAAACAAAACCTACATCATTAGTTTACTTATACCATATAAGAAAAGTTTGTCAAGCGCGGTGAGTATGGCATTTTTTCCCCCTATATGAGGACCAGATATGAGACCAGGCCCCTAGTCCCCGGCAGCCCCGCTAGTCTTGGCTACGGTAGCGGCCATGGAAACGGCGGGGCAGGGGGTGCTAAGAATCTCCGGCAGAGATCCGGCTACCACTCCCGACGACGACCTCTGGCCCTGGTAACAAACAACGCACGCACATTGAGGAAAGACGAGAAGATAATAGAGCTGGAAGAAGAACTGAGCAAGTTACGCTGGGATATAGTTGGTTTATCGGAAGTCCGAAGAAAGGAAGAAGACACGATGACCCTGGCATCCGGTAACTTGTTCTTCTACCGGGAAGGCGACCAACAGTCCCAAGGTGGAATCGGGTTTTTCGTCCACAAGTCTCTTGTTAACAACATCGTGTCCATCGAAAGTGTGTCGAGTAGGGTTGCGTACATTATACTCAGAATATCTCAAAGATATTCGTTGAAGGTCATACAAGTTTACGCACCTACCTCGTCTCACCCAGATGAAGAAGTAGAGGTTATGTATGAGGACATATCTAAAGCCATGCTTCCCCAAACGCTTTCCCAAACGCAAAGTTGGGAAAGCGAGGTGAAAACGAGCTGAAAGTGGGAAAGTTTGGTTTTGGTCAGAGGAATCCCCAAAGGTTGGCCGATTTTCTGGAAAAGGAAGAACTATTTATGATGAATTCCTTCTTCCAGAAGCCACCTCACAGGAAATGGACCTAGATGAGCCCTGACGGAGAGACAAAAAATGAGATAGACTTTATCATGAGCACCCAGAGACAGATATTTAAGGATGTCTCCGTGCGGCAGCGATCACCAAATGGTGCGAGGCACATTAAACCTAAATATCAAACTCGAAAGAGCTCGCTTGGTAAAGTCTATGCTCCGACCGTCTCAAACCGGAATTAGAAACCCCGAAAGCTTTCAACTCGAGCTACAAAACCGCTTTGCTAGCCTGGAAAACTACGCGGCAGTGGACGAAATCAATGACAGGTTCACAGAGACTATCCATGCGGTTGGGTCAAAGTACTGTGAAACCCGCCGTAGAGGTAAGCCACAGAAAATCTCCGACCACACGTTTACACTAATGGCTAGGCGACGCACCCTTACTCTTCAAACCTCTGACGATGCTAAGTCTTATAGGCAGCTTAACAGACAGATATCAAAGTCTTTGCGGCACGATATTCGTCTCTTTAATACTAGAAGTATTGAGGACATGATACAGCGAAACAAGGGCTCAAAAGTGTTTGCAAGAGACACGTCTGTTGGGCAGAGCCGGTTGACGAAGCTGAAGACAGAGGATGGGAAAGTTGTGTCGGCCGGGCCCGAGGTGCTCGCAGAGGTCGAGAGTTTCTATGAGCAACTTTACACCTCAGTTGCCAAGCCTGTCGTTAATCTGGCTGAAGATCCTAGAGCTAGACTAACCCGACATCACACGGAAGATATCCCGGACATCAGCCTGTACGAGATTAGTATGGCTCTTAAACAGCTTAAAAACAACAGGGCGCCGGGCGAGGATGGGATCACCTCGGAGCTGCTGAGGTCTGGTGGAACACCAACACTCAAAATGCTCCAGACTTTTTAATTCCGCCTTGTTTGAGGGCAAAACGCCAGAGGCATGGAGCAGGGGCGTGGCAGTCTTGTTCTTCAAAAAAGGAGATAAGACTTTGCTGAAGAATTACAGACCCATTACGCTGCTGAGCCATGTCTATAAGCTGTTTTCAAGAGTCATAACGAATCGTCTCGAACGGAAGCTTGATGACTTCCAGCCTCCCGAACAAGCCGGTTTCCGAAGAGGCTTTAGTACCATAAACCACATACATACGCTACGGCAGGTTATACAGAAAACAGAGGAGTATAATCTGCCACTATGCTTGGCGTTTGTGGACTATGAGAAAGCCTTTGATTCGATTGAGACCTGGGCGGTGTTACAGTCTCTTCAGAGATGCCGGATCGACTACCGGTACATCAAAGTGTTGAAGTGTTTATATAGTAAAGCCACCATGTCCGTGCGAGTACAGGAGCATAGCACAAAGGCGATTCCATTGCAACGCGGCGTCAGACAGGGAGACGTCATCTCTCCGAAACTGTTTTCCGCTGCATTGGAGGATGCGTTCAAACTCCTGGACTGGCAAGGACTTGGGATCAATATAAATGGTGACTACATCACTCACCTTCGATTTGCCGATGACATCGTGGTTATGGCAGAAACTCTGGAAGACCTTAACACTATGCTAGAAGACCTCCGTAGAGTTTCACAACAGGTGGGACTTAGTATGAACATGGATAAGACGAAAATTATGTTTAATGCCCATGTTGTACCCACCCAAGTGACCGTTGGAAATTCTACGCTCGAAGTTGTTGACGACTATATATACCTAGGGCACAAAGTCCAGTTAGGTAGGTCCAACTTCGAAAAAGAGGTCAACCGTCGAATCCAGCTCGACTGGGCAGCGTTCGGGAAACTCAGAAACATCTTCTCGTCAAAAATTCCTCAGTGCCTGAAGACAAAAGTTTTCGAGCAGTGTGTGTTACCGGTGATGACATATGGAGTCACAACGGGACTTATTCAAAAGCTTCGTGTCGCTCAAAGAGCTATGGAGAGGGCTATGCTTGGAGTCTCTCTACGTGATAGAATCAGGAATGAGGAAATCCGTAGCAGAACTAAAGTTACCGACATAGCCCAGCGCATTAGCAAGTGGCAATGGGCTGGACATATAGCCCGTAGAACCGATGCCCGCTGGGGCCGAAAGGTTCTTGAGTGGAGACCACGAACTGGACGCCGAAGCGTAGGACAACCTTCCACCAGGTGGACAGATGACCTGAGAAAACTCGCAGGAAGTCGGTGGATACAGGCCGCGAGCGACCGGTCGCACTGGAAATCTATGGGGGAGGCCTATGTCCTGCAGTGGACGTCACCAGGCTGAAACGGAACGGAAACTGAAACGGAATACCATATAAGAAAACAAAAATTATGGTAAGTAAATATACTTACCTAATTTTTAATGTTTAACTAATATTTAGGTGCGTTTAAGTGAACTTAAACGCACCTAAATATTAGTTAAACAGTAAAAATTAGGTAAATGGTAATCATTATTTACCTTTGCGAATAAATTGGAACAAAGTTATTCAATTTTAAGTTTTTATGCCACTAACAATATTATATCCTACTAATATTATAAATGTGAAAGTTTGTGTGGATAGATGGATGTATGGATGAATGGATGTGTGGATGGATGTATGAATGGATTTATAGATGATATATGGATGGATGTTTGTTACTCTTTTACGCAAAAATTACTGAACGGATTTTAAATAATTAATGGAATCAGGCGTTACTTTGCGGAACTTTTTCGACTAACGAACTTTGTTCACAGGTCCACTTCCTAAGGATGCTCCGGGTTCGGGGCGAAACGCGCGTCGAGTTTTGCAACCTGCATGGTGGTGTGGGGCTTTGCGCGATCTTGCTGACATTGTTGCTTGTGTGGTGGTGGTGTTTGCACGATCTTGCATCTGAGTGCACGCATAAGCAGTGTGGGAGGAGGGAGGTGCGTTACGCATGCTTATGCGTGCACTCACACATTTGCTTGCAGGTTGTGGGTATTATTTGGCGGAAAAACTGCTTAAAATAATCATATTAATTAATTGAATGGATTTTGATGAAATTTAGTATAGTAGTAGCTTGAGATCTGGATTAAACATGGGCTGCTTTTTATACCGAAAAAGTAGTGTTCCCGTTGGATACTGTATTTACGCGGGCGGAGCCGCGGATAACAAGCTAGTTCGTAATATGTAATATAACATACCAGCTTTCTGAAAGTATTGCGCTATAGCATCTACTAACGTCTGAAGCGTGCCGGGCGGTGCATTCTGCTCACACACACGGGCGTACAATACATGTGTCTCGCTCGGATCATCGTTCATATAGGAAAGACCTTGCATCCTTACACTTAACGGAAAGTAGTCACGAACGTATGGCCTGTTAAGAAAACATCAATTACACGCAAATATTCAAATAAAAAAAAACATTACTAAATTGTGCGTGATCATAGCGATAAAAGCATTTGAAGAGTTAAGTATGATTATTAAATAATTATCATTTTACCAACATAATAATTTTTTCCTTGGTTTCAGTAAAAAGTTTGGAAGCAAGAACTCGCTCCTCGTTGTCCATGAGGCACATCACACCTATAGTTATATGCAGTTTACTTGATCTTATAAACAAGGTCTCTTCAATGTCTTTAAAATCTTGAAGTACATCTTTCTGAAAATGGATAATGATAACTCCAGTAAAGTCTAGTATATTTTTGGATCAATTCACACCAAAACGATACGATACGCGACATAGCGCTGCATTTTTAAGATAGCCATTCAAAATTGAACTTTATTCGTTAGAAATGATGATACATACATAGTTAATAGAATCAGGCATTACTTTGCGGAAATCCATAACATAAAATTAATAAATATGCATGCTTATGCGTGCTTATGCGTGCACTCACACATTTGCTTGCAGGTTGTGGGTATTATTTGGCGGAAGATTGCTAAAAAATAATAATATTTATTAATTTTATGATACATACATATTTTATTGTAAAGATGCGTCCACACTTGTGACATGACGACTGACCGGACTACGTGGCATCGTAACGCTAAATGTAGACGGTCTATAGATCGTGCTGATACGGTCACAAACCATGTTACAAATACAATTGTAGACGCATGGTGTTGATCTAGACTGCGTAGTATGGCATCGCTGCGAGAATGAGCGAACAGCGAGGTGCGGGAGGGGGACGTATCGCCCGGGACACGTCACGCCGTGATCCTCTCTACCCTGTGTCTGTATCTATGTCATCGGACGTACTTCAACGTGTGTCATAAATGCAAGTGTGGACGTCTCCTGTCGCGCAGACAATAGCGAAAATGCTTTGAAAAAAACCGACTCTCGTTGGATCGGCTCGTAACACGTGACATAGGTGCGTGACAATACACAGACCACCGTCCACACTGGGCCCGGCTAGTAGACCGTACCTCCGTAAATTTTCTTGCCATTTAGTCCGTGTCTAGCAGCTTCTTCCAGTGTTCGGAATGGATTGAAGCGTAACTGCGGCGTGTAACAATTGTTCGCGTAACAAAATACGTCCACACTGTCGGTACTGACACGCGTTTCTGATACAGTTACGGGATAGTGTTTGGTAAAATGTTACAAGTGCGGACGCACCTAGAGTTCAAATGTCAGGTTGCACCATGCTGCACAGCACATGTGCAGTGCTGAGTGCATGACTGATGTCATAAGAAACGTGTCTCTTTTTGTGTAGTGAATAAAGCTCAATTTTGAAAAGCTATATTTATATGTGTCACCGTAAATTGTAAAAACCGATAGATTGTAATATTACTAGAGATTATTATAAAAAGTTGACAGATTGTAAAATAAACATTTCTCCTTACAATTGTACGCATTATATTGTAATATTTACCGTGCCGATTGATTAAACGGCAAGCGCCGCCATATTTTTGCTTTTTCATAATAATAATTATATCGAAAAAATATAATTATATCGAAAAATTATGCGTACAATTGTAAGGAGAAATGTTTATTTGACAATCAGTCGACTTTTTACAATATCTCTAGTAATATTACAATCTATCGGTTTTTACAATTTTACGGTGACTATATGCACTGTGCATGTAATATATGCGAGCGAAAACTATGGCCACGGGATATTTTCTCTTATATTTGTTGTGATGTTGCCGTCTTCAACTCAGTCTTCACCATAGACTTAGAAGTCTATGGTGAAGACGGATGTCAGGTTCACAGATATCTTCATTATTACACAACAAAATTTATACATACTATATGTTTGGTTTATTCACATTATTTTACCTTAAATGTTTCAAAGTTTGCAAGAATATTGGTCTTATTTAGTGGAATTGATATAAAATGCGTTGGATGTTGCTTGAACCTTGATGACATCACAATCATGTTGATTTTTCTCCTGGCTGCTTTGACATTCTAGAAACAGATAAAGATCTAGGATGAATATTGAATGGCGACCTCGGTTGCTCAGTGGTTAGCGGTTAGACGCATAGGCCGAATGTCAGGGGTTTGAATTTCGTCGAGGGAACAAAACGGCTTTTCTGTTTTTATGGGTCTTGTATGTGTATAATGCCCGGGCTACACGAGGCTAGTTTTTCAAGCTAGGATAGCAAGCTAGTTTTTTACCAAACTGTCCTGGCTTGCTTACCTAGCTTGGAGCATGCTAGTTTTGTTTACATGAGGCTAGATTTTTTTTAAACTAGTATTTACTGGAGTGCTGAGGTGACCACTCGTCCAAAATGAACTGCGTACGAAAAAAAAAACACTATTCGACTAAAACAGTGAAAACTGTGCCATTTCGCGCTAGACGAACTAGAATATGAACTACAAAAACGGGTGTGGACAAGACCGTGGATTTTACGAAGGGATAAACGTGGATCATCTGCTTTACTTTTGAAAGAATTTATTATATTTAAGAATAATATATATTTGAAGAAATTAATCGTCGCGGTAGAAAAACAAACCAAACGCGGGGTTCCTGTTTACTAGCCAACTGCAAACTAGCTCCGCCGGTCACATGAAGCTAGTAAACAAGCCAGGATAGTAAAATCAGTGGCGGGGGATGCTACTAGCCTGAAAATAGAACTCCATCCTATTAAAAACTGTCCTGGCTTGTAAACTAGCTTACTAGCTTACAAATGAAGATAGTTTTGTCTACACGAAGCCAGAAGTACTAGCTTGCTAGCTTACTAACACTAGCTTGCTATCCTAGCTTGAAAAACTAGCCTCGTGTAGCCCGGGCACTACCTATAGTATAATAAAAAATCTTAAGTAGGTATCTTGTGTATAGTACAATATTTTCGTATTATTTCTGTTATCTGGTGCCTGTGATGTTTGCAATTTCTTCGGATACTAAGCACAGGACCAGATTGACGTGGTGCGTCAATAGATAATATTGTATTATAATTATTATTAACACTAGATCATTCATGAACAATGTTTGTCAAACGCCATTTGCTTTAGCAAAAGTATGAAAGATAAAATTTATATAAATATGGTATGAAAAAGGGATTACAGATGCACTTGGTCCATAAATTGTCACATCCTTGTTTTCTCCCATCCTCGGTATTTTGATATCAGTTTTAGTTTCATGTTCTAATCTCATTCTAACAGTTCCTTTTTTCCCTATGATAGCTCCAAGATAATGTCTGAAACAATTAATAAGCACTGTAAATCATAACAGGTCCTAAGGGGCCGTCCATTAATCACGTGATGTTTTTAACAACTTTTTAGACCCCTCCCCTCCCCTGGTGATACGCGTTGAGGTTTTATACTACCCCCCCCCCCCCTCCCCCATCTAAAATTACGTGTATTTTTTTTTACATAGTCATATTTGAAGAAAAAATTTAACTTAAAAAACAATTTAATCAAATAATTTAAGCAATTATAAACTATACGAGTCATTTGTCTTATAAGTATTTAAACAACACTACGAATCTACAACCGATAATAATTTCGGTATGCATAGACTAGATTCGAAAATTAATATATTATGTGTCTCCTTCTATCACCTCCTCCCCTTGTGATACTTGGTGATTTTTTCGAACCCCTTTAGGCATCAAAAGGTGATTAATGGACGACCCCTAAGTAGGTATAATAAAAAATTATACAGACAGAAATGCTATGCAGCTATTTTACTTTTTTTTATTATACTTATTTGTAACAGACAGACAGTGGTCTGTTTGTCAAAATCCGAAAATTAGATTTCGGAAATGCACGGAGATATCGAATTTAAATTAAAGCTATATGTAACTTGAGTTTAATATAGTACTTTATGCAGAGAAAAAAATCAAACTTCTAAGTTAACGTAAAAAACCCTTAACATAAAAAAAACTTTACTTACCTACTTATTATTTTGTTATAATTTTTGTACAATGAAAAAATGCACCTGTGTATTGCACCATTCAACAATGTCGCTAGTAAGTTTTGCCACTCCTTTATTTATTTAAACATTAAAATATACACTACGGCCGATGTATCTTGGCGAGTCTGAACATAGGCTCTGCGAACTTTAGCGCATGTACAACTAGTGAAGAAAACTGTTATTGTATTTTTTTTATATACCTATTTACTAATCAAATTTCTCTAATACAGTGGACCAATTAGTACAAATAAAATAAATACGAAAACACTTAAAAATAGTTATTATATATTGGCCGTATTGTACATATTATGTTTTGTTTTTCCATATCTCTTAAGGCCCCCACAGACGAGAGGCCGATCGTTTTAGCTGGAACTGACGTCAGTTCGGCCTGAACGGATTCGAGCACACACACGGAAAAAATCGCATCCAATCCAATTTACGTCAGTTCGGCCTGATCTGATTCGTGCCCACACACGGAACAGTCGCATCAGTCCATTCTGGTTTGCCGCGCGCTACGGTCGTGTTTATCAATTTTGTATTTAAACACCGCGAAAACTCATACAACGCTTGTACAAGATACACGCCCGCACGGCAGCGGGTCGGGCAAGAACTGAAGCGATTTGTCCACACACGGTCAGGACAGGCCGCGCGTTCAGGCCGATCGGTCAGGCCAGAATTAATGTTGCCAACTTAGTTATTTTACAAAATTTTACTAAATTGAGTATTTTATTCCCTCCTTGGTAGAAATTTAGTTATTAGTAGTGTTTAAGTAGGAAAGAGCCAGACAGTAATGATATGCAAAATAGCTACTAAATACGTAATATTTCCTAGTATATTTTAATTTAATGGTAAAATTTATAATCAAATTCAATTAATGAAAAAAAATTAATATAATAAAACCTAAAATGCAGTGGTTTTTGGGGGGCTTCAGGAATTCCTAAGTTAAGTAGCCTCTTTAGTAGTTTTTTAGTAGTTTTAGTAGAAATCGATACGAGTTTAGTAGTTTCACAAAAAAAGAGCTGGCAACACTGGAACGAATCGCTTCAGTCCGTACGGCCGCCTGATGCGATCTCGAAATTGCACACACACGATACGATTTTGCATCCGTTCAGGCCGAACTGAAGGTAGACCGGACCATGTATGGGGCCCCTTAGTTGTGACATAAACTTTGTACTTATAGATCAGCTAAATATTTTTTTTTAAATAAAATTAGCAAATTAACTTACTTAGGAACATGTAGATTTATATAGTATCTGCTGTTGTTCATCTGGTGCACTTCAACTTCATCATCACCATCATCATCAATTTCATCCTGATAGGGAATTTCTGTAAGTTTAACATATGCATGGTAATTAGGGAATATGCATGTGACACCAAAATGGATAAAATATTTTTATTTGTAATCTTTATCGCTAAAGAAACATACCCATACAATAATTTTTTTTAATTTGTCGTAAATTAATAGTGAAAATTAATCATCAAAAAGTGTTGTTTTTGAAAATGCCGTGCAAATTTCAAAAAGGGATATTATTGGCTGAACAAAACGTGACGTCATCGACCGCACGGACGTGTGTCAACTTCATATCCAAACTGTCAACTGTCTATCCAAGTGCGATGACATTGTGACGTCATAGTCCACAACTCAAGCGCACGAAAATGGCGTTTTTAAGTCGCCCAAGAATGATTGTGATTTTAAAACACTTTTTCCAGGATAATAAATAATATTTTAGATGTGTTATATATATATTTTGAAATGTTATAACTAGTAGAAACGTTTAAAAGAATAAAAAAAATACATGCATATTCCCTATTCTAACAAAAGCCATTTTGTTAAACTTGTTTTATATATTCATCAGTTTTTGCATAATAAATAATTAATTAATAACTTTTCATAGCACATACAACCTCCATGGCATAGTAGTATGTTGGCGCTCCAGCCAAAGGTTACGGGTTTGAATCCCATAGAGGTAGGAAAATGTTTTCTGTATTTGCCATGTGATTACAATATGTGTATAAATGTATAATATTATAATAAAAAATCGTAAATATTTGTATAGCATAAAAGTATTAAATATACTTCCTGTTGTCTGGTCCCCACAGCACAAGACTGCTTTGGATACTTGACACACTGATGGGTACAGACTGATGTGGTGTTAAGCATCCATATTTTTATATTATATATAGCTAGCCTTTGACTACAGATCTGCTCACATTAAATTAGACTTCTTTATAATATCCATGTACCTTATTATACATAATACCTAATATAAATCTTCCTTTTTAATCATTATCTTTTCTATGTGTAGTGTGTACATAGGCATGAAGCTATAATATCATACTATAAGAACCTACTGTTTTATAGGTGACTAGCTTTTGCCCGCAGCTCCACCCGCGTAAATACAGTATCCCACGGGAACACTGTACTTTTTCGAGATAAAATGTAGCCTATGTTTTAATCCAGACCACAAACTACTACAAACCAATGTTCATCAAAATCCATCCAGTAGTTTTTGCGTGAAAGATTTACAAATATCCATCCATCCATCCATTCGTCCATTCAACCATCCATCCATCTTCAAAAACTTTCATATCTATAATATTAGTAAGTATACCCTTACCATTTTCATACAAATCATGTTCTTGAAAAGAAGAAACATCAGTATGTGAATCGTTAACTCTATAACATCTTCCTTCAATCCACAAAAGCTCCGGTTTTAATATATTACTCATAGTACATAAATGAAGTTCATACGAGTAATGTTTATTAGAACTGTATGAAAATAACTCAAATGCACTGCAGGCTGCAGCCTATGAACTTTATTATTTTTAGATAAAATAGTAGGTAAATATTATTCAACATTTAAATTATTTATTGAGCTCATATATTTACGTGGTATTAACTAAAGATGTCATGTAAATATACCTTATAATAGGTACTATTTGTAAGATGTAAATAAAAATTTTAATGCGGACATCATGTGATCGAACGCCAAATTGTGGCCGAATTATTTTGGAATTATTTGACAAATGACAATTGATTTTTTTTTTGTTTAAGGCGTCGGCATTTAACAATTTGCGAGTGTCAAGTTTAAAAGGCGGGAAATAGAATATTAGTTCGAATTTTCTAAATCGTCAAGTCCAAAGTCTAGTCAAAGTCGAAATAAATTGTCAGGGTAGTCAATCAGTCAAGTCAGTCGATTCAGTAAAGTGGTAGAAGCTTTACTGAAACTTCTTGGGGTGTTTTGGCGGGAAACCCAATTTAGCACACATTTTGTAGTTGTATCACTTGTCCACACTTGTGCACGTCTACGAATAACTATAGGTCTACCAGAATCTGATGGCATTTAAAAAAAAAAAAAATGTGATTTTCATATGGCAATGTCAAGTATGACCCGTCAAATCAAAGTACGTGATCTGTCAACTGCTGTTAAAATTTTGTGATTATGTTCTTGGAATTTGTTGTTTTTGTGAAAATATCCAAAAAGGCAATTCGATCTCAAGCGAGAAATATTGTTTTCTATGTCTATAGTAAAATACAGAAAGAAGAAGGTGTAAATCGAACTCAATCTTATAATATATGCTTGTGGTAGAGTTGACCGGTAAGTTAGAGTGAGTTGTTTTGATACTTTTAGTTTTTTTATATTTTCTTAGGTAATTATTGTGACTTCTTTAAATGTGTTTCTAGTACTACTATAAGGTGAATCGTAGCTGATGGCACATCGAATGATGGTTTGTTTTCCATGCCTGGTAATAGGAGGAAAGGAGGAAAAAAGAAAATCAACTTAAAACAGTTTCGATTTATAGTTGATTAGGAATAAAGTAAACGAGTTCTATATAGTTCGGAAGGAAATTCCAACATTAAATAAACGGTTGCCTATTTAATTGTAGGTATGTTATTCGTAATAAATAAGTATATAAAGTAATTCACGATTGATTTATTTTTCATGAAATATCATTATCATTACATAGTATAAATTAATATTATATATCTATGGTATAAAACAAGTCGCTTTATCTGTCTGTCCCTATGTAGGTATAGTATATTGTATGCTTAGATCTTTAAATCTACGCAACGGGTTTTGATGCGAGTTTTTAAAATAATAGTATTTAAGTATTTAGTCTTTAAGATTTATGGTAAAAACTTATATTCAAGTACGATAAATTAATATTGTGTAAGTATATTATCAAGTGGTCGCGCATGTCGTGTCGAGGTGATAGGGTCCCATTTTTAACAATTTGCATTGGTCAAACCTAAAAACATTTTCAATATTGTATCAGAAGTATATTGCTGTAAGTAGGTAGAGAGTTATTCGCCGAAGTAGTTTTTTCTCCAAGAACACTGTTCCACGCGGGCGAAGCCGCGGGCAAAAGCTAGTTTTCTATATTATACACCGAACATTCTTCACACAGTCTTATAATTCATGTTCAATAATACTAAAGACATAATTAAAAATTAACCAGTATCAAGATCGTTTAATTCAATTTCCCCAGTATTGCACACTACAAAATTTTATTTCCCTATTTGCCATGAGATTCTGGTACACCTTATAATGGTTAATATTCCACTTTGATATTCCACCTATATTACATATTATAAACCGAATTAACACAAATTTAGAAAATTAACATGAACATACAACATTGCTGATGGACTGCTGATTCCCGACAAAACCTCACAGAGCCAATAGAGTGTGTTAGAATATTGGTATTTTTATAGTAATACACCTTAAAAATAAATTTCATTCAAAAGCTAAATTTATCATTTTTAGGTATACTTTGACAGTTATGTCACAAATCACAATATCATTTTATTATTTCCTGTTTTACAATCTACAGTTTAAAATTTAATAATAGTTAAATAATTGATCTAAATTATCAAATAATTTAATGGCCATTGGAAACATATTTTGTATGACAATTTTAGTAAATTCTTAAACTTCCGGTGTGGTTTTTACCGCCAATTATTTCCTATAAATTGTTGGTCCGCCATTTTAGGCGGCAGTCTTGGCGAAGCTGTGAGATTGATCGTTCAATATATTAAAGATAAGTAAACCTATTTTATAAGTAGTGGCTAAATTATTACGTACCTATATGTCTTATTTGATGATTGATTTTGATGATTTTTAAAATTATAGTGTTAAGATGTTAATGATGTTAGTTAATACTTATTTTTAGTACCTAATTTGGTTTAATAATTACTTTGTTTTGAATATTTAGAATTCTATTCTGGAATTACATTATAAATAGGTTTATCGAAGTGTTAATGTAAATGGTTTAAATTGCTATACTTATCTCGTACAGATATAAAATATCAACTTATCAAAGAATATTATAATAAGTATTTCTTATTGTGATTAAATTTGTTATAACATGTACAGTAATTAAAATACCAATTAGTAATTATAGACTATGATAATCAGTATTTCTTTATTTGTATCTTTATTTGCCTATTACCTACATTTGGTTACAGTTTTTGATAAAAGGTAATTTTAGTTGATAAATTAGGTTGTCATTTGAAACTATCAGTGTTTACTATTATAATAAGGAAAACTTTTGTACAATAAAACTATTTAGCAATGCTTTTATTATTTTACTTAGTATCCTTTTGATAGTAGCTATTTTGGTCATTCTGACTTATCCTTTTTAGTCTTTATTTTCTTATTTTGATCATATTTGACATCAGAAGTGGGATAGCTCTCCATCCCGCGATTTCCACTTCATTTTTCTAATCGTATTTTTATATGTTTCAGGTGGACATTCAAGCAGCTCGGAACTCCTGCCAGCGCCGGCGGCCGTGCGTGGCGCCTACCTGCATTGGGAACGGCAGGTCGGCCAATTGTATCGGCGGTCTCCAGGCTGTCTAGGCCTAACGAGGATCTTAATCAGTGTGGTACCAATTACGGGATTCCACGGAAGGTACAAGTTATCATAAATACATTGAAAATTGAATTTATAAATTCTACCCACACAAACTGCTATTATAATTACCTATATTTAAATTACGATATTAAATAGCAAAATATGTCTGACATTATTCTGTTTTGGTACAATGTTTTACTAACTACCCTCATTGTGTTTGATAGTGAATGTTAAGACTGACTATTAATTTGTGAAGTAAATTTTATTTGCGACATGTCACTGTATGTTCCAAATCTTTGTATTGTGTAACTTATTATAAATATTTTCTCATGTAAAGTGAATTGTGAGTCATTGTGATAAATAAGTGTTTTAAAACTTTAACCGTATGGACTATTAGAGCCAAGTAAGTACCGGTGAATTACCCTGCAAGTTTTGTGGTTTATTAGTATCAAATTGCTTTTGCGATCTTTTACTTTGTTACATCTACAATATAATTTGACGAAATTGTTCACGGGAGTTTAATCTACGGATTAAATAAACAATATTAACTATCGTACTAATAAATAACTTTTTATTACCGTCTTAAACATTTGTAATTTTATGATACATACTGTTAATGCAAGTAAGTACCAGTGAATTACCCTGCAAGTTTTGTGGTTTAGAGAGCTCCGTGGCCTAGTGGGTAGACCGTTTGGTTCGCACTCGAGAGAGTGCAGGTTCAAATCCCAGGTTGTGGCGTGTACCAATGAGACTTTTTCAGATCTCAAGTACATCATACGGACGCTCTTACGGTGAAGGAAAACATCGTGAGGAAACCCGCACATAGTTGGCCCCAGACGTATTGACTAGTTCATTCCTCTGGACTAGGCTGACTATGTTGTGAGAATGCCGTATGTGCTTGGGCAACCATACGACATTTAAAAACCAACTGTCCCAGGCACTGCAGTATTTCAAGAGTGGTTACTTCGCTCGGAGAATACTGTATAAATCATCCATTAACGGATGTAAAGGCCTAAGTTTTTTTTGTGGTTTATTAGTATCAAATCGCTTTTGCGATCTTTTACTTTGTTTTACCTATAATTTGATGAATTTGTTCATGGGAGTTTAATCTGCAGATTAAGTAAATGATTATTAACTGTCGTACTATCTAATAAATAACTTTTTATTACAATAATGACCTGGGAATAAGGGAAATGCGATAGGCAATTAAATCGACACAATTTAAAGTGGTATATTACATAGATTCAGCATAAATAATAAGTACCTACTGATTATTATTTAGGTTTATTTACAATACTATTTTAGATGTAGTGACGCTACGCTATGTGCCCATAAATCGACAAGGGAATACTCAAATAACTGTTATTCTACTTATCAGAGTTAATATATTAATAGATAATTTAATTATTATAACCATGCTCTGTAACTATTCGTCATGAACATTTTTTTTGTATACTAATTATTCCTACTGAATATAATTATATTTCGTCGCTTCATTCTTCAGATACAGTAATTTACAATGTAGTCCTTTAACCTAACAGGCATTAATCCGCACGTTTAGAGAATCGATTTTGAGGGTAATCGAAAAATTTTTATTTTGCTTACCACCATGTTGCGCCAGCCGGCTTGCCTCATTCTTTTTCCGAGCGTGGCAGCGATCGCACGTACTCAATAATAGTATTTAATTTATCGATATCGACATGCCGAAAAGGAGTAATGAAGATAAGATTCGCCGCTATAAGCGCAAGCTTCGAAAGTTAGAAGAAAATAGTAACAAAGGTTACAAAAGAATAATTATGTCGGAGGATTCAGAACAATCAGGTCGGTATTTTAAATTATAATTATATTGATATAATTTTATATTCTGTGATATAACATATCTAAACTTTTGCTTGGAGGCCGACCGTGTGTCGGCACGACAGCCAATTCTAGCCCGAGAGGTTAACCGAGTGTTAGCACGTGGGTATTTTCCTATCATTATAATATGATAAAATAAAGCTCCACGCCAGGAGAAGGATCGTGTATCCTTACATAGGCAGTGTAACTTTTATAATATAAAATAATATTATAATAGTATATTATATATCTGCGATTACAAAAAAAAAAAAAAAAAAATGTGGGTACCGACATACACATTTTCTTCTTGCAAAAGCAGAATGCTATTTTTTAACGGTTTTCTTTTGTCTGATGTTTTCAGACAAAAATGATAACGTCGAGCCCGAGGCCTTTTCATTATTGCCCGAACCTCTCGACCAGATTATTGAAGATGCGATTGAGGGTACCGACCAAAATTTAGTAACTGGTTTAGAACCGGCCACCTTACAGTTGGACTCAGAAATCCTCACTGCTCTTGGTGAAACCACCGAAGAGGCTCCTAAATTCGGACCCAAGATACATGAAAAGCTATCATGTCTTTGGTTACCGATATTGAAAAAAGGCTTAAACAAAGACTATAAAGAAAAACTTATCAAGGATTATTTGATACCCGAGAATTGTGCGTTGTTGCAACCACCCAAACTGAACCCTGAAATTTTGGCCGCAGTTTCTGAAGGTACCCGCAACCGCGATAAAAAAGTAGAAGCCGTACAAATACAATTAGGACAAGGTATTGTTGCTATTAATAAAGGATTAGAGCTGTTATTAGATGAAAAAAATGACAGGCTTTCAGCCATAAAGTTTCTGAGTGACAGTTGCCGCATATTGTGCGACTTGCACTTTGTCGAAACGGATTCTCGCAAAAAATTTATTACACCCGGATTAGACAAGAACTTTTTAAGCTTAATGCAAAATGTCGAACACGATGATTTACTATTTGGAAATCAACTTCCCGAAAAAATTAAGGCCTCCAAGACCATTGAAAAACAAGGGATGCAGATTAAAAAGACGCCGCCAAACCCCAAGACGACGCCTGTGCAGTCTATATCGACGTCCTATCTTTACCAACCATCGACGAGCCGCTCACGCCAGCCGGGAAACTGGGCCGGCCCTCCTCGCTTCCCGTCGAACAGGGGGGGGAGAGGAGGGCAGAGGACGAGAGGAACTCCAGTGGGCCGGAAGTCACAAGTTTCAGTCCCAGCACACCAGAGACCTGCTCAGAGCAAACAGCCGCGTGCAACGGCTCAGCAATAGAGGTACACGCTGGAAGAATTCAGCATTTTATTAATTGTTGGCGAAAAATAACGGATAATTCCGAGATTCTAAATTGGGTCGCAGAGGGTTTTTCTATTCCATTTTGTAAAGAAGTAAAACAATTTTCAATTCCATTAAATAATAATTTGCCAATTAATGAGCGACCCTATATATTAGAATCTATACATAAACTTCTAGACCTAGGTGCAATTTCTCCTTGCCAAAAAATTAAAAATGATTTCTTTTCTAGTATATTTTTAGCGCCTAAACCAAATGGGGAAAAAAGGTTTATTTTAAATCTTAAAACTTTAAACAATTTTATTTCTAAAGTTCATTTTAAAATGGAGGATCATAGAACTGCAGCTAGGCTTGTGCCCAAATCTGGTTTTATGGCAAATATCGATCTAAAAGAAGCATATTTTTTGGTTCCAATTATAAAATCACACCGAAAATACTTACGTTTTCATTTTGACGATGTTTTCTACGAATTCAATGTCATGCCGTACGGATTGTGTACTGCACCTAGGGTCTTCACTAAACTAATGAAGGAAGTTATGAATTATTTACGTAATCAGGGTTTTATGTCGGTTATATATCTCGACGACATATTGTGTATCGGACAAACATACACTGAATGTAAAGTCAATGTGCAAGAAACAATAACTTTGTTACAGTGTCTGGGTTTCGTTATTAATAAAAGCAAAAGTAACCTCGAACCCCGTCAAGTCTGTCGGTTCTTAGGTTTTAATTTTAATACAAAAGAAATGTCTTTAAGTTTACCAGTCGAGAAACGTAACAAAATCTTGCAGTTAGTAAATAAGTTTATTTTATTACCCAGATGTTCTATAAGAGAACTTTCACAATTTATTGGTACCCTCGTAGCCGCTTGCCCAGCGGTCAAATACGGTTGGCTTTATACAAAGACCCTAGAATACCAAAAATTTTTAGCATTACAGAAATATAAAGATTTTGACGTAAAAATTAATTTAACGCATTGTATATTACCGGACCTATTTTGGTGGAAACAAAACGTTTTGTCTACTAAAAATATATTAAGATTTGAAAACTATTTTAAGTTAGAAATTTTTACTGATGCGTCACTCAACGGTTGGGGGGCTTTCTGTGGTGGAAGACGAGCTTGCGGGGGATGGAAGGAAAATGAATTATCCTTTCATATAAATTACTTAGAGCTGTTAGCAGTTTTCTTAGGACTCAAATATTTCGCTAGTTCATGTTTCGATTGTTCGATACTCTTAAGGATTGACAACACGACGGCTATATGTTATATTAACCGGATGGGTGGAACGCAGTTTCCCCATTTAAATAATCTAGCAAAAGAAATTTGGCAGTGGTGCGAAATGCGACAGATATTTTTATTTGCATCTTACATTAGTACATCTGAAAATGTGGAGGCAGATCAAGAATCACGAAGAATAAATTTGGACACAGAGTGGGAACTATCTGAGGAAGCATTCCAAAAAATAGTTCAAACTCTGGGTCAACCACAAATTGATCTATTCGCATCACGCGTCAATGCCAAGTGTCGTCAATACGTCTCCTGGAAACCGGATCCTGATGCGGTTTCAGTTGACGCTTTTACAATTAGTTGGCATACTACTTTCTTTTATGCTTTCCCTCCTTTTAGTCTCATTCTAAAATGCTTAAGAAAAATTATTTGTGACAAAGCCACCGGAATTTTGGTTTTTCCGTATTGGCCTGGGCAACCTTGGTTTCCACTCCTGAAACGAATGCTCGTATCAAACTTAATTATATTTGAACCTAAAGATGAGCTTTTGTGTTCAAATTACAGATCCCGTCACCCGCTCCGTCGCAGCCTTTTCCTGGGGGCCGCGACGCTCTCAGGGAAGCATTCACTAGATTAAATACACCAGATGTAGCGCTAGATCTTATGCTAGCTTCGATTTCAATTAATACCATGAAACAATACTCGGTGACATATAAATTGTGGTGGTCTTTTTGTGCCGATAACTCTATAAATACCTTTGAAGCTTCAACGTCTTCAGTTATTAAGTTTATTGTGGATAATTTTAACAAAGGCGCCTCGTATGGTACTCTTAATAATCATCGGTCTGCCCTATCTTTACTCCTAGGGAGTAATGTCGGTTCAGACGAACGTATAAAACGGATCCTCAAAGGTATTTATAGACAAAAGCCTTCTCGTCCTAAATATATTTCTACGTGGGATCCAAAAATTGTTCTAGATTATGTATCTGCATGGTTCCCACATAATAACTTAAACTTGATACAAATTACTAAAAAATTGACAATTTTATTAGCTATTTGTACTTCTCATAGAGTGCAAACGCTTGCATTGATTAAAATTTCTAATATAAGTAGGACAGATTCAGGTATAACAATACTAATAAGTGATATAATTAAGACCTCGGCAGCTAATCGCGACCAACCTATTTTGTTTTTGCCTTACTTTATCAGTGACCCAAAAATATGCCCGGCTAAGGCTTTGGAAGACTATTTACTGGCTACATCAAATTTAAGAAATGATGAAACAGCAGATAATCTTTTAGTGAGTTATAAGAAACCTCACAAGAAGGTGACGTCACAAACGATCAGCAGGTGGATAAAACAGACACTCGCGGAAAGCGGCGTGGACGTGTCCATATTCAGTGCACACAGCACTCGACACGCCTCCACCTCGGCGGCAGCCTCCGCAGGTGTCTGCATCGACACCATCAGGAGGACGGCCGGCTGGACCAGCACGTCCGCCGTATTCGCGCGCTTCTACAACCGTCCTGTGGTCGATGACGGAGCATATGCTCGATCCGTTTGTGGGGTTACCGATAGCACTAATTGAGTGCCATATTTGTTGATCTTACCATAAGGTTGATTATTATTAATTGTACTTATAATGTTAAATTAAGTATAAGAGCAATAAAAAGTTTTTTCCTACTTTGTATCTTACTGACTCTAAACATCTACATTGTAAATTACTGTATCTGAAGAATGAAGCGACGAAATATAATATAAGATCAAACGAACTTCTTGAAGTGAAGTTCGATCATTATTATATGAGTCGCTTCATTCGAAGATACAAAGTTCCCACCCACCCACAACCAACAGGGAAAAAACTCAATTCTCTAAAAGAATGAGGCAAGCCGGCTGGCGCAACATGGTGGTAAGCAAAATAAAAATTTTTCGATTACCCTCAAAATCGATTCTCTAAACGTGCGGATTAATGCCTGTTAGGTTAAAGGACTACATTGTAAATTACTGTATCTTCGAATGAAGCGACTCATATAATAATGATCGAACTTCACTTCAAGAAGTTCGTTTGATCTTATATTATATATTTTTTTTGTTAAAAAAATATAAAAGAAAAATAAACTTATAAAGTAAGTACGTTTCATCTCAAGTTACTTTTCGTTTCATAACAGTAATCCGTTTACATTGTATTAAAGGAGACTAATAATTATGATGACGTAATACATTGGGAGCAAAAGCAAAATATATATCTCACCTTTAGAATTGAAGTGGCTTAATCCAAAATTCTTGATTTTTGGTAAACACCTATTGGAGAATAGGCCATTTTTTTTGGTTTTTTGACTATAATAGTAAGTGTGAGCCTTCTTTAGTTACAGTTTTCATTATTTGCCGTAGGTGAATAGTTGTTTTAGCAATATATTATACTTAAAATATTTTTTGTTGGATCGCAGGATACTTACCTAAATTTGTTTTAAAATAGATGACTTAGATCACGGTTGGATATGAGGTTCATAAATTGAAATGAAACTTGAGACAGAGACAAATTAGAAATTTGGCACCATGGCCCCATTGGCATTATGGTACCCAAAGACGCCACTTAACACAAGTCTATTATAGTCTACGGTACCATTTGTCTGGGCTGTGAGTACCATGATGACGTGGCGGAACTGAGCAATTCAATAACCATTAATAATAATAATCACTGTAGAAACAATAAGAACTATAACTTCGTTAAATATTTATGTAAAGTCACTTCTACATACTTATAACGTATAATATATAAAAGCCTCTTGTTACAGAAACAAATAGGTTTTGTTCAATTTTTATATATATAAATATATATTTTTTTATTGTAATACCAACATTATATAATTTGTTTCAAATGGATTTTGTTGCGACAGAAGAGTAATTTTTGGAAAATTAGTAATGTCGGATTGGCCGAACGGAAGTATGAGTAGTGTGATAAATATCACAATTATTGAGTAGGTACGGCCACGATCTTCATGTCTTTTGGATCGTCGTTTCTAAATATCGTCTGCCATTTCCGTAAAAAAAAGGAACAATATTGTCAAGAAATATTGATAGTTTGTTTTTTCTTTTTACTGTACTGTCGTGTAAATCATGACTACAATTTAGTTTCCTTTTTGACACAACCCTAGTGTATGATGACTGACCTTCTCTCACTTCAAATAAATCACAGTAACAAGTGAGCCACTATTTTATGATATTTCAAGTAGCTAACCGAATAATATACCGAACTAAATTAGTCTGGGTTTATTGTTAGATTAGTAAATAGTAAAATCTAACGAACATCATATCTTATTCAGATATAACAAATTATGAAACAGTTTGACAATTTCGGTAAAACTTGGAGATGAACAATTTTGGTGTTAGACACAATGTAGGTACATTCTTAAGGCGTAGTCATAGCCTACTTTGTCATTTCCTGTCACCTAGTCTACCTAGTCAGAGTTCAATTACAAAAAAAAAATGGGAAGTGGATAGAAGTGACCCGTGGATTTGAAGAAGGATTGTGTACACAATCCTTGACGCGTCATGAACCATACACATTTAAAAAAAATACATATTTTTCCTGAGTGAAAAAAAAATAATTATTATAAAATCACTTCTTAAAAACCACACAATCTCCTAAAACATGCCTAAAACGTAAAGTTTTGTGCAATACCATACAAGATATTTTTTTTTGTTAAAAATTTATATATATGATATATTTAAACATAAACCGAACACCTTTGTGATTGGTACAATATTTCGAAAGATATTTAAAAAAAATACATTGCAAAAACCGTCTACATGAATATAAAAAAAAGAATGCTACGCAAAACAGAATCTTATTACACTGTGCATACGAGTAATGAGTCATTTTGTTTTTGAGCTTGGTCCTTGCCTTAAATCATGCTACGGGTATTATGAATTATTAAAATCATAATACAGAAAAATCAGGACTATGACTAGCGAGGAAGTCTAAAATTATTAAGGTTATTCATTTTATGCATAAATTAACATAACAATTAAACACCCTATATGCAATATACCAAGGCTGTGTCAATCTTAATAATTTTGGTAATAAAGTAATTTTGTCAAGATTTTATTTTAAGAAAAGGTTGATTTTGTGTTAAGTAATGTATGATTTCGGTAATAAATAAATCGTATAAAATTTGTTTCTTTTTCTCACTTACATCTAAGGACTGCTAGAGTCAGTGCTCTACTCAAGGCTGGCCTCATGTGTAGCAGGACATGTGGAGCCAGTACAATTAGAGTATCACTGAGCGTTGCTTACGAGTTACAGGGGCAATGAACAATGTTAGAATAAGTTACAATTAAGGGACTGCTGAAGTCAGTACTGTACTTGAGGCTCGACACATGTGTAGCAGGACATGTGGAGTCAGTAATTTAATGTATCACTGAGCGTTGCTATGAGCCACAGTGGCAATTGCAATGTTAGAATAAGTTACATTTATAAGTGTATTGGATAAAAATAAAATTTGGTACTTCAGAGAACGAAGTACCTGTCAGTATGGCCGTGTTAGAATATTGGTATTTTTATAGTAATACACCTTTAAAATAAATTTCATTCAAAAGCTAAATTTATCATTTTTATACTTTGACAGTTATGTCACAATATCATTTTACTATTTCCTGTTTTACAATCTACAGTTTAAAATTTAATAATAGTTAAATAATTGATCTAAATTATCAAATAATTTAATGGCCATTGGAAACATATTTTGTATGACAATTTTAGTAAATTCTTAAACTTCCGGTGTGGTTTTTACCGCCAATTATTTCCTATAAATTGTTGGTCCGCCATTTTAGGCGGCCAACTAGCCACCAGGCTAGTTATAGTCCGATTACGCTAGAGCGGTCTTAACCCGACCGCTAGCATAGACCCTTTCGAAAAGAAAAAAAAAAAAAAAATTTTAGGCGGCAGTCTTGGCGTAGCTGTGAGATTGATCGTTCAATATATTAAAGATAAGTAAACCTATTTTATAAGTAGTGGCTAAATTATTACGTACCTATGTGTCTTATTTGATGATTGATTTTGATGATTTTTAAAATTATAGTGTTAAGATGTTAATGATGTTAGTTAATACTTATTTTTAGTACCTAATTTGGTTTAATAATTACTTTGTTTTGAATATTTAGAATTCTATTCTGGAATTACATTATAAATAGGTTTATCGAAGTGTTGGTATTTAATGTAAATGGTTTAAATTGCTATACTTATCTCGTACAGATATAAAATATCAACTTTTCAAAGAATATTATAATAAGTATTTCTTATTGTGATTAAATTTGTTATAACATGTACAGTAATTAAAATACCAATTAGTAATTATAGACTATGATAATCAGTATTTCTTTATTTGTATCTTTATTTGCCTATTACCTACATTTGGTTACAGTTTTTGATAAAAGGTAATTTTAGTTGATAAATTAGGTTGTGATTTGAAACTATCAGTGTTTACTATTATAATAAGGAAAACTTTTGTACAATAAAACTATTTAGCAATGCTTTTATTATTTTACTTAGTATCCTTTTGATAGTAGCTATTTTGGTCATTCTGACTTATCCTTTTTAGTCTTTAATTTTCTTATTTTGATCATATTTGACAAGTGCATTTCATCGAATCTTAGAGTAAACTGTATATTGCCCTCGAGTGTGGGGAGAAATTTTGTACTGTCAAGCTATTCTTGACAATTTATTGATTTCTATTAGAGCCATGGACCTAGGAATGACAACTGTGAGCCAAAAAACGAGCCGAGCGAGAGGTTGGAGGAGAGGCTTAGGAGAGACCGTGTGTCCCTTTCTATTAGGGTGACAATAATATTTTCTGCTGTGTGAGACATACTGTAAAGCCAATATTGTGAAACACTGAATGACATATAGCTGAAGCTTTTAAAAGTCGACGAGATTGAATAGTGTAAAATCATGAAGGTTTGAAGTGACGGCTGCATTAATATGTAATAGAAATTTATGTAATTCTCTGCCTTACTTAAACACTATTGAGCCATTTTTGTCGCATTTCGTAATTGTTGGGAAATCTATAAAAATTGTATAATATTATCAGAGGCGGATTAAACATTGAGAGAGCCGTAGGCAAACATGTCATCGGCGCCCCTATGCAATTAAGAAAGTGCCCTTTCCTCCTGTGTTTATTCCGTGTTCGCACCTGATGATCTGACCGCTTAGCTCTCGCGCCGCATCTTCGTCCCCGCAATTTTATAAGCAAGGACGTTGGCATCCGATACTCACACGCGGTCGAACGCGACGAATATTGCAGTCGTATTTATCAACTTTGATCAGAGATCATGTACCACATACAAGGTTGTTTGTAGGCGTAAGTTTTAGTCAGTCCCGTCCCTTAAGTTTATTTTTTGCTATAAATTGAAGCAAATTGAGTCTGTAATGTGTAAATAAGTGGCTTACTTACTGACGCAATAAATTTTATGCTGTATTATTATATATTTTTCTTTATTTTACAATTCCGCCCGAGCGCCGCTTTGTACCCTGGCGCCCTTAGGCACATGCCTAATTTGCCTTTAGGATAATCCGCCACTGAATATTATCATTAAAGGCCTTACTCGACTACACACGTATTTTTCTATACTGTTACTACGATTCTAGACGAGTCGCTACTAACTAGTTTATTACAAAACGTAGCACAGTTATAACTTTTAATAACGTTAGTTGCTTTAATGTTAACACTTTTATACTAGAATAACATTAAAATTAACTTATAGGTGTACCAGAATCTCATGGCAAATAGGGAAATAAAATTTTGTAGTGTGCAATACTGGGGAAACAGGATTAAACGATCTTGATACTGGTTAATTTTTAATTATGTCTTTAGTATTATTGAACATGAATTATAATAAGACTGTGTGAAGAATGTTCGGTGTATAATATAGAAAACTAGCTTTTGCCCGCGGCTTCGCCCGCGTGGAATAGTGTTCTTGGAGAAAAAACTACTTCGGCGAATAACGCTCTACCTTCTTACAGCAATATACTTCTGATACAATATTGAAAATGCTTTTAGGTTTGCCCAATGCAAATTGTTAAAAATGGGACCCTATGACCTCGACACGACATGCGCGACCACTTGATAATATACTTACATAATATTATATTTATGGCACTTGAATATAAATTTTACCATAATCTTAAAGACTAAATACTTAAAGATTTGCGTAGATTTAAAGATCTAAGCATACAAGATTAAGCATACAATATACTATACCTACATAGGGACAGACAGATAAAGCGACTTGTTAAAACAAACTTTACTTACTACATAGTACATAGTATAAATACTATGTACTATGTAGTAAGTAAAGTTATTTGACATTCCAACAAAACTGACAAACCACCTCTGGATATTTAGAATTAAGAACTGCAGTTACTATTATGTATTCTGTGTTGCAGTTCAAAATATTCGTGAACCTCTTTATACTGTATACGTCCCGCGTTTTCGATAGCGCGATGTAGAAACGCGAGCGCCCGCGCCGCGCAGCAACACTATATCCCTGCATTTTAAATCTGTAATATCTTCGAAAATATTCATTTAAATTACATGCCGTAAAGGGCAGTATTGATCTATCTTAAATGCACAATGTATTTAAGGTACTTAATTGGATAAGTATTAATACTGTAATGCTTAAAATCGCTTTGTAAATAATCTATTTAATTAAAATCAAAGTAAAGGATAAAAAAATGGTTATTGTGGGTTATCCCTAAGAGATAGACATATGCCATCGCGGACTTTTTTGTAGGCTTTTTAAAGATGAATACAACTGTAGTACATAATTTTGATCTATCTCGTAGTGTTCAGCCAGCATTTTCAATGTAAGCGCAAAATATGTGATTTTTTAGGACTTTAGAAACCTCTCAAATTATTTGTGTACCTCTACTATGTTATGCATGTTACATACCTAAAAACCTTCCCGTTAAATCACTCTATCTGTTATAAAAAATGACATCAAAATCCGTTGCGTAGTTTTAAAGATTTAAGCATACATAGGGGACAGACAAAAAAGGGACTTTGTTTTATACTATGTAATGATAATGATATTTCATGAAAAATAAATCAATCGTGAATTACTTTATATACTTATTTATTACGAATAACATACAATTAAATTAGCAACTTCCGAACTGTATAGAACTCGTTTACTTAATTCTTAATCAACTATAAATCGAAACTGTCTTATATTGATTTTCTTTTTTCCTCCTCTCCTCCTTTTACCAGGCATGGAAAACAAACCATCATTCGATGTGCCATCAGCTACGATTCACCTTATAGTAGTACTGGAAACACATTTAAAGAAGTCACAATAATTACCTAAGAAAATATAAAAAAACTAAAAGTATCAAAACAGCTCACTCTAACTTACCGGTCAACTCGACCACGAACTTTAAATTATAAGATTGAGTTCGATTTACACCTTCTTCTTTCTGTATTTTACTATAGACATAGAAAACAATATTTCTCGCTTGAGATCGAATTGCCTTTTTGGATATTTTCACAAAAACAACAAATTCCAAGAACATAATCACAAAATTTTAACAGCTGTTGACAGATCACGTACTTTGATTTGACGGGTCATACTTGACATTGCCATATGAAAATCACATTTTTTATTTTTTTTAAAATGCCATCAGATTCTGGTAGACCTAAATGTTACTAATGAACGAAATATTGCAACCAGCATAACTTTCACTTCGACAAGATAAATATTAAATACACAACATTTTTTCAGCATTTTGACTGTTAAATCATCAAATAAATAATAAAAACATAGTTACGGAGATACAGAAAGTAAGAAATAAAAACTATTTTCAATTTGAATATTATCCGATGTTCAGCGTAAAATATCATGTGTAATGGCGTAGGTATCTATTGTCTTACGAATGATACCATCTAATAAAAAAAGAAGGAAAAGGATTTAATATAAACTGCATTTTTATTTAGTATTAAATGACTATTTCTGACTTTTTTAATTAGAATAAAATATAGTAATAAACATTTGTTAAAATAATAATAAAGTACACTCGTTTCATCTTTGATTTTTCAAGTTACTTTTTATAAATACCAACATTTTTCTGGTTGGCAACATGCAAGAACGAGACACACGGCCTCCCTTCTGGTTATCTCGCTCGGATCGGATTTGCCTCTATGATACGTGCATTGTGAAATACACTCTATTACCAATGCAATACAGTTCTTTTTAGCAATTACAAAATTCGGAGTCTTCTATCCATAGGTACTAGATCCATTATTAGAGCATGTCAAAATTTAGGGTTAGGTATAATAAGGCTTTTGGTAATGCCAAATCATCCTAATCAGTGATATTATACATATTCTATGCTAATAATATTATAATCCTACTAATATTATAAATGTGAAGGTTGTATGGATGGATGGATGTTTGTTACTCTTTCACGCAAAAACTACTGAACGGATTTCGATGAAATTTGGTATGGTAGTAGTTTTAACTCTGGATTAAAACATAGTCTACTTTTTATCTCGAAAATGTACAGTGTTCCTTTGGGATACTGTATTTATGCGGGCGGAGGGGCGGGCAGCAGCTAGTAAAACAATAAAAAAAGAAAAACCACAAATAAATAAAAAAATTAGGGTGGGCCACACATCAGTAGTGATAAATACAATTAGTTTACAATCAAACAGTATGTTTTATTTACAACCTATTTTCGGAGGAGTGAGAACTCCGAGTTCTCTGACAAACACTGTGTATTTTATGTCTTACTTATAGGTACTAATATAATAAAGAGGAAAGTTTGTTTGTTTGTTTGTTTGCATTAGGCTCCAAAACCACTAGACCGATTTTGATGAAATTTGGCACAGACATAGAGTAGACCACGGGAAAGGACATAGGGTACTTTTTATCGCGGAAAAATGTACGGTTTCTGAGAAATTAACTTTTGCGCGCACGAAGTCGCTGGCAACATCTAGTATAATATTATAGAGTACATCACCTAAAACACTTAAATAGGTACCTACTGGTTACTTTATAGTGCCGGAAAATATACGGTTCCCGCGCGATTTTTTCTACGAGTACGAAGTCGCGGGCAACATCTAGTTATAGGTAAAGTAAAAGAGACGTTAACATTGTAGAGTGTAGATACGCTTTGCAAATAAAATATTGACATTATCTATTATGATGATAACCTTATCTAAGTAGTAAGAATTATTTTTAGGTATAAAAATTACACAATGCGTGCATGCAGTTCGTCTTTTAATAGTTTATGTTGAGTAGAAATTATAACTTGTACTTGAAAACGGGAATATTAAGTATTAAGTTGATAATATCAACGGAGTATTTGTGTTCTGTGATATCAACATGGTTAAAAATTACCAACGTTCTAGCAGTGCCTATTATAATGTTCAATATCAATACACTTCAGTTCAAAACAAAAATAATGGTGAGTTTAATATTAGGTATGGTTTAAAAACAGAAAACTACAAGTCGAGGTTTTTAACCGAGTTTTAGAATACACAAACATAGTTATTTGAAACTTTGAACCATAGATATATAATATTAAATAATTAATCAAAGCTTTGAACATAATCATACATTCGTGTAGCTGTGTTCGTACGATATGTAATTTTCACAAAATCGTTGCTAGGTACCTAACTACCTACCATTTCTCTTCTATATTTCTTCTATAGCTCTATATTTCTACACTAGAGTTTTAGAAACCTGTAACTTTTCGTGCTGATTAAAATCAAAATTATTTTGAGCGAAATCGGACTCTAACTTATAAACCAAGTAAGTAGGTAATTGAAAGAAAACCTAAGTATTTATCGGTAATACGGGTTCCGTTCCGTTCATTATTACATGACCTGATATGCTCTTCACTCTTGGATATGTATTTAATCGGTTGCAGACTTGCAGACAGTCTCTGCGTATAGTAGGTACCTTCTACACTTTTAATTTCATTTTTCGGGTAGGGATGAGGCCAGGGCACCCATTGGCCAGGGTAGGAAAGTCAGAGATAGGTATAGTCCGACCGAACATAAAAAACCTTGCCATAATACATGTTTTGAATTCTGTGCCATAATATTATGGCTGTTTGTTTTTCAGGCTTCAGTTTGGTAGACGTGAACAGTGAACGGATTACCCGGGTGTGTAGGAAACTGTATTATGTGCAGCTTATAGTAAAGTATGTTATATTTCATACATACCTGGTGACTTTGTGTGCGTATAACTAACAGAAACGGAGCCCTAGTTTTTTATACCGGAACCCGAAGATAAAAATAGCATATTATGTTACTCCTTTATACTTACATAATTATCAGCTAAAGTGCGGTCGGCGGTCGCAGTAGAATTTCGTACATTGACTTGTCTCTTTCACTCGCAAGACAATGTACGAAATTATTCGTGCTCCGCGACCGCACTTTCCCGTGATCCCGTTTCCCGAAGATCCCGTGAAAGATGTCCAGCCGTTTCAGTGATTAGCTGGAATAAATACCTAGACAGACATACAGACGGACGGACACCCCAAAATCTTAAAAATTGATTTTTATGGTAAGAATCTACCGTATATGATTTATCAGTCTCAAGCAATAACTATACCTACCGTATTGAAATCCTTCCTCCGTGGTAACTAGGTAGGTATATAATAAGTACCTATACCTATACAATACTTTCTTATTTATTACTTTTATTACCTATAGCTTATATACTAATATTATAAAGCTGAAGAGTTTGTTTGTTTGTTTGAACGCGCTAATCTCAGGAACTGCTGGTACGAATTGAATTTTTTTTGTGTTGGATAGTCCATTTATAGAGAAAGGCTTTAGGCTATTTAACATCATGCTAAATTCAATACGAGCAGAGCACCAATCAAGAATGTTACAAAATCGTGATTTTTTCCTTTTGAGAGCTATCGCTGCGTACGCTGCGGAAACGGTTAAAGTTTCAGTATTTTAGAAGATACTTGATCAATGAGTATTTTAGAAGATATCGCAGTAATATAAAATAATCAAGCGCGCAATAATAATGTACGACGCGCGGCGGGCAGTCGTGACGGGGGAAGCGCTTCTCCTTCTACGTAAATGAAGTCGCGGGTAAATTTTAGCGATATCCCAAAGTAACTGTTCCACACGGACGAAGTTACGGGCAAAAGCTAGTTATGTATAAAAGTGTATAAAGCAATAAGCATGATTATTTAATTTGGCAAGTGGCAACACCCATTGAGGCGCGCGCTTTGTTTTGATAAAAATGACAGTTTTGCGATCGTATAACAACGACGTGGGTACCTAGGTATCGACAAACTTATTTTAAATAAAATAACTATGAATATGAATAAACAGCTATGATTGATGAATGAGCGTGTTATCAAAAAATACAAACAATTTAACATTATAGTCGAGTGTCGACGTATAAACTTTAAATTTTTTACGTGAATTAAGGACGTTAATAATAATCGTCTTCGCATTACAGTGTTTTGTTTTACCTGGTAATAATTCTAAATATTATGTAGAAAATATACTAGGTACCCAAATATTTGGCAAATATAATATAATATATTCGCGTTATTAAATTTTGATTATTAGAACTCGGACACAGAGAACTTAGAACCGCACAAGGCATTTTTGATAATAATTATTTTATTTTTTTACAGATGGCGAAAAAATGCGAGGCACACAAAGAGTTATTACTTTTTGTCTGCTCACAACGGTTTTACCAGCAATATTAATTATATCGCCTTTATATTTACGCAACATAAAATATGCTGATGTTATGTATAAAGTGTCTGACTCAGATGTAATACAAATTCATAAAGGCCAATCATCAATATTTTGTGCAAAACATTCCTTGAAAATGAATTCTAGTTTTAATGCATTCCAAATGAAAGGTAGGCCTGTATTATCTAAGAAAAGAAGACATGTTACTTTAAGAAAATCTATGACCTTACCTGATGACACACTAGAATACTGGGGATTTTATCTCTTTGCTGGTGCTGTTGTAGAATTAAAAGCATGCTCCCGATATGAAGGCTCCAAAATCATGGTCGTTAAGGGGGACAAAATATTTAATACATGTGGGATATTAGAAGGTGGAAAGTACAAGAAAGACCCCCTACTTGTTGAAAAAGATGATCATGTTTCTGTGACACTTCAAAATCCTAAAAACGAAACGGAAATCGTAGAAACTACATTCAGTGTTGACAACATTGACGCCAATGAGAATATATCTCTTATCCCTAGTGATAAAAGGCAAAAAAGAGGTACTGAAATACTGCCTTTACACAATCCTAATACTATATTAGATGCTGGTGTGAATCACGGTGGTAATGCACAAAATAATGCCACCATCGAAATGGATAAATCAGTATCTAGTTTTGAAAACAATTTACATGAATGTTATCAGGATAATATACTAATGAGCAATGATTTCCCATATTCCATACAATGCAACAACACACAATATTTAGAAACTACAACCATTCTTAAGGTAGTTCATGAGGTATCTACTGATGGCTACTACTACTATATATTTTACAGTGACAATGATTTTGTTAATAATGATGTACATGTTATTTTTGATATATACAAACCTACATTTCAATACTCAAATATTACTGATACAAAAATGTGTTTAAATAAAACTGAATGTGAATTTGATGTTAATATGTTTAGTGATGAGTTAGTTATTGTTGAGGTGCCTACCACAGATGGTATTAAAAATGATGACAGCAACATACTAACATCGGTTTGTCACCCTCGAATGTCAGTTTACATAATCTTCCCAGTGTCAGTACTTCTCTTTATATTGCTGTTTGCATTTTTATGATATTTGTATGTAATTTTAGTATACTCATTATTTATAAGAATTAATTTTACTAAGAGTATAATACTGTTACACTAAACTATAAGACTGTGATGATAAATTGCTTCATGTAAAGCATAAAATTGTGATAGTTTGTTAATTAAGGCTTGTTATATAAGTTAGTTCTTTAATTATGTTTTTAAATGTTGTATAATAATATATTTGGCATGGTGACATGTTGCAATTTTTTATCAAAACCAAAATATCTTTAAAAATGTTAGGCTAAATTGAGACCTACACAATATAGTAAGAAGTGAATTACCCGCATGAAATTAGGTTTTGCACTATATCTTTTTAATTCGTAGTCCTAGTCCGTCCGTCTAGTTAGTGCACAGTACACAGTACAGTGCACAAATATATCAGATATATTTACAAATATGTTCCTGCGGCCGTATACTTCATACACTTTAACCCAAGAGTGATGTCACTTGTAGCCAGACTTTAGTATGAAGCGTTTTTACGAGACTTGCGAAATTTTGTATACAAATCGCTGTACCTTTGAAAATATTGACTTTTGATATACAGTTTCTTCTGAGAAGTTATTCATATTTAAGAGTACTATTCATTTACCCCCTTACTAATAATCGCTGTATAAGCTTTGAATAGTTATAGTGTTTTGTCTCCTTCTATCGAATTAAAAATGTCACTTGTGTGACGTGAACAAAACACTGTCAGTCTTATTAATAAAATTATTTACACCACGGATTAGCTAATCCAACATGGCTGTCTCTGTCAGATACTTTGGAACAATCACTTGATAGACAAAGAGAGCGATTTGGATTTGCTTATCCATGGTGTAAATATTTTTATTAATAAGGGTGTGTAAGTATAACTATTCAAAGCTTATGACAGCGTTTATTAGTAAGGGGTCTAAGCAATTAAAAAATCAGTCCCCTTGCCTATTGCTAGTAGGTTGCTATGAACCTCTAAAATATTGAAAAGGTGCGAAACCGCGACCAAAACGTAATTTTAATAAGGTACTTATAACATACACAATAATATTAGGTAAGTGCTGTCCTCATTTTGATCTTGTGCGGTAACCCTACTCTCCATATTTTCATAGTATCAAAAAATTAACATTATCTCAGCTAGGAAGCAAGAAATCCAAGAGAAAAAACTTTTACAAAATTTTAAGTATAGTAGACTTTATGATATATTTCTCATTTATTTGAGTATTTTTTATACACTAGTGTGTGAACTTAGGGACCCAAGTCCCACCAACATACTGGTTGATATCTTCCAAATGCGCCGATAGATTTTTCTGAAATTTTGTCTACAAATTCTACAAATTTTCTACAAAGACTCTATGCAGAAAAATAATTTAAAAAGTCAGTAATTTTGTGTGAACTGAGGGTTGCGGTTGTAGATTTTTTCATTTCTGATGCACAGGCATAGTACTTACATATTTGATAAATTTGTAAAAACTTTTACAAAATTTTGTTCTACTAAAATTCTGTAGTGAAAAAAAAACGATAATTTTCCACATACTTTTCGAGATCTGGATCTGGAACTGAGGGACCACACTATGAGGGCTGTATCTCTTAATTAAACTATCTTTTTACAAATTCCCAGATTTGTTCTACAATTTTTTTAGACTTCTACTAAAACTTGCTATGCTTATTTTGGGGAAATTCAGATAGGTCCCTCAGTCCACCCCTGTCCAGACTTCTCGCGAAGTAGGCCGAGGAAGTGCTCCGCGAAGAAACACGAAGTACTTACCTACTATTATTCTATGCCCGAAGTATGAAAATGCGAAACGAAGTGCGTGCTCACCGTCTTATTCGGCCAACCTTGGTCCTCGGCCTACTTCGTGAGTAGTCTGGACGAGGTGTAAAAGTAAGCAACGTTAATTTAATATAATTTCACTTTTCATCAGATTCCGATTGGATCAAATTCACTTTGCACGTAGTAGGTAGTTCGATATAGTGGTGATCATAGAAAAATAAATGTAAAGAAAGGTTTTGCAGATGGAATGAACTCGATTTTATTAATGTACCATAATATTTCGATTAACATTTAGTATTGGACTTTAAAATTGCATGGTTACAGTAAATAGGAACCTTAATTGCCAAATCCATTAAATATTTCTAAGAAAATTTATTCCAAAAATAAAAACAATTCAAAACGAACTTGTATAAATGATGTTAAAACAATTCTCAAAATAATGAAACGTGGTAAAGGAATACAGGATTTAATAGGGGCCTGCTTTAAAAAAATAATGAACTTGAGAGGAAATGTAATTTTATTATTTCCACATGTGTCCACTGTGTCAAGTTAGTGTCAACTGCTCTGTGGGTAGGTCTTCTGTAAAGAAAATTTTAAATAATGTAACTACAATATTTTTCAAGAAATTAAGGTTCCGATCGGGAGTGGAGCGCTTATTATCACATCAATAACAATACAAATAGGATATTTCATTATATTTATTTACCGTATTACAAAACAGTTACCATATTATGTACAAATGGAAAAAAAAGGATACAAATACATTATTTCCTTCTAGAGCTCTTGTGATTGAAATAGCCTCTCCAGAACCCGATGAGACCTCTCTGCAAATAGCAGAGAGGTCTACGCGGAATGGGGGCCATCCGGCCTTGCCGGGACTATGACTATGTTAATTAAACTTATTATGATACGTCTACTATAGTATAAAGTATTCATTAAACTAAAACAAATATTGATCCAAATTAAAGTTCCAATAAAAATTCAGCACAGCGATTCTTAGGAGTCTGCTCCTAATACTCACACCATATAAATATCGCAATAGAATGCAGGACACGAAATGTAAATTGGAATAGGCTAACTTCTCAAATGAGGTTAGCCACATCATTGGGCATTTCAGTAATAGTTGTATGGTAGAAGTCTTCAATATCCTTCAATGCTCTCTTATCAGCTTCAGTCACAAAGTTGATGGCAATTCCTTTACGTCCAAATCGACCACCTCTTCCGATTCTGCAATGAATAAAAATAAATTTCAATAAAACTCTTAAGGTTTGTTAGCTTAATGTTACATTTTTAAATATACTGGGTGCAATTGGAGGGAAACAAAATCTGCTGTTTCATACCAAAGTACTAAGCCTTCGCACTTTTGTATGAAACAGCTCATTTTTTCAAGTAGAAAAGTCAACACCATAATAAAAGTTGCTTATATTCATGAGTATATTCACTTCTGAAAATTTGGAGACGGTCTCCAATTGCACCAAGAATATGAACTGTATGAAGAATATGTAATGTATTAACAATAACTTAGAAATTAAGCTTGAATAATATCATTACTTGTCTATTATTATTTATTGTATATTTATATATTATTGACTATTGTTCTTCTACTGCTCTTCATAATTACCTTACCTGTGAATATAATTCTCCCGGTTGGTGGGAAGATCGTAGTTGATGACACAAGATACTTGTTGCACATCAATACCACGAGCCAGCAAGTCAGTGGTGATCAGAACTCTGGACGATCCTGTGCGGAACTGCCTCATAATAACTTCACGTTCACGTTGATCCATATCACCATGCATAGCTGACACAGTGAAGTCACGGTTGTGCATAGACTCAGTAAGCCAATCGACCTGTAACCACAACATAAAATTCCTATAGTCGACTGCTTTATAAATCTAAACAATTGAGACAGTTGATTATTGGTCAAAAATTTCACAATTAAATTTTCTTAATTAGGAAAAAATTCTATTTACCTTACGACGGGTGTTGCAGAAGATGACAGCCTGGGCAATCGAGAGTGTGTCATACAAGTCACATAGAGTATCCAATTTCCACTCTTCTTGTTCAATGGAGATAAAGAATTGTTTAATACCTTCCAAGGTTAGCTAAAAACAAACACTCAGTTAACACATTTGAACATTAACATGTTTTTTAAATCTCAATAAAACCACAGAAAGTGAAAACTATTTGTAAAAAATATAGAACCTCTTAAATTAATTTACAATAACCCAGTAGGGTAAAAAATCACACTGCAAATTAAAAGTAGTAAGTATTGATTTTATTATATTTACAATATCTTGAGATTTATTTATCACTAATAATAATAATCATAAGTACTCATTGCAATAATGAAAGTCACTATTGAGGTCACTAAGATTATAAAAAACTATAATATTATACAAAATTGAAAATATACCTCTTCCTTTTGCACAAGAATGCGAATAGGGTCTCTCATGAAGCACCTTGAAACTTCTAATACATCATCAGGCATGGTAGCAGACAGCAAAATGACTTGCACATCTGCTGACAGCATTTTGAATACATCATGGATTTGATCTTTAAATCTAAAATATATTTGAAGTTATTATTTATGCATGCATTTAGTAATGTGAGACATATAAAGATAAATATATAATATATTATATATTTATCTTTATATGTCTCACATTGCAAATAATATATATTGATATAATATTAAGTTTTGTTGTTTACATTATACAAGTTTTTCTTTTATAGTTCTTTACAAAAACTTACCCTCTAGACAACATTTCATCAGCTTCGTCGAGTACAAATAACTTAATTGTATTAGCACGGAGAGCACGCCTCGTAATCATATCATATACACGGCCTGGTGTACCCACCACAACATGCACACCACTCTCCAATAGGCGCATATCCTCACGTACATTAGTTCCACCGATACAGGCATGGCATTTAGCATTCAAGTGGTCACCGAGGGCTATCACAACCTACAAAAGTTAAAAAAATTGTTACTTAAAGTTATAATGCAACGTTAATGCATAAATAATATGAAATAACATACCTTTTGAATTTGTTGAGCCAATTCCCTAGTTGGTGCTAAAATAAGAGCTTGGCATTCGCGAACAGTAGTGTCTATTTGTTGAAGAATTGAGATTGAGAATGTAGCAGTTTTACCAGTCCCAGACTGAGCTTGAGCTATAACATCGCGACCCAAAATGCATGGCATAATAGCGCGCTGTTGTATGGCAGATGGCTTTTCGAAACCATAAGCATAAATTCCTCTCAACAACTCCTCTTTCAACTTCATGTCATCGAAGCTTTCCGTGACTTCATGCCAATTTGTATCGAGGGTACCGCCAGGCTCCATTCCCTGGGGTCCTTCATAGACTGGCTCTTTGCTTGGCCCATTCTTCGAATCTTCCGGCCAATCTTCTGATCTGTAATCAGTAAAATAACCAGATATTGCAAAATAATTTGATACGCCTTCAATGTGAATAAGCAAAAATCGTTAACGGTCTGTCAAACTATTAATCATAAGTATCGCCCAATGAACACTTCAATATTAAACCTGGGTATCATATTTGGAACGTAGAATATATTTCTTTCAGCATATATCAATTTGCCGACATTAAAAAACACGTGCACAGAGCCGGATTAGTAATACTCTGCTTACCAGCGCCATGTTGGCAATCGGTGCCCCTTGGCTATTTATTAATTATTTGCTGAATGTATCACATAAATTACATTTCCACAATAATTTCTTCACGAGTTATTTTAGACTCAAGGAACATTTCAAATAAATGAAGCCAATACAGGACAAAAATAAAACTTACCTTCTTTCTGGAGAATACGACATGTTCCAATCGCGGTAGCTGAACGGAAAAGAACTAGCAAGGTCAAGTTAAGTTTAGTGATGGCTTTTTACACTATGGTGAAAGAATTTGCGATGACAATTTACTGAAAACAATTTACGGAATATTAGAATATTTTACTTGAATTATTGAAACCCGATAATTTTTATAAGTTAACTTCTACTTGAAAATATAAGTAAAAAGGAAAATTGAGGATCTAAACGACGGAAGTAGATTTGACATGGATATAGTACCTATGGATAGAAGACTCCGAATTTTGTAATTGCTAAAAAGAACTGTATTACATTGGTAATAAAGTGTATTTCACAATACATGTATCATAGAGGCAAATCCGAGCCGAGCGAGATAGCCAGAAGGGAGGCTGTGTGTCTCGTTCTTGCATGTTGCCAACCAGAAAAATGTTGGTATTTATAAAAAGTAACTTGAAAAATCTTAGATAAAACGAGTGTACTTAAAGGCGTGACTCCTGTTCGAAACATTACACAGAAAACATGAAACAAAAACATTTGTTTTCATACACAAGCTGTCTCCAGCTATAGAAAATGTTTTTGATCGAAACAAAACATTTTGTCCAGACACGATCTAAGTTCCGACGAGGAAGACGTATTAGCGCTCGCAGTTTTAGTGATTGTAGGTGTAGAATCTAGGAGAAAAGAGGGGTTCTGAAAAGGCCACTTTAGGTGTTTCATAAAAGTATTTTTTTAACTCATAAATATGTGCGCCATTTTACGCATTTCTATTGAAAACTGACAAAATTGGTGTTTTTTAATTAAGTCAGCCATATATTATGAGCGATCACAAAAACAAACACAAAAAACACAACAAGCAAAACTATAACCCTAAAAAACCTGTACCTAGCTGTCATGTGAACGATGTGAACACTAGGTAAGAAATGAAACATTTCTTCCCCTCTCTACCCGCGCGGGAATGTTTTCCGTCCGTCTCCGAAAACAAAAACATTGTCTATTCCTAGACAAATGTGTATAGCCACGCCCCAATGTTTCGTGTTTTCTGTGTAATGTTTCGAACAGGAGTCACGCCTTTATTATTTTAACAAATGTTTATAATTGTATCACATTCTTATTTAAAAAGTTAGAAATAGTCATATAATACTAAAAAAATGCAGTTTACATTAATCTCTCTCTTCTTTTTTTTATTGGATGGTATCATTCGCAAGACAATAGATACGATTACACATATTATTTTATGCTGAACACCGGATAATATTAAAATTGAAAATAGTTTTTATTTCTTACTTCATGTATCTCCGTAACTATGTTTTTATTATTTCTTGTCGAAGTGAAAGTTATGCTGGTTGCAATATTTCGTTTATTAGTAACATTAGTTAATTGTTAATGTTAATCTAGTTTTCTAGTATAAAAGTGTTAACATTAAAGCAACTGACGTTATTAAGAGTTATAATTGTACTACGTTTTGTTATAAACTAGTCAGTAGCGACTCGCCTAGAATCGTGGTAAGTACTGAGAAAAAAACGTGTAAGTCGAGTAAGGCCTTTAGTGATAATATAATACAGTTTTTATAGATTTCCCAACAATGAAGAAATGCGACAAAAATATCTCAATAGTGTTTAAGTAAGGCAGAGAATTACATAAAAATCTGTTAAATATTAATGCAGTCGTCACTTCAAACCTTCTTGATTTTACACTATTCAATCTAGTCGACTTTTAAAGCCTACTCGCTAGTCGATATCGCTACTGACTAGTTTATAACAAAACGTAGTATAGTTATAACTCTTAATAACGTCAGTTACTTTAATGTTAACACTTTCTAACTCTTTAATGTTATAATAGAATAACTAGACTAACATTACAAATAACTTTCTAATGTTTAAACGAAATATTGCAACCAGCATAACTGTCACTTCGACAAGAAAATACACAACATTTTTTCAACATTTTGACTGTTAAATCATCAAATACCTAAATAATAAAAACATAGTTACGGAGATACATGAAGTAAGAAATAAAAACTATTTTCAATTTTAATATTATCTGGTGTTCACTTAGATCATTTAATACGGGATACGCCTTACATGAGATTTCCCCTCTGCCGAGGTATAAGATTTTTGAATCTAATGCGTTCATAAAAACTATTTGCGTAATCGATTTTAACCATTATGTGCATCGGTATAGCATCGAAAGGACGTCCGAAATGCTCCGCTAAAAATGCCGATTTGTGCTCTTATGTCCTGTAAAAACAAGTCCAACACGTCGAATCTTAAAAAAGATGGAATGACCTTTCATTTGTGAGTATTTTTTTATTTAATTATTGTATATTTCTATTTAAATGTAATTTCGTAAAAATTGACGATGTATCGAATAGCGGTGTAAACGAGACAAAAAATCGGAGAACATTCGATGATGACGTAGGCGCACTCCCCACGAGACTATTGTTGTTAGATATAGAATTTTAGTCTTTATTTCCTATACAATAGATTCGAATTTTATTATGGCACTTAATTCTCGAAACATGGCGGAATTTTTTTATTACTTTTTGAGTGACGTGACAATCACTAGAATAACGATGTCGATAAAAAATATTTTTTTTCTTGGTATACTAATTTTATATTTTGTGATGTAAAAATATTGGATTGATTTTACACTTTATACGACAGATCAAGCAAGAAGTATAAAGTATGCATGTATGTACGTGATGTTTATTATTTACCCTACCGCAACTTTGAAACTTGAAAGGCTGAACAGTTTATTTGGATGTTTGAAATATGGACTATCGTTATAAAATCAAGATGGGTATCGTTATAAAATCAAGATGTTCCCAGCCAGAGGGACACAAGTTATTAGTTTTCCTTTTTTGAAGCGCAAGTCATTTTTAGGGTTCCTTGGGTTTACTTGAGGAACCCTTATAGTTTCGCTCTGTCCGTCTGTCTGTCCGCGTTTCTACCGTTAGCCTAATTATGAATATAAATGGATGAAATTTGGTACAGTCATAGATCACAGATTAGTATTATGTAGCTAGATCATAGATTGTGTATAGATCTCGGATTTGGCATCATAAAATAATAATAATTTTAGTACCTGGGCGACTATTTATTGTAATATGGTGGTGTTTAGGTGATAATCTACATAAACAGTAAACTTAAAAAGTAAAATGTGAACTGACAATTATTATTATTTACAATAGATTTCTGTGTAGATCAGGTGTTTGATCTGAAACATTAACTACATTTTTTTAAACTTGTCTAAAAACTATAAAAAATAAAAAAATATAATAATATAATTATATACTTGAACATATAAAAAAACAAAAGTAAGGCACCGAGCAGGTTTCGAACCCGTAACACTCGTTTCTTGCCATGCGCGTCTTAACCCGCTGGACCAAACGGACAGTGGCCGGCAGGACGAAATTAGCGACCATATTCTGCGCGGAAAGAAAAACGCATTAAAACACGAACACGCATTTTCCCAAACATAAGACTAATCTAGATCGATTGTGTACCCCCGAAAACCCCCATATACCAAATTTCAGCGAAATCGTTGAGCCGTTTCCAAGATCACGGTTATATACATATACATAAATATACAAAAGAATTGCTCGTTTAAAGGTATAAGATATTCTAGGTGTGGCTCTCCATGCATGTGAAGTGGGGATGATTTTTTTTTCTTTCTATCCCATCATGTGGGGTATCGTTTAATAGGTATTTTAAAATAAAGGCAAGGTTTCATACATATTTTTTTTATAAAGTCAACCATTTCGAGTAATCGGCCTCCAAAGTGATTTATAAGTTGGTCTTCCCTAGCATTTCTAAACTATAAGACTTAGAAACTTACAATTTTCTATGCTGATAGATTATTATGCTAATAACTCTTTAGGAAAATTATTTTGAACCAAATCAGACAGTAACTTTTGAAGTACTTAATTTGAAAAAATATTACATGTTTATAGTTACGGAACCCTCCTTAGACGTGTCCTGATATATTCTTGGTTAGATTAGGTCATTCTTTGCTTTGATGTTTGCAAAAAAGGAGAGTTGTATGTTTAGTGTTCATAATAATATCTACGTATGTGTTATGTATTAGCGTATGTGAGTATGTGCGTATGTGCATTCTATAGTCACGTAGAAGCTATGGCGGTTTTAAAAAGCTTCACATACATAAGTGGTAGGTAAATACACCCTATAGGTACGCGTTAAGTTTGCAGTGAGTCATCAGTGCAAATGTCTTTAGAAAGCAATGACGCGTAGCTCGTGTTCACGTTTGACAATAAAGGTAAGCCAGTTTAACATCTGTAAATTGTACTGACGACTCACTGCAAACTTAACGTGAATAGACTGTATTTACTACTTAAGTACCTATGTGAAGTTTTTTATTGCTGCCATAACTTTTACGTATAATATAATATATTAATATGTATATCGGAATTATTCGGAATGGTTTTATTTCAACAAAATACATTATTTTCAAATAACGAAGATGTGACCAATACAAATTCATATCGACAATATATCGATATAATTTGTATTGGTAACATCACTTAGCATGCCAGTGTATTAGTACGTACGCTACACTGTTATATTAGCGCGAGTCTTATTTGTGTGAAATAAATAAGCTAGTGTTGCAGTTTTATAAATGTGTGAGTTTGTAACGATTACAATATTTTTGTGAATGTGTGATTTTGTTTTCATTGTGGGAGTTACCCTCCCCGCACCAAAATCGGCAGAAAGTTTTGTTTGAAAATTTCCCCGCGTGCCTGATCCTGTATTAAATGATCTAAGGGTGTTCAGCATAAAATATTAAATGTGTAATGGCGTATCTATTGTCTTGCGAATGATACCATCTAATAAAAAAAGATGGGAAAGGATTTAATGTAAACTGTATTTTAATTTAGTATTAAATGACTATTTCTAACTTTTTAATTAGAATATAATATAGTTATAAACATTTGTTAAAATAATAATAAAGTACACTCGTTTTATCTAAGATTTTTCAAGTTACTTTTTATAAATACCAACATTTTTCTGGTTGGCAACATGCAGGAACGAGACACACGGCCTCCCTTCTGGCTATCTCACTCGGCTCGGATTTGCCTCTATGAGACGTGCATTATGAAATACACCCTATTATATACCAAGGTAATTCTAATAGTTCTTTTTTGCAATTACAAAATTCGGAGTCTTCTATCCATAGGTACTAGATCCATTGTCGCTACACGTTGAAGCATTGCCTGCCTGTCCCTGAAAATTTGTAGAATTTATAGTTAATTTTTCAGTCACCAGCTGCGCTGCCGTCGGTAAGTAGTATACAATTTTCTTCACGGCATTGGTGGGCCGCTTTTTCTGAGACAACTTGGCGATCGCAGCGCCTTCACGGCATTGGTGGGCCCGCTTTTTCTGAGACAACTTAGCGATCGCAGCGCCTCGCTTATTTTGTCCATATTTCTGGGACACTATTTTCTACAGCGATCGGTCTCCTGTCCTAACCTCCATGGTCAAGCCTGTAAATCCAGCACCGGACACCGGTACTAATGGCCGTCATATAAAGTGTCAATATTGTTTATATTAAATATTTTTTTGGCCTACGGATCCACTTGAAGGCCGCGTCCTTGATTTGCATGTGAAAACTCAAAACGCTCTTATGCCGACTATTGTAGCTTGCCGCAGAGTTCTATTCATTCAGAATTTTTAACGGTCTTTCGGATTTCGGTTCATAAATAGAAGTAACCCGAAGTACAAAAAGGCGAAGCGAAGTGCATACCTACCCACACTGTCTTATTCGGCTAAGCTCGGTCTACTTCGCGAGTAGTCTGGACGAGGTTTTCGAAACAAACGAAAATGCCATACGGCTTTCTCTTTCACTCTTAAGGGTTTTTGCCTTTGATGTTTTGTGAGACAAACAAGTACTTACGGCTTCGATTTTAGTCTTACTTCCATGTAGGATTTTCTTTCTTCTACGGAAAAGGTTACTAATTTCTTCCGTAGAAAATTCAAATTAATTTATGTTTAAACTGTGCTAGACTAAGATAAAGTACCTATAGATCTGCAGCTCTTGTAACCACTAGAGTGCATCTCGCTCACCCACTATGTGTTGCCATGTACAAACATAGCCTTCAATTGTAGTATATTTGTCTTGATCTTAGGATGTACACGTAAGTTTTCTCGTCGTAGGCAGTAATAAATAAGAATCGTAGAACGAGTTTTTCCCTGCACCACTCATTATTAAAATAAGTAAATTTCAATATTTTCATACTGGCGATTAAATTGTTCTAGTTATTTTTTATGAGTCAGAGGTTATAAGAAAACATGCGATTAGAGTACGATCGTACCTGGATTCTCAGTCTAGATCGAGACCTATTAATAAGTTAACTCTAGGCCAAGACCGAGAGTAATAGTTAAATTAACAAAATATTATGAACGTGGTAAAATATTTATAACTCAAGAACGGCTGAACCGATTTGGCTGAAAATTGGTGAGCTATCTTGAAACCAGGAGAAGAATATAGGATACTTTTTATTCCGTTCACGAGGGACTCAAAACTCGAGAACGGCTGGATCGATTTGGCTCATTTTGATTTATATTAAAAATAATTGTGGAAGTTCAGGGAAGTCTTACGCACTGAGAAATAATGAAAAAGGTGTAGGTTGTAGGTGTAGGACTAGGACGTAGGATGCATTATAGGTAAAGTCATTTATTCATTCCAGTTCATGTTTATGACAGAACAACGTGTGTCGAAACATCTAGCTATATTATATATTACTAGCTGACCCCGACAGACGTTGTTCTGTCTTAAATATGAACTGAAATGAATAAATGACTACACCTGCTCCTACACCTACTCCTAAACCTGTTCCTACTCCTACTCTTACTCCAACACCTACTCGTACATTAACTCATACACCTACTCCTACCCATACTCCTACACCCACTCAGACACCTACGCCTACACCTGCTCCTACACCTACTCCTACAACATACACCTTTTCCAATATTTAAAAAAAAGGTCCAGCCCGCACCCATTACGCCCACGTAAGTACAGTAATCCACGGGTATATATCCCATGATATAAAGTAGCCTATGTCCTTCCCCATGGTCTATTCCAACTCCACTCTGTGCCAAATTTCATCATAATCGGTTTAGTAATATTAACGTGAAAGCGTAAATAAAGTATATTTTATTTACGCTTTCACGTAAAACCAGGAACCGTACATTTTTTCGCGATAAAATGTAGCCTACGTCCTTTTCCGTGGTCTAATTTATATCTGGGCCAAATTTCATGATAATCAGTTCAGTAGTTTTAACGTGAAAACGTTCAGGTTTACTCTTTCATTTTTATGTAAAGGGTATAATCCCAAGTTGGTCCTGTTTTTATTCAAAAAAGTAGTGACCTGATGATGAGATCTATGAGGAATCGAGGCAATTTCTATGGACACATATGGTGATTTTGACTTTTTCTGAATTAGACCAAGGATAAGCTACCAAAAAGTCTTACTATTAATACTGTAAGGTAGGGTAGGTATTTCTCTTAAATATAAAAATTAAACAATGTCAAAAAAGTCAATAGTTTTTTATTTAAGTAGATGTTTCAAACATTCTTCATTCACTTCAACACACTTAAAAAGTTAAACAGTTAAAATATATATATATCAATAAGAAACTGGCCCGTCGAGAAGAACCGGCGTAAGAAACTCTCACGGGGCCACTTTTTAGCTAAAAGATGGAAAATTTGTTCTTTGATTAATTACCTATGTATCCAAAATTTATGTTTAGTGAGGTTTCCGGTTAGGGTTAGCTGTCACCCTATTACTCAACTATGTTTACCACTCCAAATTACAACTAAACTAGTCGTTTAGTTTATAACCCCAAAACTTAAACCACTAATATCTCAGTAACTGTGGGTTTCCTGATGAGGGGAGTGGGGGTTCAACCCTCCCCCTCCCCTTCCCTCTTAACTCCCTCCTCCCCAAATCGTGGAATCGTGGGATATTATACTAAATTTGTACCGAAAGAAATTTAGTCAGTATATTTTGGTACTAAATTAAATAGCAACACTAAGACAAATATATTTTTAGAATATGGTACGAATTATGTAAAAAATACTGATTTCATCTCACTTTCTATGGAAAATATGACTGTATTTACATCCATATATCATCATTCTTATGTTATATGCAATCACAAACTAAAAAAACACGAGCTATAGCTAATTACGAGTGAAAAGTTACGGCAGCACATTTTCGTTCGCTGCGACTTTTGCACCTCAAAATACTGCATCCACACATTGTTAAAATACTTAAAACTACACGGAGTCTCTATCTCAAAAGAGTGTATAACATAAAACACTCCAAAAAACACAAAAGAGTTCAATTAAAACGAAACCTCAATCTTCACAGTCATTTGTTTGGCACAATAATGTCAAATTTGACAGCTCTGTGCCAAAAACCCGGTTACAGCGAAAGGGACAAAACATAACATTTTTGTCTCGTTTCTTCACAAGTATTGACCAATTTACGTTCTCTCTCTAACAAGCTGTGACGTCAGGAGCTATCCTGCCCTGTTCTTCAGCTCCTCTGGCAACTAAGATTAAGAACCTCTAGATCCGCAGCTCTTGTAACCACTAGAGTGCATCTCGCTCACCCACTAGGTGTTGCCATGTACAAACAGCCTTCAATTGTGGTATTTTTGTCTTGATCTTAGGATGCACATGTAAGTTTTCTCGTCGTAGTCAGTAATAAACAAGAACCGTAAAACGAGTTTTCCCTTACACCACTCATTATTAAAATAAGTACAATATTTTAATACTGGCGATTAAATTGTTCTAGTTATTTTTTATGAGTCAGAGGTTTTAAGAAAACATGCGATTAAAGTATAATCGTACCTGGATTTTCAGTCTCGATTAGAAGTCTTTGGTCTCGATCGACACCTATTATTAAGTAAAATCTAGGACAAGACCGAAAGTAATAGATATATTAAAAAAATATTATGAACGTGGTAAAAATATTTTTAACTCATGAACGGCTGAACCGATTTGGCTGAAAATTGGTGAGCTATCTTGAAACTAGGAGAAGGACATAGGATACTTTATAACCCGTTCACAAGGGACTCAAAACTCGAGAACGGCTGGATCGATTTGGCACATTTTATATTGTTTTGAAATAATTGCGGAAATTTAGGGTAGGCTTGAACAGTGAGAAATAATGAAAAAGGTTGTAGGTGTAGGACTAGGACGTAGGATGCATTATAAGTGTAGTAATTTATTCATTTCAGTTCATGTTTAAGACAGAACAACGTGTGTCGAGACAGCTAGTTACTATTAGGGGTTATAATAAAAAGAAAATGATAAAAAGGCCTTTACCATAGTTACTGAGCCTCTCATACAATTTGTATGGTTTAATGGCTTCAAATACCTAGTAATTTTGTTAAAATTAACGATAATTCCGCTGTCTGTGGACCAATTTTCGATTTTTTTTAATGTAAAGGGTTCCTATGGGTGTAAAAAGTGGTGACCTGATGATGGGATCTATGAGGAATCGAGGGAACTCGTCGAAACTTATATGGTGATTTTGACTTTTTCTGAAGTAGTCCAAGCATAAACCACCAAAAAGTCTTACCATTAATACTGTTAGGTAGGGTAGGTATTTCTCTTAATATAAAAATTAAACAATAAAATGAAATAATATTAAAAATTAAACAATATCAAAAAAGTAAATAGTTTTTTATTTAAGTAGATGTTTCAAACATTCTTCATTCACTTCAACACATTTAAAAAATTAAACAGTTAAAATACATATAAAAGAAACTAGCCCGTCGAGAAGAACCAGCGTAAGAAACTCGCACGGGGCCACTTTTTAGCAAAAATATGGAAAAGTTGTTATTTTCAAAAAATATTTTTACAATGTAGTAACTTAATCTATATGTCACCGTAAAATTGTAAAAACCTTTAGATTGTAATAAAACTAGTGAAATTGTAAAATGCTGATTAACTACCGACGCGAATACGCTGTCTATAATTTAACACATTGTTTTTCGTTAGATTATAAATAGGTATATAGTTTTTAATCTTTCGACATATTTTTACCATCTAGTTAGTTATTTTATAATCTAACGGTTTTTACAATTTTACGGTGACATATAATATAGCAAAAGTCAAGATAACTTAATTACAGCTTTGCAAGGGTCTATCTTATTCCTAAGGTGTGCAATCGTTAATAAAATCATTAATGAAATAACTTTTTTAAATTTGTGGCACACCTAGTCCTATTTTGGTCCCAGTAGACCTTGTAGAATTTACTTCTACTCTCTGCGTTCTAATTTTAAGATAAGAACTTAAAAGTTGAAGTGCCGTGTCCCTTTATAATTTTCTGACCAACGTAGCGTGCTCGACACAGTCGAAAGCCTTGGATAGATCACAAAAGACACCAAGTGCATCATGTGATCCCTCTCAGGCCCCAAATATACTGCATAGAAGACTAATACCTGCGTCTGTTGTGGACCGACCTAAAAGTAAAACCGAATTGATTACTATATTATAATAGATTATTTAAGTTAAAGTGAACGAGCAATTAATTTAAGATTATTTTCTATTTGAATTGATTATGTATCCAAACTTTATGTTTAGTGAGGTTTGTGGAGGTAAGGGTTACCTGTCGCCTTATTACTCCCAACTAAAAACTTCAACCACTAATATCTCAGTAACTGTGGGTTTCCTGATGGGGAGAGTGGGGGTTCAACCTTCCCCCTCCCCTCCCCTCTTATCCCCCTCCTCCACAAATCGTGGGATCGTGGGATATTATACTAAATTTTTACCGAAAAAACTTTAGTCAGTATATTTTGGTACTAAATTAAATAGCAACACTAAGACAAATATATTTTTAGAATAAGTTACGAATTATGTAAAAAATACAGATTTCATCTCACTTTCTATGGAAAATATGATTGAATGTACGTCCATATATCATCATTCTTAAGTAATATGCAATCACAAACTAAAAAAACACGAGCTATAGCTACTTACGAGTGAAAATTTACGGCAGCACATTTTCCTTCGCTGCGACTTTTGCACCTCAAAATACTGCATCCACCCATTGTTAAAATACTTAAAAATACACGGAGTCTCTATCTCAAAAGCGTATATAACATAAAACACACCAAAAAACAAAAGATTTCAAATAATACGAAACCTCACTCTTCACAGCTGTTATTTGTTTGGCACAAGAATGTCAAATTTGACAGCCTTGTGCCAAAAACCCGGTTACAGCGAAAGGGACAAAACATAACATTTTTGTCTCGTTTCTTCACAAGTATTGACCAATTTACGTTCTCTCTCTAACAAGCTGTGACGTCAGGAGCTATCCTGCCCTGGTGCTAGACTATAGTAAAATGATAAAAAAAAAATTATCTGAATGTTGGCAGCATACATACATACATGTACTTCCTGTTTTCGCCAATTTTGTCTATGAACGCTGCCATTTTGAAACGGCAGTGCTTTTTGTTCGTGTGGAGCGTTTGCTCGTTGCGAGGCTGTAGATTGTGGATTAGTCAAGTTAAGTTTATTTTATTAGAACTCAATCACAATGAGCTGGCAAGATTATGTCGATAAACAGTTAATTGCATCCCGATGTGTAACAAAGGCGGCAATTGCCGGTCACGACGGAAATGTGTGGGCCAAATCAGAAGGCTTTGATGTAAGTTGAGAGAATAAATTATACGTGATCAGTGTTAATTTTTACTATTGCATTTATTGTGTTGATGTGTTAAAAGTGTACGTAATGTGAAAACACAATGTAGATTGGATCTGAGTGGGTGACGAATTCGGCAAGTTGACAAGATGGCGACATGTGGTAGCAACCAATTCGAATAAGAAAAAATGTATTCCTACATAAAACGTTTTTCTTTACATCATCTACTTTACAAAACATGTTTCAAAACTATAGACATTTGTTTTAAAGTCGTTTAACTAGCGGTGTTTGTTACAACCAGTATAATATTTCTGCAATTTGTAGTCGCCGGCCGGCGTCACAAAAATTTTGCGAATACTTGATACTGATGCATTATACGATCCCATAATGTTTAAAAAATCTTAATTTAAGTACCATCAACCATAAATAGTTCATTATATTTGGTCGGGATATTGCCATAAGTTAAAAGTCCCCGATTTTGCACGAACTATGGAAAAAAGTAATTGGGAGTATGGAGATTACCCTTGTACCTACTATGAATTACAATAATGATTAGGTATATGTAATTAAAATTATAATATGATGATTCATAGCAATATTCCCCTCTTACAGGCATTTAACTACATCTACACCTACCTATCTATAATATTAAGTTATTACAAATTCGTATCTTGGAAAACAATTAACTCATTAAAACGCATAAAAAAAGGCAAATAGCTAATATTATATTAATAAGTAGGTAGGTAGGTAACAAGAGTCTGCTAAGAGTACCTATCACAACTTTTTATAATAGAAACGAAATAAAAAAAAACACTCATTACTCTTAATTTTGAAGTGATTAGTTCACTAGTTACTTAACAAATTAATAACAACCAAGAACTTAAGCTTCTAATAAGTATAATATAACCTGTATCAGTAAAACTGGGTGTACCAATTTTAGACCAAAATCCAGGGATGCCTAAGGCCTGCTACAATAACCTATCTACCAATAACTATTTGTTTTAAAAAGTCAAATTTGTATTACAAAAACTGTTAAATTATTAAATGATGACGTTTTTAACAAATAGTTATTACATAAAATTTTAATAATGAGGTATACTGATAAACATCAATTAGTTTTAACAATATATTTAGGGAGCAAGTCACAATAATCAGAGCTAAATAAGTTTTTTTAATCTGTAACTGTATGTTGTGACTTCTAATGGCCCGTTTCAATAACCTAGATAGGTGTATAATGTCATCGTAAAATTGTAAAAACCGTTACATTGTAAAATAACTAACGAGATTGTAAAAATACGTCGAAAGATTAAGAACTATATATTTATAATCTAACGAAAAATAATGTAGTTAAATTATAGGCAGCATATTCGCATCGGAAGTCTATCAACATTTTACAATTTCACTAGTTTTATTATAATGGTTTTTACAATTTTGCGGTGACATATATAGGATCTATTTGTTAAAAACATCGTCATTAAATAATTTGCCCGTTTTTCGTGATTTGACAAATCAAATTAATACCTAGTTATAGATAGATAGGTTATTGAAACAGTCCTTTAAGCACAAACAATGTAATACAACAAGTGTTGGGTTTATTATAAACCCAACTCTTGTATTACATTGTAAGATGAATTTCAAATAATTAAATTTTTAATGTAGTGAGAGTAATAACTTTTTAGATATTTTAACTTTGGTTTATAATTCCATCTTTGGTTTGAACTGTTTTGTAACAGCTGCTATTTATTATTTTACAAACAAATGAACGTTTTAAATTTTACACTGTTACGAACTAGAGTTTGTGGTCTGATTAAATAAGCCCGTAATAATTGATATAATTTTTAAGTTCCATTGCCTCTTATGTTGCTTATACAGATTTGGTCTGGAGTCGACCATTACAACAGCACAACACTTGTGTGTTTGATTTTCAACTCTAATGTTTTAAACTGAGTATTATTTACAGTGCATTCAGATTTTTGTTTAGTGTTCCAACTCTTAAAAACATTTCTCCCCAAACTGATAAATAATAAAAAAATAATGTTCTGTAATCTGTCCCTTTTACATTAAAATATACTTCCAAAAGTGTATTTTCCACAGGTTAACTTTTCAAATCACTTGTTGATAATATAACAGATAAGTAAGCTACTACAGTAGGCTTAATTTAATTAAAAACAAGAAAATACAAACCTCTAAAAATAACAAACTGCTAAGTTGGCAACCACTAAAATACTATTAGATTGAAAAAAAAAATTGAATGTTCTGACACAAACTTCAAATGCATGGTAGTGTGTGATCTATAAATTATTATGTATTTTTATGTATTTTATTTTTGTTGTTTTTACTTATTTTATGTATTAATTGAGAAAAGTATTAGCTTTCTGCACAAAGTTTGTGGCTTTCTCCATAGAAAGCCACAAACTTTTAACTGAAACATGAGATAATATTATAATATTTATCTCATGTTTCAAAACATTGATAAACAATGATTGATAACTTACGAGGATGTGTGAAAAATAACTTGTCACTTGTTAAATTATGTACTTTCTTGTTGCTGGTAATAATGAGGAGAGATAACAGTCACATTTATTTTTAGTATTTGTGTTACAGAAAGGTCATAATATTTAGTAATTTCTAGCCATTGTTTTGTATAATTGAAACAAAACAAAGCAAGATAACTATACCAAAGTATAAATACAAGTGCTTTAAATATTCTTTTGCTGTTTTTGACCAAGAATTTAAATAATTTTGTAGTTTTACAAATATAATAATAATTACGATTATCTAGTACCAATTTTTATTGACGATTTCTTGAAGTTTATCCAATTGCAAATTTTTTAAACGAAGAGTTGTTATAGAAGTTTAAGTAATTTTTAAAATATTTCTAGATTATGACTCTTAGCATATTGATGTACTGAGATCAAGTTATACATTGTTATGAAGATATTTTTATGATAATATTTTATTAAAAAATAAAAATTTAATTTTCTTTGAACTTATCTATTGAAACTGTTATTGTTGTCAGATTTCAAAAGAAGAGGTAGCAAAAATAGTGGCCGGCTTTGAAAATGAATCACTCCTCACAAGTGGAGGTGTGACGATAGCGGGATCACGGTACATCTACCTCAGTGGTACGGACCGCATCATACGTGCAAAACTTGGCAAAGTTGGTGTGCACTGCATGAAGACGCAACAAGGTATGTTCATATTCTTAAGTTGCTGACTACATATTTTTTAAACATTTATTACACTTTATTCCAGCAGTATCAGTCTTTATTAAATATAAGCTTATAATTCATTCATTATTGTATTTCTGCAATAAATTGATCAGCCCATACAAATTGCAATTCTCTTACTCAAAAAGAATTCTGCAAAAGGCAGGCAGACAGCACTTATTATTGCTTTAACATAGTTTCATGATTCTCTTTTATGAGGGTCTCATAAGTAAATTTTTGTTGTAGCGGTTGTTATATCGCTGTACGAAGAACCCATCCAACCCCAGCAGGCGGCATCAGTAGTGGAGAAGCTAGGAGACTATTTAGTGAACTGTGGTTATTAAAGGTGAGTTCTATCTAATAGATAATAATAGTATCTATAGCTTTTTAGGAAAAAAATATTGCAATATAATTACTAAATTGGTGTTTTAATGTGTCTCAGATAATTTTCTCAGCTTCTTCTCACCGGTATTACCGAAAGTTTACTTTTATGAAATGAATATTATAATATTGTAGTTAAATGACTAGGATATAGAACAAGCCAATCAAAATTTGAAAGTATGAAAACCTTTTTTGTAAACAGAATTGTGAAAAATGTGTTTTGTCCACAGATCGAAACGCGCCGTGATCGTAAGAATAAGATATTTTTTTCCACAGGGAAACAAGTAACTGCATTTTGTATATTCTATAAAAGTGATAAGGACCGATAATTTTTTTGATATTTGATGAATTATCACGTCATCAGTGTCTGATGCGTTAACCATTCACAGATGTAATTACTTTGCTGATTTTGGAATATTTTTTATATGCTCACCTACTTCGGGAAGTAATTGTTTCTGTAAAATGGTTGGAATTTTGTATTTTAATAAAAAAATGCTTTTATCGACCTTCGCAACAGAGCATATTCGCTATGCTCGGTGGTCTTCGAAGCATGATGTATAGAGATTTTTTTAAGATTTCTTTTCAAGCACTGACACCTCAAAATGAAGTAAATATTTCGCGTAACCAAAATTAACTGGAAATATACAAATCATGAATTCATAACGCGCATACAGCTGCTTGATAAGAAATATAGTTGTAACCACGTAATGAAATTACTGTAATGATATAAAACAATTATATAATATGTAATTACAAATAAGCATTTTGTGTAAGGGCTTGTTACAAATGAGACACTGTAACCCGAGTAAAACATTTCAAATCTCTAGTCCCACTGGTACCATCGTGCGAGTGAACCTGACACAAGCGCGCGCGGGCGCGGCGCGTGCAGCGGCTCCGCTGCACGGTACACGTACTTGCGCTCTGCCATTCGCTATGCTTCCGTATTTTTTTATGCCGCATTTTTTCGTGTAGTAAATATTAAACAATGCATTATGTTTTTTTTAATCTATGTATTAGCTGCAGAAAGTAAAGCGCTCAATTATAATCCTGTATCCTCAAACAAGGCTTGCAGTAATCGAAGGGTGCATATTGTTTATATTTGATATTACTACTATAGCTTTGTACATTGTTTCTGATAAGCGATGGGAACTGTGTCTATCTAATAATAAATGATTTGTATTATATTACATGTTTTTTGTTGCTCACCCGATACCTCATCCTCAGATGGAGATCAAATAAAACTCGAGAATGCTAATGAACATAATTTTATTTCCTTTGACAAAATCTACAATAATAAGAATTAAGTACACTCAAATACAAGGATCGGTATAAAATGTTAAAACTGGTAGCCTATAGTGATTTTGGTTCTTGAATAATATACCACACAAATATAATTGTACATTTCTAACGCTACGTAAAAATATGGATAGAATTATTTGTGTTTCTTTATGTAAATTTTAAAAAGATGAAAGCAAACTTTATAGAAAATTTGTTAACGCATGAAAAGTGACTACAAGGTTATCTAAATTTCTACATGCCTATATCCATATAATAAAAACAATTTAGGCATTTACTGTTAATATAAAATAAATATTATATAAATCAATTATATAAATCAATAATAGCATTTGTACAAAAGGAAAGGAAACGAGACTAACAGTTATCAAAAGCGTTTTTCCTCTGACCTCTGTTAACAATTACATGAAACATTCAACATATTGAAAGCCACAATCACGCACGTTACACATTTTTTATTTCATTTGCCCAACATAGTAAAATGTTTCGGATTCCGAGTCGAATAAATTTATCGAACCCGTACAGTATAGTAATATGATCTATAAAATTACATTGGCCTATAACAATACTTTTGATTTTCTCATCCCTAATGCGATACTGAATTAGGGTAGCGATTTTAAAGTCAAATCGTGGGGCATAGAGGGATTTGGTCATGGGTGCTCCAACGAGTAGTGGCGAGATTTCTTCCAAAGACTTCTAAAGAAACCTTTACGTTGTTTTTGTCCTGGATGTTCCTCTCCTGTTGACAAAAATAAAATTATTAATTAAATACAAAAGCATTATATTCAAATAATGTACGTTTACATAAAAAGTAATTAAAATAAACTTAGGATAAACGTAAAATAAGTTTATAGACACCGAGAACGCTCTACTAACGTAGTAGAGCATCCAGGAATAGACGCAAGTTATTCCAGCGCGCCCCAAATTCCACATCTTGCTTAAAATAGCCCTGACGCTGGACATTTGACTCTTGGCGTAATGTAATAACCCTTTCGGCCGCACTCAGACATTTAATGCTTGCCTAAGGTGACACTAATTAGAGATTTTGACAGAAAATATATGGACTTTATGTCAATACCTCTACAAGTAACCCTAGTAAGCATTATGTCTCTGGAGTTTAGTGTGGAAAAGTGATACATTCTACAAAATGCGTGCTAAATTGGGTTTCCCGCCAAAACTCCCTAGGAAGTTTCAGTAAAGCGTCTACCACTTTACTGAATCGACTGACTTGACTAATTGACTACCCTGACTACTTATTTCGACTTTGACTAGACTTTGGACTTGACGATTTAGAAATAAGACAAAGAAATACCTTAAACGACAGACGAAGCAGTATGGTCTAAGATCTTAGCCTGTTCCATTTCGGGACGAATTAAACAAAAAAAAAAAAAAATGTCTCTGGAGTGCGGCCGTAAGTCATCTATATCTATACCTATAATATAATAAAGAAGAAAAGTTTGTTTGTTTGTATTGAAAAGGCTTCGAAACTACTGGACCGATTTTGATGAAATTTGGCACAGATGTAGAGTAGACCACGGGGAAGGACATAGTTTAATTTTTATCGCGGAAAATTTATGGTTTCTGCTAAATTAACTTTAGCGCGCACGAAGTCGCGGGCAACATCTAGTATAATTATTTTTAAACAAAAAATTAAACCGACTTCCAAAGTAAAAATATACAAAAAAGTATGAAAAATGGACTAATAGTAATATTGTTTATATAAATACAAATTTAGATATACAAGTATTAGTTCAGTTATAATTATATCGACGGGTGAAAGCGGAAGTGGCGTAACTTAAATTTTTGGCAAAATCACTTTTTAATTGATTCTTATATAAAAAAAAAATCTGCGTCGAATGGTCTATATCTCGTCTTCCTACGATAAAATCTAGTCAAGATACGACCATGGATTTTTACCCCCTTTTAGCACAGACCTTAAAAAAATTTGGCGTAACTAGGCAAAAAACAGCAATTTTTTAATAAAAGATAGATACGGCAATGCACGAGAAATTAAAAAAAGATACCACATTGTTTCTTTAACTCTCGACTTTGATTTGAATGAGTTACGACATTTCTGTCGCCTGATAATCATCATCCACAAAGATACGACAACTTCGCTGCCGGAAATGTGGTGTACTTTTATAGATACGACAATTTATTTCATACTAATTTCATAGTTATAAAAATGTTATTACATTTCAAACACACAATTATAATCTTAAACCTATACTTACAACAAACGAATATAATTGAGTTATGTGTAAAGAGATAAGTAACGCCATTTCATCTCCCTCCCGCCCCTCTATAATACCTTCGCCGGTGCTTCTTATACGCCGTTCATAACGCCTTTCAGTTGCTGCGCGAGCGTCGAATTGTGAAAGCGTAAGTATTTGTCGCTATATTTTACGTCTTTCTAAAAGTGTGTTTACGATAGTATACAAGCTTAAAAGTGCTTCAAAACTATTTTTGGAGCTAAGGTGAGTAATAAAGTAATATTTAAATAACTATTTCGTTTGTATATTTGTTAAGTAAGTATTGTTAAGTAGGTATTGCTTTTGTTTGTGTAAATAAGAATAAAATAAGTATAAACAGTTCATAATTTTAAAGTTTATTTATTAATGGAAACTTGTTAGTTATGTATTAATGCCTTGAAAGTTGAAACTAATAATTATTTTATTTGAGTAATTAATCTTGAGGCATATTTTTGTTTTATACTTAGTTATATTATAGTTTTAATAAGTAAAGTTATTTTTATACCTAGTTAAATACTAGTGTAAGTGAAAATTAAATACTTAAGTATATAATTTTCGCTGACATTTTTGAAGAAACGTAGGTAACTAAAATGTGTTTCAGTAATTTTAAAATCACAGTTAGTAATTAGTGACAAAAGTATCTACTTAGTTGATGTTCGCGTTTGTTTGAATCTTTGAATTATAACGAAAACCCGTCTTATTTAATTTGTGCTTAATAAAGTATTTTTACTTACCTTCTTGATTTCCTAGTTATTTTATGTCGATAAAAAATAGTAAAACATAATTATACCTACTTAATCCTTTGTGTTACTTGGTTATAGATGGCAAAACGTCAGCGGAAGGATGAGTTAAAGACAACGTTGTTAAATGAGGAAGACCGACTTAAAAAGAAACCTAAGATTGAACTTTTAAAGGAAGTTGTGTATAAAGATGGAATTAAACTACGATCAACTTCGTACAGTAAGGAATACCACAAACGTTCACCAGAAAAAATGCCTCTTCCAACTACTCCTAGCCATTCTAAACCAGCCCAAGTGGTGGTTACGTGGTAGAGCCATGCTGCGGCACGAATGGGCCGGCTCGACCGGAGAAATACCACGGGCTCACAGAAAACCGGCGTGAAACAGCGTTTGCGCTGTGTTTCGCCGAGTGAGTGAGTTTACCGGAGGCCCAATTCCCTACCCTATTCCCTTCCCTACCCTCCCCTATTACCCTATTCCCTCTTAAAAGGCCGGCAACGCACTTGCAGCTCTTCTGATGCTGCGAGTGTCCATGGGCGACGGAAGTTGCTTTCCATCAGGTGACCCGTTTGCTCGTTTGCCCCCATGTTTCATAAAAAAAAAAAAAAGTCCAAGACCTTACGCCCACCTTCCGTAAACCAAAAACTTATATGTCTGAAACGAAGCGAGTTATTGAAGATATATTTCCATCCTATAATACACCACAGAAAGACCAAACAAGTGATGATTTTCTACAGATGCCAATTCCAAATATAAGCCACACATCCTGTAATTTTACTTCAAATATTGATTCTGAGGAAGTCGATCAGATATCTAGTTCTGCTATTTCTGAAACTACACAATTTTTATCAACTTCCAAAGAAAAAAGTCCTCTTACTGCTGAATGTTTTCATCAATATAAAGTGTCCTCAGAAAATAAGAAATCTTCTTATACAGCTGTTTAGTCTTCTGAAAATATGAACCTGAAATCTCCTAGCTCTGTTGAAACTGCTCCTGAAAATAAAGACAACATACTTAACACATACCTGAATTTACCGTGTACTGCTGCAAATACTCCTGAAAATAAAGACTGCCTGCCTAACAAACATGTAAATCCTGCTTGCTCTACAGCTGAAGCTTGTTCTACAAATATGGAAGATACTGATGGTTTACTTACCATACAAAAAACTACTAATTCTGCTGCTGAAACGTCTATTAATAAAAACATATTTTTATCTCCTTGCACTGCTAAAATAACTGATTGCTTACCTGAATGCTTAAGAACTGCAGAGCAAATGTTGCTTAACGCTACTGAAGGCTCCCCAAATAGCAAGGATTGCTCAGCTAATGAATTTACGTATCCTAAGTCTCCTTGCACTACTGATAATTATCCTGAAAATAAAAGAAATATAGATTACTTACCAACCACACAACAACAATTAATATGTCTTGGCGCTGAAACCTATAAAGATTGTTTAAATACTACACAAAATTCGCAAGAAAAAACAGTTCAATTACAAAATGCCTATCAAACATCTTGTGGTAACGAAAATATTTCTGAAAATAAATATAATAACTATAATATAACTGCTGATCCTGAAATCCAAGATACTATAAACCTAATTCGAAATGAAGGAATAAACACAGAAATAAATGTAAGGCAAAGCAGAAAGAAATTAAATTTTGATAAATGCTACTTAGACTTCTTTGAAGAAGAGGATGCTGACACATTGCTGTTTAATGAAGCATTTCCATCGGAAGAATCGAGCTGCTCGTTTGATAATGATGAAACATCTGATGATTCGTTATCAAACGATGCAAAAGAAAGTAGAAACAGAAAAAAACAGACAAGAAAATGAAAAAGAAAAGAAATTTTAACCAAAATGATAAGACTTTTGAGTTTTTTAGTTTATAAGTTTTAACCAATGGTTTTGTTTACTACGTTATGTTTGAACTATATTATAACAAAAAGAGTATTATTATAACAAAACATATTTTTTTGTTCTATAATTATAATTACTTATTGTATTTTAAGTTTTATAACAAAATTCATTATGTTATGTATAGATAATAAGTATATGGCTGTGTTAACTCTGTTTTACTAATGTAAAACTAAAAAAGATATATTGTTTTTAGTTTTATTTTATTATAATTACTTAAAATAATAAATGTTTAATTACATTAATTTTAGTTTTATTATAATAATTTTATATTTTAATGTTGATTAATACTTAGTTTCCATTCTTCCCTGTTTATTTTCTTATGTTATAAACAAAATATAACAGTAAATAATCGTATTATTTCTTTTGATTAGTCATAATGACATTCTTTTAAAACAAATAATTCATTCAGTTTAAGATACAGCATTTCATTTTAACAACGTCTGTCGCTGATTTTGCACTTGAACCAAAAGTTGTAATGCAAATTAATTAAATAAACAAGATACAGCGAAATGAAATGTGTAGGGACATGTTATATTTAAGATACGACAGATCCGTCACTCAAAAAAATATGCTTTTTTAAGTTATCTATACATTTCCTCTCAGAGATACGACATTTCTGCTGCATAAAATAGAAATATCGATTGTCGTAACTTGTTAAAAATCAATGAAATATCAACTTTAGAACAATTTGAACAAACTCATCGTATAGGCCATAGATTAATATATAAACGTTCCAAATTTTAACGTTCTATCTTTATAAATGTAGAAGTTATGAATTTTTTAAAAAGTTTTTTGGCTCTACTGTAAAGTTGGGTTTTTCGAGATACGCCACTTCCGCTTTCACCCGTCGATATGCAAATTCGTTATATAAAAAATATATGTATATAAAAAAATCTTAATATTAGCAGTAGGTAGGTATATTATTAATTATTCTGTGATATTAGTCAGTGATATTAGTCAGTGATAAAAATCATGTTCTACATATATCTATTTACGGGTTGTAGTTTAAAAATAGCACGCGCCGAGGAGGTCTCTAATTCAAGTTCATTGGCTAGCACCCCGCAAAGCTACACTAATTGGGATGGATATTGGATACTGATTACTGACTACTGGGTAGTGGGTATTGGGTGCCTTATTAACGTTTTGTGGATAGTTGAAACTGTCAAGGACATTAATACAGTTTTTACTAAAAAGTATTTCTATATAAATAGTTACATTATACTGTGTTCTGCCGTTCACCTCTAATTTAGTCAGCCAAAATATGCTTTGTGTTTAATTAGGCTTTTTGACACAAAACTAGGCAGGTAATATGCTTTTCATACCACCTGCTCGACAATGTTCGATTATATATCACGCAATCTCAACGTAAAGCATGTCATTGACTCCCAAGGGAGATAATGTTGTATGAAACTCCCAAGGGATTAAAGTGATTTGAATTTGGAACGTTAAAATTCGTATGAAAATTCCTAATAGATACGTATCTATCATAGAGTTTTTCAATAATAATATGGTATTGCTGAGAGTTTATTCGAAAATCGAACTGGCCACCTATAATTTTAACATTCTCACGTGTCAAAATCGTCAGTCCAAAGTTCCTGAATCTTTAAGTACTGCTCCACCACAACTTCCATAAATGTTCCTAGTAAAAATATTACTCTGTCCCCTTCATAACTGGACAAATGTGTCGAATATCAATATTAACTTTTAACAAAATAAATGTTATATTTTTGTAGCCCTGGGTTTTTATTGCCTCGCAGTAGGTATGAAAAGTAGAGTATGCACCTCTGGGATAAAGCCTGTCTTCGTCTTGGGCAGCTTGAACCCCTCGCTTTACTCGGGACTCTACATAACTCCCTCGTTTCACTCGGGAGTTAAGTTTTAACTCCCTCGCTACGCTCGGGAGTTAACTCTAGAGTCCCTCGTTACGCTCAGGGTCCAATATGCTACCCGTGACGTAAGACACTGCTTTATCCCCTTGGTGCATAATCTACTATAGCAACCCGTTACCGCAAGAATTTAACTCAAAATAGATTTCTTGGAAATGGCCCTCGGGTGGGACGATGATTAAGATAGAGCGAAAGGAAAATGTCTTATGATGAGTCACTCATGAATTATATTCAACATCGAATGTTAACGGCCAATTTTTGGGTACAATGGTGTTACACTCGGAATACAAAATCGGGTCACGGAGATAGCAATGGGGAAGTGTGTAGGGACTACGCGGGGGTCGCGTGGGCGGCGCGGGATGCAGGGTGCAAGGGTTCGACGACACGGTGAAGGGCAGCGAGGTCGGCCGGCGGGCGGCGCGCCGCACAGTGGTCCCGATTTAATAAAATATGGACATTGATGCTACAGGCACGAAAATTTTACTGAAAGTTAAGACTAAGATAACTAATAAGACAAAAAAATATTATTATCCTACCATGACTTTTTCTTAGTAAAAAAAAATAATTACTTTTTTTTTGTATGGAAGAAATAACATTTCTGTTAATTTCTCGAAATTCTTAAAAGTTGTCAAGATGGCGATCACACATGTTAGAAAACAAGTGATTCTGAGTATTTCATGTGAAGATACTTTCTACTTATCTCTGCGTACTTTTGAGTTATTGCGGGTTGAAAAATAGATTTTTTTATAGTTAAATGTTCTTACTTTTGAATTACATAGTTACTGAAATGCTTAGAGTATTTGAAAATTTTAAACTTAATAATAGTTTTTGAGATAAGTTTGAAGAAATACAAACTCAACGTAGCGGGGTACCTTCATTTATGAGTAGTATTTTAGTCCACTAGAAACAAAACTCACATAATATTTGGGTCAACGTTTTCTTGAGAAATCTCTGTTTCCTGAGAATGTAATTCATTGTCAAGGATCAATGCGCTGGCCTCTGGGAGTAATTGTTTTTGTGATTGAACAAATTTTGGTTTAATATGAGTGATGTAGGGATCTGAGCTAATTAGAAAGTTGTGGATTATGTCCAAATTAGTTTGAACTCCACCGATTTTTCTTGTGTGGGCCAGTCTAACGTTCCGGAAATCTTTATTTCGCGCTTCAGATGCTTCTTCGGAAAGCATGCCTATGGGAATAAATGAGAAACTTTCACAAATATCTGCACCATGAAGCAAGAGTTTATGGACAGTTGAAGGCATGTAATACCATGTGTATAAGTTAGTATAAAGTATTGCTGTTTCTCTGCAATATTCTCTAAAAAGGCTAGTATTAATGAGTTGCCCAGATGAAATTGTTTGTAAAATAACTGCAAACCTTTTGATTAAATCAGGGTGAATACCAATTTCAAGATAGGAAAAAAAAAGGAGGCCTAAGGCCTCAGGGTGAATACCAGTTATTTCAGCAGATAGTTCAAAATTTGTGATAAACCTTCGTGCTGTATTACCGTCGTTGGTGGTGCCAAATTCCTGTTTAACTACTTATATCGATTAAAAAACCAATTCTTTCCCGAAATTCTTCTTGGGCCTCCTTTTTTAGGGTTCCGTAATACTTAAGGAACCCTTATAGTTTCGCTCTGTCCGTCTGTCTGTCTGTCTGTCTGTCTGTCTGTCTGTCTGTCTGTCCGCGCCTCTAGCTCCTGTAATTATGAATATAAATTGATGAAATTTGGCGTAGTTACAGATTGTGTATAGATCACGGTTTCGGGATCATAAAAAAATAATAATTTTATATTTTAGGGGTGGCTCTCTATACATGTGAAGTGGGGATGAAAAAAATTTTTTCACTCTACCCCATAGTGTGAGGTATCGTAGAATAGGTCTTTTAAAATAAAGGCAAGGTTTCATACGTTACTTTTTTATAAAGTTGACCATTTTCGAGTAATCGGCCTCCAAAGTAGTTCGTAAGTTGGTCCCCCCCTAGCATTTTTGAACTATAGAAGATAGAAACTTGCAAATTTCCATGCTGATAGATCATGCTAAAAACTCTTTAGAAAAACTATTGTGAATCAAATCGGACAGTAACTTTTGGAGTAATTAAAAAAAAAGCATATTACGCGTTTATAGTTACGGAACCCTCCTTAGACATGTCTTGACATGCTCTTCGTTAGGTTATTTCCTATCTTGAAATTGGTATTCACCCTGATTTAATCAAAAGGTTTGCAGTTATTTTACACACAATTTCATCTGGGCAACTCATTAATACTAGCCTTTTTAGAGAATATTGCAGAGAAACAGCAATACTTTATACTAACTTATACACATGGTATTACATGCCTCCAAGTGTCCATAAACTCTTGCTTCATGGTGCAGATATTTGTGAAAGTTTCTCATTTATTCCCATAGGCATGCTTTCCGAAGAAGCATCTGAAGCGCGAAATAAAGATTTCCGGAACGTTAGACTGGCCCACACAAGAAAAATCGGTGGAGTTCAAACTAATTTGGACATAATCCACAACTTTCTAATTAGCTCAGATCCCTACATCACTCATATTAAACCAAAATTTGTTCAATCACAAAAACAATTACTCCCAGAGGCCAGCGCATTGATCCTTGACAATGAATTACATTCTCAGGAAACAGAGATTTCTCAAGAAAACGTTGACCCAAATATTATGTGAGTTTTGTTTCTAGTGGACTAAAATACTACTCATAAATGAAGGTACCCCGCTACGTTGAGTTTTTATTTCTTCAAACTTATCTCAAAAACTATTATTAAGTTTAAAATTTTCAAATACTCTAAGCATTTCAGTAACTATGTAATTCAAAAGTAAGGACATTTAACTAGAAAAAAATCTATTTTTCAACCCGCAATAACTCAAAAGTACGCAGAGATAAGTAGAAAGTATCTTCACATGAAATACTCAGAATCACTTGTTTTCTAACATGTGTGATCGCCATCTTGACAACTTTTAAGAATTTCGAGAAATTAACAGAAATGTTATTTCTTCCATACAAAAAAAAAGTAATTATTTTTTTTTACTAAGAAAAAGTCATGGTAGGATAATAATATTTTTTTGTCTTATTAGTTATCTTAGTCTTAACTTTCAGTAAAATTTTCGTGCCTGTAGCATCAATGTCCATATTTTATTAAATCGGGACCACTGTGCGCCGGTGCGTTCGCTTTCGTCGGCGCGCGTCGCGCACAGCCGCGCACCGCTCCGTATTGATCGCAGCCTCCGCTCCGGCTACAGAGCCTGCCTTCTCTATTCTCCTCAAATATTCATGCATTACAGAAATATTCATACACGGACGATGCACTGTTTACTCTGTCATCTAATTCAGGTATTCTTATAAAATTGTAGATACACTATTGGCAAATAAGTCCTCACGTTGAGTGGTGGCGTTGACAGAAACTTTTTCAACTGTATCATAAAGCCACTAGGATTTGGCATGAAAATACGTACTTCTATTATAATTTATAATAATTATATAATACCCATCCTATTTTAATAATATCTTTATGCATAAAAGCTAATACAACTGCATTTTTTTTGTTCCATCTGTCACCACGATCAGGACTTTTCAGGACAGGCCAAACTGTACATAGGTACAGTTTGGCAAAGAAGTTTATAGAAAGGACAAAATTTATACTCGTACCGATTGTACGTTGATGCAATGAATAGGAAAGTATGGAATTTGGGCACAGCACTAAGTAGTCATCAAATATTTTTACATAATGACACGTATATATACTTTAGCTAAAAATAGATAGATATTATTGGCATTAAGCCCAAGTCCGCTCATTAAAGATATGCCTCCCGTATCATGAATGAATCGAACGTACACTTGAATCGAGTCATGATCAATCTGAACAGGATTCTCGTTCTTTAAACTGGGCATTGGGCACACCTTGTTCTTAGACTTTCTTTGATATCGACAAGTTGAAGATCGAACCTATAGGAATATAGATAGCTAAAATTTTATATGCATAATAAAAGTTTATATGCAAGCTAATCTTTTTACCACATCCCAAGCCCCAACAATGAATAGATCAAACAGGCATCATGAACTGCATGGATCTTTTTACTCAGGAAAAGCCAAGCATTAAACTTCGTCGTCGTCAGTTGGGTTTGACGTACCTACCTACTAGATATACATTACCTACTTGGTATGAACGTAGTACGTAGAAGATTGAAGGTCTTCAAATTATGTTTGTATGAGCTAATGCTTATGATTACTCAAACTGATGACTCAACCTTAATTCTTAGATTTTTTTTACATGTAAGTAAATAAAAAAAACTATTTTCTGGAAGCGCGTTAGTAATAAAGTTTATTCAGAAACGATGCATTCTGATAAAATTGATACAACATTCTAAAGTAGGCCGCATCTAGTCGAGTCGTCAGATATGTAGGTAGGTAGGTATCGGACACCCGTTTTAATCTGCGCTCGATCAATACCGTGTTTTTTCAAACGCGACCTCCATTCAAGAACACGTTTTGCGACCTTCATTTTCATGATTTTACTATGAACCCTTAAAAACTTGCAAGTTTATGGGACGGTGCAGGTTATGAGCGCAGCAGGAACTGGGGATAGTGCGTGGTTTACGGTCCCCGCAATAGTCCACTTTATACGATGCTACTGATTACTCTACAACGGTCTCTACATTTACAGCAGTTAATAGCCAACTTGTATAGTTTTACGTCTCGAAAGTTATAAAAAGTAGAGGTAATTCAGTGTGCATGTTTTTGTAATTGCTACGCTTGGCAGGCTGAATTTCAATTTGAAATTTACTGCAATTCGGAGCTAGTCTTACGTAGGTAAGGTAGGTAGATCATTGAGAGTCTCAAATCGCAATATATTTAATTTTTATCATAATATTATGAAGGTTTCGTAGGAGAATAATAAATTAAGAGAAATGTGAAATGTCACAACTAGTGGCCCGTACCGACCGCGTTATATTTGTCCGTGTCCAAGTCCAGCCGAAATGCAAACAATTTACTGTACCGTTATATTTTCGTCTATCAGCAGCTGCCTCTTGGCAATGATTGAATAAATGACAACAGACTTATTTATGAACTGTGGCATTATTTAATATTTATCATGAATATAAATAACCGCTCGATTTCTATTGTTGTAGAGAGTTGTAGAGTTTATTTCTTTAAATGTTTCTTAAACATTCTAGTCAGTATGTAGTCACACATTTGCGACTTTATGTTTACTATTAAACCTACTTAAATGCCTAGGTGGAACATGCGTAAATTACGCTATTTAAAAGCTGTCTTTTGTTACCTAGGTACTTTGTAGAGTAGGTAAGAATTTAATAAATAGGGGATCGGACAACATCTGAAATATTTAGTTTCATTAATATATTCAGAAATATTGAGGCATTACTAGCTGGTAAATGTAAAAAAAATATATTTTATGTGTAGTTTACTAATTAAATTTTTTTTTGCGTAATTGGTAAACAAAACCTACATCATTAGTTTACTTACGTCATACCTAGGTATACAAAAACATTCATTATTATAAGTATGAACTTAAACGCACAAATATCGGAGATATTTACAAATATGTTCCTGCGGCCGTATACTTTATACCTACTTATTACACTTTAATCCAATAGTGACGTCATTTGTAGGGTAAATACGCCAAACGTCGGCCCCCCTCCAATCCTCGGCCGTCTGCACATTTTCAGCTTGCATTCATTCAAAAGGTAATTAAGTGGTAACTTTGCCACTGAAATTGCAAGCTTAGTTCATACTCTTGAAGTGCAAACCGTTACTATCCGATTACGTCACTTGCTCTTCGCACACTGAGCGTCAGTAGCGATAGCGCCGTTGAAGCATTGAAGTTCGTAGTTAAAGCAGCTTACTTGCTGTGAATACCCACGATTCGGGGATTGATATTACAACGGTAAGACATTTCTTTTTTTTTGTTTTTAGCTTTGCTATCACTAAAAAGGTATTTTTACTATATTTTGAGATAGTTTTTTCAACGTTTTGCATATAAAACCATTTAGGGAATATTCGACGAAATTAATACGAATTCCATTGTCTTAATAGTAAAATTTGTAACGTTTTTATGTTAATACATATATTTTACGTTCAATCGCTAAATACCGGCCGGGGTGGTATTAGCTGAATCTCGAGAAATAAGCTATACAAAGCAGGGGCCGACTTTGGAAATATTAAAGCTCGTAATGTCGGCCTGCGGCCAGCCTAAGAATCGAATGCTACTGTACAGGCTGATCATTTTTGTATTTTTCATTGTTTGTGTAGGTACTGCGTAGTCATTTTTTAATTTATTTATTAAACTTGCTGTCTCAAAATTGAATTATGTATTATTATAATTTAATAATATTATAAGAGGTTACACGCTATGCCCGGCCGACATTTGGGAAAAACGCGACCGACCATTGGGCCGTGAACGGCCGACGTTAAGGTGTTTTCGACGCATTTAAACCTTAATACTTTTTCCGTTTAGTAGAAAAGTCAATCATATGCCTATAAATATAAAATAGATTTATCAACCTGTCTAAAACCGTATAACAAGCTATGTTTTCGTTTCAAACTGATGGATCCGGAGCGATCTAAAGTTAGAAAATCCGTAAGTGGCCGACATTTAGCGTATTTACCCTATGTCGATTTTAGTACGGAGCGTTTTTACGAGACTTGCGAAATTTTATATACAAATCGCTGTACCTTTGAAAATATTGACTTTTGGTATGCGGTTTCTTCTGAGAAGTTACTCATATTCAAGAGTAAGTACTATTCATTCATGCAATAAAAAAAAATTAGTCCGCTTGCCTATTCAATCTAATTTCATTGATTCAAAATTACGAAACATATACGAGTAGTTGTCAAAATTGTTCACTATTTGAGGAAAATTCACAACATTTTTACGTGACTGCTTTGTTATTCATTAGGAACATATTTAAGTAATAATCGTGTTTTGGATTTTTTGAGCTTAGTCAATATATTCTAACCTATTGATGTTACAACTTACATCTGTATCAATATCAATACTGAATAGGTTAGCAATTCAACTGGATACCTACTTTTACATTACAATAAACATTTGGGTACATTTCTTAATCGTTTATACACTTTTTATGATATTTTTATTAATTTGAATTTGATTGAACAAATCGTTAATACAATACAACATACGTCTAGTCAGAAGGCGTAACAAAACATCCGTAACTGTACGGTATTTTTATAGCACTATTTTTTAACTAATAAATAAACAAATAGTTAACAAACAATTAACAAGCATAATAAAAAGTAATAAATCTACATACATACTATTTATTATACTTAGTAGAGACAAGTAGTTTTTTAGCTCTTCTAAACAGTAAGCACCTTGCTTGTAGTAAAAATCAAGATAAAAGATTATAGGTAGGTAAGTACCTACTAAGTAGTAATTTTTCTATCAAGATAAATTTCCGTTGTCTGGTACCCGTAACACAAGTTCTTCGGGAACTGACCACGGGACCAGATTGACGTGGTGTGAAAGCGTATACATATTATTATTATTGTTGTTATATTCAATTATAGGTATCGATTCGATTTAACTGAGAACATCGTTTTACGAAAAAAGTTGATTTTTAAGGTATACCTACCTACAGCATCCTGTAAGTATACCTTAAAAATTGCCATTCTCCTGATCCACTTGCACTTGACGAGCATTACATCAGTGATCAGGTAGGTACATTTTATCTGCTAATTAGGTACAACTTCAAAATGTTTTTATTTAAAATGAGTCCGAAATAGCATCCAGATAATAAAATCATAACAATTATTGCACCTATCAGAAGGACAGGGTGAGTGACCAGTCGAACTGATACAACTTAGTTCGTTCAACTGAGTTTTTCTATGATATAATTTAATATAGCACGGAGTAGCAATGGACTATGCAGTCCCGAGTTTTTTTAAATGTCGAGAAATGCTCTTATGTATTACGAAGGGATTGGGGACTCCCACAGTGGATATGTAGGTCTCGCTGCCGCTGCGCAACAGCGGATCCAGGGGGGGTCATAGGGGCCATGACCCCCCCTGAGCTGGTTCCAGGACTTGGTGGAGGTGGACCACTTATTGAACAAGTGTACAATAAAGAATAAATATTTATAAGTAGGTACATTACGTACATTAATAAAATACCTACTTTTTACTTGTATCTGTCACTGTAAATTTGTAAAAACCGTTAGATTGTAAAAAAACTAACGAGATTGTAAAAATATGTCAAAAGATTCAAAACTCTATATATTTATAATCTAACGAAAAATAATTTGTTAAATTATAGGCAGCATATTCGCGTTGGAAGTCTATCAACATTTTACAATTTCACTAGTTTTATTACAATCAAACGGTTTTTACAACTTTATGGTGACATATCTATTGATAACAAAATTAAATTATAAGTTCTTGACCATGACTATGTGACCCCCTTCTGGCGCCAAAGCTGGATCCGCCCTTGCCGCTGCGCCCGAGAAGATGGTGAAGTGGATGCAGCCCTACCCACTAAAATTCGGTGATACTTCTCCGCGCCACGTCACCTCATATATTGTCCCGGTGTGACCTGAGTGAGCTCATCCTAACTGATTGAAAGTGCTTTAGCTGTTGAGAGTTGTCTGAAATTGAACCATCAACCACACATCGGCGGTATTAGACGGGGATAATTATTATTGCTCTTGAGACTTGAGTTATGACTGTCTGTGGGACGGAAGGAAGGAAAACCAGCTTATTTGCTTTGGTTATTAATACATAAGCTAAATTAATCATTTTCCTGAACAGAGACATCTTGTTAGTTGTTACACGCCATATCGACAAATACACTAACACAGCACAAAATGTATTTTTCTTAGCATGCAAATCTCATCTCGGAAATAATTACAATTTCCATTGAAGTAAAGATTGTAGTGGAATAATGAGTCATAATTAATTGAGTAGTAAATGTTGATCACGTCTAACGGCACGGAATATCGCGGAAGGTCCTTTCCTTACGGGGAGAAGGTCGGTTCCGCATCAGCGCCCCATTACCTACTGCTCGAAAGTGACTCACCTAACATTCGTAAGTGGGCAATCGATGTTATCTACATATTTCCTTCATTACACAAGTTAACTAATTGCCTACATATCCATAAAAAAATAAAAATAATGTGACATTATTTAAAATCTCTAGTGGACCACGGAAGGCCACAGTACCTACAGTGGCAACAGCCGCTGTCAAAACCTGAGGGTCTCCTTTTCCGTTTTCAAGGCATGCAATGCTGGAAATATTTTTTTCTTTTTGTCTGATTACATTCTATGTGGTGATATTATCACTTTTTTCGTTTCTTCTTTTTTACTGTTTAACTTTTTATGATAGTGCGCATGTTATATTGTTTATGGTAGTTGTAGTTCTTAAAAAAGTGGAATACGGACTACGGACTAGAAAAAGTTAAAGGAGGTTAATAATAAAAAAACGCAGTGAATTGCGGGCCGGCAGCCGGTTTGTGTAGATTAACTGTAGCTAAGCCGATCTTGATCTCACTCGGCAGTCGGCACAGATACGCTATCGCCTGTCAATATCACTGAGTGTTACTAGGAAGGACTGATCGTACAACATACAATGTGTAATTTAAAAGTAGAAATAATTGTAGCAATATGTAGGCCGAAAAAAGTTCTTATTAGTATTGTACTTTGATCGTACTGCCGTCCTCAAACTAAAAGGCGGTTAAATGACAAAAAGAGTTTTTGAGGTAGAGCTTAAAAACACAGAATTATTTCGAATTTGATGCTAGTGATTTTCTATAAACAATTGTTGATGTTGTCATAAGACATTCAAGACAATATTAACAATTGTTTATACAAAATCACTAGCATCAATTTCAAAATAATCCCGCGTTTTTTTGCTCTACCTCAAAAACCCGCCTTTTAGTTTGAGGACGACCGCGTAGATTTACGTACGAAATTCTTTCTTGGCGCCACATACCTATTATTCAGCCTAATCGTTAATTACTATTTAAACGGTTGTCGAAAGTAGTCCTTGCGGTTCAGCAGTGAAAGGGTATTGACTATTGCGAATGTTGAAATCTATACAAACATGTTTACAAGTTTTGTAATAAATTTCAGTTGCTCTACTGGAACATATCCAAACTCTACAAATAACGTAAACATAGATGTAGGCTGGGCCAGGAATAGCAGGGCGATTACGTAATGAGCTGCAGGGCAAAAATCAAATTAGCCTTGGACTAATTATTTGAAAATTCTTACACAATTTTTCTTGTTTAACATAAATGCTAGATAGACGGTATACGTAGTACATGGGCGTAGCCAGGTTTTAGTTTCGGGGGAGGGTTCAAGAAAAATAAACGGGTACAAGTACAATAAATAACCAGGGCCGTCTTTAACCAATTAGAGGCCCTGGGCACATTAGATTTTTTTTTTCGTTTTAACCTGAGACTGTGTAATTCGGGAAAATACAAATATATATAGTCTAAAACTAAACGTCAGTAATAACTTTTATAATAGGTTTTTTAAGCCAAAAACGAGCGAGCGAAGCGAGCGAGCAAATTTTTTTCCTATTTTATAGGTTCAAACGTTCAAATCTAATCAAACGTTAAACTTAAATATTAACAGTGAATAACGGTGAACTTCGGAAAAATACCATAAAATCAACCGGCTAAAACAAAACATCGGTAATAAATAATATAATGGCTTTTATGTCAACTACGAGCGAGCGAAGCGAGCGACAATTTTTTTTTCTTATTTAATAGGTTAAATCTGTTCAAACTTTAAACCCTACAAGACTGTGGAAATAGGATCATTTTATAATATACATTAGAATAATGGGCGCCTAGTTTTTTTTTCGTTTTTACCTATTTCAGGGTTTATTTTGAAAGACTGTGTAATTCGAAAAATACAAATATCAAAAGCCTGAAACTGAACGTCGGTACTAAATTTTATAGTAATAATATGTTCTATAAGCCAAACACGAGTGAGCGAAGCGAGTGAGCAAAATTGTTTTCCCATTCTATAGGTTAAAATCTATTCAATCGTTAAACTTAAACACTGAATAATGGTGAACTTCGGAAAAATATCATAAAATGAACCGGCTAAAACAGAACATCGCTACTAAATAATATAATATGTTCCATAAGTTAAACGCCAGGGAGCGAAGCGAGCGAGCAAATTTTTTTTCCTATTAAATAGGTTAAATCTGTTCAAATTTTAAACCCTAAAACCCTCACAGTAGTGAAAATAGTATCATTTTGTAATTTAAATTAAAGTAAACTTAGTGTCATTTCTGATGTTGCAAAATAGATGACATATAACTTATTATATTAGGTTTGTCATATACCTAATACCTATTTCACACTTTTTTTGTAGTATATAATTACAAAATTTTGTGATCAGTGGCGTGCCTAAAATATTGTGTCGCATGCTATACGTTCGAGGATTCGATGGCACGCGTACCATAGGTTCGTGAACCCTGTTTTAAGCTATTGATTTTATTGTTTTTTTTAAAGTACAACATTCTTTCAGGGCTATAAAAGTATAAAAAGTATAAAAGATTTTAACAGGTTAAAGCGTAAAAACATTCGCTCGCTTTCTCAGTTTGAACGCATTTAACATAAACACATACATATGGAACAAGTTAGCATTAAAGTTCTGTTTTAGGCTATTAATTTTTTTTTTTCTAAAATAATTTTAAAAAATCATCTTTCAGATAGGGTTATTGAGGCGGCCAAATATTTTAATTGGCCTGGGGCGCAGAATTTCTAAATACGCCTCTGTATATGGGTCGTCCACATGGACCAGCCAGCCCATTTCAGGGGGGGGGGGGGGGGGTTTGAACCCCCCCACCCCCCCCCCCCCCCCCCGGCTACGCCCATGACGTAGTATGTGAAATGTAGATAAGCTTAAGCGTTTACTCAGGTAAGAATTTATTTCAGTAACTATTTTCTTTAAAGCCTAACAATTTCTCTTACTGAAATCATGTAAAGTGCGTAAAGTAGGCAGCTCGTTAAAACTGCATAAATTTAGTCGCTGACTCACCAGTCACCACAGGGAAAAGTATCTTTGTTGCTTTGCAATATGAATTTATTTTTGTTTTATTTGTAATAAGAATTAGAGAGATTTGAAAGTCAACGACCTACACAGGTAGTTGGCCTGAAGACTCAAAATTCAACACAGTTTTAAATATAAAGTTTTGCCTATACATTTTGTGGTAGTTCAAATCTGCCATTTTTTGCTTCTACTCGTATAAGTATTAAATATGTACAAAATGTACGCACAACGAAGACTAACTTTTAAACAAAAGCAAGATGGTTATTAATCGACTCATTAGAATCAATTCTTTCGACCAGTGTTTTATAAATATAGCTGTACCGTGCACACTTCTGACTTCGTTAGGATTTGGGCCTAAAACATATTTTTGTTTTACTTGTGATCAATTTGTGATGCATTCAGTACTTATTTCAATTAAGTAGTACCTACGTGTGCTATGATTTTTTTCCTGACTTCCAAAAGGGTTATATTTTTACTGCATAATATATTGTGTACCTTTACCAATTTGGCTATATTATAAAATCATTTTCTATCATTTTTAAACAAAAAAATTAAACCGACTTCCAAAGTAAAAATACAAAAAAAAAGTATGAAATAAAACTTAGTTTTCTAAATAATTCCCCTTTTAAATTTGGCTAAGATTTCAACTATTTCTCTACTCAAACTTCTTTATTTTGAAGTCGCTATACTTTACGCACCAAGCTTCCATTAGGTATTGTTATTAAAATGATGATGATGATTACTATAAGTTACAAAGTGGCATATGCTAGTTGCAGTTCTTTAAACAATGCCGAAATTTCCAAACGCATATCTTTAAAGACTGAGGAGTTCTGTTCAGTCCTTTTGGATACAGGGTATACCTTGGTGCAACATCTAATTTTTTGTTAGCATACGATTGTGTTACTTCAGTAAAAGTCAAATCGCTATATGTGTCGATATAAATTTCGAGGAGTTCCCTCGATTCCTCATGGATCATCAGGTTTCCATTTTAGTTACTAAAGGACCAATTTCGAATTAAACTCTTTACAACAATAAAATAATTTTGCAAATAGGTCCATAAACGGCAGAGTAATGTTCAAAGATCGCCGTGTTAGTGTAAAGTAGGTACTATGAGAAGTACCTTTTAGATCGTCATAATGTGATGATGTATGGTGTGATAGTGGTGGTGATGGTGATAATTACTCTAATTGACATGGTGGCATATGTTTGCAGTTCTGCTTGCAACGCAGAAATCCCCAAACACGTATCTATAAAGAGTCAGGAGTTCTATTCTGTAGGTACCTAATTTTGGTTCCAGGGTATACCTTGGAGCAAAATCTTATTTTTTGGTAGCATTTGGCTGTCTCCCGCTTTGCTTGGCGAGGGAAACTGGAATACTTCATATTCCTCCTACCTATCTTCTGATTAATTTCGTTGCCCAAGATAGACTTAGCTTGTCCTTGGGCACCCCTGAGATCATAACAAAGGCCTTTTGTGGTTGGTTACCGCTGTCGATCCTGAGACTACAAAGGATTGCAGTGGTGGGAATGTGTGGTAGGCCAATTGCCCGTTAAATTATTATTTTTAAACAAAACATTAAACCGACTTCCAAAGTAAAAATACACAAAAAAGTATGAAATAAAACTTAATCTCTAAATAATTCTCCTTTCAAATTCAGCTAATTTTTTTACTATTTCTTTACTCAATTTTTATAGAACTTACGTTCATATTTGATGGTACCAACTTCAAAATTAATAAGATTGAGTAGAGAAATAGTAAAAATTTTAGCCGAATTTGAAAGGGGAATTATTTAGAGATTAAGTTTTATTTCATACTTTTTTGTGTATTTTTACTTTGGAAGTCGGTTTAATTTTTTGTTTAAAAATAATAATTTCACGCTTTTTAGTGATATATTTTGTTAAGTTATTATTAATACGTCTTAATAACGTCTAAACTAAACGATCGAATGTATAATTGAATACACGCCAAGCTTCCATTAGGTATTGTTATTTGTTATTAAGATGATGATGATGATTACTGTAAGTTATAAAGTGGCATATGCTTGCAGTTCTTTAAACAATGCCGAAATTTCCAAATGGATATCTTTAAAGACTGAGGAGTTCTGTTCAGTGCTTTTGGATCCAGGGTATACCTTGGTACAATATCTTATTTTTTTGTAGCATATGCTTGTGTAATTTCAGTAAAAGTCAAAATCACTATATGTATGGATATAAATTTCGAGGAGTTCCCTCGATTCCTCATGGATCGCATCATCAGGTTTCCACTTTAGTGAATAAAGGACCAATTTCGAATTAAACCCTTTACAACAACAAAAGAATTTTGCGAATAGGTCCATAAACGGCAGAGTAATGTTCAAAGATCTCCGTGTTAGTGTAAAATACTATGAGAAGTACCTTTTATATCATCATAATCTGATGATGTATGGTGTGATAGTGGTGATGATGATTACTCTAACTGACAGGGTGGCATATGCTTGCAGTTCTTTAAACAACGCCGAAATCCCCAACTTTTGGATCCAGGGTATACCTTGGAGCAAAATCTTACTTTTTGGTAGCATATGCTTGAACTACTTCAGAAAAAGTCAAAATCACTATATGTGTCCATATAAATTTCGAGGAGTTCTCTCGATTCCTCATGGATCCCATCATCAAGTCACCAACTTGATATCAAAAGGACCAATTTGGGATTACACTCTATACATCACAGAAAAAATTTGAAAATCGGTCCACAGGCGGCGGAGTAATCGTTGAACATACAAAAAAAAATATACCTACATATACAGCCGAACGTATAACCGCCTCCTTTTTTGTGAAGTCGGTTAAAAAATAGTCTGTCCTAGCTAGAATTTCCTAACCATTTCTTCCACATATCAGGTTAGTTTTGTGACAAAATGAAAGCTTAATTTTGTCACGACACTCAATGGTTGTGTGGACTCTAACCAATTAACTACAAGTTGCTCGGTGCCCGCGGAGAGGTAGCCCAGTTAAACGCATGACGTCACCGCGCGCCAGACATGTGTTTATCGAACGGTTATTTCTCCATGTTTTTTTTTGCTCCCGGATCTCGTTTCGATAGTATACATTTTGCATTATCTATGATTGGAAACCATTGAATTCACTAATCACTTTTGGGACAAGTTTGTCTATGGGTAACGGTCGTCTGTTCCATACAGAGCATATACCTTTTGTTTCGGAAATAAAATATAGTATGCCCTTCTAGCCCCAACTAACGTTACAATAATAAAGAGCCTCATTTAATACTTTAGATCAATGTTACATCTCAGATTTATCATAATATTGTATGACAACTGTGTGTAACATGGCCGGGTAGTTCTTAGTTTTGTCGCATTTGTTCAACTTTGTGCGTTGTGACTTGTGAGTTGTGACTATGACATTGTTTTGAATATGACACATGCGTATACGCCGCTCACAATGCGTTTTGGTGTCCCTTTATCGTATCACCTGCGTGGAATGCTTTTGTTGGAAACCAGACTTTGTTTTGGTGATGAACAATGGTTGTTAATTTTGGTTACCTATTTAATTTATTTACTTCTTATTTTCACGGGACAATTAGGAAGAATACAATTGATGATATTGTCACATGGAGTAGTTATTTCTTAACAATATTGATTGTTGAATCTTTTGTAATATTAATCCGTGTGCTGAACTGCTGACAGATTACTTAGGCCTACTAATGTAGACTACATATTATAACAATAATAATATTATGAAATTGCTTATTTTACACATTATCAGATAGATCTAGTCAGCAAAATATGGCATTTTATTCAATAATGGATAATATTATTGTAGATAAATGAACATTTAACATAAATATGGAAATAATATTGGTTTAGGATTTCGAAAACATGTTTCTAGAAACTTCAAACTACTTAGTAGATAAAATAAAGTGTAATTGAAGGTACCTAAATTAGACTCATCAAAAAGTTTAATCTTTAGTGGATTCACTGAATAACACCTATTCAAAAGTATGAAGTCAAGCACTGTGGCTACTGGACACCAAGAGTCAAGAGGGCTGCAGGTTCCTAATGATTTCAAGGGAATTCAATAAAAATAAAAATTATTTATTTGAATAAATCTATAATTTAAACGTTTTAATTACACACGAGTGTAATTAAAACGTATAAGCCTAAAACTATAAAGTTATGATGACTACGGTGCATTGTTCTCCGCAACTTTATGTCATGTTTGCGGCAAAGCAATATTGAAGTTGGCTTAGACACCAGTTAATTCAAGGGAGAATTCCAATTTCCGCAAAAATGTGAGCAGAACAGGGTGTCCCCGGAGTCGTCGCCCCTGCAAAGAGGGGTGGGGCACGGCGGGCGGGGCGGGGGTGCTGCGTGTCGGGGTGGCGGCTGCGACTGCGCCACGCGTGCGTCGCAACCCCCCAGACAACATGTGCGACGCCGGCCACCCCGCGCAACCCCGGGCAACCCCGCACGACCCCGCGCCCGCCCCGGCTCTACTCCCGCATCGAGGCGAAAACGAGATGGATCATTAGCCCGTCCATTCATATTCCCGCAGACCGCTCCACTACCGTTTCTTTCACACCCAGCATTCGATTTATTCGAGAGATAAATTCGAATTTGATATATCGAATTTCTCAATTATTATTTTGAAATCTAATGACTACATTTGTACATACGTAGCTTTACTTAAGCTAGAAAAAAAAATACAAACCGTTTGCAGAGCGCGCCGCAGGTGAAGTCGCCTCTTTACTTTTAGAATTCTCTTTCTCCTTGCCGTTGTTACCTACGAAGAACAAAACATATTGTTAAGATTACCATATAGAAACGGACGTGATATATATCACGTTTCATCGAGCATTGTGAAAACATTACTTTAAATATTTTCATATTGCATACGATGAGTAACGCCTGATAAAACATCTTAGTATCATATTAAATTAATGGTAATAGGTGATAACTAAATATCAAAGCGATTTTGTACAATGTCATTAACTCATATACAGGTATATTGGCATATCTCTTTATAGTTTATACATTACTTTACATAGAGTTGTAGCGAAGGGCGGAAAATGTTACAAGGAAAGTCCCTTCAGTAAATATCGTCGATGTCAGTGTCAGTGTCTTTGTTTCGGACTACGTAATACGTTTTAGACAATAATTAGCTAAAAATCGTTTTGCTAATGCCTAAATAATGTATCAATTTCAAAATGACGGCTGGAGAGAATGTTGTATGAACTCTACCTACTCCATCATGATGTTATAACAACATTTTAGATTATACATAATATTAATTCTTATCATTGTTTTGACTCCATTGACTTCATCCACGGCAATATTTACATTTGTCTATTATGGATATGTAACAATCAACAATATTCTGTTCGTCAGTTTGAACTTTACCTACCTACCTACTACGAGTATAGACTATGTAGAGTTAAAACCTTTGATTAATTATTACATAGATACGTTATATCCTTACAAAACTGACAATATTTCTGTGCCACGGCACACATTGACATGGAACGCGTGTCAATGTGTCAACGTCGCATAGTAACACAAAACACGCTATTACTCGCGGAGCACACTAACCAAAATTGGCCCGACTCGGGCCAATTCGAGTCATCATTTTTACGCGTTTATAACATATCTACCTCTTTTTAATATTATATATCTATGGTTAAAACTGCATTATATGTAATATGTATAATAATTTAATAATATATAATAAATAAATAATATACTTATATTTCAACACTGCAACAAATATATAGCTCCTGAAAAAAATAATTTTACCAACAAGTTTTTTAAAAACAATTTTGAGTCTTGATTTAATAGGACATTAAATCCAAAATTGGCTACTGGATACGAATTGCGATGATCCAGAAAAAAACCTCGTAACACAGATACTCTCATTGGAACTGTATAAGGAAATATAAACAGGAAACCGTTGGTTAATGTAAATCCAGGATAATACCACACAATTCTCTATATCATATTATAATAATATCTGTGTTAATTGGGTGTGGTCGTGTTTCGAATATTCCACGTAGCTTGTTTGTCCATTACAATATCATTTATTTCGCCTATAATGCTAGGTGGGCAATACATTTTGCACTTATTGCAATCAATATGACCAATTTTTATCTTAACAGATAAGAAGTATCGCTATCTTATTTCACAAGTTACATCCACATTACCTAATAAATTAGATCGAGTGAACTCTACAATATTGCCTTTACAATTGTGTTTTTGATATTTTGACTATGAAGTACGTCCCGTACGTCTGTAGCTCCGTAGGATATTATTATTAGATCTGAATTCAACATGAATAAACTTTAATGTTTGCTAAATAATTTCAACAGTGTTGACACTCCTACCAAAACCGCAACCTTCGTCATCGCGCTAACTTTCCCTATAGCATAATCACTAATGTATTAAATTTTAAATTGGACAGAGGCTAATACTAAACTAAATTCTTTATCGGTAGTATGCCCTTTGAAATTCGTTCACTGCTTTTAAAAAAGTTGGCTTGTTAGTTGCTTAAAAATAGTCAAATGTATGTATCCCATAGATACCCTAGGATAAATATTAATAGTAATGATCGTCATTTGTGTGATAATGGCGGAAATATACGGACACGCGGAGGGAGACACGAGGCGCATTCCCGGGAGAATCCTTGCGCGGTGCGCCCGGCGCACAGTGGTCCCGATTTTGACGCTCCATACTCATAGAACTCGATTCTTAAAAATCGTTGTTTTTTTCACTCAGGAACGTTTCGAGGCATTGTTTAAATATAAATATTAGGATATAAAACTCTTAGGTTTATTTGTGTGCGTAAAATTAACGTTTCAATTTTTTTTTCTATGGACGAAAACATTCAAATTCATTTTATTCGAAACTGATTGAAACTGACACCTTGGTTTTCACAGGGATTGTTGTCCTACACGAGACGAATCTTACAAGCTATAATACATGTACTAGTTTTTGCCCGTTTGGACGTGGAATAAACGTGAAATTTTTCTATGGACGAAATCATTCAAATACATTTTATTCGAAACTGATTGAAACTGACGTCTTGGTTTTCACAGATATTGTTATCCTACATGAGATGAATCCTACAAGCTTTATTACATGTACTCGTTTTTGCCCGTTTGAACGTGGAATAAATGGAAAAATTTTCTATGGACGAAATCATTCAAATTCATTTTATTCGATACTGATTGAAACTGACATCTTGGTTTTCACAGCGATTGTTGTCCTACATGAGTCGAATGCTACAAGCTACAGTACATTTACCAGTTTTTGCCCGTTTGGACGTGGGAACATAAATGGTTAATTTTTCTATGGATGAAATCACTCAAATTCATTTTATTCGAAACTGATAGAAACTGACATCTTGGTTTTCACATGGATCGTTGTCCTATATGAGATGAATCCTACAAATTATAATACAAGTATCTGTTTTTGCCCGTTTGGACGTGGGAACATAAATGGGTAATTTTTCTATGGACGAAATCATTCAAATTCATTTTATTCGAAACTGAATGTAACTGACACCTTGGTTTTCACAGGGATTGTTGTCCTATACGAGACAAATCCCCGTACGTCTGTAGCTCCGTAGGATATTATTATTAGATCTGAATTCAACATGAATAAACTTTAATGTTAGCTAAATAATTTCAACAGTGTTGACACTCCTACCAAAACCGCAACCTTCGTCATCGCGCTAACTTTCCCTATAGCATAATCACTAATGTATTAAATTTTAAATTGGACAGAGGCTAATACTAAACTAAATTCTTTATCGGTAGTATGCCCTTTGAAATTCGTTCACTGCTTTTAAAAAAGTTGGCTTGTTAGTTGCTTAAAAATAGTCAAATGTATGTATCCCATAGATACCCTAGGATAAATATTAATAGTAATGATCGTCATTTGTGTGATAATGGCGGAAATATACGGACACGCGGAGGGAGACACGAGGCGCATTCCCGGGAGAATCCTTGCGCGGTGCGCCCGGCGCACAGTGGTCCCGATTTTGACGCTCCATACTCATAGAACTCGATTCTTAAAAATCGTTGTTTTTTTCGCTCAGGAACGTTTCGAGGCATTGTTTAAATATAAATATTAGGATATAAAACTCTTAGGTTTATTTGTGTGCGTAAAATTAACGTTTCAATTTTTTTTTCTATGGACGAAAACATTCAAATTCATTTTATTCGAAACTGATTGAAACTGACACCTTGGTTTTCACAGGGATTGTTGTCCCACACGAGACGAATCTTACAAGCTATAATACATGTACTAGTTTTTGCCCGTTTGGACGTGGAATAAACGTGAAATTTTTCTATGGACGAAATCATTCAAATACATTTTATTCGAAACTGATTGAAACTGACGTCTTGGTTTTCACAGATATTGTTATCCTACATGAGATGAATCCTACAAGCTTTATTACATGTACTCGTTTTTGCCCGTTTGAACGTGGAATAAATGGAAAAATTTTCTATGGACGAAATCATTCAAATTCATTTTATTCGATACTGATTGAAACTGACATCTTGGTTTTCACAGCGATTGTTGTCCTACATGAGTCGAATGCTACAAGCTACAGTACATTTACCAGTTTTTGCCCGTTTGGACGTGGGAACATAAATGGTTAATTTTTCTATGGATGAAATCACTCAAATTCATTTTATTCGAAACTGATAGAAACTGACATCTTGGTTTTCACATGGATCGTTGTCCTATATGAGATGAATCCTACAAATTATAATACAAGTATCTGTTTTTGCCCGTTTGGACGTGGGAACATAAATGGGTAATTTTTCTATGGACGAAATCATTCAAATTCATTTTATTCGAAACTGAATGTAACTGACACCTTGGTTTTCACAGGGATTGTTGTCCTATACGAGACAAATCCTACAAGTTATAATACATGTACCCGTTTTTGCCCGTTTGGACGTGGGAACATAAATGGAAAAATTTTCTGTAGATGAAATCATTCAAATTCATTTTATTCGAAACTGAAACAAACTGACATCTTGGTTTTCAAAGGGATTGTTGTCCTATACGAGACGAATCCGACAAGTTATAATACATGTACCTGTTTTTGCCCGTTTGAACGTGAGAACATAAATGGAAAATTTTTCTATAGATGAAATCACTCTTGAGTCGTTTTATTTTCCAAACGGGCAAAAACGGGTACATGTATTATAAATTTTAGGATTCGTCTCATATAGGACAACAATATCTGTGAAAACCAAGATGTCAGTTTCTATCAGTTTCGAATAAAATGAATTTGAATGATTTCGTCCATAGAAAAATTACCCATTTATATTTCCACGTCCAAACGGGCAAAAACAGGTACATGTATTATAGCTTGTAGGATTCCTCTCGTGTAGGACAATAATCGCTGTGTAAACTAAGATGTCAGTTTCAATCAGTTTGGAATAAAATGAATTTGAATGATTTGTTCCATAAAAAATTACCGCTTTATGTTCCCACGTCCAAACGGGCAAAAACGGGTACATGTATTATAACTTGTAAGATTCGTCTCGTATAGGATAACAATCTCTGTGAAAACCAAGGTGTCAGTTTCTATCAGTTTCGAATAAAATGAATTTGAATGATTTCGTCCATAGAAAAATTACTGATTTATATTCCCACGTCCAAACGGGCAAAAACGGGTACTTGTATTGTAACTTGTAGGATTCGTCTCGTGTAGGACAACAATCGCTGTGAAAACCAAGATGTCAGTTTCAATCAGTATCGAATAAAATGAATTTGAATGATTTCGTCCATAGAAAAATTTCCCATTTATTCCACGTTCAAACGGGCAAAAATGAGTACATGTATTATAGCTTGTAGGATTCATCTCGTGTAGGACAACAATCCCTGTGAAAACCAAGATGTCAGTTTCAATCAGTTTCGAATAAAATGAATTTGAATGATTTCGTCCATAGAAAATTTTCCCGTTTATTCCACGTCCAAACGGGCAAAAACTAGTACATGTATTATAGATTATAGAATTCATCTCGTGTAGGACAACAATTCCTGTGAAACCCAAGGTGTCAGTTTCAATCAGTTTCGAATAAAATGAATTTGAATGATTTCGTCCATAGAAAAAAAAATTGAAACGTTCATTTTACGCACACAGATAAACCTAAGAGTTTTATATCCTAATATTTATACTCAAACAATGCCCCGAAACGTTCCTGAGCAAAAAAAACAACGATTTTTAAGAATCGAGTTCTATGAGTATGGAGCGTCAAAATCGGGACCACTGTGCGGCGGCGGCGCCGCCATTGCCGTGCGACCGGTTCGGCGTTCGTTCAACTTGCGCCTCGCGACCGCTCGCAAGTCGCAAACTCACGATCGACGACTTACAAATCATTTATCGTAGTGTATCGACTCATTATAACTATCTTAACACTTTAATATGTAGGTAGTATACGGCCCAACAAGCAAAATCAGTACTTGAAGTATTCTCCAACACTACTTTTTCTTGTGCTTATAAGATACTTATAGTTTACTACATTGCTGGATTTGGGTGCAGTTATAGGAGCATTGTTTTCTTATAACTCTCTTATAATCAACTTATAGAATGTCAATTAGCCCTATAGTATACTTAAGGAAGCGCAATTATTTCTATAATGTTCTGAGACTACTCATTTTTAAGTACAAACACTCTTATTAGTATCTGACATAAATATCTTACTAAAGCAATCTTGTTTGTAATGCTCTAGTAATATACTTAGTTAAGTTATTAGTTATATATTTTATAAACTTTGGTTATTGCTTGTGATAAAACGAAATATTAAATATGTAAGTATTCTTCATTCTAATTTTATAGTAACTGCATAACGTTAACACTCGTAATAATATATACCTATATTATGTGGGAACTCGACGGGGAAGTCATTTTTATTGTAAATGTGGGCTAAGATTTGATTAATTTTACAACGCGCTTTGAAAACTAGCAGTTATAGTATTTATTGTAAAATAATTTTTCAATGATTTTTACAAACATTCGCCATTTTCTTTAAATACTCTGCGTTGAGTATGTTATAGAACAATTTTAAGTAAATTAGTACTTATAGTAGTTTCGATTAAGATACATTTCCTCCATATTTAAACAAGTTTAGGGTTCCTCATGTATTCGGACTACTTACTAATTTTTCAATTTAATTGCTAGAAAACAATTCCATATCTATAATAAACTGATAATAAACTATTTTCTCAGGACAAATTAGAACAGCTAGAAGTATAATGTTTATTAATTATGTGATTGATCAAGTAGCTTATAAGGTTGTTTGATTTTATAACGCTCTGATTAAGCACTATTACATTTAAAAGAGTCTTAAACAAGACAGTAACGAGACTAACTTATAATTATCTTCGATAAGAGTGTTATAACATCATCCTTTCTTACAAAATGCTACTATAAGATTTCAAGACTATTTAATCTTTCTGCAGACAATTATAGGATACATATTCCTATTAGTGGTTTATAAGGTAATCTTGTAGTTAACTATAAGATTGAGTAATAAAAACAAATGCTCTTGAGAATATATACGCTTGTGAAATGTTATTATAAGTAAAAAAGTCCTATAACTGTTTTGTAAGTAGTCATGTAGCAAACTATAAGACTGAGATATAAATCCTAATGCTCTTGAGTATGTTAGAGCTTATCTTATGCTATTATAAGAGACACAGTCTGCACCAATGCCTTAATAAGAACATTATAAGAAGAGGTAGACTTATAATCTTTCGTTATAGGATTACTTTGCTTGTTGGGGGGTACCTGTTAGGCATAATACCTATGTATTTTATGATACTCAATTCTCCTATGTAGAATTAGAAAACGCTTAAGCATGCTGACGATAAAAATTCCTTCGCACACACAGTGTAAGTATTGCCAAATTTTGAGACTGTAAATAGCTACACCCAGTAACGGGGGTAATGGGTTATACCTAATACATATTAAGTACATATTAATATGAAGTGCCTGGGTGACCTGGGTGGAGTTATAGTAATACGAAAAAAACGGATTGCAATACTTGTTATGTTGCATTAAGAAAGAAAATACCTACATACATAATTTTAAAATGTACAGTTTCTCAGGGATAAGACCAAGCTAGATCGATTTTTCTCCCCCAAACCAGCCTGAATACTAAATTTTATGGAAATACTTGCAGCCGTTTCCGAGATTCCGATTATACGAGAATTACTCGTATAAAGTATTAGATTCTTTGAACGTTGCACTTACAGCAGTAAATATTTAGTTTTTTATCAAACAATATTTGATACAAGTAGTAGGTAGATTAATGATATCAGTTATTGACTAAGAACGAAATTTAATATAAGCATTAGTTGTTTTAACCAAATTAATTTTGTCAGTAGACGGCCCTTAAATCTCAAAATGTTTTAAGGACAAAGTTATCTAACATATTATCAACAAACAAGATTTTAGCTAAATCTGTAAGGCTAGTTAGCAGTTGGTAACTTACTAACAATTTTAGCCAAACTTCCAATAGATAAACACTCAATAGCTGGATCGGAGCCATGGAAAGTTAAAATCAGTTGCTCAGTTTGCTCACTTTGAAGAACTTATTTGGCATATTATTCACTGAGAGTATACTATCTAGAAAGCTTTATTCTAAGAAATTTTCGGAAGCGTTAAGCGGAGAGAATTTTTTTATCAATATATTAAGAAGTAAATAATATGAGCTTTGAGCTTGGCAAAACTTTAATATATGAAAACTTGAACATTAAATTGGAAAAAACCATTATGTAGGTTAAAAGATGCGAACTAAAATAGTTTCATGCTATGCTCGCGTAAGGGAACTAAGACAAGTTGCAAGTTCTTACGAATTTTCGATCAGGTCACGTGTCCTGACGCGAGTTTAACATTTTTTACCCATCATGGGACTAGCGGCGGCGTTGTGCATGTTTCATGGGAAAAGTGCACAACGCCGCTAAAGTAGTTTTCACTTCAAAAACTACACGTTTCTGGAAAAACGAAAAAGATTTTGAATATTTTGTTGGGCGTTTATTGTCTAGGCTTCAGAGTAGTGACTAGTGAGTGCAATATTTAATTATCTTACAATCTAGTGTAAATATCGAGGCCGCCTCATTTACCCCAGTTCGTTTTGTACATGGTAACCCCACGGGATTCCGATTCGATCGATCCGCCCGCGCCATGTGCCCCGGACTCAGCCATGTGCTTGAATGTAGAGAATAGAGACTCATAATTCCCACAAGTCACATTTTAAGCAGGAAAAAATGCAACACTTGATTTTTTTTAAATATTAATTAACATGTTTCTTTTTAATAGCAGATTATTTAACATTAAAGTAGATAGATTATAATTTTATTATATGTATTGAATAAACAATTTTTAATTTCGTCGCATTAAACATTAAAATTAAAACTTTTTTAATACAGAATACTTAATTGTATACATAACGTTTTAACGGTCTGTCTACCATACCTAGTAAATTTTAATTAAATCCGCAGTTCTGTTTTGAATTTGTTACGGATAATATCAAGTGAAGATTGATTAAATATCTTACCAAGTAGCCGGCTAGAGCTCTATATAGTTTTAAGTTATTTTTATCCTACATTTTCATGACTCTCCCAAGAATCGTAGTGGTAAGGTTTTATTTTTCGAATATTCTAGTTGTAGATACGTTATACCGTAATATTTCTTCGTTAGTTTAAGATTTGTTGCATCTGTTAATTTATTACATGAGCTAATAGAAGGCGGACGGGTCGGCCTTGGCAGTGGCGTTGACTTGCGCGGCCTCAAATCGCAGTAGACCGCTCAGGGTTGTCAGATCCTAATTCCTAACATTATGTGAAAAATCGTACTAATCAATGATAATAAATATTTTTATTCCATGTAAATAAATATACAGAGACATTTATGGAAGATCAAAGCAAAAATCCCTACTACACATTTTTTCTGTATCTACTCGTATCAAGTAATATATGTACAAAATAAAGTCAAGTATGTGGTACGCTAGAGAATAAACAACAGATGCTGCAGCTGTTTTCGTATATGTAGAATCGTTTTCACCTTGTGTTTCTTCAAGTATAAAACTTTAAAATTGTTCGTATTATTTTCGATTGTTGTTTCAATATGTTATTATTAAAGGCATAAGTGATTGTTTCTTAATCTAGTTTGTTATAATCTATACTTTTACTATACTATACTACTAATATTATAAATGCGAAAATGTGTCTGTCTGTTACCTCTTCAGTCTTCACGCTTTAACCGCTGAACCAATTTTGATGAAATTTGGTACAGATATACTTTGAGTCCTGAGAAAGGACTTATATAACTAAGTGGTGACTGCCCTGCGGTTGCTCTCGGCCATACACTACACACAGTGTTAGACCGCGCTTGATATCTTGCAATAATATGTTCGGTTTAATATATCATAGGCAAATACATTGTAGAGCTATGATCAGCATCAACTTTTGAGAAATTAAGTTAATTATATACCAAATACCGCGTTAAAATTATATTGACCACAGAAATACACATTTTATTGTGAAAGTAAGTAGGTATTAAATATTGCAATCTATTAAAGAATGCAAAAAAATACAAAAAGATGATAAAAGACCTACATTATCGTCATAACTATAATTTTAATTAAAAAAATATAACTTGACTACGTAAATATTATAGCCTATGTTACCCGAGCCACTATTACGAATCTATTGACACCTCATTCATTAAGATCGGATCAGTAGTTTAGGCGCTACGGTGGAACAAGCATACATACAATATACATATCTACATAGACTGCCAAAACCCTTCCATTTGGCTTCGTCGTAGTCGGGTAAAAAATTTCTATGAAACAGGGTATAAAATAATTAAAAGATGTACTCGTATGTAGTACATTTATCAGCACTTACCAATTAAAATAAATTATTCGGAAAGGAAAATAAATTAACTGTTGCTAAGATACGAGTATTTAATAATTCTGACGCTGTAAGCGATATGCCGGTACGAATTCGGAATTGAGTCCAAAAATGCAATTAATTTTAATTGTCTTTTCTATATACTTGCTATTTTTAACAACCAATTACGGATGTTTATTAACATCGACGTATAAAACGCGTTGAGAATTGAGATTCAGAAAATAGAGATGCTCAATTTGAACATCAATGTAATAATATTTTTTCTTGGTTCGATGACGACGTAATGAAAATAGAAATGACGCCATGAAGTTTTAAAAGACAAGTTGTAACAATCGCTTATAAAAACACTTCATTAAAATTATGTGTACGTAACGTGGGACGTATTAATGTACTATATTATGTCACGTTGCTAATCGGTATATAAAGTTGTAGAGTATTTGACTAAGGTACAACAACTTTAATTGTTATTAGGTATATAACAATATATCCGGTATAATTTTGTTATTTACCTAATAACTTTAAAAAAAAAACAAGAACTTTTCGTCATACCCAGTCCCATAATTTTTCGTTTTAAAACTTTTAATACGGGGTCATCTATATATTACGTCACAAGCAAGGGGAAGGGTAGGGAGTCATACTAAACATGTTAAAGGGATTCTAAAAAAGCGTGACTGTCACATAGGGGAGGTGTTCAAAAGTCAAAGTTATGTGGACGGCCGGAAATATAAAACATTTTCATACTTATTAAAAAAACTATTCTATATTATGAAGGCTTCATAAATATTGAGTAAGATACGGGATCTTGACATTGACTTTGCTACATTAAAAAAATGATGAAAAATATTTTAATGATTTTTTTATAACAACATAAGTTGTTGTGAAATTGGCCTTCTTTTGCAGATTCTCGGAGTAAAGCAGTCTGTAACAAACATAACTGAATGCACACAGCACACGTGTATCATATTTTACCTCTTCTGTTACATGCGGCTGCCGGCTATTCAGAGCAAACAACAATATGTTTTATGGAAACAGGTTTATATTATACTGTGATGTAGAGAGTCTTATAATGTAGAGCTGGAGCCTATTGTAGAGAATGTTTCCTGTTTTGACCAACCTGACGGTGTCAACGATAACACTGTATTTATAATTGCATTTTAATTTTATTCTCCCCTAAACTTTGTCACGAATTCATCAAGATTTTAGAAAGAGATAGAACGGGGGAGAATTTTTTAAACTGAATATACAAAGTGTATGAATAAAATAAGATGTTCAGCCAGATGTTGCTGCTTGCTTCTTAATTTTTTTAATTCGAAAACATTCTGGAAAGCTAAAGATAGCTTTAATTAACTAATTAGAATTTCTTCAATACAGTCTGTATTGAGTGGGAACATATTATTAATATTAAATAAAAGGTCCGTAACCTGATTACAATTGGATTCAAAGAAACATTATGTTAAACGTTTTAATGTTGTCTATCGACTACGTCGCCACTCGCCAGTTATAGATAGGTACTTGACGAGTATGCGTCATCGGGCGTGACTGTTGATAATAATTTTAAGTAAAGTTATTTGTATTACCCTATCTGTGGTATTCGTTAAATGCGTATTAATAGCTAATATTAATACGCATTTGAGGTTTTTTGATTAGTATATATTTACTCTCTATAAATAAAAATGCTTACACTAGCAGTGGCGAAGGCTGGTGCTTCTTCTTAGGGAAGCCGTAGCCAGTTTAATAGGTAGAGATTTGGATGACAGCCTTCAAAAGGTAGGTGGTAAGTGACGCCGATAGGAATGAAGTTATATGAACCCCACCACTGTACACTAGGTATGTGTAGAGAATAGCTTATCCGATGTGTATATATTTTAATCGGTAAGGGGTAGTGGGGGGGGGGTAAGTATTTAATACATACGCTCGTATGTTTCACGCCTATGAGTAACCGCAACCAAAGATGGAAACGTAGTAATAACTCTACCCATAGAGACTATAGAGTCTTCTAGATCTCTACATACGACATTTTTTTTTATAATTAGTTTAACATGAAACGCCCGAAACGGGTGTGTATAATTGGCGCTAAAGGAGCGATCGCGCTGTGGAGCGTGTCGCTTAGGCCTTAGACATATTAAATTACTACGAGGCCGTAGGGGAGACCGAGGGGTTTTGACACAAAGGTGATTTGAAACAGTACCGATTTCATGGAACTTAAAACTGTTAGCGTGTTCGCAATGATGCATTTCAACCACTTCCCTCCACCTGCTGACTTGTCAAAACGCGTAGGTGGCATGAGTCGCGCGGTTATGGAGTTCTGTGTGCCATGTGACAAATACCGTGAAAAGTAAGTTATTTACGTTTTTTTACCATGCCTATATTTTGATAAGGATATTGTATTTTAGTTTGATTTATATTGGTTTCGAAAGCTCATTATCTAGAGATTTATCGTATATATTTGGTGCAATTGATTTCTGTGTATTTGATTTTTGATTGCAGGTTAAATTAATATTGAGAGGTTTTTTCTTACTGAGGAGATTTGAAACAGGTTGTTTCAAATCTCCTCGTTTTCAATATTGTATCAGAATATTACCGCATTAAAAAGCATTAACGTTGTGTCAATTAAATAAATGCTTTTTAATTTATTTATTTTGTTTCAGCATGCCTACTAATCATAAAATAAAGACTGACAGATGTATGGCAAGTCGCGAAATATATGATTTTGCAGCAGAAGATATAGTATCAAGTAACTTTGCCACTTTTTTGCCAGATTGACATTTTTTTGTTTTCTATTTACATTTTTGATTATTGTGAGGTTATTGTTACATAAATATTTAAAGAAATAATTATCAAAACAGATTGTGATTCTAAAGAAACGACTGAAAGTTAATTATTTATTGAAAATCAATATTTTATTTTAAAGACTTTCAATGAATGTAAAACATTTTGTTTATCTTACCGTTATTTTAATTATTAATATTACGAATAATGACGTTATGATACTTTTAACTACTTTAGGAGTTGATCATATTGTGTATCAGAACTGTAGTTATCTACTTATGCGATATATCAGTACAAAATGTGAATATATACGTAAAACAACAAAGTATGTGCTTGAAAAGATAAATTTTAATACATGCCTTTAAATTATATGACAACTTTTATTTTTTAGCCCTTAATATTTCACAGAAATCATATGTTTTAATTCTCCTCGACCCCTGTTTCATCTTACCTCGGTATGAGGGGAATTGAAACAAGATGACTTGTTGCGGTTAAGTCGATTTTTTACCACAATATTTAACACTTACAATTTCTTTATGTTAGTCATTTGCAAGTGTAAAGAATGACCTAACGTTTGGTACTAATATCATACCATTTCTGGCAATAGTGTTTGGTATATGAGACAAAATGTAAAAATTGTGTCAACACCCCTCGGTCTCCCCTACTCGAGCGTGTGATATGAAAGGATACCCTAAGGTTAAACTGCGTACAGTCGCGCACAACAGCCATAAGAACCTTACTGACCGTCCAGCCTGCAAATCAAGCATCGGTACCTATGGCTGTCATAAATAGAAATGCTAGATTTTTATCCAGCCTATAAGATATTAATGTTTATATACCTAAGCCAAAATATACGGGATTTATGTTTTATTACAAAAAAAAAACACGTGCGATCGTTCACTTAATTTTAATTAATGCTTGTATAGGTATCCAAAATATACGGGATTGCTGTTTTATTATAATACAAAATAATAATAATAATAATAATAACACGTGCATTTGTACATTTAATTTTAATTATAAATAGAAAGCCTTACAAGTCATCTCCTCTTGAATCGTGTAGATTTCAAAATAATTATAACAATGCAATGTTACAATGTAGAGTATTTTAAATAAAAACATAATATTAATTATATCATAAGTTATTGCTTGTTATTTCTAACTGGTTCCGACTTCTGATTCTTTACATCACTCCTGTGTACTTAGAGGGACATTTTTTTCGTGTGAATAAAGTAAGTACGAGTAAGTAATATAAATGTATAAGCTATAAATATTTTTTGCTGCGTCTGTACGGCGCCATATGGCATGATGGTCGTCCACAAAGTCATGCCCATAAAAAGCTTTAGGTTGCTTATCCTATTTTAAACGTCGTACATGCGTTTGTCTCCATGTGTTTTTAGCATTACTGAACCGTTGAAAACTGAAATTTAGTGAGTCAGGACTTATAAATAGTCCCATATGTTCGCAACCAAGTATGCAGAATTGGACATAAATGTTCGTTTTTTTGATAGATTGCATTTCACCAGTTAAATTCATTGGACAACTATTATTGCAATATTTTTTTATAATGAGAGGTCATTATGAAAAAAACTTGTCTTAGTGGTTAAATTAAGCCGGAGGTCAAAGGTTCAAATTCCGCCGAGGGAGCAAAAAGCCTTCTGTGTTCCTGGGCTATGGATCTGTATTAAAATATATGAGTATAATATAATAAGAACCTTAAAATATATATGTATAGTATAACAGTACCTATTACATATACATCCCGTTGTCTGGTACCCGTGACACAAGTTCTTCGGATACTTGCACGAGGCCAGACTGACGTGGTGTCATCGTCCATATTGATATTATTATAAATAAAATGAATCCTAGTAACTTTTGAGCTTTTATTAGTTACTCGCAACGACTAGATATTATCAAAGGTGCCTATCGCAATTTTGATGATGGCACAATGTACAGTTTTTATAAATTTGGTACGTGGTGGTATCGTCCGGATATTATATATTTGGTCGCTGGCGGATGTAGAGACATTTGCATTCGGCTCGGGTCTCGGCGACAACGCGTTGACGCCGCCACTGGCATAATGAGCACTGGGAAGTCAGCTTTACGGAATATAATCAATACTCTTGTACTTAGAGTCTGGCCAACGAAAGCTGTCCAAGAAAAAAGTTGGGAATTTAAAAAAAATCAAGAGCTGTTAACCCTGTCTATACACTGCTAAACCGGAGTTGATACTAGAAATAGAGTTGATACTACATGCTGAATAATAAATAGTATCAACTCAGTTTCAGCAGTGTATAGACAGGATTAGAAAATTTACGTTTGTGACCAGTTATTTAATAACTTGCTGATTGAGAAAAACTTTTGTTGAGCTGGCAATGGGAACTCCACTTGGCAACACTTGGCAACTGTTCCAAAAGTGAGGCAAAGGGGAGAAGTAGGTCTGTATTTCAAGGCGATTTATCTGAAGTGGAACTACATTCTTCGACGATTGTCGTTTTTTTTTTTTTTGAAAAGAAGCAGGGAGTTTGATCAATACGAAATAAAAGATCAAAAGGGCGTACTTGTTTAAAACCAAATAAAATTGACGTAACGAAAGTAAGTGGTAAAAGCTTAAAAGAGAAGATTAGTTCAAACAAAGTAGTGAGTCGTTAGCATTATCTGTAAAGCGGTAAGTGGCCTTAAGTGCATTAGGGTATCGACTGTCGTTGAAGTAAGGAGGTAATAGGTATAGGTAATTATGTCTAATCTGGTAAAGGATTAAGGTGTTCAATATTTAAAGTTTGCTTTCAAATTTAGTGTTTGATTAAAAATTTGCAATTTCCAATTGCCTCTTTATTAAAATTATAAATTTATAATTATTGTGAATATGTGTTACATTCAAGAAAATATTTTATTTAAGTACAATTAAAAAGGTTAATACTATTGTAAAAGGTTCATATAAAACATTTATGAAATCAAATTTGGCTTAATCAATTCAGCACATTATTACGCTAAGCGGAAAAGAGGCGAAAGATAGGATACACTGGCATCCGTTTTAGAAACATCTACAATAATCAAATATTGTTTCCCTTCTACAATATCGTCAGTTTCCTGTCATAGTGTACACATAATATTACACACAAGTGGAGAAGATAATATTGATTAGATGTTTTTGATTATCCGCAGAGCATTATCGCGCATAACCGATATCAGTTTATCAGTGCTATCGGCCGAACAAAGGAAAGTTAAAATACAAGACTTTAAAAAATTCCACTAAGCTAAGCAGGTATGCTTGCAACGAGCCTTCTTATCGGTTTTTTACGCTGAGATATGACGTATCGAACACTAATTAGCGGCAGATACGGTTTATTTTTAAAAGAAAGTCACGCACATTAATTTTGTTACGTTACAAACGAAATATTTTGAAATTTCTCAAAATAAACGTACACTGGCACCGATCCAGTGTGTCGTGGTACATCGAAACGCAATTTTGTTTTTTAAAGATATATTTTCGGAAAAGTGCACATGTCTCATGTGTGTAAAGATGTGATCTTGTCAGAAGAGAGCCGCGAGTAAGTAGGGCGCAGACGTCGCGCACGGCCTTAAAGCCTTACCGGTTGCCATCTTTGGTGGTGACCGGTTCTGTCCGCACACTTATTTTGTATAACAGTTGACCCCTATTTACAAGGCACATTTTGATCTACTAAAGCCAACAACGATGTATTAGTAGAAGGTTTATTTGAACTTAATGTTCAGTGGATCACAAATATCATGCCTAACAATTAAACCATACTCATGTTTAAGTCAAATTGTTTTAGGGACGCTTAAAATATACGCCCTATTTAAATATAATGAAAGGATGTAACGTGCGTCAATATGCATTGGTGATTATTAATGGCGGTCAACGTGCCAATGTTATCAGAATTTAACTGGAAAAATAGCGAAGGGCCGAGGGGTTACTTTATCTTAATAGCAGTTGAGTCAGATGACAAACGCATCAGCGTCTTCATTAATCACGGAATATGGGTGTATTGGCATCCTCCCTCGCAATACGCGAACTGCTGAGTGAGTCACTTTGTCGCTGAGGGAGTGACTGCCGACTTGCGGCTGATTCACTGCTCATATTATGCACATACTGATGGGCAGGTAACAGAATATCTATTGTATGCTGGATTCTATTGTGGGGCCGAACTTTGAGTCCCCTAACCGATTGTTAGCCCCTGATTATGTCATTGTTATTTGAGACGAATGTGTAGGTTTAATTTTTCAGATTAGAACAATGACAGCACCTATTTTAGGACGCAGATGGGTTGATAACGATTGTTGAATGCTAATAAGTTAATAACGCTATAAGTGGCTATAAGTAATTATGTCAAGCCTATAGCACTAAATAGAAAATTCAATAATTTTTTAAAGATTTGAAAGTTGGAACGGGTTTCTAATGGCAACATACTTAGATATTATGTATCTACAAGAAGCTGGAATCTAGGTTTTGTGTTATAAATATGTGGTCAAATATAATTAATTAATTAAATATTCCGTAATAAAATAAAAAAGTTATATAATTTCCTAGTGTAATTAGTGCATTTGTCGTGTTATTAATAATATTACATATTATTAGATATAAATTATAGATAAGTAGGTACTCATTTAGAATAAACAAGTAATTTATCTAATTAAGTCTCTGTTAATTATTATCGGTCTAAATATTTTTGTTTATATAGGTATGTCATATAATTGCTTTAGAAACCGGTTAAATAATGACATTTTTGACCTAAAATTAGTCACAGACAGTATCGCGCAAAGATAAAATTTATCGAACTTGTTTTCCCTCACACAAACTCTAGCGCCATCTATTGATGGTTTCATGAACTACAATAAAATATTTAGCAGTTGCCTACACTCTACACCAGCCATACTCAAAGTGTGTTCCGCGGAACCCTGGGGTTCCGCGAAGCTCCTGAAGGGGTTCCGCGAGAATTTAGAAAAAAATTAACAAAACACCTCTCTCTGGTCGAACGTATTTACGCGTCGTATCATGAGGTGCAGCCGAACTTAGTCGCCAATCACAACAGTAACAGCCGATCGGGCGACGAAGCGACGATCGGACCTCGACACTAGTCAACAATTATTATTAGCGTTTGGAGTGATAAGTACTTAAGTACAAGCTACCTAGCGAATTGAGAATTTTAAATGAAGTATTTATTGTTCTATTGCTGTATTCTAATTGTATCGGTTTTGTACATTCATTCTTCTTTCTTCAACTCTTTTACGCAGTAACGATCGTGCATTATTTTGACCCAACCATCCTGACATTTACCATTATTAATAAAGAAGAATGGAAAGGCCTTAAACGTGTTGCAACAACGTCTTCTAACGAAGCCGAATGTTGTTGCTTTTGAAGCAATTACCAACGGCCTGGGGGAGGTTTTGGGAGATCAACCTCCCCCCCCCCCCCCCCCCCTCCCCCCGAAATGTTCAGTTATATGACAAACCTAACATGATAAGTTATTATTTGTCATCTATTTTGCAACATCACAAAGTACACTAATTTTACAATAATTTAAATTATAAAATTACAATATTTTCACAGTCTTTTAGGATTTAAAGTTTGAACATATTAAATTATTTAGTATTAAATATTAAATATAAAACCTTTTAAAATTGGAAAAAAATTTTGCTCGCTCGCTTCGCTCGCTCGCGTTAACCATAAACAATATTTATTATTTAGTACCGATGTTCAATATACCCAGTTGATTTTATGCTATTTTCCCGTTATTCAGTGTTTTAGTTTAACGTTTGAACAGATTTTGACCTGTAAAATGGGGAAAATTTGCCTCCCTCGCTCCGCTCACTCGTGTTTGGCTTAAAAAACATATTATCAATTCTTATGTTTCCGAATTACAGTTTAAATTCAGGGCTTAAAGCAGAAAGAAACAGGTAAAAACGAAAAAAAAAAAATGGGGGACCATAATGTTCCCAGAGCTAAAGAACAGTGTTTAATGTAGGTACTTTTAGTCATTTTATTTTCTTTTACTTGTTATGTAATAACTTACTATTAGTATGTAATAAGTTGTACCTGTTACATTGTACTTTTATTATGCTTATTTATATATTTATAAAATAATTGTTTTAGTGTAGGGTTCCGTCAAGTATTTCGCCTTCCAAAAGGGTTCCGTCACCAAAAATGTTTGAGAACCGCTGCTCTACACCATCGATACTCAACCATTTTTTGTGGGGGACACAAACATGTTTCAGTCATGGTGTAGACGGCCGCAAGCAAAAAACTATTTAGGTTTTGATTGAAACGTAATTCCAAGTTAACGATGAATTTGCTTTTTAAATGAAGAATTTTTTTCAAAGATGTTTAAAATAATATGTTTTATGCGATTTTTGAAATAGTGAACACTTTTTTAAAACTATACCAAGATTTTTAAAAAGGTACCACGATCTCATTTGGTGAAATTTTAAATACTGTTCATACATTTTTGACTTCAAATGGCCAATAACAAAGGTCCAGCGCGCCTGACCTTTGTTATTGGCCTCATGGCTACATAATATGGCGGTCACGGGCCGCAGGTTGAGGTATAGCTGCTTTACACGATACACGACGATAGAGTACATTTTTAATTTTTTATTCAACGTTCAAGAGTACCAAGCCAAGCCAAGCCAAGCCAAGAGGCTAGGCTAGATGATAATGCAAAATTTAAAAAACGTATAGAGCTAGCCACTGTCGAAAAAGGGTCTCATCGAAAACAAGCATTGGACCACTGCAGATCGCTAGGGGCCCTAAAGTTTGATATAAAACCGCCGGTCTGGCGGTTCTAAACCTGGTAGATTTTTTTTTATTGGATAAAATGTGTGAAGATTTTTTGAGTAAAATAGGTCATAAGGAACAAGAAAACTGTTGTTTTACACGGCTGCGCGCCAACTAGAAATCGATAAAAATGCAAGTCTGGCATCCAGTTTCCAGCCAAACCGCCCTGAACGTGTAAGAATTTTCAGTAAAAATAGCTCATAGAGAACAAGGTCAAGTTATATGTCAATCTCTTCGTCTCCTAATCCTCTTTCGAAAATCGTCGGTCTGGCATGTTCAAACCTGGCCAAAACTCAGCCAGACCGGGATGAAGTTACCTCCTGAGTCCTGTGATGCTTACTAATAGGTAAATAATGAGTAATTTGTACTTAATGAAGCGTGATTTTAATACATTTGTATGTATTCTTTACGAATTTAAAATTTGCTACCCAATATTGCTACCACTGGATCCGCCATCTTGAAAAAATGGCGATAACTTTCAATATTTTGGCTATATCTCTTTGCAGACATACTTTACGATAAAAATATCAAGCTTAAAGGCCCCTAGCGATCTGCAGTGGTCCAATGTGTCTCGATGAGCTCCTTTTTCGACGGTGGGCGCTAGCTCTAGTACGGTTATTTGTATTTTGTACAGATGACATAATATTAGGAGAGCTTATACTTCATAGACAGCTATCTCAGGCCCGCTCTCTACGCTGACATTCTTACTGATATATAAATTTCGGAAATGATGGTAGGTAAGTACAACTTCTTAAAGGATCTACGTCAACTTAATCTAACCTGTATTTAGGGGTCCGTACCTCGAAAGAAAACAATGGAACCCTTATAGAATCACTTTGTTGTCCGTTTGTCCGTCTGTCGGAACGCGTGGAGGTATCAAGCTGGATTTTATATCAAATACTCAGGTCTACTGTCTCTTGGAGCTGTAAAAAATCAAACTTCTAAGCCAACGCAATCAAAAGATACAGCCGTTTATGCCCCAAATTTGCGCAAATTTTCGACACTCGCAAGGGAATCAAAATCTACAGGGTACTTCCCGTGATTTAGAATCTTAAAATTTGGTACGAAGCAACGTCTTATAGCACAGATAAAGGAAAAAATTGCGAAAACTGTAAATTTTTAGTTACATCATATAATAAAAATATTTTGAATAATTTTAAACTTACTACCCCTTTTCTCACGAACGCGTAGAGGTATTAAATTGAAATTCATATCAAATAGGTACTCAGGTGTATTATCAAAATCTCTACAGTTTTGTACGGAATCCTCGGTGTGCGAGTCCGATTCGTATTCGAGTCCGATGGCCGGGTATTTTTATAGTTTTTATGTAGCTACATGATGAACTGTTTTATTATTTATGCAAATCGGTCCAGCCGTTCTCGTTTTATCGATACATTTGAAATGCAATCAATTATTATTTATTAGAAGATTACAGAAGTTATAAGAGCAGACAGACAGACGGACGGACAGAGCGAAACTATAAGGGTTCCTGGTAGTACTACGGAACCCTATTAATGGACCATTAAAAAGTATTTATAACCATTAATAATGGTTATAAATCCTTTTTTCAGTCCGTACTTCACAATATAATTTGTGAAGTGCGGACTGAAGAAGTATTGTAGTAATCTACACTAATATTATAAAGAGGAAAACTTTGTTTGTATGTTTGTTTGTTTGTTTGTAATGAATAGGCTCAAAAAGTACTGGACCGATTTCAAAAATTCTTTCACCATTCGAAAGCTACATTATTCACGAGTAACATAGGCTAAATTTTATTTTGGAAAAAATAGGGTTCCGTAAGATATTTGGGTTTTTCGGACACAAGGTGTAAAAAATCAACCAGAAAAGTTACTTATTTTGCGTACGCTGCCTAAACTATAAAAGATAGAACCATATAATGTTCTAATTAATTGTAGATCTTATAAATATCTACAAAAAAGTCCGCGACATACTATACCTATCTATGTCGAGTGAGGCACAAAAACCATTTTTTTATTTAGAAATCTTGAATTTTTTTTGGACTACAATTAAATGCGTTTATTTTACTCATGCTATTAATCCTTATCAAAATAAATTATTTCATCACTAATTACAGTTTATGTAGATAATATTTGGTCTTTGAATGATTAAAATTGGACGTTTGGTTTTGAAGTTATTGCGAAATTAAAATATTACGATTTCTGCTATACGGCCCGTTGCGAAGTGGGTGACATTCTGTAGTATTAGTATCAGTATTGTACCCGTGCGAAGCCGGGGCGGGTCGCTAGTGTTTAATACAATTACTTACCTTTTCTAATCAATAAACTGGTAACTCTGCGTAGCGCTTCTCGCGGCGACTTCTGAAAGAACTTCGGCGTCAAGTTCGGAGGCAGAGTGAGAGGTTTCCGGCTGGCGGACCCCTCCCAGCCGCCGGGATGATCGCCTGCCATTTTTGACGTGGATACCCGGTCCAGATGTTCTATTGATGCTGGCCTGCTAAACAATATGAAGTTAGATGTATCTTAAGCTTAAGAAATGAAAAATTAACAATAGGTTAGGTTAGGTTTTATTAATTAGATCAAAAAATCACTGAATTCTTTTAATTAATTAGATCCACATTGAAGAGAACCTTACCATACGTAACTAGATGGTAATCTTTGGCCTTACTTTAAATTGAGTTTGTGGATGTATGTACTAAAATACTTAGGTACTCCAGTTTCCGAAGTAAATAGTTAATAGTTGAATCTTTTGTACAGTAAGGCCTGGCCAGTAAGGTAAGGCGCAGATCTGGGTTAAAGTTAACCCTGGGTTAAAACACCATGCCGATAATACGAAGAACTAGAGAGATAGCATGATATTTTACCCATCTGCGCAAGTGCAAACTTGCGCAGATGGGTAAGCGCTAAGTAATAAAAAACTTTTATCATCTTTTCCGGAATCAATGATTGCTTAACTCTAGCAGGTCATTATAGTTTATGATAAAGCTCGACTCTACCTGTGCCTCTGTCGCGGGTACCAGCCCCGCGCCGGCCCGCCCATCCGCAGCAGGTCCGCGCCCGTGCAGACCCCTGAGGTGCCCATCACAGAGCCCCGCCCGTACCCACCGAGAGTCGCGCTGCTTCCTAATGGAACAATGATTTACTTCGATAAACATAATATGGTACAGTACACCTACCTTCTTAATGTACCTCGGTAATCAGCACATTTCTATGGCAGAGTCAACGTATGGACATTAAGAACGTAGCTGTATTGTATTATTTGAGTTCAGTCGTGATTTCGTGAAGGACACGTCAATACTAACTGAGATAAGCCGTTATAGTTTTCCTTTGAAGTTGCAATTTTGATGGACATTGGACTACCATCATGATTTTTTTTCATATATTTCGGGCCAACCTTCAAACAAACAAACAAAAACTTCAAAGGAAAATTATAACGGCTTATCTCACTTAGTTAGTTCAGGAGTTATAGATACATAACTTCTAAAATTCAAATAGAATCGGATGAAAAACATTTTTTCATTCTACCCCATCGTGTGGGGTATCGTTAAATAGGTATTTTAAATTAAGGACAAAGTTTCATACATGACTTTTATTAAAAAAGTCAACCGTTTTTGAGTAATAGGCCTTCAAAGTGGTTTGTAAGTTGGTTTCTAAACTGTAAGAGATAGAAACTTATAGTTTCCATGCTAATAGATCATGCTGAAAATTCTTTAGGAAAATTGTTTTGAGCGAAATCGGACAATAACTTTTGAAGTAAATCAAAGAAAACCTATTGCGCGTTGATAGTTACGGAACCAACTCTTGGTTAGGTTATTTTTAAGATATCCTACTAATATTATAAATATGAAAGTTTGTGAGGATGGATGGCTGGCTGGATGGATGGATGGATGGATGGATGGATGGATGGATGGACGTTTGTTACACTTTCACGCAAAAACTACAAAACGGATTTTGATGAAATTTAGTATGGTAGTAGTTTTAAGTTTAAGCTCTGGATTAAAACAGGCTACTTTTTATCCTCAAAAAGTACAGTGTTCCTTTAGAATACTGTATTTGAGCCGCCGGCAATAGCTACTTATAGAGATAAGATATGTGTTATACATTATCCCCCTTACTAATAAACGCTGTATAAGCTTTGAATAGTTATACAGTGTTTTGTTCACATCACACAAGTGACATGTTTAATTCGATAGAAGGAGACAAAACACTGTATATAACTATTCAAAGCTTATACAGCGTTTATTAGTAAGGGGGTATTTGGATAATCATACAATGGAGCAGTTTTTAAGCAGGTTTACATTATTTTAATAAATATATTTTTCATTCTATGGTCGCGATAACTTCGTAGTGCAAATAAGATTATCAAATGTTTTGTATGTTAAGCGATAATAAGAGATCAAACAATGTTTCTCAGGTTTAAATTGTACTTAGCTAATTTTACTTCTTTTATTACTTACAAGGAAATTAAAACATTGGCGATTTAAAAAATGTCAGTGATTTATTATGACCTAAACACGAGTGGGAGCGAGTCAAATTCCCTTAGGTACCTACGTTTTTGCGAATATTTTTGTAAACTACCGTTTCTAAAATACTCGCCATTTTAGAAACGGTCGAATATCGGCCACAGTATAAATATCGGGGTTCAAATGTTTCATTGTCGCATTGTCATAGGGGTTGAAAGGGGTCTATAGGGTGACAATTATATTTTTAATTTCATTACTTTTATCATATTAAAAATAACCCAGTTTATTTATTTAGTAGGTACCTGAGAGACCGAGCTTTGCTCTGAGATTTAGACCCTTAATGCTGCACTAGTCGGTTTTGTCTCCATACAAACGCTGTTGATTTCCTCTAAAGTCAAACATTGTAGACCCAAATTTTAGCGTAATATTGATTTTTATTAAACTTATCAAGGTCGGTATGTACTTATATTTCTAAAATTTTGATGAATAGATTGTTCGGAAAGTAATTTAGTTTTTTCCCGATAAAGGTTTTAATTGTATTTTTTTGCACCTAACTTCACATTTAAGCAGTATAATTTTTATATCATTTGAGAGCTCATATAGCAAGGCTTGTGTGTGAAAAATTCCAATTAATTCTACGCAGTAGTTTTTGGTTGGTGCCCTTTTAAATATGGAGAGTGTTTCACCAAGACAACGCGAGACCTCACACAAGTTTGGTCACTCGCCAAAAGCTTTTACAGCTTGAATGGGATACAATGCCACACCCACCATATTCTCCAGACCTGGCACCATCGGATTATTATTTGTTCCGGTCACTCCAAAATTTTTAGTAAAACCTTCACCTTAAATAAGGTCAAAAACCACCTCGACCAGTTTTTTGCCAGCAAAGACCAAACATTTTATGCTACTACCAGAAAGATGGCAAAAGGTATTGGGCCAGAACGGCCAATATATAATTTAATAAAGTTTTTTTTTACTATACGAAAACCGTTTATCACCTCTACAAAAAAAAATGAAATTACTTTCCGAACAACCCAATTGTTTAGAAAATCCAACCATAGTAGCCTCCAATCATCGGATTTTTAGTGCAACTAAAAACTTAAAACTGCACCGGTACCTAAATAAAAGCCAAAAAAAAGTAAGCACATACCGACACAGTTTTATTATTCAGCAATTGAGATAACTTTACTTCCGATAGAAATATTATAGTTATACCTAACTAGTTTTTTCTTAAAACCGAAAAAAACGTTTTTTTTTAGTGTCGATTTGCGTGAGGATGCCTTTTCTAAAATACTTTACAAAGCAGTATAAATGTCAGTATTATAGCTACTCTTATAAGTATAGATTACTATTTTATGGTTATATCCTTTTTTCCCCGATGTTAGGTTATATAACAAGCTTTTAACTGCGCGCACTGAGTTCGAGCCGTTGACTAGCGCACTCTTAAGTACCCTATGTTGCCCCACTGTCCCATACAAACCTATGGTTTGGATTGAATTCATAGTGTTGTTTCTGGGAGGACCAGTGGAGTTTCTCGGCGGGGTGCGGGGGACGTCGCAGCCGCGGGCGAAGACAGGCGTCTCGGGTAGACTGGCCGATGTCTGCAGCTGACCGCGCATGTTGGACGATGTCTCCCGATTCTGCCGCTGCAGCGTACGTCGACGAGCTCCGTTTGTACCAGTAGAGTCTGTAAATGTTTTTGTCATACGGAATTAAACATGTTTTACCTTATATTGGTTATAGGACGTTATTTTCGATGAATCAACATGGAAAAGGCGATTGGCCATTTATAAATATTAAATTATATTATCCGTTATTTACAAAAATAGATATGGAAAACCGCGGCTAAAATAACTATGACGCCGCTATTATGTGGATATACGAATTTCCTTTAACGCCCGAAATACTTAGTTCAATAACTATATAATAACATGGACTATACAAACTAAAGAAGTTAGTCTTTTAACTGATATGATTTTGATGGATTGACTGGATTTTTATCCATACAAAATAAAATACCTCTGAGTCGACAGCAATGAAACGGTTGCCAATGGGTTCACTGTTAATCAATTTTGTTGTCACCAAAGTGGCAACCTCGAAATACGTAGGGTATCTATAGAAGTTATGAGCTCTATGGCCTAGTGGGTAGACCGTTTGATTAGCACTCGAGAGAGTTTAGGTTCGAATCCCAGGTTGTGGCGTGTACCAATGAGACTTTTTCAGATCTCAAGTAATATACGGACGCTCTAACGGTGAAGGAAAACATCACGAGGAAACCCGCAAATGGTTGGCCCCAGATGTATTGACCGGTCATTCCTCTGGAGTCTGGACTAGGCTGACTGTGTTGTGAGATTGCCGTAGGTATGTGCTTGGGCAACCATACGACATTTAAAAACCAACGATCCCAGGCACTACAGTATTACAAGAGCGGTTACTTCGCTCGGAGAATACTGTATAAATCATCCATTAACGGATGAAAAGGCCTAAGTTAAGTTCTATAGAAGTTATGCGCCAGAACAAAATCCAAAATCATAGTAGGTGGAGATGCAGATGTATATTTTGTTGGTGTTGGAACATATCTAGTATTATTCAATTAAGTTTCTATTGTTGCGCCTCTGCAATTGCGAAACTTTTGCATGAAATCTCCGAAATCGAGCAACGACCAACATATTACATATATACCCAAGATCTAATGTATTTCGAGAACCACCTATTTCATTGTCATATTGTCAATCATTTCAATAGAAAATTGATAGATTTTGGATTTTAATTCTAGTCATACCTTTTGATTCCGGAGTATTTCGGGATTACCCTTCTGGTGACTTCAAATTGGATATTTTACGGCTCGTTTCAATCTACCATTAACTATGTAGTACATACCATGGAGAATAGAGGTAAGGAGAACCATCTTTAGTGTATTAAATTGGTTAAAGATGGCGCTGTAGTAGCAAGTGGAAGAATTTTAAAAAGAGCGCCACAATATTTTTTTATTAAGGAAAGGCAATCACGTGTTCAAAAAAAAGGTTATAGGAGTTCATAATTACTATTTAAGAGTGTCCAGAAAGCATGTAATACGCACCGCGTAACCGCGTGTTCATACGCACGTATTTTTTCTTTTTGGATTAACAACATTAAAGTCATTAAAATCTTTTACTTCAGAAGTTTTATAGGTTATTATTTAGGTACTAAAGTACTAAATTACGGTTGACTATAAGTTGACTACGTAAACGTAAATAGTTGGGATTTTAAATACTGCTTAATTCTTAACTACACAAGTCCAAAAAAAAATTCAACTCAACTAACTTCACTCTATTTAAAAACGCTCAGTTATTGCTAAATACATATCATTTCCACTTCCTACACTAGCGCTATTTCAGTGAGTTTTCGAAAGATAATTTGGTATTTACACGTGGACACTTTTTCAAGTTATCCCCCATACAAGATGGTTCTCCTTACTTCTATTCTCCATGCTATGTACATATCTGTTAAAAACGTCACATTTGGTATCGGTATCATAGACAAAGATTCCTCAATTTAAGTTATGTTAATGAAACGCAAACAACCAGCAAATGATACCAAAGGTGACGTTTTTAGCAAATAGTTATTGGTAGATAGGTTACTGAAACCAGCAGATAAAGTAATCAGATTAGCAACCATTTCATTGCTGTCGACTCTGGATCAATTTTAGAACATCACCTTTTTCAGTCGATGGGTATTATCATTTATCAGGAAAGGCATTTTAGTATTCGTTTCCCATACAAAAAAACAATGGACATTATTTAGGTAATTTCTCACTATTACTACATAATTTTATATGCACATCTATTAATTTTGCAATACAATTGTCGCAAAATATATTTAAAATACTTTATTTCACACAGAAGTCACATTTTTATTGAATTTTCGACAAAAAGTGACATAAGTTACAAATGTCACTTTTTGTCGAAAATTCAATAAAAATGTGACTTCTGTGTGAAATAAAGTATTTTAAATATATTTTGCGACAATTGTATTGCAGAATAAATAGATGTGCATATAAATTTATGTAGTAATAGTATAAAATTACCTAAATAATGTCCATTGTTTTTTTGTATAGGAAACGAACCACCTTAAGTACTTAGTTTACAAGTTAAAACTTCAAAAATACTGGCAATTCAAAGTGTTACCTGTGGGTAATGTCCTTCTATCGGTTGATCCGGACTTAAAGTTTCCGCTACTCCTTCTATTTTTGCTGTAGCTGGTTTCCATGGATCGCGTCTTTAGGCTATTGGTTGTGTCTCTATGTGGTGGTACTGTTGGTGGCTCTGATGGTCTAAAATAACAATTAGAGATAAGAAAGTAAAGATTTTTTAAACTTATTTCTAGTATTTTGTTTCTTTTATATATACATTTTTTTGGTTTATAAATTTTAAAGTATCTAGTCATATTAAATTATGTGTCGGTATTTTAATTTTATGTTTGTGCAATTTATTAATAAAGTTGGATAAAATTTTTTTGATCTTAATACCTTCCAAGCTAATTCAATATGAATTTTCGGCGTATTGTTTTTATGCTAGGTACTCGTATTTATAAATTTTCTTAATGATTTAAGAACACTTGTTCAAAAAATCTTCTAAACTTTGCATTTTCAAAGCGTATTTTTTGTACATTATTTATTGTATTTAAATATTACTAATTTTATTTACCTTCTTCTGATTTCCATGGTCGGTGTCGGCAACGTATCAGCCTTTTTAGATTGCCTTCTCTCTGGAGGTTGCATTATTTCTGTGTACTCATCTTCAACTTCTTGCACAGGCGAAGGAGGCAGCGGAGGGAATTTCGGCGATTCTGGTGTTTGCGGCAGTGGACCCCTGTCGTGACTTTTATTAGGTGAAGGTGGTAATGGATTGTGCTTGTACGCGTGCTCAACTACCTGAACATTTAGAGGGAAATCTCCCCCACTTGATACTGCTGAGTCAGAAGACGACGGCTGACGCATTAAACTGACAGGCATTTCCTTAGCGCTAGTAGATTTGTGCATACTATTTGATCGTCGCCCGGAAGACCGGTCCCTTCGGTCTATCGATCTTTGACTTTGTATTTCGTTGTGACTGGATGACTTTTGGATGTCATGTCTTTTCTGTTTTTCCCTAGAGCTATACCGGAAATTGTTTTCTAAAATATCTTTTGATATTTCATCACAGTATTCATCCTTGTGGATATTCCAGTCTTTTGGTACATAAGGTGTAAAGTGTTTTTGGTCCCGACCTTGACTTAGTATAGCACTAATATTATTCTCTATCTTGCGAAGTGGCGAAGTTTCACCGCTGGATCCCGGCTCACCACTCTCTTGGTCTTCTTCCTCCTCGACTGTCGTTATTAGTGCTTGACGGCTAGTACTGTTACTGTCACCTTCAGCTCCCAGGGCTGGCAGCGATATAACGCGCACCATATTGGGAGCAATAGTTGAAAGTTCACTGACTGTTTCATTACATTCCGTTTGAGGAGCTTCCTCCACTTTACCCTCTTTTATTAACGACTGTATATTATCAAAAGTAGAAGAATACTTCTTAAAATCGGTAAATCTATTTTGGGGTGACAACTTATTCTGAATCTGCATATTGCTTTTAGATCCCGGTATAGGCGGTATACATACTTTATCACTACTTTTCCTACTTTTGGGGCTGTGACCGTAATAGTCGGGGTTTATGTATCTGTCTTGGCCATTATTAAGATCTAAACTTAATCTAGACTTAGGTGACGTCATTTCCTTACTTAGCCTAGGATTCGGTGTACAAAGATCTATGCTATATCTAGAGTTAGGCGTATTTAATTCTCGACTTAGTCTTGAATTCAAATCAACACTGTAACGGGATTGCGGCAAGCTCAAATCAGAGCTCGGTCGTGAGTTATAGGAACCGACAGATCCTGAACCACTTAAAGAAATACTAGAACCATCTATGGACTTGTCAGTACTTCTATTCAAGCTGTGACTATATTGTGACAAATTATTGTTTGTATTTGTTTGCGCCTTATTATTAGTACTTTTATTAAAGCTCGGCAATTGTTTTCTACTTTTACCCTTTCTTATGATATATGTACCCATATCTGGGGCCCGGCGCTCATTGTCCACGTCAGATGTGGGTGAGGCCGGGGTTTCGCACTGAGATAATGGCGGTGGGGGAGGCCAGTACTCTTCACCCCAATCATCGTCTACTGTTTGTGGAATGGAACTTGTACTCGAGTGAGACTGATCACCTGATTTTCTTCTTCGTCTGCCTATTACCTGAAATAAAAAATATTATGTTATAAAGAAAAATTATTGAAAGTAAAGCATTTTTGTCCAATTGAGCACTTCCAACAACTTCATAGTGAAAAAAAAAGATGAAATACCTTTGTGCTTCCTGGAGTCAGAAGAGGATCGTCACCATCGAGGGACACTTCCCAAGCAATGGAATTTCGTTTTGAAGGCGTGGTAACTGCGGGCGGTGGCGGTGGAAACGATTCCTCGAGCGAATCGTCAGAAAAATGCTCTTCTTCCTTACTTTTGTTCATAACTCGTGGTTTGCATCTTTCAATAAGATCCTCTGCAGATCCTCTACACACTTCTCTATGTCTTTCCATAGAACTGGCGAGAGTTCGCGGTGGTATTTTAGTCTTCGGTGACAACATTTCACCGTCTGATCTGCTGTCACGTTTTGTATTATTTGTTTTCTTTTCGATACTTTTCGTATTGGATGGTGAGATTTTGTACGTGGGTGAAAGTGACTGTCTATTGTATTGTATATTAGGCCCCGGATATATTGTTACAGGGTGTTCATTGTATGGTTTGTCGCTGAATTCGCTAGAAAAGCCCATAAATGGAAACACGGGGGGGCTATCAAAGCTAGGCGACTTTCTTTGATTTATTGGCGGTGCTGTGTGACGGGGAGGCAGCCACGTCGGTGCGTTTTCGGGTTGAGGCGGCCTTGCGCCATGCTGGAGCGATGAAAACTTGTACGGAGGTACTTGCGGTTGCTGCAAGTGAAATCCGTTTGTTTCATTTTCCTTATCCCACCCGTAGGGACGTTGATGCCTCGTTTTTGGCTGAAAATTAGGAAAAAACCTTTTTATTATCTTTCGTGATTGAGTTACTTTTAGACTGTTAATTTGTAAGTTATCTAGTCTCAGAGAGTCTACCGACTGTCTCAGGAACTACAGTATTTCAAGTGTGGTTACTTCGCTCGGTGAATACTGTGGGTATAAATCATCCAATAACGAATGAAAAGGCCTTAGTTTTTTTATCTAGTCTAAGAGTCTAGAAAATTATATTATTTAAAGAATACGTACAAAAGTGGTTTGTGTTTGTGTGGCTGTAGTAACACCGTTGATACTTATTATAGAGTCCAATTTTTCCTCTGCCTCTCTACGCTCAACTGATATCGACCGCTTTGCAGAATTTGCCGGCGATACTCTGAAAATAGAGATAAAAGTGTCATATTTTTTAAAACTAGCGTTGCCCAGTGGTCGACATTCGACCATAAATTTTTTTAACTTTTAAGTTCAAACTTTATAAGGGTTCTTTTGCCTCTTCGATATACCGACCTGCTTGCGTACAAAAGGTTCCTTACAGAATGGCAAAAATATCACGTTTGTTGGGTCATATGGAAGGCCCACTTAAGTTTTTATTTAATAATTTTATTAATTTACTTATATGAGTACTTACATAACTTAAAACTAATAACAATATTAATTATGATATGCATATAAACTCTTATCGAGTTTGTCCAGACATAATTTTTTTGTATTTGTTGTTATTTGTTATAGCAGCGACAGAAATACATCATCTGTGAAAGTTTGAAATAGTCTATCTATTTCGGTTCATGAGATACAGCCAGGTGACAGTCAGACGGACAGCGTAGTCTCAGTAGAAGGGTCCCGTTTTACTGGGTTTCGTACTCAAAAGGGCACGGAAAAGTAATAAAAAGAATATAAACATGTAAAAATTGTGAATAGTGTTGCTAGGTGCGAATTGATTAAAATAGGGGCAGAGGGCCAACAAAATCTTTCTGATCTATAGATCGGGATTGTATAGATCGGGATTGCAAAAAAAACCTGCAATAATTCAATTACAATCAAGTCCCGATATGTTAAAACTACCAAACAGTATTCTCGTAAACGTTAAACCAACGTAAAACGCGTAAACTTCACAAAGTCAGTTTATGATAACATGTCGCTACACTTATATAATACAATCAAAGTAAAATTCAAGTCTACTTTAAATACGAGAAATGAGAATCTCAATTTCTGCGTAAAACAGAAGTATGAGATATTATGAAGATTTCAAGTATATGAGCTATTATAAAGATTTATCAATAGTTGACTGCTCTTTTATGGTTTTAAATCTAGAAGGAATGTTGTTACTTTTTAGTATAAGACCATTGTTACTACTACTACTTACTACTTGTTACTACTGAGATAAAACTTAACTTTTTAACGATTACTTAACTATTAAAGTGCTCAACTTTTGCCTTTTCGAAAAATATGTAGGGGTGCTTGTTGTAGGTACCTTGGTTAGTTGTCCTTTTCTAAGGATTGCCAAGCCTTTGAACTATAATGCCTATGCATTATACTTAGTTCAAAGGCTTGGCAATCCTTAGAAAAGGCTAACTAACCAAGGTACCTACAACAAGCACCCCCTACATATTTTTCGTAGTTACTCTACGGAACCCTAAAATGAATAGTTTTTTTTAGTATTTATATTTTACTGACATTTCTGGTATATTCAAGGTACAACGTGATACTGGCAACAGCCAACATCATAACATACTTAGGTAGCAGCGTGGAGATGATCCTCTCAGCCTCCTCGGGCGGCGGCGGCGAATGCGGGGAGTGCGGGGACAGCGGGTCCGGCGGGGAAGGTTCTTCTCGCTCCTCGGTCGGTCGGAACCCCAGCGCGAACTTCGCTCTGAAATATTAGAGCACTGTAAATTAGTATTCAGTTTCTAGATATTGAAGGTAGGTAACCTCAGAGCTACGAGTGGCTCGTAGACGTTCCTATATAAAGTTTGGTAAAATCAATTACGGAAACTTTGGGTACGTTATATACTGCTTATGTAAAGACGTTTAGGCAAAAATAATATATTTGAAACTCGTGGATTTTTTTTTAAACAAAATTAAATTATGTTGCAGGAAATTACATCTATTGCATTATATCGACCACGCGCGAACAGCTGTTCAGATATGAACTCGAATGACATTTCCTGTTGTATGCAATATGTATCGCTGTCTCTGTCATACTACATCTGCTGTCCTTGTCGCGCGCGGACGCTTTATGGGCCATTTTCACTTAAAAGTCCCCCGCGTGAAAATTAAGGGTTTTTTTTTTGCTGTTGCTTATTTGACTTGATAGAGATTTCATCATATTTTATATGTTTTTTGTACTCGTAAATCTACTTTATTTTCGACAAATAGCTTAATTTGTATATAAAAACCAATTATTAAGTGGACAGTGCAGCAAAATTATGGTCAGTTTGGTGACACTGAAAAACGGCTGTAATATTTAAAATAAAGACACTAGGCCATTATTTTTACCTTAGATTAGTCCGAAATAAGCACATTTATCATAAGAAAATAAATTTTAATCTAAAAATTATTTCAGATTTCTTAAAATTGAGATTTAAGTTCGGTTTGGTGACAAGTGGTGACAGTGCGATCCTTATTTTCTTTCTAGTTTAAAATTCAGTAGCTTAATTTTTAATTTGTAAATTGTATATTCAATATTAAACTATGTGAAACAATTTAATAAAAAAAGTAACTGAATAATGTTTAAAACAAAATTAATAAAATTTTTACAAACCATAAGCAAAATGGGACAGTCACCAAACTGACACATCTAAAATCCTTAGGGCGAGGCTAGATAATATACAAATTGGAAATAAAAGTCATATTTTTTTATAAATACTAGAAACATTTATTAGTTATTTTTATTGCGTTAGTATATTATTATATTGATACATTTTAAATTTTTTTATACGAATTCCGAATACTATATAGAATACGAATGGTTGGTAGACGAGGTAGTTAAAGGAATGTGAATGTTTACCGATACCTTCTGTACTTAACAATGGATTAATTTTCAATTGATTTATGCATTTTAATCAGAAGTAACAATAATAAAAAATGGTGTGTAGGCCTGGCCTGGGGCATACAACAAATTTTAAGACGACTGCCTTCAATCCCATTTAAATTCAATATTTCAATTGACTCCATATTGAGACAAAAAGTTAATTGTTCGTTTTATTTGTTTCATAAAAAAGTTTAAAAGTTCATTACAATTATTAAAATAGCGAATATATATGAATTAATGCAAGTTTACCGTTACATAAATATCTTTTTTTCTTTCTTACTTATTTAATTGCAAATACGTTTCAAATCAATTAATAAGTTGATTAAAAATTATTTGACTAACGCAAAACTCTGATATATACCCAGCCTTATGAGTCAGTTTGGTGACTTTGGTGGTCCGTCCTATATGTGACGGTATAAAACGTCACTGAACTGACGTCATATTTTCTAATTGAGGCGAGAGAAAAATTCATTTTCACCAAATAAAATGATATACCTATTACTAAATTAACAGATTAAAACATTGCGCGAATAATACCAAAATCGATTGAAAATAGTTCCACATTATGATACAAGTATGTATTTAAGAAAAACCGTCACATACCTGACTTTAAAATTGTAACCATTCACTAACACCAACGAAATACCCTCTTCACCTCGCGAATTTAACAACCCGACGAATTTCAAAATAACAACAACGATCCTTTATGGATAGTGTTGCCATTTTTATAAAATAAAACAGTTTTAGTAGAAAAACTATTTTTATATTACCGTCACAGTGCTGACATGTCCGGTCGGTTCCAATTTTCGGTTTTTCACAAAAATGTATTTTACGCCTATACTATCAGGATTCAATTGCCAATTTTAATCACTGAGGTGGATGAAATAGTCCACTACATGAACAAAAACTTTTAAATGTTTTTGAGGGAAAATTATCCCGTTAGTTCAGTATGTTCGTAGCCGATAAGCGTTGTGACCATGGATATAGTACCTATGGATAGAAGACTCCGAATTTTGTAAATGCTAAAAAGGACTGTATTACCTTGGTAAGGTTGGTAGAGTGTATTTCACAATGCACGTATCATAGAGGCAAATCCGAGCCGAGCGAGATAGCCAGAAGGGAGGCTATGTGTCTCGTTCTTGCATGTTGCCAACCAGAAAAATGTTGATATTTATAAAAAGTAACTTGAAAAATCTTAGATAAAACGAGTGTACTTTATTATTATTTTAACAAATGTTTATAACGATACCATATTCTAATTAAAAAAGTTAGAAATAGTCATATAATACCAAGGAATTTGTAAGTATTATATACAACAGGAAAGAGTACTTCAAACTTTATTTTCTTTTAATTCAATCAAAAATGATCTTTACTACTCAGACTTAAAGCTTATCACGTGCGCAATAAAAAAACCGGTCCCGGTGAGATAGCTATAAGTTATCCCTGTGTCTCGTTCTAACAAGTAACCTAGTGTAGCCAGTTTATATCTTTCCTTAAATTTTAGGTTTGGTAGATTTTATGTGCGATATAGTGTATAAGAAAGAAATACTAATAAACTCGGTTAAATATTATGTTATTCATAATCTGAGAGAGAAATGTAAAATAAAAATCACTAGTTGTTTAGAACCTACCTACTAACCGATAATTAGAAATTTGTTATTTCTTTTTTGATTATTTGCATTTTGGTAGAGTAAAATGGAAGAAATGAAAATAGAATAGTTGCAACACAAAACGCCGTGTATTTCCCTTGGAACATTCTAAATGTTCGGGTGACAATATGATTTAATAGGTAATGTAGGACATTTATATTATTTTACCTACCTTCATGATATTGTGAAGATGAAACCATTGTATGTTTGTATGTTATTGATTATTTCTGAAACCTAACAGATTTGAAAAATTCTTTCACTGGTAGAAAAAAATCTTAATCCCTGAGTGCTTATTATGTGCGCATTGTTACGTGAGAACCTCGCGGGCGGGCGGGCGACATCAAACAGACAGAGTTATAATATTGGTAGGTTTATCTGTATAGGATGACTTATAATATAATAATAACATTTATGGACACTTCGCACCACATCAATCTTGTCCCGTGGTAACTTCTCGAAGAACTTGTGTTTAATTTTATAAGCTTTTATTTAGTTTCACCTGTCCCGTTGTCGGTCTGCAATGGATTCTTGCAAGTTAAATTTGATCCACTTTCCGGTTTCCGATTGAGTTGAAATTTTGCACGAATATGTAAACCGCATGACAATGCAATATTATGATGACGTGGAGCTGATCTGATGATGGAGCTGGAAGGTGGCCACAGGAATTCCAAAATAAAACCACATAGTCCCATCGAATTTGGGCTCGTTTAGTTCGTCTTGACAAGTACTTTGATACTATATGGTAACCAGGATCTGATGATGGAGCTGGAAGGTGGCCATAGGAACTCCGTAATTAAACGACGCAACCCCATCAAGTTTTGTCTCGTTTAATTCGTCTTGACGAGTACTTTGATACTATATGGTAACCAGGGAGCTAGAATATGGCCATAGGAACTCTGTAATTAAACGACGATGGGGTTCCATCGAGTTTGGGCTCGTATGATTCGTCTTGACGAGTATCTTGGTTGGCGTGAATATGCAATCAAATGAAAGGGCTTGCTGTGAATAACTCGAAAATCCAACATGGCGGAACATCCAAGATAGCCGCCAAGTCATTTTTAATGCACTGCTACAATATGGGTATCAAATGAAAGGGCTTGCTGAGAATAACATGAAAATCTAACATGATGGAACATCCAAGATGGCCGGCAAGTTATTTTTAATGCACTCCTACAATATGGGTATCAAATGAAAAGGATTGCTGAAAAAAACTCGAAAATCCACATGACGGAACGTCCAAGATGGCCGACAGTCAATTTTAATGTAATCCTACAATATGGGTATCAAATGAACGGGCTTGCTTTTTTTTTTTTTTTTTTTTTTTATGTAATGAACCAAGGAACGAGCAGACGGATCGCCTGATGGTAAGCGATTACCGCCGCCCATGGACACTCGCAGCAACAGAGGAGTTACACTTGTAACTCCTCTGGTGCTGCGACTTGCGTTCCTGATCCTTAAAATCCCCAATCCCCCCCATGGGCCTCCGGTAACCTCACTCACTCGGCGAAACACAACGCAATCGTTATTTCACGCCGGTTTTCTGTGAGGTCGTGGTATTTACCCGGTCGAGCCGGCCCATTCATGCCGAAGCGTGGCTCTCCAAATCTTGCTGAGAATAACATGAAAATCCAACATGATGGAACATCCAAGATGGCCGGCAAGTTATTTTAATGCACTCCTACAATATGGGTGTCAAATGAAAGGGATTGCTGAGAAAAACTCGAAAATCCAACATGACGGAACGTCCAAGATGGCCGACAGTCAATTTTAAGCTGCGCGTCCACTGCATCGGAATCGGAGCGTACGGAGCGGACGGAGCGTCGGCATTTACAAAATGCCGATGGGGTGCGTCCACTGCATTCGGATTCAGCATCGGCAATTTAGTTATTTTTAGTCCGTCAGCCTGAACGTGCATTTGCATTATGGAGGATAGTGACGAGGATATTCTTGTAATTAGCTGTATTTTATCAGAAGAGGAAAAGAGAAACAAGAGGAAACGAAAGATATGGGTTCATAAATCATAATATAAATTCAAAAAGATTAATTTTTGGAGAATTTCATACATTATATTCTGATTTATTAGAAGATGAAAATAGATTTTTTGGGTACATTCATATGACTCGAAAAAAGTTTTTGAACTTCACTATATTCTACAATTTTTATTTATTATTTGCCCAATTTCATCCCATATATCGTCTCTCCTCAGTTGGTTAAGATAATGTTGATGTTTTAGATTGTAAAGTTCATCATATTTTTCCACTAAAGTAATTAAAATATCGTCATTCGTCGTGAATAAGTATTTATGTATAGCCATCGCGTCGTCGCAAACACGTCAGAACTTGAAACGTTCGGAATCCGAATGACGGGTTCACTGCCGATGACGTCATCGGCAAAAATACCGGTCGCGGGCGCAGAAATGCCGATCCAGTGGACGCAGTACCATAGAAATCCATACAAAGCAACAAATCCGTCCGCTCCGTCCGCTCCGATTCCGATGCAGTGGACGCGCAGCTTTAATGTAATCCTACAATATGGGTATCAAATGAAAGGGCTTGCTGAGAATAACTCGAAAATCCAACATGATGGAACATCCAAGATGGCCGATAAGTTATTTTTAATGCACTCCTATAATATGGGTATCAAATGAAAGGGATTGCTGAGAAAAACCCAAAAATCCAACATGATGGAACATCCAAGATGGCCGACAGTCAATTTGAATGCAATCCTACAATATGGGTATCAAATGAAAGGGCTTGCTGAGAATAACTCGAAAATCCAACATGGCGGAACACCCAATATGGCCGACATGTTATTTTTAATGCACTCGTACAATATGGGTATCAAATGAAAGTATGGTGTGTTGGGGTTTTTTGAGGTCCTTACTGAGTAGAGTAAAATCTCTAGGAGGTCTCCTGAAGAGCTTGACTGTACTAAATTAACCGGCAAACGACCTTGCAATAATGATGCGTTAAATGAGATCAACAGACTGAGAAACCTATCTAGCGATAACTTAAAAGTAAAAAATAAATTAAAAGTAAAAAAAAAAAACTTTTTTAAAAACAATATTTTATTTGAATGCGCTAAAAAGAATAAAATATTTTTTCCTTTAAAACTTTTACTATCAACTTACAACGTAATAACACAATTTATATGATATAAAAGCTTATCGAGAATCAAACAAATCAAAGAAGTAAATCAAGTAACTTGATCTGATAGATTTATGAGACAATTTATTTGATTCTCGACAAGCTTTTATAACATATAAATTGTGTAATTACGTTATAAGTTGATAGTAAAAGTTTTAAAAGAAAAAATAGCGGAATTCGAACCAGCGACCGGCTTGATTACCAACATGCTCAACCACTAAGCCAATGAGGTCGTCAAACTTTTAATTAGTGCAAAATATACTTTACCACGTGGTAGTGCTCATGATTACAAACTTTCCCAAAGGAACTTTTTTATTTAATCCACCTCAACTTAACATTGGGTAGCGAATTAAATAATAATAAAAAACAACGGGTTGCACTTCGGGAGTGCCGGTAGAAGTGAAAAATTTCAAAAGTGGGGCCATTTAACTAGACACTTTTCTCCTTAGTGTTTTCACTATACGTCAAATTTCAAAATGGCCCCAAAATTTTCAAAAGTGGGGCCATTTAACTGGAGACACTTTTTTCTTCATAGTGTTTTCACCATACGTCAAATTTCAAAATGGCCCCAAAATTTTCAAAAGTGGGGCCATTTAACTGGAGACACTTTTTTCTTCATAGTGTTTTCACCATACGTCAAATTTCAAAATGGCCCCAAAAATCTCAAAAGTGGGGCCATTTAACTGGAGACACTTCTGTTCACCATACGTAAAAAATTCAAAACGGCCCCAAAAATCTCAAAAGTGGGGCCATTTAACTGTAGACACTTCTTTTCTCTTAGATACTGATTCCACCGTACGTCAACTTTCAAAATGGCCCCAAAAATCTCAAAAGTCGAGCCATTTAACTGGAGACAATTTTCGTGGGGGGACAATTGGAGGTTAAGGCCAATGTAAGGGTAAATGTGATGGGGATGATTGGCGGTCAAGGTCAAGGCCAAAGGTCAATAGTTAGGGTCACAAGTAAATACGAACTAAAATAGTTTCATGCTCGCGTAAACCAAGACAGCAAACAATTGCAAGTTGCATTTTATGACTTTTCAATCAGATTCACGTGTCCTGCTCGAGTTTAACAGTTTTTACCCATTCCAAGAAAAATGCACAGTGCCGCTAAAGGAATTTTCACTTATAATAAATGCTCTAAAAAGTTTATTTGGGTAAGATGTTTGTTATCATGAGCATTATCACGTGGTAAAGTGTTTTACACTAGTTAAAAGTCACTCTATAATATACGTTTCAGCAACTTGTATTATCATTTGTGACGTATTATTATTTTTAAACAAAAGATTAAACCGACTTCCAAAGTAAAAATACACAAAAAAGTATGAAATAAAACTTATTTTCAAAATAATTCCCCTTTTGAAGTCGATACCAGCCCAAACGATATTCGACAATATTTTATAGAACTCACGTTCATATTTGCCGGTACCGTGGTGGTGGCTTAAAGTTCATATTAAGAAGATTAGGTAGAGAAATACCCAAATTTAAAAGGGAAATTATTTAGAAAATAAGTTTTATTTCATACTTTTTTGTGTATTTTTACTTTGGAAGTCGGTTTAATTTTTTGTTTAAAAATAATAATTTCACCCGTTTTAGTTATATATTTTGTTAAGTTGTTATTAATACGTCTTAAGAACGTCTAAAATAAACGATCGAATATATAATTGAATACGCGCCAAGCTTCCGTTAGGTATTGTTGTTAAGGTGATGATGATGATTACTGTAAGTTACAAAGTGGCATATGCTTGCAGTTCTTTAAACAATGCTGAAATTTCCAAACGCGTATCTTTAAAGACTGAGGAGTTCTGTTCAGTGCTTTTGGATCTAGGGTATACCCTAGATACAAAAATAAGATGTTGAAACCAACCGAGGCATAATTATGCTTGCAGTTCTTTAAACAATGCCGAAATTTCCAAATGGATATCTTTAAAGACTGAGGAGTTCTGTTCAGTGCTTTTGGATCCAGGGTATACCTTGGTACAATATCTTATTTTTTTGTAGCATATGCTTGTGTTACTTCAGTAAAAGTCAAAATCACTATATGTGACGATATAAATTTCGAGGAGTTCCCTCGATTCCTCATGGATCGCATTATCCGGTTTCCACCTTAGTGACTAAATGACCAATTTCGAATTAAACCCTTTACAACAACAAATGAATTTTTCAAATAGGTCCATAAACAGCAGAGTAATGTTCAAAGATCTCCGTGTTAGTGTAAAATACTATGAGAAGTACCTTTTATATCATCATAATGTGATGATGTATGGTGTGATAGTGGTGGTGATGATGATGTTTACTCTAATTGACAGGGTGGCATATGCTTGCAGCTTGCAGTTCTTTAAACAACGCCGAAATCCCCAAACATGTATCTATAATGAGTCAGGAGTTCTATTCTATACTTCTGGATCCAGGGTATACCTTGGAGCAAAATATTACTTTTTGATAGCATGTGCTTGGACTTCTTTAGAAAAAGTTGAAATCACCATATGTTTCCAAACTTCAACTAATTTGTCCCCAAATTAAAAATATTGTTGTCACCCTTGTTAAAAAGAGACGGAGCGGTTTGTATTGTATCTCCCTCTCGGCACAGATTTGATGCCGAGAGCTCTTTCCAGTTGTATATAATACTTACAAATTCCTTGTATAATACTAAATAAAAATGCAGTTTACATTAAATCATTTTCCTTCTTTTTTATTAGATGGTATCATTCGCAAGACAATAGATACGCCATTACACATATTTTATGCTGAACACCGGATAATATTAAAATTGAAAATAGTTTTTATTTCTTACTTCATGTATCTCCGTAAATATGTTTTTATTATTTATTTGATGATTTAACAGTCAAAATGGTGAAAAAATGTTGTGTATATTCTTGTCGAAGTGAAAGTTATGCTGGTTGCAATATTTCGTTTATTAGTAACATTAGTAAGTTAATTGTTAATGTTAATCTAATTATTCTAGTTTAAAAGTGTTAACATTAAAGCAACTGACGTTATTAAGAGTTATAATTGTACTACGTTTTGTTATAAACTAGTCAGTAGCGACTCGCCTGGAATCGTAGTAAGTACTGAGAAAAAAACGTGTGAAGTCGAGTTAGGCCTTTAATGATAATATAATACAGTTTTTATAGATTTCCCAACAATGAAGAAATGCGACAAAAATGGCTCAATAGTGTTTAAGTAAGGCAGAGAATTACATAAAAATCTGTTACATATTAATGCAGCCGTCACTTCAAACGTTTTTGATTTTAGACTATTCAATCTAGTCGACTTTTTCAGCCTCAGCTGTATGTCATTCAGTGTTTCACAATTTGTCTCACACAGCTTTGCAGTTTGCTACAGCAGAAAATATTATTGTCACCCTACTAGAAAGGGACACACGGCCTCTCTTCCAACCTCTCGCTCGGCTCGTTTTTTTGCTCACAGTTCTCGGTCCTGTTGTTATACTAGGTCCATTGTTGTGACATGCTAAAAACAGCTTCTTTTGGCTTCTTTTGGCATTTGAATTACAATACGGCCGATGTATCTTGGCGAGTCTGAACTTCGCGCAGAACGTCGCGCAATAACTGTTTTTAAGTGTTTTCGTATTTATTTTATTTGTACTAATTGGTCAACTGTATTAGGGAAATTTTATTAGTACATAGGTATTTAAAAATAATACAATAACAGTTTTCTTCACGAGTTGTACATGCGCTAAAGTTCGCAGAGCCTATGTTCAGACCCGTCAAGATACAGCGGCCGTAGTGTACATACTTCTATTTTAATTTATTCAGCTTATTTATACAACGATTGTTGATCAGAAACTAGTTTAATATACGAGTACATGGAATCGATCTAATATTATAAAAAAATTATACATATTCATGTCCACACACAATATAACTTTTAAAACGTGTGACAGCGTAAAAGTGAGGGGGGAACTTTTTAGTGAAAATGCCCTTATGCAAAAGATTTAACTTCTTGCAATATTTTAATTTAATAATTTTAGATTGTATTTTTTTTTTACACGGGTTTAATTTTTTCTTTTTGCTTAAACGTCTTTACACAAGCAATATATGTCGTACCGTAAGTTTCCGTAATTGATTTTACCAAACCTTATATATTATAGACGAAGCACGTCGAGGCAAAAAGTGTCTACACCTACACCAAAGTGTCTACACATGAGGTTGTTTGGGGCCATTTATGTTTAACATGCGTCATAATTATTAGCATTTTCATTTGCTTTGCTTTCAGCAAAGATTATTCAGTCTTCTGAAATCAATATGGCGTAACTTTTTTTTGATTGAAGATTTTTTTGTGAAATGTACCTACGTCATAGCCCATTTTTAGTTTTGAAATCTTTGGAGTATACAGTAAAAACCTTTTGTAACGACTAACGATGAACTGAGAATTAGGACGAAATGTTTATCATGGAACCATGGTATGTTCATAACATTTTAATATTGGTTTTAAAGACCAACGCCTATTACAGCTACCATTTATTGGCCCTTTCAATGTCAATATAATAGATTTATTATATTATATACACAGAATTACAGAAAAAACCAGAATGAGTGTTCGATCACATTTGTACGCAGCGGACTGTGTCCAAAACCATGGCGAAACACCGCCCCGCCCGCTCTTCACCTCCCCGCGTAGGGTTACCAGCGCAACACAACATTACCTCTTTATGGGGTAAATTAAAATTTTATGTATGACTGCAAATAGTGAAATAGAAATTTTAAGCCATAGATTTCGCGTGGAATGTAATAAAGCAATTGTTTATAAAACCAAAAAAATTTCCAAATTTTCTAAAACTGCTTATTTTAGGTTTGGGAGGAACGATTTAATTGAAAAATAAAAATAAATAAATTAATGTCGGTTGAATTATTTTTGTCCATTGCGACTTTCTTTCTTCGTCAGATGGAAAGCTAAAATTACAAAATCACATATTTTATGACGAAGTTATACTGATTGCTGATCATTTAAGTACTAATTAAAAATTATTTTTAAACAAAGTAAAAATAAACAATAAAGTATGAAATAAAACTTATTATCTAAATAAGTCACCTTTTAAATTCAGCTAAAATTTTAACCATTTCTCTACAGTCTACTCAATCTTCTTAATATTGAAGTCGGTACCAGCCTTATTATTTTTACTTTATTATTATTTGGTAGTCGGTTTAATTTTTTGTTTAAAATTATAATTATACCCTTTTTAGTGAAATTAGTTAAATTATTATTAAAACATTTTAAGAACGTTTAATAAACGATCGAATGTATAATTATTGAATACGCGCCAAGCTTCGTTAGGTATTGTAAATAAGACGATGATGATGATTACTGTAAGTTACATAGTTGCAGTTCTTTGAACATTGCCGAAATTTCCAAACGCGCATCTTTAAAGACAGAGGAGTACTGTTCAGTACTTTTGGATGCAAAACCTTAACCGCCTCTTTTTTGGAAGTCGGTTAATATATAATTCGCATATAGTCGTTATTTAACTGCCACAAAACGACTTTAAGTATATGCTGTGTGAGTATGTAATTATAAAGAAGAATTTCCCATCAAAATCATGAAGAAAGTATTCTCCGTGTTATTAAAATTTCGCTTATGCGCAATAAAGTATATTGTATTTGATTGTAAAATCTAATATTAACTAAATACGAAACAATAGCGTTATTATGTTTCGACAATTATTTATTCAATAAAAATTAATAAAAAAAAAGTTGGGTAAAATATCCTGTTTTTCTGTGGCAACACTTACAAAAAGAAACCATGATTTTCTATGACAATTACGACATGGATTTAAATTCAATAATTTATTCAACTGAATTGGAAATGTACTACTTACAGATGAAATGTGATCCCATGTGATTTCTTCACAGTCCCAGCAGCATTTTTACATGTGGGAACGACACAAGTCGGCATAATTAATTAAAAACTGTCAATTTCAAACGAAGTTTACAAGGCGCGTGTCGGCCATTGACTGACAGACTAAATATCTAACCATTCCAATTTGGAATGGTCGTGACGGCTTCAAATTTCAAGCGCGTTGACGGTTTCTGGTTTTTTCTGTAATTCTGTGATTATATAATAAATTTATTATCTATATATGATATATTATAATAGATTTTCTAAAATCTTTTTTTAGAATAGGTATACACCGTGGCCCACGCTAATAAACAGTGCCAATTTCTAAACAAAATGTAATAGTTCCCGTTTCCGCTGAGATATTTAATAGATTGGGCCCAGTAAAATTGTAATTCTAGCAATTTAATTTTATAAATATAATTAGTTGATTGCACTGTGGTATGTAACCTGCCTACATATAATACAACTTTCATATTAGTTATTACCGGCAATGACCACGCGGATTTGAAATGATTATGAGTTGATTGTAACTTTTCTCGCTATCCAGAAATCTCTTTGAGCTTTCGGCTACCTTAGTTTTTGTCTTTTATAAAAGCTTCTCTTCTCTGTTGAATAAAGTATTGTTGGATATCAGTTCGGTCCGATAGGACCATCGGTCAAAGAACAACGAGATACAGAAGATAGACTTAGCTGTCAGAATAGCAGTGAATGACTATTTAAACCTGAATTGAAACGTTGACTGGAAGCATATAATGCAGCATTTACAGACTATAGTATTCAAGGCTGAGATGGACTGACTAGTATAATATTATGTTAGGTTATTAAAAATCAATTACATATTATACTTTAGGCTGAAAGATAATAATTAAAATCTCGAAAAAATGTTTAAATAAAATAATAAAAAAAATCCACTGCAAAAAAGATAGATACTTTAGCAACGCACCAATCACACACTTTCTCAAAAAAAGGCTAGCGCGACGGGTCTATTTTTTACTCGTTAATTATTAATATTTGATAACATATTAATTAAGGGGCAAAACAGCCTCCGAGGTTCAGTGGCTTAGAGCTTGGCTCTCGACTTCCGGGTCGTGAGGTCGATTCCCGCGTTGAGACAACAAAAAATGTTGTTTCCAAGTTTGGTTAGGACAATGCAGGCTGATCACCTGATTGTCTCACAAGAAAGATGATCCGTGCGTCGGATGGGTATGTAAAAAGTCAGTCCAGTGCCTGATCTCCCGCCAGTCGTGTCGGTCATCCGTCCCAATCATTGGGGTTAAGAGAGTAAAGGAAGAGAGAGTGTTCTTGTGTATTGTGCACACACTTGGGTACTATAAAATAGCTCCTGCATAGCTGGCTTGGTTTCAATGAAACCGGCCCCCGTCACCGAAATCGGTGTGGGGTGCTATTATTATTATGTAATAACTAATAATAATTGACGTTATGTTTGGTGATTAGAAAAGATGAGATAAGAGAAGCTAATATTATACATACATATATATAATCACGCCTCTTTTCTGTAGGGGTAGGCAGACACCACTTCTTTCCAGTTGCTACGTACCTTACATGTTTCACTTCGTCCACTTTCATTATTCCCTTCATACACGCTCTTCGGTTTAGGGTACTCTTGACCTGGCCTTTTTTCAAGACGTCCCTTATTTGGTCTCGAAACGTCCGCCTAGGTCTACTCCTTCCAACACTTCCATTTACACTCGCCTTATACACTAATAATAATATAGCAGTAAATAATAAGAGGTGGAGAGATGCTCACCGTCTGCCGTTCATGCTCATGTATCCATCGTCCTCGGACGTGTGTCCGGCGAGCGGCGAGTCGTCGTCGGTGGCGGGCGTGGCGGGTGTGGCCGGTGTAGCTGGCGTGGCGGCGGTCGGCTCCAGCGAGCGCGGCTCCCCCTCGTCGTACTCGCTCAGCACCTGGTCCAGCAGCTCCAGCGAACGTTGCACATCGTCGCATCCGCTGGAAGTTACAGGGCAAGTGTTATTTAAGCAAACCATCTATCAGAACATGTACTAAAATTGATAAATAAGTTACGTTAGTTTATAAATTTCATTTATTTACTGGGCAACTAAATTTTTCTTCTTAGGTCGAGGTGACTATGTAGGTGATAACTGATATGTAGGTATACTAATTGATACTTATTATAATAATTCCTCTCGCCGGGCTAGTACCCGAACCGTCAACCGGTGGTAGGTCAACGAGTAGAACAATTCTGAATATTACATTTGTTTCAAGTTTATTCAGAAATCTTTTTTCAATATCAAGTCGTAAAAGTTGGTATAAAAATGTAATTCCGATATCGCGAATCAAGGCCGAGCAGCTTGGGTGATAGCCAGAACCTCAATTCTCGTATTTAAAGTAGACAATTTAAACAGTCAATTTCACTTTGTTTATATTGAAAGTGTAGCGTCATGTTACCGTGAACGGATTTTATGACGTTGGTTCAACGTTCATAAAAACACCTATTGGGAGTATAAGCGTATCGGGACTTGATTGTAATTGTATTAATGCAGGCTTTATTTAGCAGAATTGCCCCTCAGGTATTCTAGCCACTAGACCAGTGGTCCCCAACCTTTTTTTTACGCGGGCCACAAACCCGTTGTACTCCTGGTGTCGCGGGCCGCAACCAAAATTTTTTAGGGGAAAAAAATATGTTGTTTAAAAGAGATGTTTGATTTTGGGCCAGCAGGGCCAGAAAAATATAAGGGAATTTCATAAAAATACAAAAAAAGTAATTTGAAGAAGGGTACGTGCGTACAAAAATGATTATTTGAAGAGATTTTTAATGCGAGAACCCTATTTTAGGGCGGCCATGACAGTTGTTTTGACTTGACTTTTGACGTACCTAGTTGATAGTTTTAGGAAGAGACATCTTCTTGAGTGTCATAAGTACGTCTTTCTTTGTGAAAAGTCATGTCATTGTCAAAATGATATTCTTTGGTTAATTCTGATCTAATCCGCCATGTTTTATTTTACGTTGTGTTGCTCTCCTTGACGAATTTATTTTAAATGGGCATTGAAACGAAGTGAAATAAAATAAAGGATAGGAAACAGTTACTATATTATGTAGCTACATTTACATATAGTGTACATAGGGCTGGCCCACGCCTCATGCATTTCTAGAACATCTCTTTTAACGATTTAATAATAGAATAACACAAGGTAGTTAAAAGAGTGAAACTAAACATTTAAGATGAGCTAACGATACAAACTAAAATAAAATAACAAATATGTACTATAATAATTATGTTCACTCAGTGAGATTTTTGGAATTGTGAACGCTTTTTCATTTTTCGATTTCACGCGGGCCGCAGATAAAGGCCCGGCGGGCCGCACGCGGCCCGCGGGCCGCGGGTTGGGGATAGCGGCACTAGACCATATCGAACTAAAGAAATGACGCTTATTATCGAACTGTCAGAATATAAATCTTACGCTTTTATTTAACGTTACGGACGTTTTCTGCCGACTAGGGTCCGCACCGCCCCATACGGAACTTTTGTTCCAAAAAGCTGGAGGGCCAAGGCACGTACTGCAAGTTGTAGAGCAATTGATGATAATGAATAATAATAATAATAATTAATGATTAGTAGCTAATAGGTCTTCCGACTTTTGTTAAGTTAATATTTAGTGTCGAAATAGAAATAATCTAAAAAAAGGGTCACTACAAATATTTTAATTCATTTCTAGTTTCTATGGATTACTAAAATGATACCATTATCTAAAATCTATAGACATTTACTAAACACTTTTCCACTTCCTATATTCCTAGATGATAAAACATACCTACGGAGAAAACAAAGGATACAGTTAATAGTCAATTGAACTTATTTCTAGCTGGCTGGACGGCAAAAGCTTCGCAATTTAAACTACATTAGAAGAATACTCCTAACCCACTTGCAACGTTCAAGCCGATCACTTAATATTGCCAGGAATCCATTACAGCTCGAATCTGTTTCAATCTTATTGTGATTCTTTATAATATATCCCTATCAATAAAAGTATACGTATACTTTTATTGAACTACAGCTGTAATATTATGTGAAACCTATTTTTCCTGATTCTCCTATTAAGGTCTTTTGAGAGACGGTACGAGTGAAATGATTGCTACAGCTTAAGACTTGATAAGCATTTTATGTAGTCTGTGATTAAGTTTCGTCAGATTACGTCCAGAAATAATTAAAATGTAATTGTAAAATGTTATGAGGATAAAGTCGTTGGAAAATTAGTTAATAATCATCGTAAAATCCGTTCTGTCATTAAATTTGGGATCGGCTGTTTAGGCCTAAGTATTCACTATTGAAACCGTCAGGCTTAATCCCTTTACCCTACGAAAAGTATGCCTTTGAATTCATTCTAAGGGTTTTACAGATCACCTCCGTCCCATACATTATAAACTCTGAATATATCATATTATAACTATGATATTCTAAATATTACAGATGTTTTCACAGAAGCCTAAGGAATTTTGATACGAATAAATAGAAGACAACAATTATGGTACACAAATAATAATAACGTACCGTACTCGTATCTTCACCTACAGGTACTTCTAAATTACATGCTTCAACCTGCCCTTAAAAAACAAAAGAAAAATATAAAATGAAGTGACCTTTTTCCTCGCATGAGCTCTCGAATGTGAAAGACGGTGTGCGATAAGTACGTATTATATGAGTCGAAGTGGGTCCCGATAGAGAGTTTCTTACATCACAGACATGGAGGGCTTCATTAGTGTTCGTCTCTAATGATCTCTGGAGGCTGCTCCCGTTTCGACTAAGTGTTATTTTTATAGAACATTGAAAATTGCGTCGCTTATTTTGAAATTTTTAATCAGTACATCAGCGTAGCGTTATTAAGATAAAATATTTGTTGGCAACATGATAGGATTCATGATTTTAGGTTTTCAACGTGGTCGGTACGAATACAATAAGGTAATGTCGAAATATGTGAAGTGGTCATTATATTTTTGGAGGCACCGGCCGATATTTGTATAACAGCATGAGGCGTGCGGAGTGCGAGCTCCTGGCCTGGATGGGCGTGTAGGTATGGCGTATCGCATTGTATCGCCCGGCCTGCCACAAAGCAGAGCACTCAGCATGAGTGCCGCGGCGGGCGCGTGCTTGCCTTTGTTTTATTTCACCCACACTCCTCCACTTTGGAAACTTTTAAGGGGGACTTAAATTGTGTTCCTCCTTTTTTAACTTGCCCGGTTTACGCTGATTAGTCGCTGTTTCGAGTCTTCTTACATTGTTGTAGTTTTGTTGCTATAAAATAGTTAATAGTTGCACGGATTGTTGTATATATTTTCCGGTTAATTTATTTTGACATCCGAGCGGCGTGTCGGAATATAAATTATCGCATCCGTGTGATCTGGAGGATATCTTGATAAGGCGAGGTAGGCATAAGGCGCTGCTTATGCGGAAATGAGTGCGGCGAGGCGGAAGTGCAACCCCCGGCGCACCCCCGGCCCCGGGCGTCGACCCCAGATGGCCGTGTACGTAGTACGCGCTACGGCCTACGTCACGCCGCCGCGCGCCGCGCCGCTGCCGCCCGCGACATAATAGCGCACAAACAATGCTGACGGGCCGCGCGTTAAGCTTTTCAATGATCAATCAGCCGATCGTCAGTTTTACGAAATTATTTTTGCTGATTTAAAATTGGACGGTCTAATAGACCAGGGTCGATAATTTTTAAAACCAAAAAAAATAATAGTAGGATGAAACCCATTAGAAAAGGAGGGGAATATTATAAAAATTAAAGGAAAAATAATTTACGGGCGATCTGAGGTCGGGAAGGGGGTGGGGGTGAGTTTTTAAGGGTAAAAAACGGTTTTTCTCGATTTCCGGCAAAACTAAAAGTCCTATCGAAAAAAGTCAAATGGCAAAGTTGTAGGTAATAAAAAGATCTAAAGCTTTTGTGTTTAAACTTTTTTCACATAACCTCAAAATTTATGTGAAAAATTCAAAAAACCAAGTTTTTGGTTTTTTATTTTTATCTTTTACAATTTTTTTTTATTTTAACGAAATTTGGTGAAAACTTACCTTTTTATGTCCCAAATACGCTGTAATTTATTTGATGAAAAATATTTATTTTTTTCACCCTATTTTGAATTAATATCAAGAAAACACCCTAATTTTCAATCGAAAATTCACCCGTCAAAATATCAGCTTTTTTCAAAAAGTTGGTATAGTTTCTGTTCGTTGAAATCTCTACTTTCCGATGGTGAAAAAAAAAAATATGTTACTATATATATGTTAAAATAAGGTGAAAAAAATAAATATTTTTAATTAAATAAATTACAGCGTATTTGGGACATAAAAAGGTAAGTTTTCACCAAATCTCGTTAAAAATAAAAAAAAAAATTGTAAAAGATAAAAATAAAAAACCAAAAACTTGGTTTTTTGAATTTTTCACATAAATTTTGAGGTTATATGAAAAAAGTGTAAATACAAAAGTTTTAGATCTTTTTATTACCTACAACTTTGCCATTTGACTTTTTTCGATAGGACTTTTAGTTTTGCCGGAAATCGAGAAAAACCGTTTTTTACCCTTAAAAACTCACCCCCATCCCCTTCCCGACCTCAGATCGCCCGTAAATTATTTTTCCTTTAATTTTTATAATATTTCCCTCCTTTTCTAATGGGTTTCATCCTACTATTATTTTTTTTCACTTTTTATTATTTTTAAAGGCTTCTACCCTGGTCTATAAGTAGTTGGGTGTATTACAATTTACAATCTCACAATAGAGAAGATGCATTTGTTTTAAATCAGCAAAATTCTTATATTTTCCGAAAGGCAACATAAATATGGACTGAAAAAGTACAGTAATTAGTATCTACTAAATTTAAAAGATACATGATTTAAAGAAACGACGATTTTTTTTTGATCGCAAAACGAAAATTAATGTTCAAATCCTTATGTTATTTGTGTAATTTTTTGTTATGACAATGATATACATAATCGCAGTATTTATTAAGTTAATAAAATCAATATTGTATTTATCTTCATACATATTTTCGTTGTTATTTGTGACACGCTTTACACTCTACTCGTAGTTTAGAAGTTATAACAATTTGTTGGTATCATCTCAGGCAGGGGGCCAGCCAGTCGTCTTTTTCAAATTGTTATAACTACCTATTATTTGTTCTACAACGATAGAAGAGGACGTTTGCTAAAATAAAATATTAAACTCCTATACTCTCAGTGCAATAGTTTAGTAGTTATAACAATTTGAAAAAGACGACTGGCTGGCCCCCTGCCTGAGATGATACCAACAAATTGTTATAACTTCTAAACTATTTCACTGAGAGTATAGGAGTTTAATATTTTATTTTAGCAAACGTCCTCTTCTATCGTTTTATAACAAAAAACAAACAGGTTAATGGCCTAGAATTTTTCACAAAAAGAAAATAATTTAAAAAATACACAAAAAAAACTATAATATATTTTTTTAATTAATTAATTTTTTGTTTTTCTGTTCAAAGAAGATTAAAACATTGTGGTTGTGAATTATTGCCCACATGTTTAGCCATGAGTAGTGGTGGTCGAATTAGTACGAGACCAAAAAACAATATGGCTGCCATATTACAAACGTGAGAGAAATATAAAATTTGAGGGGCAATTTGTCCATAAAAAATTCCATATTTTTACCACTAAAGGCTCCGACACAGACATAATAAGAACAAAAGCTAAACGAAAGGAAAAAATAAAAAATCTGACGAAGAAAGCAGTGACAATGACAAACTTTTGATTTACTAGTTGGTAGTTAGTACAGCTGCTCAATTTTAAAAGATCCGAATTGTTGAAGTTCACAACTTGCGCGGAATCCATTTAGTTTTTAAATTGAGCGAAACTTCGTCAATTAAGTACTTGCGGCTTCAACTTCTGTTAGTTGTAGTCGGGCGCAGCGCGCGGGCGGGCGGCGGATTACGAGTTGTAATTTGCGATTGATTTTAAGCTTTCGGTCACTATTCACCAATGCAATAAACTTAACAAAATTTTCGTAACAGTTGTTTAGACTTTAAAGACAAATGACGATTATATAAGTGTATATAACAGGTACAATTTATATATCTGTATAATATTATGAAAATTTAAAACATGTAGGTAATTTGTATTTGTAAAATAATATGTATACTTTTTTTAATAATCGTATATTGACGTATATATTTTATTTTGAGGACGCTGCAGCACCCCCGTCGAGCTTTAAGCGGCCGTATAAAAAGCTTGATTTGCCTACACAATTCTTCTGCAATTATAATAAAATTTAATTTTACGACAGTTCATTCTTAAATGTTCATACATTTGTGAGAAATAAAATGTTGAGTTTTCTCCCGGTGGGCGTGGCGAGGAAATGACGGCAATTTCCAGGGTCAAGTCTGCGCGTTAGAGCGAACTGCCCGTAAAACATTACCTGCTTATGACATACATTTACCCCAATTTATTTTATATTCACCTTTATACTTAAACATTTGACATTTCTTATTCTTAAAAATGTTTTACTTTTTTGCTATTTTGATGTCATAATATTATGCCAGGAAATTATTACTGTACAATGTTCTATTAATATCTTTATTTCCCTAATTGAGAATATATATTAAGCTAGAACTCATAGGAGGTATAAGCCGATACTATGCTGGGTTATAGACAATAGGAAATGCACTTAGTAACAGTTGTTAAGCCGTTCCATTTGCAAAGGGCAGCAAACCAAAGTCAAGGTCTGAGATTAATTGCCGACTATTAGGAATGGATGTGATTACGAAAATAAATACACTTTAAACAGCGGAAGGAAACGTTGAGGAGGAGCCATAAATCGACGCGTCCGTAGCTACACCTTGCCCTGACCACCATAACGGGCGACTTTATACCTTTCATCCCCGACGTTAAGTTCAAATTCCATAAACAATATCATCGGCTGCAGGACTTGAAGCAATTTGGAGAGTCAATATTGAACTTGCCAAGTCTAGGAAGCGATGTGTCCCTCTCAAATGAATCAACTAGTGGATTATTTAACATTTCTTCGAGCAGTTCAAGGGTTGCGGTTTGTTAAATCTAAAGTTTTTATTTACTTTTCACTTGCAGTAAATATTTAATATTAATTAATATTTATACTATAAATAATTTATTTGAATAATCTTAAATTATACGAGAATTGATCGAATGGGGTGAGGGGTGTGATATTTGGCACTATTTAAATTTTATGTTGAAGGTGTGCAGAAAGTTATTTTTTTAAATAATGCTTAGATATATACATAAAATTAATAAAAATTACAATACACACTACCTAAGTCTATAAACAATAATAGATACAATTTTGTTACATGTTGGCGTTTGTAAATCTGTCATAACATTTACTTTTACTAGTATTTTATTTTTTATTTTTTTTATTTAGCTAACAAAATCTTGTAATGTAGATTCGTGGCAATCATAATATAAGGCCAAATTACTAGCCTTAATAGCATTAATCTGCCCTAATAAGCAACCCATGTTAATCGATAAACGTTATTAAGTCGCTCTACAATAATATAAAGCGCACTTCACATGAGGCTTAATATTCAATTTCATTTCCAATTTCTGCATGAATAATTTAGTTACACGTTTGGAATACTGTAAATAGTCGGAGACGTTAGACGGGCTCGGATTGTAGCTGGTAATTAAGCAATTAGCTTAGATCTCGCCACTCGCGAGACGGTTACGGAGGAAAATGCAAGGAAACGAGCAGTTTTCCGGAATGTTTGTAAGCACTTCAATATTATTTCAAGGCATTTTAAATGAAATTAAAATGTTGAGTGATCAAAACGATAAAAAATAACCCATCTTATAAAGACATTCAACAAAACAAGTGTTAATGATGCATATTTTTTTTATTGAATCCATTTCCATCACATTTTTCTTTGATTTACATATATTGCAGTCGACTCTCGTTCTTTCCAACCTGCATTAATTCGAACCTCTCTGTAATTTAAAGTTTACACTAGTTCCCTAGAGAACCTCTGTATAATTCGAATAAAATCTATACATTTTTATGCACTTGGTAATTCGAATGAAAAAATCGTCGCTACGTAACAAAACGCGTTAATTTAAACCCGTCGCGTCGGAGTCAAACTTTCGACAGTTCAAAGTTGCAGAGAGAAATACAGACAAAGATTACAGAACTTGCAGAGGTACATATAATATAAGTATATTTTGAAATAAGTCCAAACTAGTTTAATCGTGCACGAGCATTAGTTTTTGTAATATTAGTTTGACACACACTTGCGCACGCATTGGTTTTTTTAGTTAAGTTTCAAAGCTTTTTTTCGTTTTCGCACTATTTGATATTTCGAACACTCGATAAGTCGTAATATTTTAAGAGTCCCCCGAGTTTCGAATTAACTAGAGTGGGCTGTATTTTTAATTTTAGGTCTACAACAAAAATAAGAAATTGACATTATTATTACCTTAATCAAACTTATTTGGCCAAAAAGTAATTTACTTACCTTAACCCGTTCCCCGTTAGCCGTTACCCATTAGTGAGTGTGGTGTTTGATTCTCGCCACGTACCTGTGATTTGGTGTGCCCTGACAATATTTATGGTCACCGGCGCCTGGGGTTACTCCGCCCTAAATCATTAGCGCCGTTCCAGTTTTATAGTCGAAGGGCTGATTTGTCTATAGTTTAATTGTAGGTAAGTAGATACCTTAATTTCATAATATGTAAATGTACGCTGCCTTTACACTTGATGGAAAAAAAACAATTCATGTTTCTATGAGAAAAAAATTTTGATCTATTTAATCACTATCAAAATGATACCTATCCACCTTATTAATAAAAGTAATTACACCACAGATACGCTTATCCATGTTGCTGACTTCGTCCGTCAAGTGGCTTTTCCTACATGCCAGACAATTTCAGCAACATGGATTAGCGTATCCGTGTGCCTGTTTAAAATTTTAAGTTCGTGTTATTAAAAGGTATTTCTTTTATTGGTCTATATATTCTATTCATTACCTTAATATTTATAAAGCATTTTTTTCGATTGACGTTATTTTTTATTATTTGTGTGATTACGAGAGAGTAGGTATTTGTGATCCGTATAAGTGACGTGTGATCGAAGTTTAAGGCTACAAAATCCGAATGCCACCCGATCGCCGCCTGCTGGGGCGAGATAATATAAATACTTTAATATTTATCGATAAAGGAAAATAAAACACACATTTTACGAGCGTAATCTGGTGGCTTATAAAGATTTGGTTTAGTCGTGAGTCGTGACGCTTTTTGTCGACCGTAATTTCATTTAATGTGCGCACTTTTACGATTCTTTACTATTTATATTTTCTTAAGATACTTAAACGGAACGGTTTTGTGGTTTGGGATTAGATTAATATAAGATCAGGTTGAAACATTATTTTTTATTTTCTTTTATAATCAACGTAACCCTATGTCATTAACTTGCAAAATCAACGAAGTTACTAAAATTACTTTTAATGTAAATTGTTTATGTTTATGATTAGTAAAAACTAATGAACATTTGACCTATTTTTTAACTAAATTCACAACAAAATTTCGTCTTCGTGGTTATAGTATTTATGGAGGGTATGTTAAAGTGGATTACAAAAAGGGATTTACCCACCTCCGACCATAGATTTTATAACTTTATAGCGTTTTTATGGTAATTTTAACTTCGTGGAATGCATTTTACATTAATAATAGTCAGTGAGCTTGTTTGTGTGCTAATTAATGACTTATCCCACGCGTTAATGCCGTCATTAATATTTTGTTACCGTAAAAAAGAAATTTATTTCGCTTTGAATAAAAAATGTAATCCAGTCAAATTTATGTGCTACGTACACACCTAAATATTAACTAACGGGGCTAAATTGGAAGAAAATTAGCAACAAAGGTTTAGTCCTAATTTCACCAATGCGACGCCTGCTCTTTCATTAATACATAGAACGAGAGCGATAGCATGATATTTAATCAACGATAAACTTTAACAGGTTAAATTGGCAATAAGATTGCTAAAAGTGAAATTTTCATTTCCATATTTGAAAAATCAGACGATCTGCGTCCAAACTCACATTCGAAACAAGAAGCCGCTTAGGCTAGCTTTAACCAAGAATGCCAAACCAAATATACTGAATAGAAACGCAAAAATTAGGGACTTCGATTTGTGCGTTTGTAGTCAAATCGCACATTGCAATGGCGGCACTGCCCACCGCAGTCAATTTACACTCAGGATACAACCATGTTTTTCCACCTGCAATGCGGCTTTATAATAGCTCGATGACTTTATGAAACTCACACATGGACGACTTGGTGAAACATTAAAGGTGAAAATTCTCAATATTAAGGTAGCTTATAAGTTAGAAGCGCATAAAGGTTTTTCCCAATGGTTTTCACACACTGACAATTAAACAAGCTATCACTAGAATAGGTTTACTACGAAATTTAAGTTTCTACTTATTTATTATTATATCTTTATACCTATGGTTATAAGAACCTATATTCAATACTGTTCTTACAATTTACGTACAGATAAATATAGAAAAACGCTTGCTGTCTGATAAAAGGGATCGTTAAACATCATCATTTGCTGTTACAAATACTATAATTCAACCTAATCTGAAAATATTTCCACCAAAATAAACTTGCTACTTAGCAGGTTCGAATAATTAATTTCTTTAACGATTTTTATTTAGTATAAAATATTGCATAATCTATGTCTCAAACTTGTTTTGTACCTACAAAGTGTGTATTTTCATTCATAAATTCTTGTCTCAAAAGTAATAATATGGTAAACACTGGACCTTATAAGTCACCATAGATAGGTACCAAGCAGCATCAGTAATGTTTTTCACTTAAACATTCTTAATGAGCACTTGTATTAAGGTCTCGCTAATAAAAAAATGTTTTACGACTTACTGTTTTGGAGTGAACAAACGTATTGATCTCTATTCCAGCCAGACGTCGGAGCGTCGCGTCGATGAAAAACTATACTTAGTACTCGTACTAACCCGCGCCAACTTTATGTCGGTGTTAATAGTCGAAAACTGTTTATTAGCACTAACATCAAGTCGGGTATTAAATTGAAGAACGTTAAAAGTCGATATTGATTCTGTCAATTAATTAATTTGCAAAATAAGCCTTTGGCAAGCGGAATTCGGTATGAAATTGAAAAGCAAAAATGAAAATATAATCGGTGGCTTATATTAAGTACTTACTCATAATATAATTATGTTATCACAAAAAATTTAGAGACGTATTTTTGAACGCATCTCTCAACAACCGTTATTGGCTTTGACATCAACATAATACATATCAATATATTATTTCCATTAATAATAAATAGATCACGTTGAAGCAAAACAAATATAGGTAAAGCCACTAACAAATCGTACGATATTATGGTAAAGTAACGTTCGAATTTTCATGTAACTGAACCAAAGAGCGTCAGTAGTCTCGTTTGAACTCCGCAACCCTCTTTGAGTCGTGACACTTAGAATCTAATAAAATAATTTACAGTCGTGTTGTCATAACAAGATATTCGGTGAAGACGATTTGTTATGGAGGGGCTCAACTCGTACGTAATTACATACTAGAAATTGCGTCGTTACATTCGTCTTGATGGGTGACGTCAGCCATTCGCAATGCTGTGTTACTGCCTTGTTTTCTTCTTTGGGCGCTCAGAGCAACCCTCGCATAAAATCTACTACATATGACCGACGAGTCCGGTAACTGAAGCCAAAATAATACGTATAAACTAAGGGTCAGCTCACATCGAAACGAGACTATACGCGACGTGGCCCTGCATTTTTAAAATAGTGATTCAAATTAAACTTTATTCAGTACACAATAAGGCACACTGTAAGAGCGGCGCCGGGCTACGCAATCTTGCAATCAAACGTGTATCTTCTTGTGTAGCGAATAAAGTTAAATTTTGATTTGTTATCTTAGAAAATGTTGCGCCGCATCGCGTATCCTCTCATTTCGGTGTGAATTGACGCTAACTTTCCGGAAAGTTCTTTCATATGCGTGCAGTAGATTTGGGGTGAGTTTAGATAACGTAATAGGTATGTAAATGTTTTGATGACTATTTGACGTATTTCAACAGTCATTCAACAGTGTATGTACACCAGAATCTTACTCGTCAGGTATGTGTGTAGAGGTTTCTGTGTATACCGTACACGGTAATTCAGACGTGAGACGTCAATACTGGCTATTGTTGTTTGGCGTGTGGAGGGTGTATTGTAATCAAAGCCTCGATGAAAGCGTCCTTAGTGGTTTGTAGACACGTTTTAGAAATGTTTTAAGACAGCCTGCTACAGCTAATGTCGGCATACTGTCGGCCGTATGTTTGTCTCCAACAATAAAAGGCGCTGTTATAATATTAATATAAAATAGCTCCCTCTGTCGCCAGAAGCGCGAGGGTAATATGAGGGGAGTACGAGTGGCAAACATTAAGCAAATGTCGGCGCTTCTCTACAATGGGCGAGACGGCGGATGCTGCAGATTCACCCTGCTGATTTATTCGTCTGGCTCGTGTGTTGCGTTAATTCTGTAAATAATGAATTGTCCTCGATCACCGAACTGATACCATTTATAAACATTGCGGCTGCTTTATATATGACTTCGCGCTTGGAATATTAATTATCGGCAAGAGTTGGAGCTAGACAGTAGACAATAGACGCAGAAGTTGCTTATGGCAAGTGTGGGAGCATTTCCGTGCCTAAACCGCATAATTAAAAGACATATGAACGTAAATATGAACTATGTATATTTTCTGTGTTCCTGGTTCATGGATGTGTATTTAATTTAATAAAGATCTTAAATATAGTCCCGTTGTCTGGTACCAGTAACACAAGTTTTTCGGAACTTAGCACTGGACTAGATAAAATCGTACTTAAATATTTTAAAAATATTATATGAATGTGTTCATTAGAAAACATACATATATTATATTGTAGGTACCGAGTATGCATATTGGATGGTCTAAGAATGCACGTAACGCACAATTTCCATCATCTACATCGAAGACTGCAGAACAAAAACGTTTTCTAGCATCTGATTATTTCATATTTTGAGATCATCATTATTTCCTATTTTGACTAAGTAGGTTAGAATTACAGAACTTTCTCGATGGCCATCGATTTTACTTGTGAGGTTTTAAATTATTTTTTGAGGTTTAAATTATTACTTTAATTAAGATCTTAAATGTTAACTATGATTTATATTTAAGACCTTAATTAAAGCAATAATTTCCTTAAACGAAGCAGTTACATTGGTCGATGGAACGTACCAAATAAGATATTCGATCCGCAACAATAATTATTCTCGCTTTGATTTCCATAATCCTCGCACCCCACTCATTCCATAAGCCCGCTCCTGAATTTGAATGAGTAACTAATATTGTAAATCAAAAATTTTTCTTCATTATATTTCACAAGATATGAAACGGCTTAAAGATTGTGCAGAATTCCCTGCAAAAAAATCCCTGTCAGAGTTCTTTTGGTTATGATGGCAAGGACCAAGCTCAAAAAGTTACACTACTCGTATGCACATTGTAATAAGATTCTTTTTTGCGAAGCATTATTTTCTATATTCATGTAGAAGACGGTGTTTGCAAGGTATTTTTTAACATCTTTTGAACATTGTACAAATTACAAAAGTGTTCGGTTTAAATTGAAATATAATATATCATACTTTTAACAAAATTATTTATTAATTATTTAACAAAAAAAAATATGTATGGTGTTACGTTTTAGGAGATTGTATGATTTTAAAGAGGTGATTTTATGATTTTAATCAGAAAGTATATATTTTTTTCAAAATGTGTACGGTTTAGAAACTGTCAAGGATTATTTACTTTATCCTATCTTTTTTTCCACTTCGTAATTGAACTCTGACTAGTAGTGCTGACTGACTAGTAGACTGTAGGCTATGACTTCGCCTTAAGTATTTGCATTTTACTCTAGACTTCTATGAAATCACTTATCCCAAATTCCAAAATCCAGCAGACTATAAATAGCAAAGAGTAGATCTAAATAACTATTTCAATAAAACATTACCGTAACTAGATTGTGCAATAATATCAAGGCAATAAGTTAGTGTAGGTACAGGTAAATATTATTATTAAACAAGTCACTAGGAAATCAATAGATGATTGACGGTGGCGCCCCCGCAAATTAGATGAACCCTATCGTCTGATCCCTAGCGCTTGCCGCTCTTTAAAATTTTGTACAAAATTCGAACCCCACGTCACGGCGTACCTATCTGCAGTTAATTATCTACTAGGGGAGCTGAGGGGACGTCACGAGTGCCAATCTTTCCCCCAGCGATCTGTGGATTTGTCTTATCTCAAAAGAGCCCTTCAAATTAGTTTTAATTAAAATCGATGAACATCTGTGATTCAATGTTTCGGTATCTTTGTCTTTGCCGATAAGAATGTTAAGATTTCAATTTGTGTGTATTAAACATATTGATAAGTTTTATATCAAACAACATATCTACATTTCTAAAAAGTAAATGAAAATTTACCTGAGTATGTGCTAAGTATTTCGTATTTTACAAACAGCGGTCCCGAAAGGGTTATGCTATTACGTACTAAGTGATGTAAGGCATTAAACTGAGTGGCGGCGAGAGGCATGTAACACGGCACTGAGCAGCTGAAAGAATAGACCGAGAGACCCTCACTCCGAGGGCCATCAGCTTCAAACGAACAAATTAGATTAATCACGCCGTTCTGAAGACCAGGTGCTAATGGAAATATGTTACGGCGTTAAACGTTCGCGACCTCCGCAGAGTTTATTGTCTTTGACTTGTGCTGTTCAAAAATTCACACAAAGTAGTGTGTAATTTTATAATAATTATTAAAACATGTGAACAAGTGCCTGGGAGACCGAGTTTTGTCTTAGTAGAGCGATAAAAAAATAAATAAAAGACAAAGAATCACAAAAATATTAAACCAATAATGCAAAAAGTCTAATGATGACATTTATAAATCGAAAACACTTCTCTAGATCGATTATTCTTTCCCAGATCTAGAAGGTAGATCAATAGGATATTATTCTCTAGTAAGTGTTGTAGATCAGACAGATAAAGGTAAACGCATAAGAAATAACAATAAAGCTTTAAAAGTTTGCAGCCATTGCACTGTAGGTACTTGATTTATGGCTTTCATCTAACAAAACTTCCAAGACTAAGGTCATAAAACTGCCCGATCGCGATAGTCGCTATTTATTAAACCATTTAATTAGATATAAATAACTTTCCATTAGAGGCCGTGATGTATCCAGGAACAATTAATTAGCATGGAGTGCATCAAATATATCAATAGACGATCCATCTTGAGTTTGGGCCATCGATCACGAAGTCAATTGCCTAAGTGAGCAGCGGCATCAAATGTAAAGAATATTTTTTTAATCTCTCATTATTTTAGCAGACTATAGTAAAACTCTTTTGTAATTTAAAAACAAAGGACGCCAACGGGCGGAAGTCGAGAACGTAATTCCATAGTTTGAAATAACGCAAGCAAAATATTGCCTTGCACTCATCCAATAAAAACAAAGTTTTTTAAAGAAAAGCTAAAAGCCTTTTCCACGCTCAGTTCAGCCGCCGAAAGGTCAACGACACTGAAATATTCTCGTGCCGGGATTGTTACGGGGAAATGACTCCCATGCAATCAGAATACTTACGCATGTGTTTCTTAAAACCTTAAGTGGAAGTTCCAGAGGGGAGTACAAAGCGTTCTAACAATTATCCAGGACTTAAAGGATTTATTGTATGTAATTTGTTCTCTATAACTTGAATTGATTTTATATATGTAACCTCATTGCTCCTCCTTGATACTCTTTTTTGTCTTGACAGGAAATACTTGACAGACTTTTATATTGTGATTCATATGAATAATTTATGTTTGAAAATATTTGCGAAATAAATATGAGCACCACAGCATATAGGAATTTTGGAAGAGTCTTTGACAGAATTATTACATAAATGCACGGAATCAAATAAACCACAAATTTCGGGAAATGTGGTAGACAAATTTATTTTGGAAAAGTTTAACAGGAGGACATCTAATGCATCTCAATGGATGAATAGATTTGAAGAGGAATGTTCACGCTTATCAATTGTTGAAGATGCAAAGAAAATTGAGATTATAAGAGCATTTTTAGAAGACCTAGACTGGTATACCTCCATGATGATTAAATATACAATTAATTCGGAATGGAAAACATGGAAGGAATGTTTCTGTGAAACTTATGCTGACAAAGGTTGGTCAGCAGTCAGGTATGCAATTTTATTTCATTACAGACAAGGTTATTTATTAGACTATGCCTTGAAAAAGGAGAGACTTTTATTGGAAGTGAACAAAAACATTGATGTTTGTACATTGATTGATTTAATTGCAACGGGATTACCTATATTTGTGATAAATAAAATTGATAGAAATATTTTAAGAACGACAGAAGATTTATTTAACCAAGTAAGAGGTCTAGAATATTTAGTTACCAGAAAGAATTTTCAAAACAACTTTAGAAGGAATGCTGACAATGAATCAGAGAAACAAAATAAGAATAGAAGAAGCTCACAAGCAGTAGGAGAAAACAGATATCCAATAAGAAACGTTAACAATTCAGAGTTAGAAGTTGAACTAAATGAAATCAATCCAAAAAACTTGATATCCCGCCATTAATCAAAATTGAAGTTGAATTAAATGACTCCTTAAAAATAAAAGGGATCTATGATTCAGGTTCGAATGTGTCCTTAGTAAATTCCAAAATTTTGTCAATAAAAGGTACTCAAAATAATAAGGACGGTATAAATGCGAACCTCAAGACGATTAATGGCGTTAAAAAGAGTGTTGGTATGATAACTCTCAAAATAAAGATTTTCGATATAGAGAGAGATGTCAATGTATTTGTCATAGACGCAGAAACTTTCGATTACGATTTTTTGATTGGATTAGACATAATAAAAAAATTTCATCTTGTTCAAGATGAATACTTGGAAATAAAACAAAGTATTCCGTTTAAGGAGAATAAGATATATTATAAAACAAAGACATTTTATAGAACAACCAATTTTGACAAAGCAAACAAAAAATATGAAATTAATTTTAACGAACACCTAGAGGAAAAAGACTTTACTATTATGGTGAATCACCTTAATGTGGATCAACAGAATGATATTGATAATCTTATATCAAAATATAAATCACTTTTCGCGACAGGCAAGTACGATGTTGGTAAAGTAAAAGATTACGAAGCACATATTGATTTATTGGTCGATAGGTACTGCGCTAAAAGACCATATAGATGTTGTATAGGGGATAAAAAAGAGATAGAAATGCAGGTGGCTAAATTATTAGAAGAAAATTTAATTGAAGAATCATATAGTCCTTTTGCAGCACCTGTTACTCTGGCATATAAAAAAGAAGATGGACGGAAATCCAGATTATGTATTGATTTCCGAGATTTAAATAAAATTGTAATACCACAATCACAACCGTTTCCCTTAATAGAAGACTTAGTGGTGAAAACTCGAAATTGTAAATACTTCACAACACTTGATGTTAATTCGGCATTTTGGTCAATCCCGCTCAAAATTGAAGACAGACATAAAACAGCTTTTGTAACTCAAGATGGACATTTTCAATGGACCTGCCTACCCTTTGGATTAAAAACTTCACCAGCGATTTTTCAGAGAGTATTAAGCAATATCATAAGGAAACACAAACTATCGAACTTTACTGTAAATTATATTGATGACATATTGATATTTTCTAAGACGTTTCAAGAACATATTACTCATTTATCATTACTACTAGAAGCAATATCAAAAGAAGGATTTAGACTAAAATTTTCAAAATGTAACTTTGCACAAGATTCAGTAAAGTACCTTGGTCATATAATTAAGGACAACACGATAACTCCTTTGAAAGATAATTTAATTGCAATAAAAGATTTTCCTATACCAAAGACGCAAAAGAACGTACGTCAATTTTTAGGAAAAATCAATTTTTATGGTAAATATATACCAAATATATCAATCATTTTAGATCCTTTACATAATTTATTGAGAAAAGGGCAACAATTTGTTTGGTCAAAAAAGTGTGAAGAATCTTTTCAGTTGATTAAAAACTTAATGTGCCAGAAGCCTATATTAACTATTTTTGATCCTGATTTACCGATAAATATTTATACTGACGCCAGCATACTGGGTATTGGCGCTGTTATGAAACAGCCACAGCTTAATGGAGAGGAAAAGCCATGTGCATATTTTTCAAGAAAACTTAATGATACTCAGAAAAAGAAAAAAGCTATTTACTTAGAATGTTTAGCTATAAAGGAGGCTGTTAAGTATTGGCAACATTGGTTACTAGGGAAAAAGTTTACAGTCTTTACAGATCATAAACCTTTAGAAAAAATGAATATTAAATCTCGACCAGACGAAGAACTAGGCGATCTTACATATTATTTATCTCAATACAATTTTGAAGTTATTTATTCGCCAGGTAAATATAATTTGGAAGCTGATAGTCTTAGTAGAAATCCAGTATTGGAAGCAGATGATAATCATGATGATAATTTAAAAATTGTAAATTTTGTTAAAATAGAAGATATCCAATGTGACCAGCAAAGAAATGAATACATAAGACTAAATAAAAATAAATTAAAGTTTCAAAATTCAATATACTATAAAAAGTCAAAGAAAAAAGAAAAAATCATACTAACGGAAGAATTTGGTAAAAAGCTAATAAAAGATATTCATTACCTCTACTGTCACATAGGAGCAGAACAGATAAGAAATAAAATAAGCGCATTTTATACTGCAAATAACTTGATGAGAAATATAAAGAATGTGTGTGACACATGTGAAGTATGCATAAGAAATAAGTCCAGAGGTAAATATAATTATGGGCTATTGTCTCAGTTAGGACCAGCTTCATGTCCTTATGAAATAATGTCAATAGACACTATTGGAGGATTTGGTGGATCTCGATCTACAAAGAAATATTTACATCTTTTAATAGATCACTTTACAAGATATGCTTATATTTTGACCTCGAAAACACAGAATTCAAATGATTTTATAAAGCTATTGCAGAAAGTGACACAGGAACATAAGATTGGTATTATTTTATCTGATCAATACCCAGGTATAAATTCAAAAGAATTTAAATCATTTTTAGATGTACAAAATATAACTATAGTTTTTACTGCGGTGAATGCGCCGTTTTCAAATGGTTTAAACGAGAGATTAAACCAAACTATTGTAAATAAAATAAGATGTAAGATAAATGAAAATAACAATAACTTAGCCTGGACAACTATTGCTCACGAATGTATCAAAAGATATAATGAGACAGAACATACTGTTACAAAATTTACACCTAAATATCTTTTGGAAGGAAAAAATTATACCATTCTACCAACTGAATTAAAAACAAATTTTACAGTTGAAGATTTAAAAAGGGACAGAAAAGTGGCATTTGAAAATTCTATGAAGTCACATATTTACAATAAAGAAAAATTTGATAGAAAAAGGAGAGATCTTGATTTGAAAATTGGTGATTTTGTATATGTTGAAAATGGAAATAAACTTAATAGAAGAAAGTTGGATGAACTAAAAATTGGGCCATTTGAGGTCTTGGAAAAGATATCTGACTCTATATACAGAGTAGACACTGGACACAGGAAATGTGAATCAAATTTCTATCACATTACGAAGATCGTTCCGGCTCCTACAGCTACAGTGGTCGGAGCCTGATCTGGGGGGGGGAGATGTAACCTCATTGCTCCTCCTTGATACTCTTTTTTGTCTTGACAGGAAATACTTGACAGACTTTTATATTGTGATTCATATGAATAATTTATGTTTGAAAATATTTGCGAAATATTAGCATTAAATGTTGTTTCTTTAGTTGTAAAGCAACACATTATCTTTTATTTCCATATTGTTAAAAATCATATTATATATATGTAAGCAATAATATAAATAATGCAAATCCTATTTCTTGCTAGCGGCATAACTCTCGCGTCCTGATAATATTTCGCCGATTAAAACCCAAACTCGGAAAATTTATTCAATCAGCTTAAGTAAAATTATTTTCAGCTCGAAAGCCCAGAAAATATCATCTCGAAATAAATATGAGAACCTGCACAATTATTTTAGGCATTATCGACTAAATATTACCGATTATGGTTATGGTTTCCTATGATATTATTTTAATATTTAAACTGGTTTAAAAAAACAACTTTACAATAGTGTAGCCTGTAACTGAATAAGCCTCAAGCACGTTTTTAGGGTTCCGTAATTCTTAAGAACTATATATAGGTCTCCATTTTGGCATCATAAATAATAATAATTTTACATTTTAGGGGTGGAGCCTATAATGTGAAGTGGGGATGAAAAATATTTTTTCATTCTACGCCATCGTGTGGGGTGTCGTTGGATAGGTCATTTAAAATAATGGCAAGGTTTCATATATGATTTTTTACAAAGTCAACCATTTTCGAGTAATGGACCTCCAAAGTGGTTTATAAGTTGCCCTCCCTGGCATTTCTAAACTATGAGACTTAGAAAAATGCAATTTTTCATGCTGATAGATCATGCTAAATCTCTTTAGGAAAATTATTTTGAACGAAATCGGACAGTAACTTTTGAAGTAATTTGAAAAACCTATTACGCGTTTGTAGTTACGGAACCCTCCTTAGACATATTGTCCTGTCATGCTCTTAGAGGTTAGGTTATTTAATTTTAATTTTAAGTGTTTTATATCAAATATCTAAATAAAGAAAAAGGGACATATTTTTAACTTCTGCATTATTTGGGGATGGCGATGCGGAATGGACAGTATAAATATGGATTTATATGGCGGGGCGCGGGCGCGCGGCGTACTGCCTTCGCAGTAATAGTCATAGCCAAGTCGCGTCGTAACTTGGTTAGTTAAAAGTTCCTGCAAAGATAATAATGTGGCTCCAAAATAAATGCTTTCATCGTTTTTTTACGTATATTATGAATTCATTTTAGAGTACTTATTAACAAGTAATTTGGAGCACAGATTAAATAATTAAGGTTGTCGACTCAAACCTTAATTTGCCGTAAACGGTTTGCAGTTTGTAAATAAATATACTTAAAACGCATCAAATAATTATGTATAAAGCGTTATTAATACTATAAAGTTTAATTCATGGCGATGTTCGCAAAGAAAAGCGGCATAGCATTGTTTGGTGGGTTCGCGACGTCATTGCCTGACATTAGCTCGGCTCGCGACGTAAACAATACTCACAGATGTCACAATATAATCTAGTCTGCCGGATCCGCGGTGAGGGGCTTCACTTGAGTGCTAGCTCGTTAGGGCGGGCTCACATTATCACAGGGGTCTATTACCACTCTCGTGTGCGTAACTTACTTAAAATACGTTTTAGCAGGTAGAGCTGACGGCTCGTACATCGTTATGTAGCCTCATGACTTATGAATGCTTTTTCATGAAGGGAATTGTTACGGTTGTCATAAATATCTTCCGGCATATTTTATCTCACTACTTGTTCCAAAAGAATTTAGAAATTCACATAAAAAATATTAAAAACAATATGTTTATCTAATAGATCAAACGATGAAAATGCTACATAGGTAATTTAATATTTCGCGAGCAATATTGTAATGAGTATTTCTCACAGCTTTCCTTACCACAAATTTTCACCTTACGCGAGAGATCGACGTAACATCTATTCTCGTCTGTTGGTCTAGTTAGCAGTCTCGTTATAAGATTAACAGTAACATAGACAAGGACGTCGACGGTGAGTATATAAGGTGAAATATAGAACTTTCCCCGGTGTCTGCGGCGGAGTCTGGCAGAGTCTGTCTCTGTGTGAGTCTGGGTGAGTCTGGGCGGCTCTGGCGTAGGGTGGCTCGAACCTTCGCTTTCGTTCACGCACACACCCGCGCTCTACCTTTTCAGGTTTAATATTTTCTTCAATCGATTGTTATTTACTGCTTCAATTCAAAACCATTTGTCCCATTTTTAGTTTTAATCGGTATTAGATATTTTGCTTTTCATTCATTCATATAATCACGCCTCTTTCCCATAGGGGTAGGCAGAGGCCGCCTCTTTCCCGTAGGGGTAGGCAGAGAACACTTCTTTCCACTTGCTACGATCCTTACTTACTTGTTTCGCTTCGTCCACTTTCATTCATACCATCCATTCCTCCTCTTACATTCATCGTAGCGAAGCGGCTCTCCATGGGCCACTTTTCGCCTCCGCGAGAACGAGACGTGATGGGTGGCGAACCGCATCGCCGCCATTTTGGATAATTAAATTATTTTTATGATTATCCATTGCGTTCCCACGGATTTTTGATGTTTAAATGGTATCATTTTGCTTTTGATGTTTAAATGGTATCGGATCGATAGTTAAAATCTACTATTAAGTTTCTATAGAAAGTATTTTTAGCATCTTTTTTTATCAGTTTGCCACTAAACTTGTGTTTAATAACATAAATGTGCGTTTACTATAATAAATAGTCTATGCGACAAGTTGAAAATGGTACAAAATAGAGATAATGCTCTTAAAATTATGTGCGATAGCTCATTGGATCTGGAATGACGTCTAGAAAAATGTGCCAAAAGCTTGCACATAAAAAATTGCAAAAGTTATAAACAATTAAAGATGAAAAAAAAAATGGCATTTCGTTTTTTGCCAATATTTAATAAACTATTAATATTTAAAAAAATTCAAAAAAAGATTCTGAATGAGAAGGAAATTTCCAATAAAAAACTCCTAACTGCCGGAACTCTATCTCCATTATTTATAATTTTACTTTAACGCTGAAAGTAGGTCTACGCGTGACATTTTTAGGATGCGCGCGTGGCGTCAAAAGCGAGTACGGCACATTAATTAATTTATTTAAGGTATTGAATATTTTTTTTAAAATTTGAAAAAATTATGGTGTGTTTTGAACACTATAAATAATTTATTCCCGTTGGAAATTTTACTTAAAGTTAATTTTTCAACGAGTTAAACAATTGTTAACTAACGAAATTTTCTCGAACTACCGTCTTAATTGTAAGTGAAAAAAATGTTTTAATAATGGTCTGAAAAAATTTTCGCTTCGTAGAGCCTTTCTTACATACATACTTAACAAGATCGTGCCATAAAAGTTAAAAAAATATTTATACTTTGTTTATAAAAATTTTTTTACTTTAACAACATTACTTGGATTTTTAAGTTTTTGTTCAAGTAAAAAAATTGTTATAAACAAAGTATAAATATTTTTTTAACTTTTATGGCACGATCTTGTTAAGTATGTATGTAAGAAAGGCTCTACGAAGCGAAAATTTTTTACGACCATTATTTAAACATTTTTTTACTCTAACTACATTACTTGGATTTTTAAGTTTTTGTTCAAGTAAAAAAATTGTTATAAACAAAGAATAAATATTTTTTTAACTTTTACGGCACGATCTTGTTAAGTATGTATGTAAGAAAGGCTCTACGAAGCGAAAATTTTTTACGACCATTATTTAAACCATTTCTTTGACTTACAATTCTGAAAGAATCTTTTTTTGAAATTTCTTAAATATTAATAGTTTATTAAATATTGGCAAAAAAAATGCCATTTTTTTCATCTTTAATTGTTTATAACTTTTGCAATTTTTTATGTGCTAATACACGCTTTTGGCACATTTTTCTAGACGTCATTCCGGATCCAATGAGCTATCGCACATAATTTTAAGAGCATTATCTCTATTTTGTACCATTTTCAACTTGTCGCATAGACTAATAGTATTATTAGTGAAGGTACAGCAAATTTTATTTCCCAAAGGCCTGTTTCACAATCGTCTATTATGTGTCGAATAACTTATTCAGAAGTTTTGTCGCTATTTACTTTAAACCGAGCGACAGAGACAAAACATACAAATAAGCTATCCGACGCTTATCAGTAGACTGTAAAACAGAGCGTACCTAAGGGTAATTACATCAGTCATAGTTTAACCGGGGGTTCCTTAACCTCCGTGTCAGCGATGTTTTAAGGATTATCCAGGGCTATAATAGCAGGTGGTCAGCCAAGCCCGCGCTCCATTATGTAAATTGAAGTGTCAGGGTATGAGGTATATGGATGGCCACTTACTATATTATCGATTTTTTTTACCTTCGTTGGTTGGTTGCATTCAGTTGTAAGATAAGAATGCTATAAAATTGTTTAACAAGCTTGCTTTATTTGTAACTAACTATTGCCTGCTGCTTCGCCCGCGTAAATACAGTATTTCACAGAACCGTTGTACTTTTCAGGATAAAAGTAGCCTAAGTGTTAATCCAGAGCTTAAACTACTACCATACCAAGTTTTACCGAAATCCAGTAAGTAGTTTTTGGGTGGCTAAAAGAGTAACAAATATCCATCCATCCATCCTCACAAAGTTTCACATTTATAATAGTAGTACACGTAACTAAAGACCCTAATATTTTAATAACTAGGTGCCGTACAATATCATTCTAACCATATTAATTTTCAACTATCACTAAATTCCTTAAACTTCAAGGTATTTATATTAATGAATAGTTGAACTTCCTCACGCAAATAACGTTTCAAAAACACTTAAATGAATGGAAAAATGGAGCGTTCATGATACTCGCGCTAAATATATGTGATTTACTGACACCTTATATCTACGCAAATAGTAATAACTTTATAGATATATATATTTAATAATAATAATAATAATATCTATGGACGCTTCACACCACGTCAATCTGGCCCCGTGCTAAGTATCCGAAGAACTTGTGTTACGGGTACCAGACAACGGAAATATATTTAATACTTTTATACTATACACATATTTAAGATTTTTATTATATTATACACATATTTAATACACATCCATGACCCAGGAACACAGAAAAACTTTTTGTTCCTTCGGCGGGATTTGAACCCGCGACCCCCGGCGTGAGCACCAACACGCTCAACCAACTGAGCCACAGAGGTCGTCAATTATGTCAAATTTACATAATTGACGGTATTTAGGTCTTAAATAAGATATATATTGGCATTTAAAATGTTATCCTTGCCATATATATTTATATTGCTGTATATATAAGCGATTATATTAAAATATACCGATAGGGTGATACATCTCTTCATAATAAGGCTATATTTTTCTGTTTACTAAATTTGGATGACTATATTGAACACAACGATATCAACATTTTAAATAAAGTTATTAACACGACAAGAGTGTTACATAATTCATAAACATCAACCCACGTACCTAAGCAAGTGTTTATATGGATAAGTAGAAAAATGAGAGTCATGGAAAAATATACATTAAAAGTGCTTTTCATCGTTATGCATTTAAAGTGGTGACAAATATAGTTTATCGTCTTACTGATATTATAAATGTGAAAGTTTAAAAAAACAATTTTCCATCTTTTTGCTAAAAGATGGCCCCGTGCGAGTTTCTTACGCCGGTTCTTCTCGCCGGGTTAGTTACCGAACCGGTGGTAGGCATCAAGGACAATAGGCAAGCGGACTGATTTTTTTTATTGCATAAATGAATAGTACGTACTCTCTCTATATGTGAGTAACTTTTCTCAGAAGAAGAAGAGTTCTCAGAAGAAACCGTATATCACAAGTCAATATTTTAAAGGTACAGCGATTTGTATAAAAAATTTCGCGAGTGTCGTAAAAACTCGTGTATGAATTATACGGCCGCAGGAATATATTTGTAAATATCTCCGATATTTGTGCGTTTAAGTTCATACTTACCATGTGAATGTTTTTGTATAATATGGTGTAAGTAAACTAATGACGTTTTAACCAATTTCGCAAAATGATATTTTTGTACTATTTAAATGTATATTTTAATTGGTAAACTACCAGTGGCGAAGGGTGGTTTTTCCGCAGAGGGAAGCCATTATGGTCTTTATGCATATTAAGCAAGTACATAGTACCTACATACCTAGAGGCTGCTTCGTGGGATTCTATCTATTTCGGTACAGAGTTACGAGTTTCGTTCTTCGAGATGTATAGTGCGGTTAAAATGAGAATAGGATCGAGTCGGCGCCATATTGTTTCGCATTTGGGCTGTTATGATAGTGAAATTTATGTTTAGACAATTTATTACTATTCAACGTTTTCATTTAAATTCGATGCAAGACTATTAATATTTATATGCATATAAGTTTTTCTGAAAATCGCACATTTCAAGTGATATTTGACAGATAAAGGTCATTGACGTTCCTATTCTCATTTGAACCGCGTTATACCAACCGCAGCTCACCTTCATTATACAAAAAAGCACTTATTATAAAACAGCGTCTTTCGAGAATGACAAAAGGCGGCTTTGGAAAAGCCAGTTAATTAATTCTACTCACACACTAATCTACTCACCACAATAATGCAATTTACAATCCAAATAGGTACACTACACAACTTCACAACATAAATATACTATTTTACACTACAGTCTACACTACAAAATATTACAATTACGCATAATAAACAATATGCAGTCGACAGTATGCAAAAAATGGCAGAATTTTCTGTTTTGGATTTTCAACCAATGAGAGACCATAACCGGTATCCGAGCGGCTTACTGAATGATCATTTCGACCAATTAAATTATAAAGAATATTTTGTCATTCATTTCCAAAATGTATTAAGAGCCATTAGGCCTACAGTTTAAATTTAACCTTAAAACAAAAACAATAATGACTATTATAGAATGAAACATATATTTCATTACTGAAATGCTCAGACACCGTATTACGATTTTCAAAATTCGAACTGGTCGTCCAATAGGACGGCATATTTAAATTTCAACTATATTTCGAACGAAATAAGGTATTTTATACAATGCGAAAAGCCCTTATTGATCGGCTTATTTATTAGATAGCTTGTACGATAAGAAAGGTATATATAAGTCATTGCTGTAATTAATTAGTTTTTGAACTAATTTGTCATAGTTACTGAAATGTATCTAACATAAAAGGGAAGCCGATGGGAATCGGCATCTATACACGCTTCGCCACTGTAAACTACACATAAAAATTGTTAATTTTTTGTATTTATCAAGTAGTAATGCCTCAATATTTCTGAATATATTAATGAAACTAAATATTTCAGATGTAGTTCGATCCCCTATTCTTTAAGCGTTACTTTGCAACCAATATGGTTTTTTTTTTATTTTGTTTTTTGATTTTGTGAGGTTGTATGGATGGATGTTTGTTCCTTTTTCACGCAAAAACTACTGAACGGATTTTGATGAAATTTGGTATAGTAGTAGTTTAGGCTCTGGATTAAAACATAGGCTACTTTTTATCCCGGAAAAGTACAGCAGGTTACTCGATGGTATATTTACACGGGCGGAGCCGCGGGAAATAGCTAGTATTTTGATAAGCAAACTTCAGAGTGCACGGCGCAGATTTTGAGCTGACTATAACTGACGTAGCTCTGCTACGAGCTGCTACGTGACGATGGTAGAGTGCTCATAAAGGTCCGGACGCACTAGGCGGAACTGCACTTCAGCGGAACTGAGCGACACGTCGCGTCAAAATATTATTTATATGCAAATACATGAGATATGACTTTGGCGCGCAGTTCGCTGCAGTGTAGTTCCGTTACCGCTTAGTGCGTGTTATCTCATATAATTTCATATAAAGAATATTTTGACGCGACGTGTCGCTCAGTTCCGCTGAAGTGCAGTTCCGCCCAGTGCGGCCGTACCTTTAGATTTGGTGACACGTTTAGTCAGTGTCTGTTTTCAGAATTCCTATACTATTCTCAATTTACTAGCTAAATGTTTATTCGTTTTATATATTTTATTCGTCGGTTAAAACTTTATTTAGAATATATAGAATATCTTAATTCTAAGTATTACGAGTATATTATTTTTAACAATTTAACTTTTAACATGTAAGATTTAATTATTCCTCGATTATTTATTTATTATTATTATTTTAGATAAAAGCAAAAATGTTATCTGTCGAGAGGAAAGCATAATAAATTGCATTCCAAAATATTCCAGGTACCTGCCAACATTGAATAATAAATTATCTAAGGGTTTGGGTAAAACATATTGAAATTGTCATCAGAAATCGGAAATTACACGATACGAGATCGACGAAATTGGAAATGGCTGAAGATTTGAATTTGATGTCTATTCGGTTTGCGTTTTATTTCAATATCATGCAATATTTTCAAATATTTCATGATATATACCAACCTGTCTTTTTTGCAGTTCAAAAAGTTATGATTTTATATGGTTCTATGTGAGGTGCTATGAGACAATCAATTGCAATTTATTTACAACACAAAGAGCTCAATTCAGTTTATATCTATCGCGTTTACACGGGTAGATATGTGATAGGAGCGAAATTCTACGTGCTCCGCGACCGCACTTTAGAGTTTGACTAAATATAATTAAGACAAAACCGTTGGACTTATTTCAAAGTGTACAATGCTCATTGCTCATTCTTTATTACTTTTGCAGCAGAAATGCAATTTATTCGATGTTATCTTTAAGAATAAGCTCCATTTATTAAAACGAATTTACTCGTGACAAGTTAATGCATCAGCTTTATTAGAATTGCTTTTTAAAAGCGCAGAGATAAGACAGTTACGTTTAACGTCTTCTTGTGCAGACTAAATTGTCTATGAAATGGCTAGATGCCTTAGTAAATGTTTTGTGTTGGTAAGCTAATGGTATACTTCAACACGCTACAGTGAGCAGTAGAATTGCGAATAATTCTGAATCCAACCGCAAACCTGTAACTAGCGGGTGGTAAAGGGGTCCAAACACTGTACATAATTATGCAATGCCGTTCAGTTCAGACGAGCCCGCTATAAAATTGTTCCAAAGCCATAGCATCGTTCATACTTCATGTCACCCGAGCTCGTTTTGCAATTCATTATCACGAAGAATGCCAAATAAGTTTCAAATATTTTTAAACATTTCTCTACGTGCAAATGTTTAAATATTTTTGCGAGGTTATCTAAAGTAAGATGGTTATTTCTCTCTTTTGAAATATAATTTTTAACGGCATTGCTGCTATCAAACTATTGTTACTTGTTCAAATACTTAATTTGATTTGATTTTATGACCGTTAAATTCCGTTGAAATTGAAATTGTGTTCGCAATCCGTAGTTTACAATGGTTCCCCGAAGCGTATTTGGCCCATAAAGCGTCTACAACAAATTAAAGCCACAACAAGGCTTTTTAAGAGTCCTCGCGGGTGGCGTAAACCTTTGATCAAGTGGCAGCGGGCCGGGATCATGTTCCCGTAAACTTTCACGGGACGCTGAGCGACCGACGCGCAGGCCGAATGTGAAAAACGTTTAAGAAACCCACTAATAAGTAGCGGACCACACAGTAAAGGCTTATGTTTATACACACGATTTACTACTGTTTTGTTTATAATATGTTTTACTTGCCTTTAAAGCGGTTCCGTACCCAAAGGTTAAAAACGGGACCCTATTTTTGAGACTTCACTGTCTCTACTTCTGTCCGTCCATCTGTCTATAACCAGGTCGTATCTCCTTAACCATGATAACTAGACAGTTCAAATTTTCAGATTTTTTTAGGTATTTCTGTTGCCGTTATAAAAATACTAAAACAGCATAAAATAAATATTTAATTGTATAAGACGTGATTTTTTGACGTTTGGCACGAAACTCTTCGTGCGCGAGTCCAACTCGCATTTTGACGGTTTTTAGGGTTCCGTAATACTTAAGGAACCCTTATAGTTTCGCTCTGTCCGTCTGTCTGTCTGTCTGTCTGTCTGTCTGTCCGCGCCTCTAGCTCCTGTAATTATGAATATAAATTGATGAAATTTGGTTCAGTTATAGATTGTGTATAGATCACGGTTTCGGGATCATAAAAAAATAATAATTTTATATTTTAAGGGTGGCTCTCCATACATGTGAAGTGGGGATGAAAAATATTTTTTCACTCTACCCCATCGTGTGGGGTATCATAGAATAGGTCTTTTAAAATAAAGGCAAGGTTTCATATGTTACTTTTTTATAAAGTTGACCATTTTCGAGTAATCGGCCTCCAAAGTACTTTGTAAGTTGGTCCCCCCCCTAGCATTTTTAAACTATAGGAGATAGAAACTTGAAAATTTTCATGCTGATAGATCACGCTAAAAACTCTTTAGGAAAACTATTTTGAACCAAATCGGACAGTAACTTTTGGAGTAATTAAAAAAAAAAGCATATTACGCGTTTATAGTTACGGAACCCTCCTTAGACATGCCCTGACATGCTCTTGGTTAGGTTATTGTACATACTTTTAATTTGATTATACTTTTATTTTACTTGCTCGAATCAAGAAACCTTTACAATTTTTAATCATAGGGACTAAGTAAACTTTTAGCTAAAATAACTTCTCCATAAGAATTATAGTTAGCACTATTTAAGTGCTTTGATACTTTTTTTTAATATAACAAATACAGATAAATAATGAAAAAGGAAAAATGTTACATTTAATTTGGGTTCAAACTTCAAACACTGTAAAATATTTTCTGTTAAACACGAGTTAAACACCATCAATTTTCAGCTTGTTTGACTGACGAATATTTGTTTCACAAATTACCATAAAAATAAAAAGGTGTTGCATGGCTATGTGCTGTGTTGTGTACATTTGTTTTGCAAACAACGAGGGTTTCAGCTGTAACGATTATGTAGCGAACGTTTCGGGGCTCTTCTATAGACGTATGTCATGCACAATGTATATGAAACCTACCTACTGCATTGATACCCTATTTTATATTGTTGTTGCTTTCTATTTTTCTTGTATAATGAATTAATGATCCTAAATATGGTCATAGAAAAACTCTTTACTTATATTTTTTTCTTCTTGGAACGTTATATGCTTTAAATACTAAATTTTTTATCATAGTTATTTTATTTTACGAAATCGGTATTATCTATGTAGATAATACCGATTTCAGAAAATAAAATAACCCATTATACGTGTCCTTCTTGGGGGGAGGGTGGTCTTTAAAGTACTACGCTTGGGCACCGAACTGTTGGCGAGGAGGTTTTGGTTTTTAATTCAGGGCCGCCGTAAGCGGGCGTGCAAAGCGTGCACCGCACAAGGGCGTCACGCCCAGGGGGCGGCAAATCGAGCGACTCAACACCTTTTTTTGACAAAACTCATAGTAATTAAGTAATCGTAGGGCGGCATAATCGGTATTGCACGCGGGCGACGAAATAGCTAGTGGTGGGCCTGGTTTTTATGACGAAGTCATCACCTCGCCCGTCGGCCTGAAAGTAGTACTACGTGAAAAGGAGGGCGGGGGGTCTCAGCATATATTACAGTTTATCACCGTGTGGTAGGGGGGGGGTGTAAAGAAATCGGAAACAAATTATTAAACCACGACTATGTAAACAGACTAAAATTCAGTTTCGGTCTTGTACTTACTGTAATGTGATTTAGTGAGCGAAGACCTTGTAGGTAAGTAAGAGGGCCAGTTTATGTTACAAGCTATTTCCTTACGGCTAACAATGAGACGTAGTCCCGCTGTTAACAATTGCTTGTTTCAACTTTTGTAAAGAATTGTAGAGTACCTACATCCGTATAGTTTTATATAACCGCGAAGTAATTCCTTTGCTAAAATGAAAAAAACAGAATAGAAAAAAACATAATGTAAAACAAGGATTACCTAGTTTATTACTTTTGCAGACTACGAATGTGCTAACGAAATAAAAAATTGTAGAACGTAAATGCTCTTTGCATTCTGGTGATTTTTAATAACACCTCCATTTCAGTCGGTTATCTCGAGCTCCGGCGAACAGTATTTACAGCTTATTAGAATATTTACACATACAATAACGTTTCCCGCATACAGCCGCGCTCCCCGCCTTCATTTCGTATTAAAATATTTCCCTATCCCCCCGAGGATTCCAACTATGATCTCCGTCGGTAACTAAGTTACATAACTTTTTTCCCGTATATTTTCACACGCCATAAAACCTTTCAGATATCGAGGAAAATGTAAAACTTTACAAGTTATAATGAACGAATGGAACTCGTTTAAATGGGAACCAGAGTTGACAATTTAAAGTTAGTCTTAGTTTAAGAGGTGAGAAGCGTTAGGTGGGGTGGCGCCGGCGAATGGGCACTAGCATTGATAAAGTTAGAGTTTACCGGGAATAAGTGACTTAACCGTTGTGCGAGTTGGAAATGGTCCTTAAATATTGGATGCAGCACGGTACAGCCGGTACTGCCTGCGGAGAACACACAAGTTTATGGAAATTCCGGCAGCGACGTTGTTTCCGCGCAGTTAATAATAAACATGCACTGTGTTAATTGGAAAAGTTTCTGCTAAATCAGAGCTATATTACCTGCCCGTGCCAACCGAATCGGCTTTGGTAGATGGAAACAAATACCTAATTGCATTCTCGTATGGTACCAAATAGGCCTCATCATTTTGAATTTTGGATTGAATAGAGTAAATTTAGTAGTCTATACTAATATAATAAAGAGGAAAGGTTTGTTTGTTTGTTCTATGGATCGAATAGGCTCGGAAACCACTGGACCGATTTTAATGAAATTTGGCACAGATGTAGAGTAGACCACGGGGAAGGACATAGGTTACTTTTTATTGCGGCAAAATTTCGCGAGCAACATCTAGTAAAGTATAAAATGGTATTACCAATATAACCTTTAACTTTTTGTAATTCACTCCAGTTACACTACATACTTTTAATATTGTGAGTTGTGAACTTATGACCATATTATAAGTATGTAGTGTAAGTAGTAGTATTAAGTTAACCATTGTAAAAAAGTGGTTTCAATAAAAGAAAGGGAAAGTGGAAGATAAACATCACAATATCCATGCCAACTTTTGTTATTTGCGATGCAAATATGCACACAGCATCCTATTCCCTAGATAGAATTTATTTGCCTATACATTTGCTGTTCTTATGTTCTTAGGATTAAACTCTTTAAAGATCTGGACATATTTATTAGGGTCGAAGTAACTGCGATGCTTTTGTTGGCTTATTTACATAACAAACGATCGGCAAGAGCCAACCAAACACTAACATTAAGCGGTTCCATTCTACCCGTCTGGAAAGTTTATAGCGACAAGGCGCCGGAACGCTCGGCGCGGTTGAAGCGAGAGCAATTGATACAGTTCACTTTTAAAGTTAAAATAGTTAACTGGATAAATGATATTATAGCGTGCAAAATGTATGAGATCTTGTTGGAAAGTTGGCGGCGATTGTTGAAGAAAATTGGCCAACGAATATTTTACTTCCGCAGATCGAAGAAAAGAGGAGTACCGATTGGACAGTCAACAGTCTGTTTTCAGCATTTAAACATATAATTTGTACTCCGTATTAATATGACTTTATTGTACGTTACGTTGTTTCATGTTCCCAATATCCCGACATCGACAAAGTTCGTGTTCGACAAGTTTCTAAACATTTTCCTTTGCACTAGGACGCATTTAAATATTTAAAAACAAATAAAGTGGCAACGACTGCAGATGACGTGCTTAAACTACTTATTTAGACGTGAGTAAGGAGATGTGTGCGCAGGATTTAAAGGCGCTACGATTTTATTATGCCTGGTCGAGCGGCAACGTGTTCAATAGTACTCAGTACAACAATAGGTCCCTACGCAGTAGAATCTTGTAGATTTATATCAGTAACTTTATAAACATTTTTTCTTATTGAAGTCTTGGCATCTTCCCATACAATGTACAGTGCGCAGCCACCAACAAAGCACTCTCATAACTTTAATGGACACTGAGAAATTTAGTATCCTGTTAAAATTTTATGCACGGATAAAAGGTTTTTGAAACAATGGTTATTCGACACATTGCTGCTTAGTTACATATTGCAATACATAATATAATATTAGGTCCTTAAATATGAAATTGGCGTTTTGTCGTACATACTAGCCACTTTGATCTCAAATATGACGCAAAGAAAAAACCAAAAGAAGAAAAAACAAATGAATTGCGGTTTTCGAAACACAAATGCTAGAGTAAATAAATTTGAAATTGGAATTCCTAACTAAAAAAGATATATTTAAATTAGAGATCAAAGTGGCCAGTACCACAAAACACCAATTTCATATGTAAGGACCTTAATATATAAAAGGCAAAGCTGATTGACTGATGTATCAACACACAGTCCAAGCCCTCAAGGCTCGAAATTTGAAATTTTGCACACGTATTTCTCATATGACGTAGGCATCCACTAAGCAAGGATTTTTCAAAATTAAACCCCCAAGGGGGTAAAATTGATGATAAAAGTTTGAATGATTATTCCTTGGACATAATATTTGCATGATATTCCGTATGAATTGGTTACGAAAATGAGTTACGTATTTCAGAGTTTTCTGAAATTCAGCAAATTTAAAAGAGACGAGCACATGCTGTAGTGATGCTGATGATAGGATAAGTACATCTATCTGTGAACAATGAAATTAGAAACAAACATCAAGCCCAGGACTAGACTAATAAGGTCCAATTATTCTAGTCTGGTAGATGCAATCTTCAACAGTCTTAGGCATCAGTTCACACAGCTGACCCTAACTTTTATTAAGACGCACAACTCACAAGTGAAAATTAAAATAAATAAATAATTCAATTAGAAGCCTCGAAATAAAAAGAGCAATTTACAAGTACTTTAAAAGTTTAAGATAATAGATTTTGTTATTAAAATATAATTTCATTGGACGCTGAGAAAAAAGCCAGCTGCCACTAGGGAGGCATTAAAAATAATAAAATAAGTAATTGGCACTATCACGCTTGCACCTGACGCTGTGGACTTAGGCTTCACCTCTTCATTGTCCCAACATTATCACTTTATCGCTCTGTCCGTCCGTCTATCTGTCTGTCTGTCCGTTCACCGTAGCTGACTTTGTAAAAAACGTCCGAAAATCTATACACGATTCATATTCTATCTATAAACTATTTCATCCATTTATATTCTTAACTACAGAAGTTAAGAGGGCGGACAGATAGACGGACGGACAGACAGACAGACGGATAGACGGACAGAGCGAAACTATTAGAAACAAATAGAAATTACGTCTATTGGTAACAAAAAACAAACACCTTAGATATATTATGAAGATGTGAATAAAGACAATATAAAAACGCTACCGTATCGAACTTCATACATCCTATAAAGCCCCTACCTTACAGCTACTTAAGCATCGTCTGAAATATAGTAAGTGCGTAATAAGTGATGAAAGTTGATTGAAGTGTATAGCAAAATAGCGTATGACGGGGGGATAGGTAAGTAGCAGGATGGAATACTTACTCAGTTCCATTCTTTCCCCTCTGCAGCATACCCGCTCGCGCCATCACGCCCGAGCCCTGCAAAAAACAAGCCATCCATTAACGCGGCGTCCCTTTTCCGTATCGTTCTGCAAATACTACTAAGAGCTGCTTTATCTTATAAGATGATATAATAACGTTTCCTATAAATAAAGAGCGTCTTTCTCTTTCTTCTATAAGATTTATGTGCTTTTATTTATTGAATCTATAAATTATGTCCTGCTTAATAAATGTTTTGTTAATTATTTAAAAATAACTACAGCGTTTACCAGAATAACGGTAATGTAGAAATAACGGTAGATTATTATATTAATGGTGTCCCCAAAGTGCATTTACAGATAAGATAAACGCGGTGCATTTCATATCGGAAGGATAACTTATTTCAAAAATGGCGGCTAATTTACCGCAATCGGACTATTCCTCTCCTCGATAAAGGTGGTAATTTAGCAGGAGAATGGCCAGAGATCCGCTGAGAGCCAGATAGATTGCTATTTGTGAATATTTCAATGTCGAGAACTCGAATGAAATGGCACCGTTCAATATAAACAGTTCAATCTGAAGGCAACTTAAATACTTGACAATACATTTGTATCATGACTAATTTCAGATGCTAAGGGTAAGATTGTTTTGAAATGTTAATCCAAATTAATTCGTTTCAGAGATTGTATCTATTTATAAAGATTTAACTGATAGCAAACTAGTAAATCGTATTTTATAATCATCGTTTTGAACTTTATAAAGTTTCTTAAAAAAGACTAATGACTAATTCGATATTTAAAGAAACCTTAGACAGGATATGTAAAAACTAAAATTCGTTATTTTATTTTAATACAAAATGTACGTATGCTAAACAGAATTAATAATGTTTGGTTCAACATCGGGCATGAGCTAGTCATATTGTACGATATAAAATAAATGGAATAATACAATCCGGTATGCATACGATTGTGTTTTAGCGATCTAATCAAATTGGATGTCTAAGCTATAGCGAATCCAATCTAGCGGATAAATGAGAAACATATTATTATTGTTGTGCGCTCCTTGTATAAATATCAAATTGTCGTAAAGATGGTTTTGCATTTGTACGTACAATACACAGACTAAATCAGCCAAATAAAAAGCAAATACAATTCCATTATGTTCTTAATTTAGAAGTAATTTATTTCGAATGACATTTAAAAGTTAATAACCTAGGTATCTGCTATCACAAAGCTGGGTTCCGTAACTATAAACGCGTAATAAGCTTTTTTTTAATTACTCCAAAAGTTACTGTCCGATTTGGTTCACAATAATTTTCCTAAAGAGTTTTTAGCATGATCTATCAGCATGGAAATTTACAAGTTTCTATCTCCTATAGTTTAAAAATGCTAGGGGGGGGGGCAACTTACAAACTACTTTGGAGGCCGATTACTCGAAAATGGTCAATTTTATAAAAAAGTAATGTATAAAACCTTGCCTTTATTTTAAAATACCTATTCTACTATACCTCACACGATGAGGTACAGTGAAAAAATATTTTTCAGCCCCACTTCACACGTATGGAGAGCCACCCCTAAAATATAAAAGTATTATTTTTTGATGATCCCAAAACCGTGATCTATACATAATCTATAACTGTACCAAATTTCATCAATTTATATTCATAATTACAGGAGCTAGAGGCGCGGACAGACAGACAGACGGACAGAGCGAAACTATAAGGGTTCCTTATAGTATTACGGAACCCTAATAAAAAGGGCATAAAATTAAAATTTGGTACAGCTACATCCGTACTTTTTTTATAACTTTTAAACGAACATACGATAAAGCAAACACTTGCTTTGATCCGTATAAGGACAGGACAGCCCACGGGCTGCCCTAGTATATCTGAGTTTATCGTAAGAAGTGATTACACATTCTATAACAGCCCCTAAATCGCCTCAAGTTCTATTGAGCTTGAGCGTAAACTCTTGTGAGGTTGTGGAGGAGCATTGAGGAGGAGATTGACTGTCAGCCGACAGGTAATGTAAGACCCTCTGGCTCAAACACTAGAGCCAATTTTAAAAGCTCAGGTGCTACAAAATATTATAAATTCCCAAGGACATCCTTTGAATCGGTCTCTAAAATAGTTGATGACCATGAATATAGCAAATAAGTAAAAATATGCTACATTTTCTTTGCCACGGTCTGTAAAATAAAAGTTGCTGGCCATGATAGCTAAACACATTATTGCTTAGCCATTCAAGAAACAAGGTAATTAATTTTAATTTATCATCGTGTAATGTGGCGATAATTTGGCGGAACACGCCATATTACTATTATGCCCTCGTTCGCAGCAGATGTCTCGCGGAATGTGATGAATGCGTCCGTTGTGTGGTGTATGAGGAAAGAGTAACGTTGGCTTATTGGCCTAATATTTTGCTAATGGCCTGCCGGACCCTGTTATATAACTAACTAAATAATTATTGTGTAAACCCTCGTTTAGAAGTCCTAAACACAGAAACTATCTACCAAAATATATTATGTACCTAAGTACTTTAAAAAATTTCATAGGTAGGAACTTTGTTTTTGTGTATGCAGTAATCTGAAGTGGACGAATTTTATTTTATAAATATTAACTGTGATTATATAATATTATCTTATGAATATTATAAACGTGAAAGTTTGTGAGGATAGATGGATGGATGTTTGTTACTTTTTCACGCAAAACCTACTGAAAGGTTTTCGATGAAATTTGGTTTGGTAGTAGTTTAGGTTCGGGATATAAACAAAGGCTACTTTTATCCCGAAAAAGTACAGTATTTCCGTGGGACACTGTATTTACGCGGGCGGAGCCGCCGGCAACACTAGTCTATACAAATAAATAAAATTGAAGTGTCTGTTTGTAACTTCCAATTAACAGCTTTTCACTTAATGCATCTTAAAGTATATTCAGTACTTATTATAAAATACAAATTTTTTGAATTTTTGTCTGTCCGTCGGTCTGTCTGTCTGTCTGTCTGTTCCGGCTAATCTCTGAAACGGCTGGACCGATTTTCACGGGACTTTCACTAGCAGATAGCTAATGTTATAAGGTCTAACATAGGCTACTTTTATTTTAAGGTTCCGTATAAAAAATAGGGTTCCGTTTCCGTTAGTTACGGGCAAGTAAGTTATGCAAACGAAGTTGCGGGCATCAGCTAGTTAGTAATAATTACCTCGAGGGCTGGTCAGGTGCTGGTGGTCGGTACGGATTATTAATTTGGATCATTCCAAATATCTGAAACAAATAAATAATTCAAATTATGTATGGTAAATATTTGATGACTTTAGATAAACTATTGATGGGCTTTCTGAAAGGTGGAAGGAAAAGGAAGAAGAAAAAAAGGAAAAATTGTGTGATTTTACAAAGACAAAAAACAACAAGCTAAGGTCTACGCCGTAGATACTCTACGCTTTGTCGCGTTATCATAGTAAGACGGTTACGGATATTTTACGGTTGAAGCTGTTATACGAGTATAAATGTGACTGATAAGTAGCTGATAGTGATTATGTTTTTGTATATTTTATTCCTGATAACTGGCAGCCGTAAACAAGATCTTACGACATTAACACGGCACTAGTTTAACGTTATGTGGCACGTAAAAGCTCCAATGTAACATGCATGTGACCCAAATGCGCGGCAAAATAAAAGTATTTTTACAACACCCAATGAAAAGCATAAATTCTGAGCGTAAAATATATTTTAAATATTTAATGTAATGTGAATGTGAAATATATTCCTTTTATAAAAGTTGAAAGATCAAAGATATTGTTGATTACGGGATTTTACCAACAGTTGATCCTTGTGTGAGGGAAGTGTTTCTCTCATGGTTTAAATTTAAATGTTCTTTCATAATACAATAACGACCTTACTAATAAACGCTGTGTACGCTTTGAATAGTTATACAGTGTTTTGTCTTCTTCAATCGAATTATGAATGTCACTTGTGTGACGGGAACAAAACACTGTATAACTATTCAAAGCTGATACATCGTAGTAAGTATAGTAAGGGGGTAACTGAATAATTAGTAGAATTATTAGAAGCAAATATTACAAGACGAAATGTTTGCTACTAATGTTAGTTTTTCTAAGGTAAATATGGCGCGAACTCATTTAGAAGGAATCAATTTGCCGATATTAAGAGCGGTGGGGCCGCGTCCCAGTAGCACTAATCTCCTGACCTATATGTGCGACTGACCGGTTTGTGCATCAACTCTTTTTGTTGCTAGCTGCACGTTGCTACCGCAGATAGAGTTACAGGCCCTATGATATATCAGATAGTCCAAGAGCCCAGAACGTCTACGATCTTAGAAACAGTAGGTAGTTTTAGTACCTTTAGCAAACACTAAAGCAAGAATTGATTTTTATGTAATTCTTGATGTTTTGTAAGCGCTAAAAGAAATCCTGAGGAAACTGTATATTTTGCTACGATAAAACAATGTAAAATCATTAACATAATAATATATTAACCTATATGTAAATCCAGAGCCGGTTTACAACTGATGTTCTATTGGTTAATTACATTCTTGTAGCCAAATAAATTTCACGTATTCCAGTGCCAATTTTTTTTCAAGTACCTAGGACCTTTATGAAGGACTAGCTTGTTGCCCGGGGCTCCTCCCGCGTAAATACAGTATCCCACGAAAAAACTGTAGTTTTCGAAATAAAAAGTAGCCTATGTTATAATCCAGAGCTTAAGCTACTACCATACCAAATTTCATCAAAATTCGTTCAGCAGTTTTTGCGTGAAAGAGTTACAAACATCCGTCCATCCATCCTCACAAACTTTCAAATTTATTAGTAGGAAACTAATTTCCTACTAATAATTTAAGCCTAAGCTTAAAAATAAAAGGGAGGATCAAGTGTCCCCAGTCTACCTTAATACATTCAGCGTTAGCTCGTAAATTATTTACGGTAAGTCATTCAAAAGTTGGTGCAAATAAAAAGACACGATCAGCTTTGCAGCGGACTCCACGCACCTGCGATTGCAATAAAAATGTTTACGGCCTAAATACTACACGAGGACAATTTACGTTTCAGATTTCCTGAACCGCAAATCATTTCAAGATTCATGTTAATGATCGCTACGCGGCTTCTAGGTTTTATTTATATTTTCAAAACAAATTGAATCACTTAGGTATTTCTATACAGTTTTAATTCGTTGATTTTAAATGGTTTTTGTATGAAGACGTTAATATATTGAGGTTATAATTGGTGAGTAGTCGTATAAAGTTAAATTAGTTTCTCTACATATTGTTGGACCTGAAGAAAATAATATATTTTAGTTTTTTTTTTACCTATAGCCCTAGTTTTTTTTTTTTATTTAGACAATAACTTATTTATAGTTAAGACAATACTTTAGTTATTTTAAATATTTTTAAAATCGGCTTTTTCTCAATATTATAATTTATTTGAACTATGTAGTATTCAATAAAATATTATATCTTTTAGCATTAGAGGAATTTAAGTTTTGACGCAGATAAAAGATTTTTGATTCAATATAACCTATCTATTGTGTAGTTCTTCAACTACGAAATCACTAAAATCAAATGTGAATGTAAATGCCGCGATCTCCATTTTGAAAACCGGCCAAGTGCGAGTCGCACTTGCGCACGAAGGGTTCCGTACCAAAATAGATACCAATATTTTTTTTACTTTTTTTTGTACAAAGTTTTTCAAGTAAGCGCGTTTTACAAGTTAGCCCGCTAGAAATCCTGAACTAAGAAAATTATATAAGCCGTTATAGTTTTTTTTTTCAAAGTTCATCACATATATGGACTAACATGATGTTAGTCAGTGCTGTCAACGTTGTCAACGTGCTAAACACACATATCAATGCAAAGGTTCTTTTTTTTAGAACTAACGTTTGGACGGTAAAGCGAAGACGAGCGGACGAACGGACAAACACGATGGGATCATAGCTACCTGTAATAATATAGGTACGTGCGACATTGTTTAATTTTAATGACGCTTTAAAACTTCAGAGCCATGTAAATTAAGCCACTCTAAACCGTAATTAAAACCTGTATTATTTAGAGACCTAGAAGTGCACACTGCTCACAATTGACTCGCGTATTGTTTATGAAACGAGCGAGTTAGTTAGTAAATGTGTTACGTCCTATATCCTCGCGTCCCAGTTAGCCCACAATGGAGAGAGCTATTAAACTCGTCCATGTGTTAACAAGTTAAGTCCCACTGACAGTTAAACGTATAGGCTGCAAAGCAAAATAAAAACAGAGGAATCGGGAGTGCGGCCTTTTGACTGCTGCAGGAAAGGCTGCAGGTCAGTGCGCGCGGTCGCTTCGCCACAGTCCACTATCGCCCTCAACAATGACAGCGATTCTCAATTTAAACGATCATTTATAATTCAATTTCGTTAAGTTTTAATGAAAATTGAAAACGTTTTGTTCCATATTTGAAATACAGGTCTGAGATGCCAGGCCCGCCAGAAAATAAGGGTATTATTTTCTTACTGCTAAAATCTATCTCATATTTCAGTATTAGTGTGTACAATGAATGCATACCTGTTAGTTTATGCCTGGGACTTAGTGCATTATAACTACTGGGGCCAATTATTAGGTACAAGGCACAAAAGTTATAATATTTAAGTGTCATTATTCTATTATAACATGAGTTATGCATGTGTCACTGTTAAATTGTAAAAACCGTTAGATTGTAAAATAACTAACAAGATTGTAAAAATATGTCGAAAGATTAATTACCTACTATAATATGTTTATAATCTGACGAACAATAATGTGTTAAATTATTTAATTTAACACATTATTGTTCGTATTTTATAATATTTAAGTGTCATTATTCTATTATAACATGAGTTATGCATGTGTCACTGTTAAATTGTAAAAACCGTTAGATTGTGATAAAACTAGTGAAATTGTAAAATGTTTATAGACTTCCGGCGCGAATATTCTGCCTATAATTTAACACATTATTGTTCGTCAGATTATAAACATATTATAGTAATTAATCTTTCGACATATTTTTACAATCTTGTTAGTTATTTTACAATCTAACGGTTTTTACAATTTTACGGTGACACATGCGTTACAATAATTTCAAAGGGTGAGAATTGGCCCAGCGAGGATATAGGACGTAAAACATAAACTAGCGGGTATGCAAACGTGCATTGTACACACTAATACTACAATATTTTATATATTTTATCAGTAAGAATAAAGGGTACTCTGGCGGGTCTAGGATCTCAGTGCATACAGGTGTGATAAAAATAATCGTAAGCGAAACTTCATAAAGCAAAGACAGTATCCTGAAAATGCATTATCAATCTATATCAAAGTTCAGACAAAATAATAATAAAGACCATGTCATTTCAATGCGAAATATCTATAATTTTTACACCTAATTTGCAAATTGAACTGGCAACAAAATTCCTCTCGGAGTGACTTTATAAGAGCTGAATAGAAAATAGAAATGTATTTTCTGTCAGAGCGCGCTGCAATTTCTTATCGGCGCGAACAGCTCGCCGCATCTGATCACAACCTCGGCCCGTCAACAGATAGAGCTTTATACTTGAAGCTAATAATGTCATATAATAATTGCAGTGCAATTTGTGCATGTTTTAATTAAAAAAGTTATTTAGCTTTGTTTGGTATTGTATCCACTCTTGTAATAGTGAAAGTCTTAGGTAGACCAGATTCTATGGAGCACCGAATAGGAAGACTTGAAAGAAATTTCCTTTCTTCTTTTCCTTCAATCTAGATGGAATCGTTACGCTATAAGACGTTACATTATAATAGGTATCACATATTACAATGGGTAAGTCTATTTACATATTTGTATGTGTTAGCAGTTATTTACTATTAAACTTCCCACTACCTATTGTCTGCTGCAAATCCGCATATTAGTGGTAATTTATCTGCCCACTAAGGAGGTTTACGTCTAGACTGCGGGACCATTAGTCTCGATTCTGTTGGCAAAATATTAGCGCGGCTTTATCTTAGAACGTTACCTACGATACTTTCACATGAAATTTATAAGTTTCACGAGAAAATATATAAGCGCCAATTGCAAAGGGTTGTTCGCTTTTTATGAGTTGATTTTAAATTCCTAAACGTCCGGATCAAAAATAAGCTTAAGCATAGTCTTTGAAAACTTATAACAAATGAATCAGTTAGGTTAATATTTCTGTTCCCTATTGTTTATTCAATTACAATTGACCTAATTAATCATTACCTTACAAGGTAATGATTAATTAGGTCAGACAGCCTATTTAGAAGGTAAATTGATTTACTATTAAGTAAAAATCAAAAAAAAAAAAATCTACACGTAGATGCACATTTTTAATTTATTCTTTCAAGTATGCAGTTAGCAGAATATTCATTGATATTTTTTTTTATATTTCTCCGTCCCAGAATCTTAACTAGTTTTATTTACATTTGCGATATCACCATTGGCGCTGCAGTTTTTGCACAAACATTAAATGCACTTTAAACAAGTTAGCGATTTTATCAGACGACGTTGCGCCAGGCGCCGTTTTCTTGAAATTTTCTGTTTGGTTTTTATAATGAAGTTTTCTACAAAATTAATTTGATTCTATTATCTCATTATATTAAAATATGCATTATATTATCAAAAATGCACTTATCTAAATACATATCTGATAATTATAATTTAGATCTCTAATAAATATAATATTTAAGAAGTTTTTCAAATTTTTTCAGTTTTTTTTTTACTTTATGCTGATGAGTTACTTAGCTTAATATTTTAGCAATTTACAGTTATTATTTACACAATTCGTGAGCGTGCTCGTAAAATGGGATTTCATTTATGGTAGAGTCATTAAAGGAGAAAGTAAAAGTTTTTATGGTCCCATCGGCCCGCTAATGTTGGCAGACTTGGCTCCGGCCTCCGTCCGCCGAAAGGGGGATGGTTGATGCATATTATATAATGTAGTTTTACTACATGGGGTACTTTCTAATGTGTTGATAACTAGCGTCGTAGAGTTCTGACTAATTTGAGTTTGCATACTATGTTAACATGTTAATTTTGATCTTACTTTATATATTTTTTTGTGTTATTTTGTAGATTATGGATTTAATCACCAAGTATTGATCTAACAACCAACAAACTTTAAAAAATACCAAGTGGTAAAATCTGTTTAATAAGATTTTTAACTACCATATTTTAATCTTTCTTTGTTACATTTTGTTAGTAGGGGAAATGTTGTACCTCAGAGCCAGTAGTACCTTGGCCTACTGGCTAGGTATTCTTGAGCTTTTGGATTCTAATATGAGGATGTTCGCTACGTCTCTAGTCACTACTGACTATCTTATATAGAATTAGTAGTAAGTTAAATTAAAAAAAAAAAAAAAAACGAATAACTGAAAAACTGGCCGAGGTACAACAGGCTCCCCTACCTTTTGCCTACCTGAAGACAACCAATTTTGAAGCTGATATAACCCACGTAAATAAAAACCTAACCAAGAGCATGTCAGGACATGTCTAAGGAGGGTTCCGTAACTATAAACGCGTAATATATATATTTTTTTAATTACTCCAAAAGTTACTGTCCGATTTGGTTCGCAATAATTTTCCTAAAGAGTTTTTAGCGTGATCTATCAGCATGGAAATTTGCAAGTTTCTATCTCTTATAGTTTAAAAATGCTTGGGGGGGGGGACCAACTTACAAACTACTTTGGAGGCCGATTACTCGAAAATGGTCAACTTTATAAAAAAGTAACGTATGAAACCTTGCCTTTATTTTCAAATACCTATTCTACGATATCCCACACGATGGGGTAGAGTGAAAAAATATTTTTCATCCCCACTTCACATGTATGGAGAGCCACCCCTAAACTATAAAATTATTATTTTTTTATGATCCCGAAACCGTGATCTATACACAATCTATAACTGTACCAAATTTCATCAATTTATATTTATAATAACAGGAGCTAGAGGCGCGGACAGACAGACAGACAGACAGACAGACAGACAGACAGACGGACAGAGCGAAACTATAAGGATTCCTTAAGTATTACGGAACCCTAAAAAGGATATAATATATTATTACATAATATAAAAACTAAAGACAAATACTAGCTTCCACGTGATTATTTACCTAAGTAAGCCTATTTAAATTCCAATTTTATAGTCAAAGAAAGTTATTTTGGGAGGATGTGAAAGTAGTATTGTGCGAGGCAGACATCAAAAGGCGTGTATTAAAGACGAGTGTTGGCACATGGGGTCCGCTCCCTTCAATATGAGCTGCCGGTAGCTACGAGAAGTTCAAATTTTACACGAACCCAATTCTCCCTAAAAGCTGAAATGTTAGCTTTCTTCCTGTTTTCTATTTTGATATCTATGAATGCGTGTACCGCTTCACTATTTATTTAAGGTTTTAAACGTTTACGTGTCGTGATTCTCGCATTTCAATTTTTAAATGTAATATTTTTATGTTAATGTTAATCGTAGCCAATAGGCAATCGGACTAATTTTTTTTATTACATAAATGAATAGTACTCTTAAATATGAGTAACTTCTCAGAAGAAACCGTGTATCAAAAGTCAATATTTTCAAAGGTACAGCGATTTGTATAAAACATTTCGCGAGCCTCCTAAAAACGCTCCATACTAAAGTCGACCTACAAATGACGTCACTTGTAGGTTATAGTATATGAAGTATATGGCCGCCGGAATATATTTGTAAATATCTCCGATATTTGTGCGTTTAAGTTCATCCTTACCATAATGAATGTTTTTGTATATGATGTGAGTAAACTAATGATGTAGGTTTTGTTTACCAATTTCGCAAAAAAAAAATTTTTTTTTTGGTACTTTTTAAATGTATTTTATTAGTAAACTACACATAAAATAATATATTTTTTTACATTTACCAAGTAGTAATGCCTCAATATTTCTGAATATATTAATGAAACTAAATATTTCAGATGTAGTCCGATCCCCTATTGACCTTATACCTAACGTAAGTGAATCAAAATAACTTTGAAAACTACATCCAAGTACCTAGTTACGTTAAAAATTATATTTAAATTTAATACATTACTAGCTTTAAAATTAAATGCTTAAGCGGAAATGGGGAAATAATTTGTTGATTAGCGAAACCTTTTAAGGAAATTGGTACACAATGTTAGTGAAATTAGGGAGAGTTAAGGAAATCAGGATTCAGCAGATACGAGCTTTTAAATGATTGTCAAGGTTTTGTTATAATTTAACTCTTGTTATAAGCATTTAAGTTTCCTCAATTATTATCAATTAGATTAGCGAAAAAATTGTAACTGACTTAAAATTAACGACACAATTTGCAAGTTTTAAGGTTATAAGCTACTTCCAATTAAGAATATTATAACAACTTTAGAGTGATAAAATATTGCTTAGTTTCTCGTACGTACAGCAGAGCGTAATGTGGTTTCAATCCATAATCATCTCAACAACGCTCTCTTGCATAAATTATGAGTTTAAGTTGTTTGATAATGGTGACAACTGATATATAGTGTAGATAATCGAGTCAAATTATATTACAAGTTAAAGTGGGAGTCGAAACTGTCGGCTCCATATCCACAAATCTGTGTCTCCAAAGAACCCTTTACGTCATCATTAAACGCCGTCACTTTGATCCTCTATACTTCACCCGGAGCACGCCGAGCCGCCCATCTTGATTACACTAGTTATAAATGAATTTGCAATCGAGAATATCCCGAAATTCGCATACCCTTACGTAGCATTTGCCAGTTCGGATTCGAAACACAAATGTTTTGACACATGGATTGATTGGAAAAAGTTGTTCTATTCACAAACTTTCTGGCTGTGCGTATAATTTTTTCGGTAACAAAGTTACGGGTTGACTTTTGTGTTCCGTACCATCCATTATCTATTATTGTCTAACACAAATCATGTTATGTTTTGTTGTGTGTTTCAGTAAAAGTTGATATTATTGTGGTCGTCTCTTGTGATTATTAATGCTTATTAATGCTCACCCATAACATTTCAATTTCGCCTAAGAACTCTTAAGTAAAATGTGTTGCTATATTCGTCATGTATGTAGAGCCTGTTACTTCATGGAAAAGCCGACAGCGATGTTTCACTATTATTTTTGTTTTGCAATTTTTCAAAAGTACTTCTTTTTTCGTTATCTAAAGATAATCTTTATTTATATAGGTAAGGGTTCATAATCATATAAAACGCTGAAAAATAAATATAAAAGAAATCAATCGAAATTGGAAACAAGTGAGACGGAAAATTAAACAAAATCTAATTATATTAGTTCATATGCAATGGTTGTAATTTGTAATCTTCAACGCAACATTTGGAATATTCAATTTAACGCAAGATTTATAACTATGCACGAAAATAAAGAATAGACAATATTTTTAATTTATTAGTTTTATCTTGTAACCTAAAGCGACGTAACGTTGTAAAGATAAACAAGTATTCCCCGTTTTATATATTCCCATCCCAAAATATGTATTGTTATCATGTGTAAGTTGACTACAAACTGTGATGATAATATTTTCTCTCTCGTAGTGTGAACGTAATAAGACGATACACTGAAAAAGGCTCGTGCCTTTGCCAAATATGAGATTGCTGATAATATTCTTTATATTGTAGAACTTTATCTAGCTTTTGCGACAAACTACTTTATGTGTGAGATTTAGGTTCTTCTGTACTCGTATGCGTGTGTATATTTGTGATTTACCTATATTTTTTAAATCGTTTATTGATGGATTATTATGATTATTATATTCAGAAATAATATATATAAATAGAATAATTATGTGACTAAATCTGTGGAAAACATCTGCCGAGATTTGATGAAACATTATAGGTAATGCACATTTAATGTACGGGAAATTACCATCATATTAATGTACTTTTGCTCGTTTAAATAGACATTGAAATAATTCCTCTATGATTGAAATGTTTCTATCGTCGACGTTGTAAGTTTAAGACGATTGTTTTTCACACCCGCATAATTAGATCATTTGCCTTAATTCATTTTCTTCGATAAAGTTACGCATATAACTTATAAGTCTTAATTACCCGTATGTTATACTGTACCAGAAATATGAAAGTAATATATTTTTTAAACTTATGCTCGAATAAAATAGGTGGAAAAATAATAATGATTTCCGCCTAATTGCAAATAACAAAGAAACATAAAATATGTCAATATACCATAAAATATAATAATATAACTTTTAAATCAAGTCTTACTAAATAAACGAGAGGATATGAACTACGGGCAAACAATTACGGGGATAATTCATTGTAAATAATAAATGGAGTCTCGCAACGGTTTCGTCGTTTGGCGTTATTTCATCCTATGCCTTATGTGTCACTACAGTCTGTAGTCACTACTTACTAGTACTACTCAATAGGTACCTATCACTATTCTGTAACAGTTTCATTTGCTGTATTACTGAAGTAGTTTAATTAGTAATTCCAACAAAAAAGCCTTTTCAAAAGTACCTTATCAATTACTACATAATAAATAGAGATGTGATAAACGGCTTAAAATTAAAAGTTAACTTATCCGTTATTAAATATTCAATAGCAGCTTTTTTTAACTGCTTAGTTGCTTAGTTGCTTATTTGATTATCTACTTATTGCCACTTATAAGTTATAATATTTTTTGCGCTTATGTTACGTTTTTCGATCGCTTAAACTGATTTAAATTAACTTTCCTTCGTACTTTGCAGGCTTAGGACTGTCTGAAATCTGAATAATTATTAATATAATAATATGAACTCATAAAAATGTTTTTACATGTTGATAATATGCATTAATCTTAAATGTTGCTTATCATTAGTAATAGTTGATTTATAGGATAACAAACATCGCCACTTTTTCCACCTCATTTCTTTCAAAGTAGTTCCATAAATTACTGTTCCAATTCACGTCGTTTATTCGTCATCTTACGACAAAAACTTAATAAACTTAATACTAAAACACTACACGAAAAGTTTATATTACGTCCATATGGACCATTATTATATTTATTATTTACATTAAAACTTCACGGTAAGCCACCAAAGCACCACTATTACGATTAAAATACGAATTATTGCGTAACGTAATATAACGTGTTTTCGTCAACCCGCAAAGCGCAACTAACAAAAAGTGAATAAACACGAAAAAGCTTAATAGTTATAAGTACAAAAAATAACCCGTTTAAATAAGTGATGAGCTACATTAAAGAATTTTCACTCTTATTGCGCTGTCATAAGAACTATTTTTCTTTGCTCATACCACACTTATGGCTTTATGACTATAAACGATATGAACGATAATTATAAGTGATAAACGCTTAAATTTTTAAACGACTTTACAACTTATTTATAAAAGCACGCTATTTTAAACGCTTTACGTTATAACGGCCATCTCTAAATTAATAAACAGGTGAAAATGCGGCATATAATTATGTGCTGTTTTTACGTTTACCATTTTTAATGCAAAGTACTTACTAATAATACCGATCTCGGTGACGGTGGCCGGTTTCATTAAATTACCCTCAGTTACGCAGGAGTAATTTTATAATGCCCAAGTATGTGCGCAGTACACAAGAGCACTCTCTCTTCCTTTACTCTCATAATCCAGTGGGACGGATAACCGACACGACTGACGAGAGATAAGGCGCAGGTCCGACTTTTACATGCCCATCCGACGCATGGATGATCTTTCTTGTCAGACAATCAGATGATCAGCCTGCATTGTCCTAATCAAACTTGGAAACAACATTTTTTATTGTTCTAATGCGGGAATCGAACCCACGACGTCGAGAGTCAATGATCTAACCACTAGGCCACGGAGACTGTTACCAAAATACCTATTGGTAGATCGTCATAAATTATACTTTTCACACTATAATTAAAGGGGAAACATTTATAAGAATTTTCCAAACAATGGCTGACCGATAGAGATCAAATATTTATATGAAAGTTCCCGAGAGTCTAAATAAATATTAGAGGAAACAATGCCGACATTGTTAGCCTGTGAAACGGACGCGGACGCTATAAGTTACCTTTAAATAGATCTTTACGCATAATTACAATGTTATTCATAGAATCATAGCTTCTTGTAACTTTCTTTGGTCACATTTCAAATTAACTTTTAAAACGAGTTTCTAAAGCGAAATTATAATCGAAAGAATTGTAAACATTAGATGCATTTATCAATTAAATATTGTTTAAAATAAATAAACGTATGCACATACAAAAAAAGTACTTTGATTTACGTAGATATAATGTGATTCAAATGAGAATAGAATCGAGTCGGCGCCATATTGTTTCGAATTTAGACTGTTAAGATAGTTAAATTTATGTTAAGATAATTTATTACTATAATATAACGTTTTAATTTATATTCGATGCAAGACTATTAATATTTATATGCACATAAGTTTTTGTGCAAATCGCACTTTTCGAGTGATATTTGACAGAAAAAGGTCATTGACGTTCCTATTCTCATTTGAAACGCATTATAACTCGATATAATATTAGGTACTATTTGTTTTGATTGTAAATTGTGACTATTTAAAACTTTTGAGCGAAACATTTTTGTAGCCATGCTAAATGCATACGAGCATACTGTCTAAAAGTTAAAAATACGCAGTGAAAATATTTATGTAAAATCAATTTATTTTGTTAAACCACAACTGCGACAATATTGTTCGCTATTGTTAGCGCTACAATGGTGGACCACCTGTCCCGGGCGACCTACATTTAGTATCGATGAACCGGCTGAAAGCCTGTTAATGCTTTTAGACACATCCAGGAATGGAACAAGACTATCAGCGCAATCAAACAAATGGATCAATTGGACATTTGTTCGCGTCGATTCAAAGGGAGCTCCGACGTCATTGGTTTCATTCGCAGCTTTAACAATTAGCATAATATGTGTGCCTGCGCCGCGGCCAGCGATAGTAAAAAATATATTATTTTCGTTCAATACGGATGTGACCTAGTGTCAAATATACCATTTTTATAAATACATTTTTAAAATGGTTGAATACAGTTAAGCAAAATATAAAAAATGTTGCTCATCTCTTCCTCGCAAAACGATTTGTAACGTCACAATTTGACAAATGTTTGGCAGTAGCACATCGTGACGTCACAGGCTGATATAATGCTCTTTTTCTTATCTTATTGTTAATTTAAATTGTTTGTATCTTCGTTATTTTTTTAAGATTTAAAAAATTAGTTCTATATTATCATGTTGTCTAAGATTGAATAGACAAAAAAGATTTTTTTAAACAAACCTGCTTATTATCAGGACCTACTTTCGATCATTCAATTGAGGAGCTGCTGATTTCGAAAGAGTGAACTATTAAAATATGTCATAAATATAATAATACTCGGCGAAGTGTAATAAACTAGTTCTCATAATAGGACAGAGTTACATCAGCTTTACAGCGACTAGCACAGATTAAATGAAATACAATTACGAACAATTTAGAGCTAGGGAGGGATTTTATTTTTATATTTTGTAACGGTAGCCATTAATTTCAATCAGGCCGTCGATTAACCCACAGACCTCCATTAGACTATCGTTACTCCACAGGCGCGCAACGCGCTGATCTGTTTACATAACATTATTAACGGTTTATTATATTATTTACTAGATAATTTAGATTGATTACATGTGTTTTAATAGTGTTAAAAAGAGTAATTACGGTTACTTTGCTTCATTATTATCTAGAGGTATATAGGTACTTACCTCAATGTAAAAGTTATTACGCGTAGATTGCAGAGCCAGTAGGTACACTACTGCAATTTACACATGTATTTATATAACACCGTTTCTCTGTCTGCCATTCTGTCTGTCTATCTTTCTATTTGTTCCGGCTAATCTCTGAAACGGCCTCACCGATTTTTACTGGCAGATAGCTGATATACTCGTAACAAGGAGTGAGTGAGATTGAATACCTTAGTTTAATAACTCATTGTCATTACTGACACTACCATGCGTTTGTACGTTATTAATAACTGTAGACTGCATGTAGACTTGACGTGTTGGTTTGACAATTTGTTTGTTTGACCATTCATTGTGTCAAAGCAATTTGTTTGTTTTGACAAAATTGTCAATCGACAACAATTTACATAATATTTTTATTGCATACCTACTTAATAAAAATATTATGTAAACCTATATACACGAAGTTCAAACTTAAAAATTGTTCGAATTTCGACCACTAGGTGACTACTAGTATATGTAAATCTCTATGACTGTTAAGGCAACAGATTAAGCGATAAGCATATTAGGTACCGGTGCGGGCGTTATATTTTATAGGTAGCAATTAACACTACAAAAGTGTGTTTATTCGAGACGTTTATTGGTCTCATATAAGGCACTAAAACTAATAAAGTCCAAACATGACGAGGGAAAGTATTTAGGGTTAATCTCCCCGCGCCCTGTGACAAGGGTTTCTCGTACTTTTGTAGATATTCGTCCTTATCTAACCTGTTTGGTTGATTTAGTGGCCCAGCCGTACCTGGTACTCGACTTGTTTTCCAAGCAATTAATCTTCTGGCCACAGGAGACGACTTGTCCACTTCACAGTCACGAACTTTAAAGAACTTCCAAAGTGTATGTCATTGGCAATTCTCATTCCCAAATACTAATTTATCTAAGCGGGTTTGGTTGCCAATTTGTTGTTCGAGATTGATTACCTACACAGTAGGTACACTTACGAGCTTATGGACCTTATACTAAGGTAAATCAGTGGTGTGTGGTTCCTATAACTCCATTCCTATCGGCTTCATTTACCACTTACCTTTTGAAGACTCTCATAGAAATCCCTACATATTATACAGGCTAGGGCATCGTTATGAAGGAGAACCAGCCTTAAAACCGTTATGGCAAAGTACATCGAACCTACTTCTATAGGTATGACAAAACATATCGAGATAATATTCGCGTATACGACAACGTCCCCTGGGATTTCACCACTTGCTATACGAATTACGACGTGTAACACAGTTACCAAGTTGAATTTGTAGGAAAATTCCGAACTCGATACTGAATTTGATCTCTATTACAGGATTCGGATAAAAAATAATTTATTATATTAAAAGTAAAAAAAAAAAAAGTAATGGATAAAATTCTACTAAGTATCTATATATTACACATTAAAGAAACACAAATACACACAACATGCGACATTCCCAGCAAAACTCTGACATTAGTGTTTATTGTTTTACCAAAGCTACCAAATTTTTGATATAAAGAAAATATTTATTTTCTGTATATAAAATAGCTATTGGTTTATGATTCGAGTGCCGAAACACTCTAAATAGATGGGGTCGAGGAAGTTCTGCGAACAACAGAAGTTGTATTCGTACTTCAATTCCATTCAAATTTCGAACACATCGCTTGAGTGTTCCTTCTGCAGAAAATTAGTTACATAAAATAATAGCTCGTAATATTCAGTTATTTAACAGCTTTAGATATCTGATCTAAAATTTGGGCTACAAAATCAAATTATGAATATGCAACGAAAAGATAATACAAAGAAGTTACCTAATAGATGCAGAGTAAAACCACAAATTACTAATAGTAAACTACTTTGATAGTAAAAGATATACGAAGTAACTATTTAGTAATCTGTGGCAAAAGTATGAGCACATGAGACCAATTATTTTCTGATGAAAATTAAAAAAACTCAATCACCCCTATAACATTAGCTTTGGATGGCTTTAATATTATGGCAATGAAAATGAAATCAGTTTTTATGATTATGATTAGACGATTGATTAGAACAATTTTGTAGTTCCTTTTACTAGTGTAATAACTGTTAAAGTGTAATTGTTATTAGGGTAGCTGTTTCGGCGATCAAATTTCAAATCACGTACCGTACATATCTATGCTATTTAAAAAGCCCATTATGTAGGGGTTCACGTAGATAGTACGAATGAAGCCATAAAAATATATTCGTGCGTCCTTTTGCGTTCATAAAAAACATGAACTATAATATGTTCGGCGATAGAATGGAAAAAGGTGATTTCACTGATAAAAACCAAACTTGCAAGAATTCGGAAAAATTACTTCTTTATTGAATATTTCGCCGAATAATTAGCTTTCGCGAATGAGACAATTATAATAATAATAATAATAATATTATGAATGAGACAATTATTATTATCCATTAAAAAAGATAAATAATTTACTCAAAACACTTAAATTTGGTTAAGTGCGAGTCGGACTCGCGCATGAAGGCTTCCGTACAAAATGGGAACAAAATCACGTTAAAAAAGCGGCATTTCGCGCGACTTCAAACGCGATGTCCCACTGTATCTTTATTACGCTGTGTTAATAGTATGGGCGGAAATATTTATTTTATTCTTTTTTTAGTATCTGCTGCGTTTATTTAACATACTCATTTGTTGCTATAGCGGTAGTAGAAATACATGATCATCAGTGAATGTAGTGAAATATCTAGATATCAATGTTAAGGAGATACAGCCTGGTGACAGACAGACGGACATCTCAATAATAGGGTCCCGTTTTTATTCTTTGGGTACGGAACCCTACGGAAATTATTTAAATAGGTAAAATTCGAGAGTAAAATTGAAAAGTGTTTTGGTAGATATATTTAATGTTCTTAGTAAGGAAAATGAAAAAATTGAAAGTAAAATTGAAAAAGTGTTTTGGTAGATATATTTAATGTTCTCAGTAAGGAAAATGGTACCTTGTTATTTTCTCGTTGAAAACAAGAATTTTGGACCTACTAAAATTTGTCGTAATAATTGCGAAAAGCCGTAAAGGTAAACGCTCCGCCCACGTGTAAAAGTGTGAGCAAGCTTTTAATAAAATGCTCTATATCGAATTTGCATACAAATAAGGCGAGTAGAATTTTGTTAAAAGGCACCTTTTGGCGAATGCCTATATCGAGTGTTTGGGGAGGAATTAGCATTTCAGACACACGTGACAAAATACCTCCGCACTCCGTCGCCGTTGACTTAATGAACGAAGTACATTGTCATTAAACGGTTTCGGAGCTGTCTGCATAAAATACGGGTGAGTATGGGAGGTGGGAGGGATCCCACACCCTGCCGTAAACTGCTCAATATCAATACATTACACGATTAGGTACATGATGCGTCCCTGTACACAACAGAATTTGAGTTGATTGAAGAGCCTTGTAGAGACAATCACAACTCACAAGCTCCATAATTTTGTTCAATCTCTATTCCATAATTACTACTAGAATTTAAAAATAGAATTGTATGAAATATATCAACTTTAGCATGTCCATTTTCTTTAGAATAGTCTAGGTAACTAGGTAGGTATGAACGGTTAGATACCTAATACAGAAGTAGGTACTTTTGTATTATGTATCTATACCGTTCATTCGTAGAATCAACGTGCCGGGCCGCGAGCGCATTAAACTTAATACATATATACATATACATATAATCACGCCTCTTTCCCATAGGGGTAGGCTGAGACCGCCTATTTCCCGTAGGGGTAGGCAGAGACCACTTCTTTCCACTTTCTACGATCCTCACATACATGTTTCGCTTCGCTCACTTTCATTCTTACCATCCATTCCTCCTCTTACATTCAACGTAGCGAAGTGGCTCTCCATGGGCCACTTTTCGCCTCCGCGAGAACGAGACGTGATGGGTGGCGAACCACATCGCCGCCATTTTGGATAATTAAATTATTTTTATGATTATCCATTGCGTTCTCACGGATTGGTGGAGAGGGTAGGAATAGGGAAAGGGAAGGATAGGTGGTGTGGAAAGGAAGATTGGTAAGTTAAAGTGGGAATTAGGAATGTAGGATATTACCGCCCAGGAGGGCACGGGATAGGACAGTAATAGCTAGGGAAGCCGGGGTCGCATACCCGTATACTATACCACAACTACCGGACAGGTAAGTTGGGATGAGTATCCCATGACATAAATTAAACTTAATAAAGTATATAAAATAGTATATTACGAGTACCTTTCCTACGCCTTCTCTTTAATTTTAGAGGCAATTTCCCCATTAGTAATTAAAACTTCGTTTTATAAAACTTAGTTCTCACAGAGCGCGGTTAATCTCGTTTTACGTTAAACGGGTTTCACCATATATAAGATAATCGCGATATCGAAAATTGAGTTAAAAAAGTAGGTAATTCTTTAAAAACACTCTTGCAATAAAAATATTTTTAAAAATATATAAACCGACTTCCAAAGTCACTAAAAAGTATGAAATAATTATTATTGCCGAAATAGTTCCCCGTTTAAATTCTTCTAAAATGTTACAATTTTTCTACTCAATCTTCTTATTTTAAAGTCGGTACCAGCCAATTTGAACGTGAGTTCTTTAAAATATTATTTGTATATGTATAAGGACGTAGTTGTGTTAAAATTAATCTTTTTTATTAAAGGATTTATACAATTATTTGGGCATTTTAGAAGAAATTAAAAGGGGAACTATTTCGGCAATAATAATTATTTCATACTTTTTAGTGACTTTGGAAGTCGGTTTATATATTTTTTAAAATATTTTTTATTTTTTTCTTTTCAGTGATATTATAATATTATTAACTGGTAAAGTATTAAAGTAACTGGGAAACCGAGCTTTGTTCGGAGTTGTTATACTCGTAAGACGATAAAATATTGAAAAAAACAAATAAAAATACAAGAGAAATGATATAAAAATAATCACAAAAATATTTATCTGAACGGGTTTCGAACGCGAGAACGTACCTACAAATAACCATTCTACCATCCAGCTGAAGCTACATTTTATCGCGGCGTTTCAGCGAGATTTCCTTTTGCGCGCACGAAGTCGCGATTAACGTCTAAAGTTCTTAGTAAGTGATCATCTTTTGTATAAAAAAACCCTTTTTCTCTTGGTCATTCATTGCATAGACTGCTAGACCAATTTTCATAAATACTTTTCATGGTATTGTGTTGACAGAAAAAGTCGAAGAAAAATTAAAAATTTGTAAGAAAACTTAACGATCATTAACTTTTCTAATAAGAGTTTCCTCGATTCCTCATGGATCCCATTATCATCGTTGTTAGGGTTATACAAGCTTGGAACAACATATAACTTTTGAGTAGCTCTGAATGTTCAAAGAAATCGATGTCGGTGTAAAATACTATGAGAAATATAGGTATTTAACCTATATTAACATAATATCATGTATGGTGTGATGATAGTTGTGGTGATGATGATTATTATTTAATAATGACCTAAGCTTGCAGTTTTTTTAGCAATACAGAAATTTTCAAACGTGTACCTTTTAAGACTGAGGAGTGCTCTTGAGCCTTTTTGGATCCAGGGTATACCTTGGCACAATATTTCACTTTTCGGTAGCTATAAATGTATCAAAGGAATCGATATCGGTGAAAAATACTATAAAAATATGATTATAATTTATCATAATGTATGGTGTGATTATGATGGTGGTGGTGATGATGATTATTATTTAATACTGACATTTGCTTATAGTTTTATAAACAATGCTGAAATTTTTAAACGTATATCTTTAAAGACTGAGAAATGCCGTTCAGTGCTTTTGGATCCAGGGTATACCTTGGCACAACATTTCACTTTTTGGTAGCATTTGCTCGAGTTACTTCAAAAAAAGTCAAAATAACTATCGGTGTCGCTATAAATTTGAGGACTTCTCTCAATTCCTCATGGATCCCATCACCAGATCTACCATTTGATGACGATGGGACCAATCCAGGAGTCAATCCTTTACAATAAAAAAGAATTTTGAAAATCGGTCCACAAACAGCGGAGTAATCGCGTAACATACACACAAAAAAAAACATAGTGTACACGAATTGTAAACCTCCTCCTGTGTTTTGGAAGTCGGTTGAAAATAGGTAATATTTTTCATCTATAATGAAAAATATTATCTTTGCAAAAATGTTTTTAAAAATTTTTATATTCGTGAGAGATACATTAATGCGATATTATACACAAATTATTCAAATTATAAACAACATATTTATAAATACAAACATCGCAACTGTTAACTCATGATATTTCGTAAGTGACACCTCTTGAGCGCGTTCAACTAAGTTAAACCGTGAAAGTCCGGAGTTCACAAATTAAACTTAGCTTAGCTAGAAACGTTTACTTTTCTTTGTGAAATGCTATTTGGATTTTTAAACTTGTTTAAACGTGTGAAGTGAGTTTTGTGTATACTGATCGCGTTCAATTTCATTGGTGAAATCGGCCCTTATTCTTGTCCTGCCACATTTTTACATAATCGTATAAATGGCGAATTACACGTAGCTGAAAATAACGTTTCATTAACTACGATGACGCCTCCTGATGACACTCGAAGTGTTTAATTTACATTAAGTGTAGATGATCGTGTTATAATCCTGTTGCTGTGTCATTAATTTAAAGCGGGATTAAATTATACGTTGGGAGGAACAAATTTTTGGTATTAATCTGTTTCGTACGTACCTTGGTCTTAATAACATACGACGGGATATGTTTTGCGTACCGACTACTGGTTTATATAGTTTTTACTAGTCAGAGGATTATTAACTTAGTTTTTAGTATGTATTGTGTATGGGAGATCCAAATTTTAGAGTGCTAGAATGAGTTAGATATAATAGTAGATTATGCACAAGCAGTGTCTTACGTCACGGGTAGCATATTGGACCCTGAGCGTAACGAGGGACTCTAGAGTTAACTCCCGAGCGTAGCGAGGGAGTTAAAACTTAACTCCCGAGTGAAGCGAGAGAGTTATGTGGAGTCCTGAGTAAAGCGAGGGGTTCAAGCTGCCCAAGACGAAGACAGGCTTTATCCCAGAGGTGCATACTCTACTTTTCATACCTACTGCGAGGCAATAAAACCCTAGGGCTACAAAAATATAACATTTATTTTGTTAAAAATGTATATTGATATTGGACACATTTGTCCAGTTATGGAGGGACAGAGTAATATTTTTATTAGGAACATTTATGGAAGTTGTGGTGGAGTTTATTTGAGCAGTACTTTAAGATTCAGGAACTTGTGACTGACGATTTTGACACTTGAGAATATTAAAATTATAGGTGGCCAGTTCGATTTTCGAATAAACTCTCTTAGCAATACCATATTATTATTGAAAGACTCTATGATAGATACGTATCTATTATGAATTTTCATACGAATTTTAACGTTCCAAATTCAAATCACTTTAATCCCTTGGGAGTTTCATACAACATTATCTCCTTTGGGAGTCAATGACTTGCTTTACGTTGAGATTGCGTGATATATATCCGATACATTGTCGAGCAGGCGGGATGAAAAACATATTGTGTCATAAGTTACAGATAAATAGGAATGTATTTTGTGACATTAATGAAATGAAGCCTTATCAGTTACAAACCGATATTAACTTTCACCTTTCCAATTCAAACCGTTACAATAAGATCATACAATGCACAATAAATGTTGTTTATTTTTTAAAGGATTTTGGCGGTTATCTTCGAAAATCGATTTAATTTAAGTAGAAGCTCGTATAGGTCGCAGATAAAGCTCCGGTATCAAAATGTCCCGACTCCGCGCCAGGATTGTCTTCCGCTTGGCATTTAGCCAGCTTCCCAGAGATACATTTTGGGACGTTCCCGTGGAATGCCTTTAAATTTTATCAAATTAAAATTATTTCATCTATTTTATTTAGGTTACTTTTAACATTTCTAGCTCTGGTACGTACGTAGGTGATCTGCGTACTACAAGAAGTCCGAGCAGAGTATTCGGTCACTCAGCTACTTCATTATAAATTACATAATATTGTATTTTTAAACTCAATTAAATAATTAATATGATAAAGTTATAGTTGATTACCTTTGCTGGTTAAATCAATACTGCCGTGTCAGTAAAATATGTAGGTTAATAAGCCCAGCAATTTTGGTACATTGTGGTGCTACGAAGATTTTAACATTTTTTAAATATTCTATAGAAAAAATTAAATTTTGAAGTTGTTATATTATATTTATAAAATTTATAAAATACTAGATGTTGCCCGCGACTTCGTACCCGCTAAAAGAAATTTCGCAGGAACCGTACATTTTGCCGCAATAAAAAGTAGCCTATGTCCTTCCGCGTGGTCTACTCTTTCTGTGCCAAATTGAAAAAAAATTGATCCAGTAGTTTCGGAGCCTATTCGATGCAAACAAACAAACTTTTCCTCTTTATTATATTAGTATAGATATATTCTTCTTCTTATACTTATCTACTTATATATAAAAATGAATTGCTGTTCGTTAGTTTCGCTAAAACTCGAGAACCAAAAAACCAAATCGGTCCACCCGGGACCGATTTGGTTTTTTGGTTTGGTTTTGATCTTTAAATAATCGTATCAATTCAGGAAAGGCTTAAACGGTGAGAAATTTCAGTTCATAGTTAAGGCACAACAACGTTTGTCGAGACAGCTAGTTTGAAATATTTGTAGAATTGATATAGGTATGCTTTATTGATTAATTACACAATTATAATTTATAACACTGATAATTCACTTATGGCCATTTGCGCAGATCAAGGTTAAAGTTAATAAAATATCAAGCCTTATCTTTCATAAAATAAACGAAGAATGAGAGAGATAACAATATTATGATACTAAACCCATGGTTAAGCTTTTACCCAGTTATAGGGCTTGAAAAACTAAATTTCTACCAACGAAGAAAGTAAAGAGAGGTCGCGTTAATATCTTTCATATTATCTCTAAATCTTGATAATCATTTAATTTCTAAAAATGTCCGCTAACTGTTACCGAATTTCCTCACGTTTTCAGTTTGTTTCATAACAAGAATTTTCTCGCGGCAAAAGTAAATGAAAAAAAGTTGTAATCCAGAATTCATATCGAATAGACGACCTCTGTGGCTCAGTTGGTTGAGCGTGTTGGTGCTCAAGCCGGGGGTCGCGGGTTCGAATCCCGCCGAAGGAACAAATTTTTTTCTGTATTGTGTTAAGTCATGGATGTGTATGAAATATGTGTATAATATAATAAAAATCTTAAATATGTGTATAGTATAAAAGTATTAAATATATTTCCGTTGTCTGGTACCCGTAACACAAGTTCTTCGAGAACTTACCACGGGATCAGATTGACGTGGTGTGAAGCGTCCCTAATATTATTATTATTATTATATCGAAATTCCTACAAAATGGTGTGAGACAAGCGCGAAAATCTGTAGGACCTACAAACATCAGTTTGTAGGTCCTACAGATTTTCGCGCTTGTCTTCGGCGTCTCGAGCGTCCTCAATAACGGCACTGAGTGGCTGCTTGTAGCAAGAATCCGACCCGAATCCGTCCTGTATACAAACTGACATATTTCAGAGATGCTTAGACACAGAAGGTTTCACTGTTAATTAGCATGATCTTAATAAAACTTCAAAAGAAATGTTTAATTTTGGGCCAGCTCTATGTACACCACATAGCTAAATAGGAAAAAATATGGGAATTTCTTAAAAATACAAAAAAAAATCAAGAAGGGAAAATGCGTACAAACATGATTATTTGAAGTTTTTTAATGCGATAACCCTATTTTTAGGTCGGCCATGGCAGTTGATTTGACTTGCCTTTTGACGTAATTGACAATTTTAGGAAGAGACGTCTTCTTGAACGTCATACGTCTTTCTTGGCCAAGAATCATGTTATTGTCAAAATTACATTCTTTGGATAATTCTGATCTGATCCGCCATGTTTTATTTTACGTTGTGTTGCTCTCCTTGGCGAAGTTCATTTAAATGAAGATATTATATTGTATATTAAAAAGTATATTGAAAAGAAGTGAAATAAAATAAATTAAAGAATAATAAACGGTTACCATATTATGTAGCTACATTTACATATAGTGTAGGTACATAGTGCTGGCCCAAGCGTCATACATTTCTAAAACATTTCTTTTTGCGTCTTAAATAAAAAAAAGTTCTAATACCTATGACGTATTAGCTACAGAGTAAAGCAATCGCTAACGAAATTATCGTTTCACGAATAAAGTTACAAGCAATAGCTAGTAAATTATATTATTTTATTGTTTTTACCTAGAGACGTAGTCAAGGGTGTTCTACGCATTTCTATAGTATCTTACATTATTTTACAAAACATAAAAACAATATTTCCTTGTTTAAAAAGCCCACAATTCATTGTTCCATTTTCAGCAGAATTAAATCGTAAGTGCCAATTATCTTTCCTCTCGGATACGTGACCAAGAGGTTAATTTTTTGCGTAGGTACTCTACATTGCACGTTAATATATTACAACAGATATTAATCTAAACACTTTACGTAAGTAATTTATAATATTATCTTCAAGAGTAAATTATAATATTTCAAGAATCTTACCTTAAGGTTTTAACAAATACTGCTATATTTTAACACAAGTTTAAACATAATGTACATAAATATTATAATAAGATAAAAAATCATGTTTTATATTTCTCTATAGAAGAGCCGGGAAATATGACAACTTTTCGAATAGCAAGATTATTATCTATATTAATATTATAAAGCTGAAGAGTTTGTTTGTTTATTTGAACGCCCTAATCTCAGGAACTACTGGTTCGAATTGAAAAATTATTTTTGTGTTGGATAGTCCATTTTTTGAGGAAGGCTTTAGGCTATATAACATTATGCTAAGCTCAATACGAGCGGAGCATCAATCAATAATGTTTCAAAATCGGGTTATTTTTTCTTTTTGGGAGCTTTTGCGCAGCAAACGGTACGCTGCGGAAACGGTTAGTTTCGCTAAAATTATGTATACAGTCAGAATTGTTCCCTTTTAAAAGTGAGTCTATCTTTTAAAGTTGACTCACAATAATAATTTTTTATGCTAATCAAATTTGTTCTAAAATTAAGCATTATTTGTGTGGGTGTTTTCATAAAGATGATATTAATCCTTATCCAAGTAAATACGTTATACATTACAAGCATTTAATCAACCGACTTCCAAAACACAGGAGGAGGTTTACAATTCGTGTGTATGTTTTTTATTTGTGTGTATGTTACACGATTACTCTGCCGTTTGAGGATCGATTTGCAAAATTCTTTTTTTGTTGTAAAGGATTGACTCCTGGATTGGTCCCATTGTCATCAAATGGTAGACCTGGTGATGGGATCCATGAGGAATTGAGAGAAATCCTCAAAATTTATAGGGACACCGATAGTGATTTTGACTTTTTTTGAAGTAACTCGAGCAAATGCTACCAAAAAGTGAAATGTTGTGCCAAGGTATACCCTGGATCCAAAATCACTGAACGGCATTTCTCAGTCTTTGAAGATATACGTTTGAAAATTTCAGCAATGTTTATAAAACTGCAAGCAAATGTCAGTATTTAATAATAATTATCATCACTACAACCACCATAATCACACCATACATCATGATAAATTATGATGATATAGGTATTTTTCATAGTATTTTACACCGATATCGATTTCTTTGAACATTCACAGCTACCAAAAAGTGAAATGTTGTGCCAAGGTATACCAGGGTATCCAGGGATCTAAAAGGGCTGAACAGCACTCCTCAGTCTTTAAATATACACGTTTGAAAATTTAAGTATTGTTTATAAAACTGCAAGCAAATGTCACTATTAAATAATCATCATCACCACCACCAACATCATCACACCATACACCTTGATATTTTATTGATATCTAGGTGTTTCTCATAGTTTTTTTTACACCGATATCGATTTCTTTGAACATTCACAGCTAATAAAAGTGAAATATTGTGCCAAGGTATACCCTGGATCCAAAAGCACTGAACGGCATTTCTCAGTCTTTAAAGATACACGTTTAGAAATTTCAACGTTGTTTAAAGAACTGCAAGCATATGCCACTTTTAAATAATAATCACCATCACCACCACCACCATCATCATCATAGCATACAAAATGAAAACATTATGACGATACTATTTTTATAGTATTTTACACCGATATCAATAGGGTATTATCCTATGATGAAAATATACATCAGATTGTTGATATTTTATCGCTAAACATTAATTTAAACCAATTTAACCAACTTTTTACACAAAAATATATATGATTTTTATAAAATATCAAAAATAAAATTATGAATTTTTCACGTTTGACCACGTGACTAAAAACGCACGAGATTGGAATGTGACGTCATATTCTTGTACTTGTTCTTCTTTTATTAATGTCTTCCCGATTTCCATAAATAATATCCAGCATCTAATCATTAACGTCATGCGTCAGCGAGTCATAGCCACTTTTTCTGAATTTCAGTGTTCTTTGGTAGGGTCACAAAGATTTTCCCCGGTGTTTTAATAGACGTATTAGTGCATTTTGGCACTACGCACCATTTATAAGGCATTTTTAATAGGCTTTTATCATTTATTTACAAAAGTAAACAGTAGGTATTCTGGGATTTGGCATTTTCAGTGTAATTTGACACTTGACACTTGACAGTTACAATGTCACAAGAATATGACGTCATGACAACACACTATAGCGTTTTCGCGCCTATAATACAAATTTAAACTTTTAGGCTAATTTGCAAGGAAAAGAAAGAAATTCACAAATAATGGTTCAAACTGCTAATGTATTTTGGTATTAGGAACAATTTGACGTACTTTTCAAAAACTTGGAAAATACCCTATTCCTTTGAACATTCATAGCTACCAAGAAGTAAAATATTGTGCCAAGGTATATCCTGGATCCAAAAAGGCTCAACAGCACTCCTCAGTCCTTAAAGGTACACGTTTGGAAATTTCCGTATTGTTAAAAGAACTGCAAGCATAGGTGACTATTGAATAATAATCATCACCACAATCATCATCACACCATACATCAAGATATTATGTTGATATAGGTATTTCTCATAATATTTTAAAGTGATATCGAATTCTTTGAACATTCAGAGCTACTCAAAAGTAAAATGTTGTGCCAAGCTTGTATACCTTCCTACTAAAAGTGTTACATTTGGATAATGATAATAAGGATAATGATAACTATGGGATCCACGAGGTCACAGGAAGCTTCCCTGACTACCCCCGCGAGGGTGTCACTACAACTTCATGGCGGTGTTATATGCATAAGTGCTTAAAATTGACATTGAAAACACATAATTTAAACTATAGCAGACGTTACTCGCTACTTCGTGCGCGCAAAAGGAAATCTTGCGGGAACCGTACGTTTTGCCGCCATAAAATGTAGCTTCAGCTGGATGGTAGAATGGTAATTTATACTTTGTTTACGAATTGGCCTCGGGTTCGAAACCCGGTCAGATAAATATTTTTGTGTAAAACTCCGAACAAAGCTCGGTCTCCCAGGTACCTACTAGTTAATAATATTATATCACTGAAAAGAAAAAAATAAAAAATATTTAAAAAAAATATAAAAACCGACTTCCAAAGTATAAGCAATAACATTCTTAAAATCACTAAAAATTATGAAATAATTCTTAATGTTGAAATAGTTCCATTTTAAATTCTGCTAAAATGTTACTATTTATCTACTCAATCTTCTTATTTTTGAAGTCGGTACCAGCCCAAATAATTGTATAAATCCTTCAATAAAAAAGAACATTAATTTTAACACAACTACGTCCTTATATATAAGTACAAATTATATTTTAAAGAACTCACGTTCAAATTGGCTGGTACCGACTTCAAAAATAAGAAGATTGAGTAGATAAATAGTAACATTTTAGCAGAATTTAAAATGGAACTATTTCAACATTAAGAATTATTTCATAATTTTTAGTGATTTTAAGAATGTTATTGCTTATACTTTGGAAGTCGGTTTTTATATATTTTTTTAAATATTTTTTATTTAGAAGAAATTCGCCTTTACATCATTTGATTTCAAGAAGATATCACAGTAATAAAATAGCGCGCTATAATGTACGGCGTGCGGCGGGCAGTCGTGAGGGGGAAGCGCTTCTCCTTCTACGTAAATGAAGTCGCGGGTAAATTTTAGCGATATCCAAAGTAACTGTTCCACGCGGACGAAGTCGCGAGCAAAAGCTAGTTATAATATAAAGTTATAACTTTGCGGTGGGTAAAAGTTAGTTTAAAACTAAAGGTTATAGTTTAAGATAATTGACCCCAAAACACCGTTATTCTTTGATGTAGAATAGTAGTAGTTTAATTGTTCGTTGGTATTCGTGTAAAATGTCAATAGAAACAGTGACCTTATCGTAATAACCGAGCTCCGGCTAGTTCACATTTACTCGTATAACGCAAGAACCTATTGAATGGTGCGTTGACAAAAATAATACCTTCCAGTTACCGTGCAACTGCTTTTGTAATATAAGATAGCGTTACATTTTGTAATAATAATATTTAACAAAAATGACTTTTTTGTTAAATATTATTACTACAAAATGAATTTTGAAACTTACCTATATAATATTATCTAGTTTTCATCTATCTCTATATATCTAATAATAATCTATATCTATGTATATGTCACCGTAAAATTGTAAAAACCGTTAGGTTGTAATAAAACTAGTGAAACTGTAAAATGTTGATAGACTTCCGACGCGAATATGCTGCCTATAATTTAACACATTATTTTTCGTTAGATTATAAACGTATAGTTTTTAATCTTTCGACATATTTTCACAATCTAGTTAGTTATTTTACAATCTAACTAGTGATGACTAGTCACCTATGAACCTCGAATAAGCAATAAATATTATTTAACCAAATAAATCTAATATATAAAATTTCCATGTCACAATGTTAGTTACCGTACTCCTACGAAACGGCTTTACCGATTTTTACCAAATTTTATATGCGTATTCAGTAGGTCTGGAAACGGAATACTATCTATTTTCCATACTAATTTATAAGGCAAAACAACGTTTGCCGGGTCAGCTAGTATTGATATATTATGTAGTGCCCATTTTAATAATAATAATAATTGTTTATCCCTTGACCCTAGTAAATCCAAAAGGGGCCATTGGACGGATACGTCAATCTATATCATCACTACGAGCGTACTTATATTAATAAAAGACCAAGGTGAATCTACATAATATTATTATTATATTATCAATAATATTGTGTCGTTTAATCTTTACATGTTTGTTTAAATTTTTAACTATAGATATATTATAATTTGAAATTGTTATAGGTACTTCTCTAGCTGTACCGACACACGTTATTCTGTATTAACTACTGAAATAAATAAATAACTACACCTACATTTATATCCTACCATTCTACCTACCTACTTGACAACCTACACTACCTACCCTACATACACTGAAATAGAAATGTTTTGCAATCCAACCAATACAAATATTCGACAGTCAAGTGACACTGGAGGACAATTTACGCTACTGACCGAACAAACATCAAATGTATCATCTAGGAGTTAGTATGGGCGATGGCGAGCAGATAGTTTTAGCGAGACACAGAACTTGCAATTATTTTTTATATTTTTGAAGACATGCTATAGGTATAAAAGGCATTTTTTTACTTATACTTACGCTAAAGACTTTTGTGGATTTTTACATATTTATGATTATCTCAATACGCCAATGTTGTTAGTTACACAATTGACGCTGCACTGGTTTATTACCTACTAGCTTTTTTTTACACTCGATATTAAGCTACAAAATATTTTTATTTTTTTAAATTTAGATAGAGCATTATATTTAAAATGACCCGCCCCGGCTTCGCACGGGTACAATACTGATACTAATACTACAGAATGTCGCCCACTTCGCAACGGGCCGTGCAGAAATCGTAATATTTTAATTTCGCCATAACTTCGAAACCAAACGTCCAATGTTAATCATTCAAAGACCAAATATTATCTACATAAACTGTACTTAGTGATGAAATAATTTATTTTGATAAGGATTAATAGCATGAGTAAAATAAACGCGTATAAATGTAGTCCAAAAAAAAAATTTAAGATTTCTAAATAAAAAAATGGTTGTTGTGCCTCACTCGACATAGATAGGTATAGTGTGTCGCGGACTTTTTTGTAGATATTTATAATATCTACAATTAATTAGAACATTATATGGTTCTATCTTTTATAGTTTAGGCAGCGTACGCAAAATAAGTAACTTTTCTGGTTGATTTTTTACACCTTGTGTCCGAAAAACCCAAATATCTTACGGAATCCTATTTTTTTCCAAAATAAAATTTAGCCTATGTTACTGGTGGATAATGTAGCTTTCGAACGGTGAAAGAATTTTTGAAATCGGTCCAGTACTTTTTGAGCCTATTCATTACAAACAAACAAACAAACAAACAAACAAACATACAAACAAAGTTTTCCTCTTTATAATATTAGTGTAGATAGATATTGCCCGCGACTTCGTGCGCGCAAATTGTCCTTTGCCGTGGTATACTCTACATCTGTTCCAAATTTTATCAAAATCGGTTCAGTAGTTTCTGTGTTTACAAACAAACAAACGTTTTCTCTTTATTATATTAGTATTGATTACCTTCCATAATTTTGACTATGTCATGTTAAATAAGCGCAAAATTATAAGTAAAAGGCACTTGTTTAAACTTAAACATGATTGTAAAATCACTAACATTAAATGCATGATGCGAATCAACTTTGAAGATATCATATTTTAAGAGAGAGTTCTAGCGAAAGTTGAGACTTTGAAAGTTCAGTTCACACACTATTTGCACTGATTTTATAGGTATAGATCCGTATGTAACTAATGAGCTACTTTTTATTCTCTATTATCTATATTCGAAAACCTTGAAAAATAAAAATATGCTGTAGGTACCTAATGGGTATTAGGTACAACACTACAGAGCTTATGTCATGGGATACTCTTCCCAACTTACCTGTCCGGTAGTTGTGGTATAGTATACGGGTATGCGACCCCGGCTTCCCTAGCTATTACTGTCCTATCCCTTGCCCTCCTGGGCGGTAATATCCTACATTCCCTATTTCCCACTCTAACTTACCAATCTTCCTTTCCACACCACCTATCCTTCCCTTTCCTTATTCCTACCTTCTCCACCAATCCGTGGAAACGCAATGGATAATCAAGAATAATTTAATTATCCAAAATGGCGGCGATGTGGTTCGCCACCCATCACGTCTCGTTTCTCGCGGAGGCGAAAAGCGGACCATGGAGAGACGCTTAGCTACGTTGAATGTAAGAGGAGGAATGGATGGTAAGAATGAAAGTGGACGAAGCGAAAGAAGTATGTAAGGATCGTAGCAAGTGGAAAGAAGTGGTCTCTGCCTACCCCTATGGGAAAGAGGCGGTCCTGCCTACCCTACGGGAAAAAGGCGTGATTATATGTATGTATATACATTCCATGTAGTTTATGTAGAAAGCTCTGTAGTACATACGTACTACAGAGCTTTCTACATAAACGGAATTTCAAAATGCGAACATAACTCATATTCTTTAGTATTTTCGTAGTCTAGAGCATAAATATTGCTGACAGGAACAAAGCTGCAAGAAAACTGAAGTTGACTCCTCAGGTGAGCTATTGCAGCGATCGTCTCGGGCAAAATTCACTTTTGTGGAATAAGTAAATCGTTTTACCGTGGCTCAGCTGTTGCTTACCTGAAATTAAAAAAGCCATTATAAGAAAAGACAGATGTTTACTTAAATAGGTCTAAGCGCTTCGTTGATTTTTAACCCTCATAACTTGATACCAGATAAACGAAATCAGGACCTCCGTGGCCTAGTGGGTTGACTGTTTGATTTTCAATCGAGAGAGTGCAGGTTCGTTTCCCAGGTTGTGGCGTGTACCAATGAGACTTTTTAAGATCTCAAGTAAATTATACGTACGCTCCACGGTGAAGGAAAACATCGTGAGGAAACCCGCACATGGTTGGCCCCAGACGTATTGACCAGTCATTCCTCTGGTCTAGGCTGACTGTGTTGTGGGAATGTCGTATTTGCTTGGGCAATCATATGACACTTAAAAACCGAATGTCCCAGGCACTACAGTATTTGTAGAGTGGTTACTTCGCTCGGAAAATAACTACTGTATAAATCATCCAATAACGAATGAAAAGTTTTTTTTTTGTTATTTTCCTTTACATTTTTATGATATCTAAAAACCCCTGATTTTAGTCACCGTCTCACTAATGATCATCAAAATTCTGAGACTACTTTAAAGCTAGAATGTAGTATGTAAACTAGTACACGAACAACAACAAAAGTTTAAAACTTAGAACTTTTATTCCCCTATTATATATTAAGGAGTTTTATATAATAGGGGAATAGGGGTTGGAAGTTTGTATGATACTTCCGCAAATTTTGGCTCTAGGGATCTCAAAATTGATAAGGGGATACTTGTGAGAAATACTAATAAAAGAAAAACATTCCTGTAAATTACAAAAATAAGTGAAAATGCCACCAAAAAAATTTTATGTAAAAGATGCCAAGAAGAAGATGTGAATGTAGCGAAATATAAGTCATATATTTTAACTAAGGTGTACCTAGAGTTTGTGAATTAAGGCCTTATAGCGTAATAGAGCGAGGGCGTGTAAACTCAAAAGCTTGGCTCTACATAATATCTGATAACTTTTTACAGTGCTAGTGACTAGTCAGTAGTGGGGTCTTAGAAATGATGCCATGTTGCCATGAAAATGTTCTGGTAGGATATTAATTTTCCGCTTTCACGTTTCTTAATTTGACTTGAATTAAATAAGTTTTTAACGACTACAAAAGATTAAAAATTAAGATTAAAAAACAAAATAGTTTATGGATTTCATTAAATAAGTATAATAAAGCTACATAAAGTTAACATGACTCGTAAACAGAGCATCTCTAGTCTACCATACTTAATCTAAGGCATCTACAAACACGTAATATCCGTTAATTAGTCAGAGATACAACTAAATTAACTGTGACTAATAACTTTAATAGCGCATAAAAAATACTATTTTTATCGTTCCCTACAAACTATAGAGGAAATCCTGAGTGGGAACAAAATAAACGTTGCAAGTTGATGGCGTAGTCCGGACGCAGCTGGGACGCTGGGAAAGTGCCGCCCTCTGTGGCTCTCTGTCGCCCACTCGCGACATTGACGGCAATTACCGTTGACAGTTGTACAACTCCTGATATTGCAAATTGTACAACTTTATAATGTCGTTAGTGAATAGTTCGTATCGCCTTATCATTTAATTGAAACGATAGAAAATCACAACGATCATAAATTAACTTAAATAACATTTTACTTACCTATATGCGTTTGAGTGACCGCATGGATATTACTAATTGGATAATAATATTTTAAATATTATCTATGTTTTATTTCACAATCCTTTTACAAAGCCCTCACGGTGTTTTCAACTTCATACACTTGCAACGTCTCATTGCAAGTGCATGAAGTTCGCGCGCGAGCTATCCGACCGGCAACATGGTAGATACAAAATCAGAGAATATCTTATATTCGCTAAGTATTCATTCAATCTTAAAACATGATTCAAATAAAGAGTATTTAAGATCTTTGCACCCAGGTAGCAGGTAGGTCTCAGAGACATCTACCATAAATAAATGCTAGACATCATTATATTATCTCATGATCTAATAAGTTTTTATAATCACTTCGCGGTGAACACTAACCGCGACAGCTAACGAGGCCCGAGGCAAGCGTCGCGGTCGGTGAGTGATGTTCTATTCACAACTCCTCGGCACTCGTGTCGCGAGCTGTTCACTTGTTATGTGAAAATATTTCATTTAAACCCGACATCCATTTCAAACTATTTTCCACTTTTTTAAACCGTAAAATGTCAGCAAAAGTTACACAGATAGAGGCATTTATGTTTTCAGCTTTTATTCCTTTGATTTATATTGTTGACGTATAGCAAACGTTGATTTGTGCACACAAAAGGTTATTTTATTGAATATATTTACTATTTTATTTTATCACCGTCCACCGATAAAGAAAGCTTCAACACTTTATTCTAATCTTTGATTTTTATTATTCTTACTTATTACATATACCTACAATAAGACTAGAATTGATAGCTAAAATTAGATGTTCTAAAGCGTTTACCTCCGCCACTCTAACCTACTTTACCCTGCTTCCTCTATGAATTTATAGCCAATATCGGCTTATTCTAAGCAAGTGCTCGTTCTCGGAAGCAACGCCGAAGTGCACTTTAGGTGTCAATAATGTTACATTGTATTCTCAGCCGTACTCACTGTGGTACTGCGCTGTCACTGTCTAGAGAATTTTAGCGCAACCGTAGGTTTTCTACATCTTATCTCGGATTTATCGGCGGACTGATCGAGAGACGAGTGGAGTGCGTCGGGCGTGCACTGCAACAGTTTGAGAACGAGTCTAGCTCGCCCGTCGCGTCTAGACGGCGCGGCGCGGATCCCGATCGCTGGCTACGAAATATTCTCAAAACTAGGTTTCCAAGTTATTGGTAATTTATATGCAAATAAATTTTTACCCGCTTCAGGTTGCAAAATGAATTTCTCGTTATATAAGTTCATGCAATCATGATTCTCGAGCACTGTTACGCCAGAGGATCTAAACTATTATAAATAAGAATGAGATACCTACATAGAAACAGTATTTTTTTAAATATAATACATCTATGCCTAGAAACATCAATCAGAACGTGTCCATCAAAGTTGTATTCCTCCAACGTCCAGCTGTAGTACTTAGGCCTTTACATCCGTTAATGGATGATTTATACAGTATTCTCCGAGCGAAGTAACCACTCTTGGAATACTGTAGTGCCTGGAACAGTTGGTTTTTTTAAATGTCGTATGGTTACCCAAGCACATATACGGCATTCTCACAACATAGTCAGCCTAGTCCAGAGGAATGAACTGGTCAATACGTCTGGGGCCTATGTGCGGGTTTCCTCAAGATGTTTTCCTTTACCGTTAGAGCGTCCGTATAATGTACTTGAGATCTGAAAAAGTCTCATTGGTACATGCCACAACCTGGGATTTGAACCTACACTCTCTCGAGTGCGAACTAAACGGTCTACCCACTAGGCCACGGCTGTAGTAGGTTAACAGTATCCTTTACATAATATTATTCTTTACATATCAGCTATAACTGAGGCTCTTTTGTCGATATCCATTTCCTGTAAATGGAATCAAGGCGATGGCCAAATATAGAGGCAATATTTAGTGAGCAAGAAGAACTTCAATTAGATACCTATTTAAGTCTGAAATATATATAGGTAAAATAAACATCAACATCAATGTAATTACTTTCCAAATAATAGGGCTAGAAACTTTAGAAAACGAGACATTGTACAAGTCCGTAAACATACGCCTTGGTAAAGAAAAAACGATTTCGTCAGTCAAACAATGGAGCTGATGATCTAAGAAACACAATTTGAGCGCGAAGATCTAGATCACACAAACAATGCTCTCTTTACGAAACTCGTTAGTAATTGGAAGTCTTTCTTCGCGGCGAGAGTGTTAAATGGCGAAACTGTGGTCTACAATGGGAGTCGGCTTTCGGCGCACCGCGCAATGTATTGCTCTGGGTCACTGCGTGCAACCTTTCACTATCGCATAGTCATAGCACACATGTTCTGCTATCAGACATTAGGTAGTCTATTGAAAACTGTTACGAAACTGTTTCATCGATAGTGCTATGGGTGCAGCAAAGACCAAATTATTATTTTCAGGCTCGTAATCTATTTAATAAATATGAGATTGACGAATTTCCTACGTAAGTTTAGCCTACGTTAAATAAATAAAAAAAAAATTAAAATTTGAATAGCAATTAATTGTATGGAACAAAGTATGAAATATATAGATAAAATATTATAAAGGCCATGCGGTCAAATTATGTCGAAACATAGTTGACAAATCAGTCATTATAATGTATTAGTTACATTCAATTTTTTTACTATTTGTGAAAGCTGTAGATACATCAGTTGTATTTGCAATATTTAATTATTACGCGTAAAGGTTTTAGAAATAAGAAAGTCAAACACAAAATATATTTTCCTGAAAATCCTTTGAGGTATAAAGTATATACTCAAGTATATAATCTATGACACTTATATACACGTATATTATATGTATACTGTGTATACTAGCTTGCCTTATTCACAGCCTTCCCAAGTTTCTATTACAATACCTATGTGCTCATAAAATGTTTTAACTTTACGGCATTCTAACATTTTATTGTTTCTAAATTAAACTTTCTTATTACATGGCACTGAAGTGTGCAGAATGTTTTCTTATTTTATTTTATGTTTCGTTAGTTTCATTGCGCATCAAGCATGTCGTTTATATCTGTGGCAACTATTACTTATTGTATGGTAAGTATACACGTGTTATTTCTTACCTATGTGTACGGTATTGGTAGGACCCTTTTTATCCCATAGTAAGAATTGATACACATAATATTATGTTCGTCTTACGACAATACAATGTGTCACTAACGAATTAAACGTAATCACTTCTAAGTCATAACGGCCCTAAAACATGGGAGTAGTATGATATGTAACTTCTATGTATGTTGCTGCCCAGAAACATATTTATACCCTTACGTCTATTCATACCAGGAGCATCATTTACCGGTTAATCCCTATTGCCATTGGAAAACATCAATTTGCCGAAGGTGTTTTCAAATAGGTTCTTTCCCCTCGATAAAATTCGGTAAGATGTGGAGCCCGAATACCTTCGAGTGAGATTTAGTTTCATAATTATATTTCCCCTTGCCATTAAATGAGATTCGTGAGGTTTTGCCTTACCTTCTTGCCTCCCTCTTAAGTCTACGCAATTAATGGTCGCCCTTTACCAAACAGCCCAAGAGTACTACTTATAGTAGAAATTATGAATTTCCTTTAAAATGAAGCACAATTCTTGACAGATGCGCAGACAAAGCCTTTAGAAACTTTTGGTTCAATATTTGTTACACTTTTACATTAGAAACATAGAAAAATATATCATACTAGCTGTCTCGACACACGTGGTTCTGTAACAACACCTACATTCTACACACCTACAACCTACTGGGGCAGCAAATATTTCCGAAATTGAACTATTTTGCAGTCACACCAAACAAACTGAACGCTTCAAATTTACGCTATTGACGCGACAGAATGAACGTCGTCATCGTTAATTGTCGTCTTAATCATTTTCTTTGCAATTTTTCCAATTTTACATACATACATACATATAATCACGCCTTTTTCCCGTAGGGGTTGGCAGGACCGCCTCTTTCCCGTAGGGGTAGGCAGAGACCACTTCTTTCCACTTGCTACGATCCTTACATACTTCTTTCGCTTCGTCCACTTTCATTCTTACCATCCATTCCTCCTCTTACATTCAACGTAGCCAAGCGTCTCTCCATTGTCCGCTTTTCGCCTCCGCGAGAAACGAGACGTGATCGAGGCGAACCACATCGCCGCCATTTTGGATAATTAAATTATTTTGGATTATCCATTGCGTTTCCACGGATTGGTAGAGAGGGTAGGAATAGGGAAAGGGTATAGGTGGTGTGGAAAGGAAGATTGGTAAGTTAGAGTAGAAAATAGGGAATGTAGGATATTACCGCCCAGGAGGGCAAGGGATAGGACAGTAATAGCTAGGGAAGCCGGAGTCACATACCCGTATACTATACCACAACTACCGGACAGGTAAGTTGGGAAGAGTATCCCATGACATATTTTTCCAATTTTACAAGCTTTTATTTATGTTTTCATTTTTACTTACCTATATACAGCTGTTCGTGCTGTCATCGCAAGTTGATACCACCACAAGTAAGCTTGTTTTCTTGTTCATTTTATAAGGGTATTTCTTACAATATTATTTTTTATTGTAACTACTCAATTATAGTAGGTAGCTATTCACCATAATATTTGTTACAAATCTCTAAAAATTTGGGACTGGCTACCTGTTTCAATTTTGTTATTATTAAGTTGTCTATAGGGTTTAGCCAAAAGCCAAAAAAAATTATAAAAAGATTAAAAAGGGTGGCAAATTCCAATTCCTATGAAAAAATTTAAATAACCTGATGAGTTACTTGATAATTAATTAAATTAATTACGTGGTACTAACAGAATAAATAAAATGTGAAATAAAAATATTCCTCTTTTATCTCTTTCAAGCAAAAGCTACAAAATTTTGGACAAATTTTGGTTTGTCAAATTGCTTTTGAAGGTCAAGTTAAAAGTTTACAAATAATCCAGGTTCAACTTTCGTTTGCCACACTCTAGCTGTAACTTTTTTTTGTATAAATATAATAAAAGTACAATATATTATAGGTATTAGGCACTATTACAGTACTGACTGCAGGTCTGCGGCAGACCAAATAAAATGCTCCTAAATCTTGTAGATAACGTCTTGCCCTACTCCAGTGTAAGCAACATTAAATGCATTTATCAAAGTCATTGCACATTTAAAGTAAATATAAGAATTTTACATCTACATTTTGCAAGTACTTCGATATAAATACGATACATTTTATGTAATCTATACTAATATATTGAAGAGGAAAAGTTTGTTTGTTTGTTTGCACTGAATAGGCTCCGAAACTACTCGACCGATTTTGATGAAATTTGGCGCAGACGTAAAGCAGACCGCGAGGAAGGACACAGGCTACTTTTTATCGCGGAAAAATGTACGGTTTCTAAGAAGTTAACTTTTGCGCGCATGAAGTCGCAGGCAACATCTAGTATACGATAAAATGATAATTTATAATCTGATTACTAATACTTAACATTGACGCGAGACAACTTGTTATTTACTGTTGCTTCTTTTAAAGATAGTTTTTATTTTTATTTTATTACTATATTTATTTTATTATTAGATACTATCAGGGCGACATCAAAAATAGCTATTCAGTGTCATGCTTTTATTTTTACCGAAGGTATTCATGATTTATATAAGTACCTAATATTACATGGTAATACTTACTTAATGTTATATTTACAGAATTCGCTGATTTCAAAAAGTTTATGGTGGGTAAGTGTGTAATATTGACAAATAGGCAAATAATACAACTTATTTTAATGAATTATTAGTATATTTTGTCATATAAAGCTTAATATTACACTGTAGATTTGGTGCGGCTGATTTAACAGCATGACGCGTCTAAAACTAGTTCTAAACTGCAATTTGAACGTTAATAATTATGAAAATTGTACTTCAGTCATAAAATTAGTTGAAACGTAAACCACCACAAATAATAATTTTTCAGGAGATAATATATCGCCAGTCGCCTTAATACCAATCGCAACACAGTTGCTTAGCAAAGGTTAGTATATCATTCAGTTTTGCTCAACTCTGAACTCTATCGAAATTACGTTGATAAATAATTACAATAATTATTAAAACAATTAAGTAGGTATGTACTCACAGTATTTTTTTATTTTGGAAAAAAAACTGATTTCTATATTATCGGATACATATAAGTACCTACTTCCTCCGGACCTCCAACGTTTAAGACTATCCCTATAATCTAATTTATGTTGAATTATTATAAAATTATTACTTTAATAACTTGCAGTTGAAGAACCAGGAAGTACGTATAAAATATAATATTTTATACAAGATTAAACGTAAAAAGCTCTATTTTAGTCAAAGTTTTATTTTCAGTCGGCAAAGGCTTTGTTAGTTCAACAAAGACTCCTAAAGAGTTGGCAGATAAACTATTTGAAGCCTTCTGTAAGTACTTCACTTATTAAAGTATTTTATTTTAATGTTTGCTATTATTTTTATTATTTTTTTCAGTTTCTACCAAAACGCAAGAAGTCACTTTAAAAGGTAAATGTCAATTTTGAGATCGCAAGGGAAGTCGATGGTGTTACGTTGTTATTTATATCAGAAATGTTATATCCGAAAGTCTTATTTTATGTACTTAAATAATGAAATACGTTTGTTGAATAAGGCAAGTTTCAAAAGATTTAAAATCTTACACTATCTTTTATTTATTATATAATAGGTTTCTCGAAAAGGGCTGTAAGTATAACTATCAAATTTAGTATACAGGGATTTTTGGGGGAGAAAAATCGATCTAGCTAGGTCTTATCCCTGTATAACTGCGCATTTTAAACCTAAATATATTTATTTCGATAATCCAAGCCAATCGGACTGATATATATCTATTATATCAGTCCGATTGGCAGTTTGGTTATCGTAACTATGTATAATTTTTATTTGTTCGATAATTCAAAAAGTGGTGGGTTCGAATCCCGGTCAGATAAATAGTTTTGTGATTCTTTTTATTTTTTAAATTAATCATAACTCCAGGTATTTAATATATTTAAACATAAGATAAAGCTTTTCGAAATTGTACAATTTTTTTTTATCTGAAAATCATCAATCATTAAATAACAACGCCAGAATAAATTATAATAATATAATAATATCTATGGACTATCCAAATAACTGTAATAAATATATTTTTAGATAGTGACATATCAGGAATTGAGGCCTTGCAATATTTAGCCATAAATGGACCAGGTAATATTTTATTATACATAATTTTATTTTATAAGGGATAAAAAAGCTTTGAAAGCTCTCAGGATAATCCTAATGGACTATTAGCACTTTAAGTAGATGTTGCATTACTCAGTTATTTACTGCAATGAATTCTCTGAATAGAACATACCACGGGCGTAACCAGGTTTTAGTTTGGGGGGGGGGGGGGGGGGTCAAGAAAATAAAACGACTACGGGGGGGGGGGGGGTGTTCCAAGAATTTACTACCGACACAGGTACCGACGTTCAACTTCTTTCAGATAGGGTTAATGGGGCGGCAAAATTTTTTTTTTTTTTTTTTATGAAATAAGGGGGCAAACGAGCAAACGGGTCACCTGATGGAAAGCAACTTCCGTCGCCCATGGACACTCGCAGCATCAGAAGAGCTGCAAGTGCGTTGCCGGCCTTTTAAGAGGGAATAGGGTAATAGGGGAGGGTAGGGAAGGGAATAGGGTAGGGGATTGGGCCTCCGGTAAACTCACTCACTCGGCGAAACACAGCGCAAACGCTGTTTCACGCCGGTTTTCTGTGAGCCCGTGGTATTTCTCCGGTCGAGCCGGCCCATTCGTGCCGAAGCATGGCTCTACCACGTAATACAAAATATGTTAATCTGCCTGGGACGCAAAATTTCTAAATACGCCTCTGTATATTGGTCAGATCTCTGTATTATATATACCAGCTGGCCCATTTCAGGGGGGGGTTTGAACCCCCTAAACCACCCCCTGGCTACGCCCATGGAACATACTACATAGCATAAAATACTAGTATATATCTGTATAATCTATTGTATAAAAATTGCAAAAGTGCGTAGGGAAAATCAAGTCCATGGTATTCTGTGTCCCTAACCAGTAGGTACCTATTTTTTTGTAATATTAAAAATAATCACTGAACTTATATAGATAATGGCAATTTCATAATCGACTAAAATAAATAATTAATACCCCTATACTTTACAACAAACACAAAGGTTACTTTTATATTTTCTTGAAATAATAATAAGTAGGCCGATTAAATTCCACATTTTATGTATTATGAAATACAAAAAACTTTAACGATTACCTATTTTACAGATAGAACGAAGAGAAAGACTCCGAAATCAAGCAGCAGAAAATATATTAACAGTAGGTTACGTAAAGATTAACTAACTTTTTTATGAATAAAATAATCGTACCTAGGTAGTAAACTGTGGCACTATATTTTTTCAAGGTCTCTCAGCTGCTGCACAAAAAAGCTCGCACTTAATAAACAAACGACGCAATGGATTGAAACGAAAAGGAAATAAAAATGAATCGAACGAACAAAAAGGTAAGGCAAGTCGAGGAAGGCGTCAAAAATTGATTGAAGTAGAAAAAAACGTACATACGAGCAAAGGCTGGTTAACGGTGTTCGCAAACAGTTACAGGATTTATTTTAAAGGCCTACGAGATGACGGATTGCCTGATCTAAAGTGAGCCGTCACCCTTTGAGGGAAGATAGAACCTAGGCGACACCAGAAAAAAATAGAACTATGTGCGAGTTAGCTACCCGCTACCTGTCTAGCCTCTGATAATGCTATCGTGATACCCGTGAACCCGATATGCTGAGTCAACATTAGCCTTCACCTACGAGTAGGGTTGCGGCTTACCAACACTGTGGTGAGCGAAATGATAGCCAGCGTGGCCACATTACTATGATAATGTGCAGCTTTTGTTGTACACAATTTTACCAGTACTTTAAATAACTGATTAGAATAAGCTCAAAATTCTTAAATAAATGTAAACGTTATCATCTATCTAAAAATAAAAATGAATTACCGAAATGTTTGTACGCGCATAACTTCCAAAAGAATGCACCAAATTGGATAAATATTTCTTTTATGTGTGCGTTATTGTCAGGAGAAGGTTTGTACGGAAAAAAAACTAATTTCGGAGAAAAAAATATTTGGCAGCACGAAGTTCCCCGGACCATCTAGTTTCTTACCTAATAGTTTAAATATTCCACAGATTAGGTACTTACTAATTTCTTTGTAACCAATACATTTTGGTTTGGGGCATTGCGAAATTGTAAAAACCGTTAGATTGTAATCATTTGTTTGCTTTTTCATAATGATAATTATAACGAAAAATAATGCGTACAATTGTATGGAGAAATTTGCATTTGACAATCTTTCGACATTTTATAATATCTCTAGTAATATAACAGTCTAACGGTTTTTACAATTTTACGGTGACATCTATAAGGGTTTCTCCTCAACAGGTAAACTGTCAGGATGTAGGTGGAAGTACGAATGTGAGGATACAGAGAAACTCGACACCTGTGTGCTTCATACGCTCTGCAATGATTCAGCACTAGAAGCCGGTAGGTATAAACTTTATTACTATTATATTATTATCTTCATTTAGTCATTAGTATATAGGTATTAAATATAAAAAGTTTTTAGGTAAAGCCGAAACCCAAAGAAGAGCCGCCGCCCAGAAGATTCAGGATTTACAGATTAGAAAGTGGTGTAAGTTTAATACATAACTAGTTAGTTTGACATAATTATTATAATTATGATACTAGCATCCACCGTAAGTAGTCGCCTGGTGGTAAAAATAGACCATAATTTAGTTTTCAAATTTCAACTTTTTAAGGGTTCTTTTGTCAAAAGATTTTACTTCTTAGATACGCAATAAAATGTGAGTATTGCCTATGGAATGTGAAAGACAGAGTGACAAACGTGTGAGAAAATTGTGTCAAACTAAACACTTGTACATAATACATATACGCATGGTGGTGTGAGTTATTAATCTGAGATAGAATTATTAATCTGAGATAGTGTGTGTAAAGTAAAACGTTATTATTGTAGGGCGCTCCTCTTTTATATCTATTATATTTAGTTCGAACGCCTTAATTCGCATAATTTGCGTAAAAAATTATATATGATATCGAAATATATATACTCGAATGATCCCATTACCAAAAGTATTAAAAAATAATGAACATTACTGATTACCCAATCTTAACTAGATTTTATTTATTATTATTTTAATATCCAGACTATATTTTGTGATGTATCTACTCTAGATAAATTCAATGAATCACAGCTAAAAGTTTCCATAACCGGTATTACGATAGACTGAACTGTGTAATTGGATTAAAATTAAATTATTTCAATTTCACAATGAAAGCATGGCAAAATGATCACACAAACTGTTTCGATCGCTTTTGTCTGGGTGTATTAACTCTGTAATATTGTCGCTCCAAAAAGAGTCGATGGTATTTCCAGAAATTCTGTCTACAATTAACAATTTATTAAAGGTGTTGTTACGTCTTAGCAGGAAATACCTAATTGATATTGCAAATGAGAAGTAGACATTGAGGAAAAATAATGTTGTTATGTAAAAAATACCTTTATTAAATTAAGGAAAATGTTTAAACCTATACCTAACTGTTACACGGAGTTCACGAGAGTAAGTACATAATACTGAATTTTGCAAAATTTTCACTCAGCGAAAACTGAATTTTTACAAACACAAATATTTTTTGTTAACGCAGTGGGAATAACGGAAATAGATGAAGAAGTGGAAAAAATTTGTAAGTAATATTGTGTCTAGGCACCAATCACCTCACCAACACCAAGCACCTTTTACTTTGATAAATCAAAAATATTGGCTCCATAAAATATAAGAAACTGTTTAGGTATAGGCCGTTAGACAAGACTTGGCCTTGGTTGTGTCATTGTGTGCTGTCTATAAAATAAGGGCCGACTCACACCGAAATGGCAGCCGCTGGCGGCCGCGCGACATTTTTGAACTTTTTAAACGTAGTCTAACATATAAGTATGTACTTATGTAGATAAAGTTTAAAATTATTTCACACTGAAAGTGCTCGTCAAGCCGCTGCCATTTCGGCCCTCATCATCACGTAAAGTGGTACGCCATGATTCTTCATAGACAGCACACAACATAACATGTTTACATGATTTAAGCGCCAACTCTTTAATCTAACAGCCAATACATAATATCAATGGTTTTTATCATATTGCTTCAAATTACGCTACTAGACTTACGATACACTATTTATAACTTTTTTTCAGTGGAAACTCGACATGCTGCTGATCACAGCGACTGTAAGTATCTATATTTTACGACGTAACGTAACATACTTAGAATATATTTAGTTTCAATGCAATCGAAACTAAAAAAATTAAACTATTAATTTAAATTTTAAAACGCTAGTCAATTTTATTTCAAAGTTGGTACCCTCATTTACAAACATTACTAAATTTTTCATTTCAGATGTCGTAGATGAAAAATTAAAAAAATTAACGGATCGCTTCGAAAATATTATGGGCAGATATTTAGGTACTTAAAATAATGTACTAAATTTTTAATAGTAGGTATTTAGGTAATTAATAAAATGTTTATCTTTTTCCACAATAACCTCACGAGATACTTCAGTTCTTATTGAAATAAACTGCGTAAAGTTTATTTTGCGTTCTAGTTCAGAACGCTTAGTACCCACCTATGCAGTATGCTGTATACGCACAGCGGATCCGCAGTAAAAATTTCAACGTCTGCTTCTCTCTCATACCCAATTAAACAATAATTAAATTAAATATTCGAAATCAAATTCTAAAGTGACTTTTGATTCTTAGCCGTTCATAATGAATTAATTTGTGTTTTAATTTCAGCAAGTTCAACGGATAGAATGGGATTGCAATAAAATATACTTAAAGCTTTGTGCTATTTTTTTTCGACATTAATCTTAAACGTATTTTATCACTAGCCTGTAGGTTATTTAAATCACCCAAAGTTTCAAATTTGACGCTATGCCAAAACAAGTAGGTTTTTCATCTCTAGTACTGCTATTGGTTTTATTATCGATTTGACCGATTGGCTGGTGTAAACCATGACTAATCGGCTAGTCGGCTACAGTCACATCTCTAGTTTTTATGCGTCAAATATGCATGTATTTTCTTTATTTAGCCGGAAGGAGTTTACCACAAATAGCAAATATTTATTCGTATTGCCCACCTAGTTCACCTACTCTCCGGGATCTAAAGGTAAAAGGTTACACGCGCCACCATTGTGGACGGCAATATGTCGGACAAGGACGTTGGCTGGCTGCAGTTCTGAAACTTATCGGAATTGACTGACATTACCACAATGCCTTTGTTCCACGTGCAACGGGAAATGTTGCACAACCCTGAAAACGTGTTGCATCTCGTTCTTTCTTCATGATTTATATAGATTCTGGAATAAATTATTTTAGAAACTTCTGGAATAAATTATTTTGGAAGCTTCTGGAATCTATAATATTCCGTAGCGAATATTATGCGATCAATATGTCCTTTATCTTTATTTGCATTTACCATGCATTCACATAGTTATTATGTATGATGTAACTACGACGCATGTAGAGGATTATGATTTTTGTCATGTATCTTGTTCATTACATAAACATCGTTTCGTGTATATTTTAATTAATAATTGTAGGTGGTAGCGCTAAAATGGCACAACTGCACTCTGGGGTATGCTAAACAAAATTGACAGCAATTGATATTGCGCCATCTACTTCATTCATTTATAGTATTGAAAAAAACGTTTAAGATTATTTATACACTTCTTTTCAAGAAAATGGAAATATTCTACTTATAAAGCTGTATAAAACAATCGTTCTTCAGTCGAGCAAAAACATAAGGTTCTATTTGATGGTTACGGGTGACATTTCAATTAGATTTAGTTACGCTCGAGTTGTAACTGTGGTGCAACAGCAGTTGTTACTTGTTGCTAGTTATGATGAACGGTGGCACGGCACTAGTAGTTGCTAGTTCTGATCGGCGCGGCGGGCGGCAGTGGCCCAACACTAGTATGATCGACGGTGCGGCATTGTGTGGCTGACAGCCAGTTAAATCTGTTGATATTTGAAACTACTAGTTTTGTTTCATAGAAGTGACGTTTAGTTAATATTGCATCGGTTAACGTTAGACAACCTAAAAGGACTAAAATCATATAAATTGTTTCTCTTAGAATTTACCAGTCCCTTAGCCCACACAATATGTACTCTTTTATAAAAATTGAATTTAAAAAGTTTAGATTCATTTGAAGTTTTTTAGCTTCGCTCTATCGCATAGTAAGGCTAATGTGCCTATCAGGCAGCTGTCAAAACCTTTTATTTTATCAATCACCAACATGAGTTTATCAAACCAAAACTGATATCGACGGTATGTCGAGTCCAGCAACGTTTTCAAAGCGGCCGCTTGTTTATTCTACGTTTTACAAGACAGAGGCTTATAGAGTATTTACCTTATAATCCTGTGGGCAGGTGTGTACACCCAATTACATTTCGATCAGGGCTCGCCGCCATGCCGGTGCTTTAACTGGATTACCAGCCGCCGGCTACCTCAGCCCCGCATAGACTATGTTCAACATTTTTTTATATCCTCACACTTTTATGCCTTTCCTCGGTTATTATATCGTTGACTCGATTTAACGTTGTTAGGTTAAGAATTTATGTCGGTGACGATACAAACAGAAACATAAAAATACAATATAAAACAAGAATGTTTAATTTTACGGCTTCGAGTATATTTTGGAAAACACTCAAATATTTTTCATTTTACCTGTCACGAAGGTAGCAAAACAACTAATTTGTTTAATTAAGTTTACTTTGCTGAACAGACGTTAAAAACTTCGTGAATCGCGGCAGTTATGTTTTTTAGAAAAACAATGTTAATAGAATAAGTTTTCCTTGTTTTGTTTTGTACTAAATTACAAAGATAAATGACTTGTAAGAGTACAACACGAGCCCAATTTTCTCCAACAGTCCCTGGTGGATAAATGGGTAAGTGTATCTATATATCGTTTCCTTATTGGCCTCGAATTTTATGACCCCAGCCTCGGATCTTTTGCAATTTATTATGCCGATTTTTAAGTAAATAAGCGCGTAACTAGGCAAGTAGGCGCGTAGAATGTGTTATCATAAAATTACTTAAAAATCGGCATAATAAATTGCAAAAGATCCGAGGCCGGGGTCATAAAATTCGAGGCCAATAAGAAAACGATATATAGATATATAGTAGAAATGTAGATAATTGCTTAATTTTTTTTTTTACTTTTTTCCACCTTTACAAATAATTCTACAAAGCACAAACTTGAAACTGCTTAATTGTTCTTCAATCGAGCGTCTCAATTGGAGGTTAGTGACTGTCTAGTATTTATTTAGTCTGTGCGGGTACAGAGCCGTCGGCTCATAATTCGATACAGGCTCATCAGCGTCTGAACAAATTTGTGACGGCACTCGTTACGTCATTACCGCAATTTGGGCGAGGACCGGTATTAAGACGCTCGAGAAATCACTCAATCGTGAATTTGCATGCCTCAACATCAAATAAAATCCGTACTATAGATATTCAAAACATCTCTCGTAGCCTGAAAAGGTTGAATACGTTATAGGTATAATTACCTATAACTTAAAATGGCCATTTTGGCGCTTAAGTAATTTTGCCAACAAAATACATATTTTTATAGAACCTTTACCTAAATATAAGGCGAATGAAAGAGAATATAGCCGATAGCGTGGACAGTGGATAGTGGATACTGAGAATGTTTAGAAAAACTTTTAACAGAACTAATCCTAGAGCGCAGATAAGGAAAAATATTTTATCTTTTTTTCCTCTATTATTTTCCAAATTAATAAATATTTAAACAGTTTTGTTTGTGATTACAATTTACCTAAGTATAAGTTGTAACAAAAATATACCAATTTTCTACAGTAGTTTTAGTTTTAAAGACCCTTTTTTTACATCAGAAACATTTGATATAAAATTTAAATACAATGCCAGTAACCAGATGGACCTGGCGTAAAAATTGAGTTATGTAGAAAGATATCACAGTTCGGAATGGTTCCAGTTGTGCGTTTTGTAAAAAAACTAGGAGAAACACTGACATGGAACTACTGGGTTTGAAAAAAATAATAATTCGCTACTTTCATTTTTGCATACCTAGGTACAGGGCCGAGCCGCCCCTATGTGCGATGTGTGCGGCGCACACAGGCTAGGCGCCAAGACGATAGGGGCGCCGCGGGCGGCTAAAACATGAAGATTCGTAAAAATAAGAGGTGCTTCATAGGTTTCGCACACAGGCGCTGTCGGGGGTCGGTACGGCCCTGCCTAGGTATCTATTTTTTTAAACAAATTTTATTCCTTTATTATTTACGTGTTCTTTAAATTTATATTGGTAACAAAAAAACGTTAACTTATGCGGGAATAAAGTTATAAACCAACCATAATAGTCGATTTGAATTTAAATGAATCCAACCACTGTGACTGAAATCGATGTGGGTGCTAAACATAGATAATATATAATATTAAAAAGAGGGTGCTAAATGTATAATAAACCACGCTAAAAACACCGTCGTAAAAATGCAATAACTTATGTCATCTGGCGTTTAAATTTAACGACATAATTTACTTAAAATAAAATGTAGGTCACGGCCATCAACACCGCTTATATTTGGGTCAACCCTTTCAAGTTTTTATAAGCGAATAAAGTTATCTTCTATTATGAGAATCCGATTTTCATAAAAGTGATAATGGTAAAAGTAGGAGAGTATATTATTAGCTATGTAACTCAGCTGACATTCCACAGAAAACTAAATGCCTCGAAAATAGTTTTCGACCAAATAAAAAACGAGCGAACCTTACAGTAGTAGCATAAGATGTGTAACATTTAATGAAATATTTAAAAAAACAATGCTTTCTAGATTAAAAAAAATACGGAAACTTTTCATCATAGTGACAGAAATCAATGTCAAAATTTTGTAATTTATTCGAATCTGGCGACCAACTTTACCAACGCGCGCTCATTCGTCAAATCAAATTCCGCGACTTCCCTTTTACACACTTCCGTTCCATTTTACGAAATCACTGCCACAAATTGCAAGAAAGCGAGGGGAAGATTTTACACATCAAAAATCTCTCAAATGTTATGTATATAAAAAAATTACAAAATTACGTGAGAAATGCACTTCATATTGCAGGTGTGACTATTTTTTTAGAGTGAAAAAATCTGGGGCACCAGGTAGATCCAATATTGGACTGAAACAATGTTAATTAAAATCCGAATCGGACAAATGCAAACTCAATCGGTACGTAGAATTCCGTCCGGCAATCAAGTTATTTAGGTAACCCATTTTAGATGTAAGGCAGCGCCATGGTGTCTATTGAGAGAGCTAATCGAATAGATGAATAGTCCCAAAGGATGATGAAGCTCAATTTCACGCCACGATATTATTCACGTTTCATTTTCAAAGACCGAGTTCTTGCGATAGCAATTTTTTATACTATTAACACGAATTTCGATGTTGATTGCGCAATGTTAGTCTTCTTTCAGTCTGAACAGTTATATAGTTCTGAAAGAAATAAGTATATTACGATATACTTATTTCATACATGTTAAAAAAACTGTTTTTTTGTGAATTATGTATAACAATACTGTATTTATATTTTGTAATCCTCACAACGGAACTAAAATCGCCACTTTTTAACGTTATAAATCGATGAACGCCGGCTGCACGCACGGAAAATTGTCACGTTCCTCCTGAGCTGAGCGCGCAAGCGAGAGCGCCGAACAAGCGATAGAGAGGCACAATCGTACTTAGAGCATCCAACCAAAGCGTAAGTACGATAGTAATATAATATATTCTTTGGCCTAAGTGTTCGGCTTGTAATGACGTTAACATTTAAAATTATCGTCCGTAAATATTTTCTATTTTCATTTTATATTTTCAGCGCAGGACGCGATGCGGACGTGCCCAGAGATTTAGAAACTATACCACCCTTGTTAATAATTTTTATTTTATATTATACCTAGTATTTTTTATTTATTTTTTATAGTTTTTGTCACGTATTCTTTTTATACTAGTACCTATAAATATTATGCGTTTCAAATAATAATAGGAAACCTTTTCTGTCAAATATCACTCGAAAAGTGCGATTTACAGAAAAACATAATTGGATATCAATATTAATAGTCTTGTATTGAATTTAAATAAAAACGTTAAATAGTAGTAAATTATCTAAACATAAATTTAATTACCGTAATAATAGTCTTAATTCGAAACAATATAGCGCTGAGTCGATCCTATTCTCATTTGAATTGCACTGTAGGAAAGTATTCTACACATGACACCTGTTGCCTTGGTGACCAATTGACCACACATTGGTAGGTAGTATGACAATTACAAAGAAGGGAAGGATCATACAACTTATAGCTTTAATGATACCGAAGTTACGTCTATCCAGCGACTAGCATGGTGCCAAACCATTTGGTACATTATATCTTAGGGCTGTAATTTTAAAAGATGCATGCGTGCGTGCCGACCTTTAAGAACCCCCTAAAATATAAAATGGCTTTTGGTGTCCGACGCGATGGCGGACAAAGTTGAAGCCGTAAATTCGAGGAAATTTGTGATATAATAATTCTAATAAAAATTTAAAAGTACACCCATTTGTTGACGCGGGGAACACGGCGGTAATATTTGAAGCCCCATTAAATATTTACTGGAACATTTCCGTTCTAGAGCAATAGGTAACACAGTACGGCGCGGCGGCGGTCCCCCGACCGCACGCTAGTAAGCCGACCGCGGAATGGGCTATAATATCCCTGTTTACTGTTACGTTAATATCCGATTATACCCCAGCCAATATAATCCGGAACTAGCTTTCTAAGCAATACGTATCGAACCTACATAGTTTATGTTTATAAAATATATAAAGTAGTTACAATGTTTATGCTAACTTTGGTTAACTAGATCCCCTTCTGAGCGTAATGTTAGCAACATAAGGTAATTGTTTTAGTTCACTTTTATTTTATACAGCATGAATTTTATTAAATTGTGAAAATAAAATTATTGTTTTGCAGATCGAAAAGGTGATGCGTAGGTAACGAGTAACGCCAGAAAATAACAAAGACATCATGTTATATGAACAAAAAGTATATCTACTTAATAAAACACAACAATCAAAAGTAACAAATCCAAAGTATAAAAATTAATAAAAACAAGCTAATTTTCCTCTCCATTAATATAAGTAGTCAAACAAAACAAAATTATCTCGAAATGTTGACAGAATATTGAAGCGAGCGAAAAGTATAAATTAAGAAACTTTTCGCCACAAAAATTTTATGAAAATACATAATTCATAGCCGGTGTTTTATCTCCACTCAATTATTTGACAAATAGCCAATAGCTCGAACTGAAGCGAAGCTTACCTGAGCTGAAGTTGCTCGATAAAGCTGACGCGAGCGACAATGGGCGAGCGGACGAGCTATCGCAATATAACCCACTTTTGCATGCAACAGGAAGCTCAACACCGCGCAGCAGCGACTAATTCATAAACGGGTATTAAATGTATCACAAATAGCCTTTAAATAGGTTTATGGCTTATTTAAAATGGTTTCTAGGAATTCTAGCGTACATTCAGTTTTATGATGGCCTCTGTGGCTCAGTAGTATTAGCGCGTCGGCGCTCAAGTCGAATCCCGCCGAAGGAACAAAATGTTTTCAATGTTCCCTGGGTCATGGATGTGTATTAAATATGTTTATAATATAATAAAAATCTTAAATATAGTACAAAAGTATTGAATTTACTTGCCGATGTCTGGTCCAGGTAACACATTAAGTTCTTCTGATACTTATTACGGGTACGTAGATACTATTAAGTAGGTATTCTGTGCCACGGGGCCAGATTGACGTGGTGTGAAACGTCCAACGCAGATGTGATTGATATTATTATTATTATACAGATGTAGAGTTTTTCAAAAATATGGATTACGTTTTCGATCTTTTATTGTCTGTCGCTTTTATAAGTTACTTTAGTTGTACACTTTTGACAAGTACCTAATAGGCTAGCGGACTGATTTTTTTTATTACATAAATGAATAGTACTCTTAAATATGAGTAACTTCTCAGAAGAAACCGTATATCAAAAGTCAATATTTTCAAAGGTACAGCGATTTGTATACAAAATTTCGCGAGTCTATACCAAAAAAAAATTTTTTTTTTGCGAAATTGGTAAACAAAACCTACATCATTAGTTTACTCACATCATATACAAAAACATTCATTATGGTAAGTATGAACTTAAACGCACAAATATGCAAGATATTTACAAATATATTTCGGCGGCCATATACTTCATATACTACTTCATATACTATATGTATATGAAGTAGTATATGAAGTATAAATAACCTATAAGTGACGTCATGTGTATATCGATTTTAGTATGGAGCGTTTTTAGGAGGCTCGCGAAATTTTTTATACAAATCGCTGTACCTTTGAAAATATTGACTTTTGATATACGGTTTCTTCTGAGAAGTTACTCATATTTAAGAGTACTATTCATTTATGCAATAAAAAAAAAATGTCCGATTGCCTATTATAATTTTTTAAATATAGCAATGAAGTTAGTGCTATTCCTTGCATGTTTACTACAAAGTAGAGCCCAGGCTTACAAAGTAACTATTTTCTATTATGTGCCAGTACGAACCTTTATAGCAAAGAAGACGAAACTGCTACCTGAAACAAAAATATTGCAATTTTAAAATACTATTGGAAATGTTACATAAGAGGATTGAAAGTGTATAAATATATACTTCCGAGCATATCAAAGGCCTTTTCGAATAATTTGTCTCCAGTCGAGCTGTAGAAAGAAGCTCAATATATTTATATTTATTTCAGAAAACTTGCTACATGGCAAAAATATTGTAGTCTCAGTCTCTTTTAGCAAAAGTAAAAAATCTGCAATAGGCAAGCGGACTGATTTTTTTTTATTACATAAATGAATAGTACTCTTAAATATGAGTAACTTCTCAGAAGAAACCGTATATCAAAAGTCAATATTTTCAAAGGTACAGCGATTTGTATACAAAATTTCGCGAGTCTTTATACCAAAAAAATTTTTTTTTTTTTTGCGAAATTGGTAAACAAAACCTACATCATTAGTTTACTCACATCATATACAAAAACATTCATTATGGTAAGTATGAACTTAAACGCACAAATATCGGAGATATTTACAAATATATTCCTGCGGCCATATACTTCATATACTACTTCATACTACTTCATATTCAAGTGACGTCATGTGTATATCGATTTTAGTATGGAGCGTTTTTAGGAGGCTCGCGAAATTTTTTATACAAATCGCTGTACCTTTGAAAATATTGACTTTTGATATACGGTTTCTTCTGAGAAGTTACTCATATTTAAGAGTACTATTCATTTATGCAATAAAAAAAAATTTGTCCGATTGCCTATTCTGTAATAATATGAGATAGTCATCTCATGTTTTTTACAGATTTACTGAATCCTTCTTTCGTCTAACTCAGGATTGTGTATAGGTACAATAGGTTGTAAGTATACTGACGCGACGCGCTAATAACGTAAACATCGGCATCGTTGACGACAATATAAGAAAGGAGCATATTAATTGAGTGCAGAGAGTGAGGAGTTTTAATTAGCCATACTCCCCTCCTCGAGAGTAACCTCCTCTGTCCTCACAATACACCCTCTAGTAGCTTTCACTTTTTCGACGTGAAGTCACTCGAATAGAAAATATTTTACGCTGGATTTATCAAGACAGTACTGTAGTACTGTATACGTGCTTAAGGGGTTGAACTTGAGACCAAACAATGCGTATTTACATTCCTTAATTTGATTTGAAACTTGTAGAAAAGAGATGTTCAAGCTACATAATATAGTAAGCGTTTCCTATTCTTTATTTTGTTTAATTTCACTTCGTTTCCATGTACATTTAAATACATTTAAATTAACTTCGTCAAGGAGAGCAACACAAAGTAAAATAAAACATGGCGGATCAGGTCAGAATTAACTAAAGAATGTCATTTTGTCAATGACATGACTTTTGACAAAGAAAGACGTATGTTATTCAAGACGACGTCTCTTCGTAAAACTGTCTACTACGTCAAAGGTCAAGTACGCATGTACCCTTCTTCAAATATTTTTTTTCGTATTTTTATGATATTCCCATATTTTTTTCCTATTTACCTATGTAGTGTACATAGAACTGGCCCAAAATCAAACATCTCTTTTATATACCAAACTTCTGTACGATATATAGGTATTAGTCTAATATACGTATTAAATTAAATCAGCCTTCGTGGTCCAGTAGTCGCCATGCGTGTCGGTCATCCATCCCACTGGGATTCAAGAGTAAAGGAAAAGAACGCTCTTGTGTACTGCGCACACACTTGGGCACTATAAAAAATAACGAACTAGTTATAGTTTCAATATAACTAACTACCGTCATCGAAATCGATGTGGGGAGCTATTATCAACCTAATTCATAAAGATATCACAATGTCGCCAATTAGATAATTTATATCTGTGGCAGAGGCGTATCAAATGCTACAACGACCAAAAGTCGTTAATAACCATCAATATCTGTCAACCTTCGGCAGCTCGTGCCGGACCAAGTAATTATTGAATTATTGGGCCGCAGTGACGCGCGGCGTTTTCAATTTTATATGACACGTCGTGATACCTGACATACACGACCCAGTTCAGCACGGACTGTAAAGTAATCAATTATATTGGAAAAAGTTCAACTATTCCTGATATAGTTCAGGCGCCCGTGTTTTATGTCTTTTTTCTCGGTTTTTCGGGAACGAACTTTTCTTTTTCAGTCTTTCACTGATGAACATGTAATTACTGTCAAGCGTCACATAACGAGCCGTCAAATTTAATTAGTATTAACAACGCACGGTTTGACAGTAATTAATTCCGCCCTCGTAGCAATTTTTCGAGCGGGCCTTTCGGTGACAGTTACAATAATTCGCTATTGTATGTGAAATATGAAGGGGACCGCAGGAATAAAGAGCATTAGATGCAGCAATAATTCAGTTCGGATGATAGGCGTAATTGATGCGTGATGTTCACATTACATTAGAGGACATAATGTACCTTATATATTATTATGTCAGACTTCAGAGAAATATAATTATATTTCTATCACAATAAAAATTTTCATTATCCTTATGAACGCGTAAAGCTATTAAATTGAAATTCATATCAAATACTCAGGTCCATAATACCTTTAAGCTGTAACAAAATCTCTTCAGGCTTGTACGGGACCCATGGTGCGCGAGTTTGAGTCGCACTTGGCCGGTTTTTCTATGTAATCCTAAAAAAGTTCAAACTTAAAATTTACGTTTAAACTTATACTTTAAACGAGACAATCTTGTAAATATATAACTATCTTTTGCCCGTGGCCTTACCATGAGATGTAGTCTCCAGGGAATTTGCGGGAGAAAAATGTTGAGCTAGGTGAAACTGCGAGACCCCGAGAAACTGCGCATTTTTAAGCTATGTGTTTTTTCTTTTCGTAGTGCAACAATCATCATTCAACAAACATCAGTTATCCAGGTACTAAATTATTATAGGCTAATTTCTACCACAGTAGTATCACGTGAAGCAAAATCTTTGAGTAGGTACAATTTTACAAGAATTCTGTGAACGGAGGAGTGTTAAGTTTAGCACAGCTAAAGTTTATGTGTAGGAAAGTGCGCAGAAAGAAAATATTTTCAAAAATAATGATTAGAAATCTTTTATAAATTCATAAAATTAATTAATAAAATAAAATTATCATTTTTATTGCGTATCTAAGAGGCATTAAAATCTTAAGATAGTTTAAAATATTACTATACTATTATGTACTAATATGTACTATAGTCGAATTTCGACCATAGAGTGACCTCTAGTTAAAGTTAAATAAGTATGTGGTTGTGGGATCAATAATATTGCTACTTTATTAAGCAGTAATCCGATATGGCAGCATTAGTTGTTATATTATATTGTGGTAAGGCTGAATATGGTTAATCTAAAGTAAGCACAGAATTAGAGTGATAGGATATTATGTGGGACGATAATTGGGTCGAGCAATTATGATCCTGTGGAAACCGCCGACCAGCGTAAACTACTTACCGAAAAACATAATATACTAGGAATATGAAGCCATAAGCTATTTAGGGAATAAATATATGATTAGGGAGAAATGTAATACCTAACTTGAAAGCTTCATAAGAATTGACGAATAGATAATTGTCTTTAGATACCTACAAACACCAAATTTTCGACGCGCACTAACTAGGCTAGCATGGTGAATGAAAAAATGACAATGTTCTGGTTAGTGTTATAATATTCACCACAAAAGCTACTAAAATAAATGTCAGAAATGACTGAATAACTTCTCACATAAATGCACACAATTTAAGAACCGCAATTTTATGCCGCTAATAACGCTCGGTTTTCAAAGGAAAGTGGCAACATTCAATTGTAAGGAAATAAAAAACATAGCACTGGTTTCACAGGCGAAGCGTGAATAAATGTTTTAAATTAGGCTAAGCGAAGTCTCTTGACCTATATGAGTATAGAAAAGTGGGAAAACGAGAAGTCGGGTCAAAAGTATCGCTATTATGTTCCTCACCATCCTAAGGTGGCGTTGTTGCGCTGACTTTTTCCTTGTTTTTTCTCGTTATGTCTCATGCTAAAAGCTCGAGTACATAAAAATACTGTGACTATGTAATGATTTTTTGGGAATGAAAGTTATTTGTTACGATTTGTTAATTGTATCTTAATCTACACCAATAGGTACTATAAAGAGGAAACATTTGTTTCTTTGTTGGTTCATTGAAGAGGTTCCGCAAGTACTGGACCGATTAAAATTAAATTTGGTACATACATAAAGCGGAATTAGGACAACTATACGGTTCCTGCGGTATTTCTTTTTGCGCATACTATGTCGCCGTCAACGTTTAGTTATTTCGCGTACCTACTCTTATTTTCGTTACTAACATATTAACATAAATAAATTTAAAAAACTCGACTGCGTAAAAGCTGAAAATAAAAAACAAGAAAAGTCCTATAATCGAGACTTTTGTTTTCGAATTAAAAGATTTGATTGCAAAAATAAAAATAAAGCATAAGAAGAAAGTCCAGTAAACGAGACTTTTGCTATCGAATATTATTGAATACCTACTACAATTGAAATATTATATTAGGGAACATAACGACTTCAATAATAATTGATTGTAGTTAGTACCTCTACTACAATCAATTATTATTGACTTTCATTGATTGTCAGGACTTATTATAAGGAAGCTGGATTTTTGATGCGTCCCGACAAACGACTTATCATTTATCAAATCCACGCGTTTGGTCATATGTGGTCAATTGTCATACCACATACGTCATAAACATACTTCTTTGCTTTGCGCTGTCGGGTAAAAACCAAATTCTGGAATCTGAGAAATAAACAAACATTTATCAGACGGCATAAAATTGAATCATATTGTTTTGCAGAAAAAGAAATATTTCACGTACGTCGTACATAGATATAAAATTTTAATTTAATGCCTGGGTAATCCTATTCGAGGAGCGTAAGCCTTTTTGGTATGATAAGCGGAAAATATCATTTAGAAGTGTACGCGTATTATCCCGTTACCTCCGTTGTTCGCATGTTAAATTTACTTCGTCTCTGTTCTTACGGCATTTAGTTATTTTATTATCTTGCAATACACAAATTATTCGCTATAATCAATTTAATATAATTTATTACATAAAAATATTTTGAAATTTAATAAATTATATCACTATGCATAAGCGCGTATTCCACCTCACTAAACTCAGACGTCCTAAATGATTCAGTAACTAAAAGTCAAGGGAAACAGCATTTAGAAAGTTCAGATCCTAATTAACCACCTACTAATGTACGCGAAAAAATTAATTCAAATAATACTAAGTTTAAATTTAAGACACTCTTCTTAGCGTCATTGAGTGATCTATTAGAGTAAGGTACTTTTTCTGTGGTTATAATTATTATCAAAAATTGTTTTAATAGACAAATGACGTAGATGTATAGTATTTGGTACGAGCTTGCGTGACTTTTTTATGCTATGTTACCAGGAATTGTATATTAAAATGTATAAACGATAAATAAAATAAATAGCATCCTAAATCGAAGATCCTAATTGGGACGTCTGAATTTAGTGAGGTGGAATACACGCTTTATTCCACGCGAACGTAGGTACTACTTATCTGTAACGCCAATAGGCTGAATAGTCATCAGATTGAGGCGAGCCAGATCTGGCTGCGAAAGCAAAAACAGAGTAAAGTAAACAGTAGGTTAGACATAATTGGGTATACTGTTCCTTATTATAGCGGAAGATTATTATTTATATAAATAACAGCAGAGCAATTAAGGATATGTATTATAAAAATTAATGAATTTCCTTATATATACCTACTGCCTATCGTAATTTGTAATTTATAACTAAGTTACGAAATAATAATCAAAATGTAGTGCATTTGATTATATGGGACATCAAATTGCAAACCATCGTTTATTGAGTCGATTGGCAATATTTAATTCAATAAGTTAATATTTGTATGAATCGCTATGTATCACCATTTCGTCTCTATTATATCAACAAACTCAAACAATATCAGTACGAGTCAATATCATGAATTAATTATGAGCGGAGTACAGTCATTTATAAATAATTCATTACGCAATGGCTCAGTGCCAGCATGGATCAAAGATGCTGGGGGTAGGTAGGGTAGGCACTTGTTCAGTATTGTTTATTGTATGTGCACTTAGGTTAATATTAATTATGTACACAGTACACGTCGTATTTTCCTTCTGTATCCAAATTCCTGAGAGAATTATGTTGTGTGAAATAAATACCGAAGCATGTTGAGGCAAAAAGTGTCTCCAGTTAAATGGCCCCACTTTTTGAAATTTTGGGTCCATTTTGACATTTGAACTATGGTGAAAACAAGATGGCTGACATATGAAGTATAGTGAAAACTAAGATCGCGTAACTTTTTACTGTATGAAGATTTGTTCTGTCAAATGTACGTCATAGCCTATCTTGAGTTTTGAAATCTTTGCCTTTTTTACTTTTACTTTGCAATTTGCACTATTTGCATTGCAATTAGGTTTTTGTACTCTATATTTCCAAGTATATATTATCAACAGTCCAATATATTATAGATATATTATATTATAGACCAACATTATGTATTAAATTGGTGTTTTATCGCAGTCGATTGTTCATAATAATTTGGATGTTCTGTGGCGTGGCGCCCATGTCACTGTCAGTAGAGAGAGACGTTAGTTGCAAGATCGCCGGGCTAATCTCTAATGATCTAGAGCCTGGAGGCGTTCATGTGGCGTCAGAACATACGTCTTATGTTACAATGTTTATCTTCACATTTAATGCTCATTTAAGTAGCTACTATAATGCTAGCTAACTAAGGGCCGATTTTTCAATCGTCAGTTACATCATAATGGAATAAAATTTAACATATTCTTCATACAAAATCTGTCAAAGTCACATATTTATTCCTCAGACATGAGTTATCTGATGCTTGAAAAATCAGCCCTAAACTTGTATTTTTTATTTTATTTCAGTAGTAGGTACAATAATTTTGAAAGTAAACTACTTCTAGGTAAATGTTGTCCAATTATAATTTGAACATGGTCCCCAGTCTTTAGGCTATGCACAATACGTAGCACTTAGAACCAAAAAAAATAAATCTCTTATTTTATGAACTACATGTAATTAGGAATCGTGTAGGTATGAAAATAAATTGCTTTAATTAGATTTTTGTGCGTTGAAAATTTACCCGTAACGAGGCAGACGATGCGAATTTTTTTCTATCGAGTTCACTAAAATAATTATTAATTAACTTTATCATCATCAGGCATAACACATTAAATAATTGAATATTTGCTTGAACATGAATCTGCAATTAACAAGCCACTTACGTATCATAGGATTTTTTTATTACAGTCATTAAACATAATAACCACGTGTATTGTCTAAAAGGGAAAGGAACAGTTAACTATTAAGTGCAGTTCTCTAACATATAAACGTGTAGGGAGAGCTTCAGTGCGCTATCAAAGCGAAGAGTTATTTTCTACATCTAGATGTGAGATACGTAAGAAGTACGGATCAGTATCAACTAAATTCGGTATCAAGTTCCATTACTTGTAATTACTCGAGCTCGAACACAAGCAGCAGTAAATGGAATGGATTTGATAACCATCATGAACATAAAAGCACAAAGCTTTCACTTTGAAGTTTTACATTTTTGCAAACAGCTACAGAGCGGCGTACGCAGACATTGCAGTGTTCAACTTATAATCCCATAAAAGGCTGGCTTTGTGTATAAATAGAAATATTACGTGCAGAAATAACAGATAAAACTAAATTTTTAAGCTATACATTTTCATATTTTCCGAGTCGGTTGGCCGGAAGGTTATGCAAAATTTCCAAAATTTTAAAATACGGGTATTTTTCATCCCAAAAACTACTTAATTATAAATATATTATGTAGTTGTACTACTACTAGAGTAGTACAACAACATTCCTCTGCTAAGTTAAATAGCTATAAGCTATAGGCTATTAATCAAAACTACGTGTAATAAAATTAGTACATCCTTATTACTATACGAAAGATCCTAATAAAAAGGATAATTAGATACTTTATTTCTTAATTAGATAAGTCTGAAGAACTCAATTAAAATTCGTAATACGTCCGCGAAACCTTCCAAGTGAAACAGCTTCGTATTCCACAGGAACGTCTTAATTTTTCGACACAAGTCTCTATCTTACACGCCCACTCTATTTATAAAGGGCACATCTCGATTAAATATAGAGTGAAAGTTTTCCGAGTCCCAGAAGACTTATTATAACAATGTTCCGGAGAAATTAATCTTCTTTGCTAAACTTCGCTTAGAAAAGATTATCATCATTAACGATAGATACTCTGTAGTCTGTATATATTTTTGCATAGTTTTTAGGCAGGTTTTTTAGGTCACAACTGTTAAAAAGCTCTACATTGTTTTCGCTAAAATTTCTTTTACCTGGATAACCGAGCTTTGCTCGGAGTTCTGAGAAATTTTAAAAAATAAAAAGAATCACTTAAATTTATTTGCCCGGGATTTCAACCCACCACATTCGGAATTTTCGAACAAAGCAAAAATTATACATACCAATCTGCCAATTGAACTGTCATTATAGAGTTGAAATCAAAGAAATTGTTGATATGTTGTTACACGACAAAAGAAAAAGACTTTGTAGCTTAAAATGCGTAGTTTCCCAGGGAAATCTAGCTAGATTAATTTTTCTCCCCCAAAACTTCCTGCATACTAAATTTCATTGTAATACTAGCAGCCGTTTTCGAGATTACGATTATATATATTACTAGCGACCCGCCACGGCTTCGCACGGGTACAATACTGATACTAATACTACAGAATGTCACCCACTTCGCAACGGGCCGTATAGCAGAAATCGTAATATTTTAATTTCGCCATAACTTCAAAACCAAACGTCCAATTTTAATCATTCAAAGACCAAATATTATCTACATAAACTGTACTTAGTCATGAAATAATTTATTTTGATAAGGATTAATAGCATAAGTAAAATAAACACGTTTTAATGTAGTCCAAAAAAAATTCAAGATTTCTAAATAAAAAAATGGTTGTTGTGCCTCACTCGACATAGATAGGTATAGTGTGTCGCGGACTTTTTTGTAGATATTTATAAGATCTACAATTAATTAGAACACTATATGGTTCTATATTTTATAGTTTAGGCAGCGTACGCAAAATAAGTAACTTTTCTGGTTGATTTTTTACACCTTGCGTCCGAAAAACCCAAATATCTTACGGAAACCTATTTTTTTCCAAAATAAAATTTAGCCTATGTTACTCGTGGATAATGTAGCTTTCGAATGGTGAAAGAATTTTTGAAATCGGTCCAGTACTTTTTGAGCCTATTCATTACAAACAAACAAACAAACAAACAAACAAACAAACAAACATACAAACAAAGTTTTCCTCTTTATAATATTAGTGTAGATGTAAGATTGACTCAATTGAAGTATAATATATATTTATAAGTAAAATACTACAATGTAGAGCTTTTTAGCAGCATTTGACCATAAAACTTACACATTTCGAATTTAGCACGACGGGTGGGTGAAGTATTGACGAGCCTAAACTGATCTGAATTTCAACGGGTCAGTGTATGAACTGATCTGAATTGATGGCTGTATCAGGCTGCATCAGGGCGCAGTCATGTGTCCCTAATGCGTGCATGGGGCAATAAATACGGCAAAACCCAAAACTGGGATTAAACTACGTGCGCTATTTCTACCCGCATATATATCAAGCGACTTGCTAAAAGTTATAAGCCATTAAAGTACTTCTACATCATGGCATTTATATCTTACCGTTTGTTTGTCTGTTCGCCTTTTTAACTTCTATAATTATGTAAATGTAAATGTATGTAATAAGGAATAGTTATAGATTGTGTTTTTGCGTCTTAAAAAAAATAATCTATATTTTAGGGATGGCTTTCCGTACATATGGAGTGATTGAAATTGTTATTTCATTCATTCATTATTTGTTGGCTTCCATAAATATTATTTTCCAAATTTTCTACACTATACAACTTAATGTTTGTTTCGAGCAATATAAATAAGACAATACGACTATTGCAGTTCAACGAACACTCGGAACGGCCTACGAGTTAAAGTAACGGTTAATCCACTTCTCCTTAACCGTGTCACGCCGGTGCATGAGAGATTCGGATACACTGGCTCCGAAAGGTTTTAATGCCGTAGTTGCCAAACGAGCAGATGGACCGCCTGATAGAACGTACACTAGAGGAGATACAAGTACGTCGCGGCGCGAATTATCAATACAGTCCCCTAAGGCTATGTTCCCACAAGTGTTTTTTTAACAGTCGCGACAAAAAAAAACAGGACTATGAATAGAACTGTGCGCTATTAGGTACAATAGAGATGAAAATCGTGTAGAATTGTAAAACTTGACATTTGACACTTCGATTTTCAGCTCTATTGTACATAGCGCTGAGTTACTTTTTACAGTATGTTAATTTTTATCGATTTTATCAAAATTATTTTTATTTAACCGAAGAATCACTCAATTTTGTATGATTTCTAAGTGACTTTCCTACGATAAGGAAGATATTTTTTGAATTATGTAACAAGTTAATTTTGTTAATTAATTACGAGGAATACCTTTAAAATGGATTTATGTCATAAATAGGTACGGTATTTTCCACATTTTTGTAAACTGCTTATATTTAAAATAATCAAATCATAAATCACATTTATTTCAGGTAAAATACCCATAATCTTTGTAATTTGTATATAATATGTATTTATTAAGGAATAAATGAGGCTAATATTAATATGTGTTGAAATGTCCAAAAGGGCTGCAGAACTCTACCGTGCCTACTGCTGTGCGGGTGCAGAGCGAGGGTAACGTGTATTAAGGGTCGGTCGTTGACCTGTAATTTCGACAAACCGTTAATCATTTTCGCGCTTAACTCAAAACGTGGACGTAAAATAACATTATTCAAATGTTAGTGTACAAAGTCATATAAACAAATATTTTACATAAAATAAAAATGAGCGAGCCTTAATCTCATCTTAGTAAAAACACAATGCTTAGTAGGATTTTCCAATATGATAAAGAAATGCGGAAACATTTCCATTAAAAATTTTAAAAAAGATAAATAATGATATATTTTATTCGAATCTGACGGCCAACTTACCACCGCGCACGCATTCGTCAAATCAATTAACGCGCGCTTCCGCGACTTCCCGTAACACACTTTTGTCCCATTTCACGAAATCACTCCCACAAATTGCAAGAAAGCGAGAGGAAAGATGTTACAGTCACATCAAAAAATTGGAACTTCATTTTTGAAACGATAATGCCTGTAACGGTATTAAAGTTAATAGTGTTCGATGTCCTCATTACTGTAGCTTCAAATAAAATATCAACAAAAATTCGTTAATGAACTTTGCCTAGACCGCAACACAATATTTTTCTGAATACTTCGTTATTAAATTCTTAAAATATAGGTTAGGTACCTGCAGTTCGCTATATTTGTAAACAAACAAAAAAAGAGTTATTAATGAAAAATATTTGATTTTTAGGTACGGACAACTAACGATCTATTTTTAATATTTGTGAATAAGAAGTTATTTATATTTGTAAGAAAATTTATATTAACCAGTCTTTATCAAAATATTGTGTAACTGCAGAATATTTCATTTATAACTTTTTTTTCTACGTTTTAAGGATCTACTAAAATTATAGAAAATGCTTAAAAAGGGGGCTGCCGTCCTAGCCAAATCATTAGATAGTATATAACCTATATTTCGGTGAAGTGAGTGTAAGGTGAGCAATTTTCGGACTGTGACTGTACCATTTGGGACACACCTCACGTTCTCGCCTCATCTCGAACCTCAAGAAAATTTAAAATACGGTGAAAGGTCAGGCGGACTGAGTTTTGCATCACAAGTTTTTACCACAAACTTCTGGGCTGTGAACATAATTGCTCATGAAAAAATATTATGGGTTTCGATTTATGTCACTTCTCCTAGAAACCGTATCCGGCATTATGCTCGCATATTTCCTTTAATACTTAAGTATAGTTTAATAATAATTACTATGACAACAACTCCATTTCGAATTACCAAAATTAGATCAATAGATATGTGTTTCACAACAACATATTAATGAAACTTCAAATTACTATAAAACATGATAACGATGGTATTTGGAAGTGATTACTTTGGTAACAATTTGAGGCACAATCAGTCACGTTCGCTGGAAACGATGTGCCGATGTTACAAACAATCATTACACAACGTCATTTGCTCACGTTGTGCCGTCCGTCCGCGTCATGTTCCGAGATTAGTAAAGTAAATTATTTTCTTGCGTAACTTGCCTTTTTCTTGTATGTTTTGCCATAATTTTTTCTATTAGCTGGAGAGCTACTAAGAAATTTTGAGTAGGTATTTGAGGCACGTTGAAACCTTGTCCTGTACTTCTCCTATTGTACCTCAACACGAGAATGCAGGCCTGGCTGGTCAGAAGCGGAACTTAGCCAAAATACAAATTTTTGAAAAGTAGATTTTTTTATGCCCGAAAAACATGTTTGAGGCATTATGAAATTTTGATATACTGTTAGTATAATGTATAAGGAGTTGGGAAAAAAAAAGCCCCGTAATTTAGTCGGAACTTTAACCTAGCCATGTCAGTTTAAAAGTAAATAGTTTAAAGGTTAAAAATAGGTGTGTGAGGCACTTCGAAATTTGAGTAGGGTATTATTTATTATTTTAAAAAAATACTGTAAAAAATACAGATAATTTTATAGGAACTTTCCACCTGCCATGTGACTTAGAAAATCGAGAAAATCTGGCTTTTAATTCATGATTTTGAGACATCTATCGGTCATTTTATGAACTGCAATATACGTTTGAAAGGAGATGCGACATCTAGGAAGCTCTCAAAGAACTACGTGGTCAAAAACTAAAATTGCTTATTGTGCAATAAACTAACACACTTACTACGTCAAAATGTATTTATAAAACGAATAGGTATTAATTAAATAGAAATGGCATACGAACCAGCCTAATCTACCTACCATTTACATTAAGTACATAAACGTAAAAGCGACATCTAGGAAGGCATCAAGGAACTACGTGGTTTTGATAATTTTCGCAAAGTCGATATGAGTCGTTTTTAATTGATTTTCCTATAAGAATCGAAGACATCCATTCGTTGTTTATACAATATTGTATGCAATAAAATTACATATTGTGCAATAGATAATTTACTCGACAAATTTATAAAATAAATGGGTATTTATTAACGGCATACGAACCAGCTTGACCTACGCTGATTTACATTACCTATCTACGTAAAAGCGATATCTAGGAAGGCATCAATAATAATAACTCCCACACCGATCTCGGTGACGGTGGCCGGTTTCATTGAAACCAGGCTAGTTACGCAGGAGTAATTTTTATAGTGCCCAAGTGTGTGCGCAGTACATAAGAGCACTCTCTCTTCCTTTTTACTCTCGTAACCCAGTGGGACGGATGACCGACACGACTGGCGAGAGATCAGGCGCAGGACCGACTTTTTACATGCCCATCCGACGCATGGATCATCTTTCTTGTCAGACAATCAGGTGATCAGCCTGCATTGTTCTAACCAAACTTGGAAACAACATTTTTTGTTGTTCCCTTGTGGGAATCGAACCCACGACCTCCGAGTCGAGAGCCAAATCTCGAACCACTAGACCACGGAGCACAGTGTTTTTTTTTTTGGCCCAAACATCGGATATCGCCGTTTTATCGGTTAATTCAAAAGAGTATTTAATAACAAATGCCCGAGTTAACCCATGAAGTTCACTTGTATAGTTTTTAAACTATCTCAAAAAGAAAATTCGAATCCCGCTTTGATAAAAAGGAGAAAAAAAAAAAATATATTTAAAAATTCTTAAGGAATAGCCAAAAATATGTTAAGACATTATTCGAAGAACATACAAAAAGCTACATTATGAACCCTTTTGAAGTCGGCTACGACTTATGGGGGCCATAAAAACATAGAAAATCGAATATTATTTTTTATTTTTTTCTGACTAAGTTCCACTGAATGCGTAGCTGCAACTTACATTAATAGAAAGCTAATAGCCACCACTATCACTGATAAAATAATCAAAATCATAAACCGCGGAACTTCGTGGAAAAATAGTTTAAAAAATTTGCGGTATTTGCGGGATTCGTCTTAAATACGAAAACAATTTTATATACTATTTTTGAAACAGTAACACTATTCAGGTTGGTCAGGACTTGAATAAGAACAATAAAAATAGATAATATATATAAAAAGTCACATTTTTAGCTTGTACAATAAAATAATGACTACATAGTATAAAACAAAGTCGCCTTAACTGATTGTCCATATGTATGCTTACATCTTTAAAACTTGCGTACGCAACGGATTCTGATGCGAGTTTTAATAGGTAGAGTGATTCAAGAGGAAGGTTTATATGTATATTATAACATGCACATTATGGTAAAGAAACACTAATAACTGAAGTTTCTAATGTCGTAAATAAACATTTGCGCTTACATTGCAAACGCTGCCTGACTCCTACGAGATAGATCAAAATAATGTATTACCGTATTCTACACCTCAAAAAGTCTATAAACTCCGCGATGGTATAGGTCGATCTCTTAAGGATAACCCACAATAACCATTTTTTATCTGTTTACTTTTTACGAGTAATAATGGCTTATTTACGAAGCGATTTTAAGCAATACAGCAATAATACTTATCCAATTAAGCATCTTAAGTACATTGTGCATTTAATATAGATTAATGTGACCCTTTACAACATGTAGTTTAAATGATTAATTAAAGAAGATATTACAGATTTAAAATGCAGATACATATAATGAAACTGGGCACGCAGTTCATACTTAATGTTATGTATGGCATTTTCAGAAGCTATTTAGACGGTTGCAATATGATCCTCATCAAATTAAATACGTTACTCACTTTAAGAATTTTATACATATTGTATTCGTTTAAATCTACAACTGAATGATATTAATAATATATTTAAGAGATACCGTAAAAAAATTATATTCAAGCGCAAAAAATATCAAACCGTCTCACACGTCGCGTCGAGATGATAGGGTCCCGTTCTTTCCCATTGTGTACGAAACCCTAAAAACATTTTAATATTGTATACCGTAGTGAGTAGAGTTATTTACTGAATATTTTTTTCTCCAAGAATTCCACGCGGGCAAAGCTGCGGGCAAAAGCTAGTATACGACAAACAAGATACTACTTATGTTATTTCGTAATAATATTTTTTGTATCCTTTTTAGGGCTTTTACAAACATACATATAATCACGCCTCTCCCGTAGGGGTAGGCAGAGACCACTTCTTTTCACTTGCTATCTTTACATACTTACATACTTCTTTGGTTTCATCCACTTTCTTTCTTACCATCCATTTCTCTTCTTACATTCAACGTAGCGAAGCGGCTCTCCATGGGCCACTTTTCACCTCCACGAGAATGAGACGTGATGGGTGGCGAACCACAACACCGCCATTTTGGATAATAAAACTATTTCTATGATTATCCATTGCGTTCCCGCGGATTGGTGGAGAGGGTAGGAATAGGGAAGGGAAGGATAGGTGGTGTGGAAAGGATGATTGGAAAGTTAGAGTGGGAAATAGGAAATGTAGGATATTACCGCCCTGGAGGGTAAGAGATAGGACAGTAATAGCTCGGGAGCCGGGGTCACATACCGGTACCACAACTACCAGACAGGTAAGCAGGGATGAGTATTCCTGACATGTAAGGGAGATCTCCGACCGAGCGAGGTGCTATGCTCGGCCAGGCCGAAGCCCTGACTCTTAGGACTTTTGAACGCAACAAAAACGGATATTAAATTACTTATAAAATTAAGTTAAATTGAAGGAAACGAAACTAAATAGTTGTACAGGAAGTGCTTAATCAATGTGTAAAAAAATAAAAATGTAAAAATAACGGTAAAAATGTCTAATCAAACTCATTTTCATTTGAAACAATGATGGTATAATTGGAAATGTAGTTTTCGAGGTCGTCATTATTATAATTATCATCATCATCATCACTGCTATCATTATCTTCGTGGCATGGAGATTCAAATGGTAATAATAAATTTATTACTTCAGGTGGAAATGGTACTCGTTTTTTTATGTTTTTGTCTGGAACTAAGATTTAAACGCGAAATTATTGGATCGGATGACTCTAGTGCTCGATGAAACAAATCTGTCATAGTGTAAATTCTGATATTTTTACGAGTGTGGTGCTCCCGGTCATAGCGCCAATATTTGTTTCTTGATTCTCCAGCCTGTTCTGAGAGAACTCCTACAGGTAAAGCCGATGCTTCTATTATATTTCGACTGTGGACTAACAGTTTATGCAGAGTAACAGTCATAGGGTGCCATCCGTATTCAGCAACATATCTATACGCTAAGTTTGTACAGAAAAAAGCAAAATTTTCTGAACTAATTGGTAATCCACTATTAATTGTGACTAAAATAGTACTTAAGTCATCAACGAGCCACTTTTCAATCCCTAAAATTTGAGAAAACATATGACGACTTTCGCTTGTAGCAAAAATGCGTCGAGCGGTGTTTCCATCATTCGTCGTACCAGAATTTGGTCGAACTATGTCGACTAAAAGGCCCATCTGGTCTTTTATTTTAGCCTGTATCAACTTTTTACGTTCCTCGACAACTTTCGCCTCATTAGATGATTTAGAAATCCCTGCCCTGTTCCCCCCCCTAGCATTAAGTCCTCTGGTAGGGGCCCAGAAGGACATCCCCCGGCAGATTGGGTCAGCCTCTGCCGAGGCAAATTGGCGTCATGGGTCATGAGCGGCTCCATGATACCTCACCCCCGTTTCCTCTGAATAATATGTATAAATACAGGGTTTTTGCATACGCTTTACGAGGGTGGACCCCTTCCCGTATCACATATTACTCTTCACTGGAAAAAATCCATAAAATAAGGAATATAATAAAATAGTTAGCCATTATTGAAATGGATACGCAAAAAGATGACATTTTATTTTATCTTTATTTTACTCTATATTATTCGCCCGCGTGGAATTTTTAAAAGATATTATCTTGAATTATCCTAACAATAAACATGTCAAAATATTCTTGAAAATTCCATGAAATAAGAAAAATAATGCTACTCTGTCAAGAAAGTACCGGGAAAAGATCATTAATACATAAATGTTTGTTATTTATCCAAATTTTTAACACCTTCAAAGTATGCTCCTTCAGAAACGATACACTTACACCAACGAATAACCCAATCATAAAAACATTTTTAAACGCTGTTTCTGGAAATAAGTTCAGTTCTCGTCGCGAATACTCCTTTATGTCTTGTACCGAACGAAGACGGGTGCCACGAAGTGGTAATTTGATTTTACGAAAAAGAAAGAAGTCGGCTGGATCCATATCTGGTGACCGCGATAGTCAAAGAACACAGTCAACATGACGTTGACTTTTAATCGATGTTGGAGTGTTTTTTTCAGTTTCGGTTCTGTCGGAAGCTTATTGAATAGTTTGCATGTCAAACTCGTAAACCCACGTTTCGTCACCAGTTACCGTATCATGAATGTTGGGTCGGAATTTACTAATTCCAGCATGTCCTCAGCGACTCTCATGCGATTGAGTTTTTGGAGAAAATTCAGGTCTTTTAGGACTAACCGAGCGGTAACATGTTTCAAACCCCAATGATTAGTTAAAACGGTACGGATTGACTCGTGAGATATAGAAAAATCGGCAGCCATCTCTCTCAAAGTTGAATGAAGATTTTCAGTCACTTGTAATACTACCTTGAATTACCCTAACAAAAAACATGTCAAACATTCTTTACTATAGCAAGCTTTAGCACATAAACGTTCCTTGAATTTAATTTAGTAATAAAAAGATTTTTAACGTTTTCTGGGATCTTAATAGATTTTTTAGTTACTTTGCGAAGACTGATCACAGGTACATCTAGCTCGTCGAGACATCGTTCGGCCAAAGTCGGGTACTACAAAATTATTCCACTTGATTAATAAATTCCACGGTGTTTCCATCATTTAATGATGGAAACACAGTGGAATTTATTAATCACCTTTGAACCTCCATGCCGCGACGATAGCAGTGACGATGATAATGATGATAGTTATTACAGTAATGTTGACGCCCAACGGTCGAAAGCTATATTAACAATTGAAATATCTGTTTTTTTTGCGTTCAAAAGTCTATTTTGTTTGTTATTTATTCCAGTTTTATTTTACTAGCCACAAATGTGACGTTTTAACTATTTTATCGATTTTTATTGTTTTTATTCAAGTCCTGATAAGCCTGAATAGTGTTATTGTTTCAAAAAAAGTATATAAAATTGTTTTCGAATTTAATACGAATCCCGCGAATACCGCAAATTTTCAAAACTATTTTTTCACGAAGTTCCGCGGTTTATGATTTTGATTATTTTATCAATGATAGTGGTAATCATTAGCTTTCTCTTAATGTAAGTTGCAGCTACGCATACAGTGGAACTTAGCCAGAAAAAAATAAAAACTAAAATTCTATTTTCTTTGTTTTTATGGCCCCCATAAGTCGTAGCCGACTTCAAAAGGGTTCATAATGTAGCTTTTTGTATGTTCTTCAAATAATGTCTAACATATTTTTGGCTATTCCTTAAGAATTTTTAAATATAATATTTTTTCTCCTTTTTATCAAAGCGGGATTCGAATTTTCTTTTTGAGATAGTTTAAAAACTATGCAAGTGAACTTCATGGGTGTTTTACTCGGGCATTTGTTATTAAATACTCTTTCGAATTAACCGATAAAACGGCGATGTCCGATGTTTGGGCCAAATAATGGTTTGCGGAGGCATCAAATAACTTTGTGGTCTTGATAAAATATAATCTTGGTAAAGTCGATATTATGAGTAGTTTAATTGATTTTCTTATAAAAATTGAAAATTTCCATTCGTTGTTTCTACGATGTTGTGTGCAATAAAATTAAATACGTATTGTGCAATAGAGTCTAATTTACTCGACAAATTGTATTCGTAAAACGAATAGGTATTAATTAAATAGAAATAGCATACGAATAACAGGCTACGGTCTACATTACCTACCAAAGTAAAAGCGACATCTAGGAAGGCATCAAAGAAATCACCGCCTATCAGGGTAAAAACATGAGTTTCGATGTTCTCGTTACAATCCGTTTTCATCTCTAGGGCACGGTAATAAGGTTAATTATTTAAAGCAAAAATAAAGTTTTGTAATTGGTATTTTACAACGCATGCCATAGATTATACAGATACATACGCGCAGGCGCTAAAAACTTTATAGTTGCAATTAAAACGATCAGTGTGATCAATTTGTCGAGTAAATTAGACTATTGCACTATATGTAATTTTATTGCACACAATATTGTATAAACAACGAACGGATGTCTTCGATTTTTATAGGAAAATCAATTAAAATGACTCATATCGACTTTGCGAAAATTATCAAGACCACGTAGTTCCTTGATACCTTCCTAGATGTCGCTTTTACGTTTATGTACTTAATGTAAATGGTAGGTAGATTAGGCTGGTTCGTATGCCATTTCTATTTAATTAATACCTATTCGTTTTATAAATACATTTTGACGTAGTAAGTGTGTTAGTTTATTGCACAATACGCAATTTTAGTTTTTGACCACGTAGTTCTTTGAGAGCTTCCTAGATGTCGCATCTCCTTTCAAACGTATATTGCAGTTCATAAAATGACCGATAGATGTCTCAAAATCATGAATTAAAAGCCAGATTTTCTCGATTTTCTAAGTCACATGGCAGGTGGAAAGTTCCCATAAAATTATCTGTATTTTTTACAGTATTTTTTTAAAATAATAAATAATACCCTACTCAAATTTCGAAGTGCCTCACACACCTATTTTTAACCTTTAAACTATTTACTTTTAAACTGACATGGCTAGGTTAAAGTTCCGACTAAATTACGGGGCTTTTTTTTTCCCAACTCCTTATACATTATACTAACAGTATATCAAAATTTCATAATGCCTCAAACATGTTTTTCGGGCATAAAAAAATCTACTTTTCAAAAATTTGTATTTTGGCTAAGTTCCGCTTCTGACCAGCCAGGCCTGCATTCTCGTGTTGAGGTACAATAGGAGAAGTACAGGACAAGGTTTCAACGTGCCTCAAATACCTACTCAAAATTTCTTAGTAGCTCTTGGGCTATATTAACTCCGTCAAAGGAACTCGCCATTATGTTGATTGAGTTGATGACATAATGTAATGTAGGTAGATGAGCGTAGATTACGTGCGATCCTTGATGTTTAAATGGCATAATATTTAGAATTAGGCTCATTCTTAGTAGCTGGGAGGTACTGCCTGTATTACTATGGTACAAGTTTGAAGATTACTTTCATGCATATGCGATAGAGCCAAAACTAACAGATTTCTGTACTTTTATTAAGATTCAAATATTCTTACATAAAAAAGTATAAACACTCAAAGACGTCTTGTTCTCTCAGTAGAGTATAATGGTTGTAGGGACGAAATCCGTTACAAAGCAAGTGTATAGTTAGCCGGCAGCCGGCACATAACTCGCAAGTTGTGGGGCGGGGCTGAAGACCGGCAATTAGCATACGAGCTACAAACTTTTCAGCAACAATGGCTAGCAACAACTATTTTCCACGATTTTGCTTATGCAATGTCGTCGAAAGGGGCGTGGGATTACCTATGATAAGTTGGGAATTTATTGTATTGTAACACAAGGGCCTCTAGTCAAGATGAATTCGATAATTTCGACGACGAAGTTCGACAATAAAATGTATGGGATTTGACAAAAGGCATCGCAAGCGACATGTCAGTAAACGATGACTTGATTACGAAGTTCGCCGTCGAAATTATTGAATGCATCTTGACTAGAGGCCCAGTATTTTCAAGTTTTGTAGAAACTACGTATATGTACTTTACTAATCTAGAAGGCATGGAAACAGAGAAAGACGTATCTATAATAACATCATGATAAAAATAAACTTATAAATTAATTATGAATAAATAAAGAAAAAAACAAAAGTTTTGTAAAGAAAAACAAAATTTCTATGCGTAACTCGTGCCAATTTATAAAGTGTAACTCGCCAAGTTTGCGTATAAAAAGCAGGAAGTGGACTTTTAAATTAGGGGACTCCTTAGACGGGCATTAATGATATAGACCTCTGTTACGAAGTTTTCTTAGAAGAACAAGTCTGGGCTCGAAGGGGAAGTAATGCGTTTTCCTTTATCACCACGCACAGTTCGTGCACGCTCCGAAGAGGGATCCATCCATTTTTACGATTATTGTGCTGACGTCGTTATGTAATGTATACGATAAACTGCGTACTTGGCGACAGTGACGTAACGATTTTAGATAGCCTCTTTGGCGAATTGTATATTCAAGCACTGCGACCCCTACGACATTACAAGATTCATGGGCTGAAGGGATTGACCATGTAATAAATCGCCTCTACGCGTTTTTGTTACTTTTTCAGCGGGTTTTTTTTTTCAGAAACTTTATATACCTTCCTAATACCTCTAATAAGATGTATTTCACGCACTTAATATTTTTGCTTGCAACTTGCACGGATAGGTACTAACTACTAGGTACAGGTAACCAAAAACATTAATTACATGAAATACGTCTTATTTTTAAAATCAAACATAAGTAAATATTATTATTTATATAATTACATTAGATACTTAACTAACTTACTCCCGTCTGCCACCCTACTACTATTAAAAATGTGAAAGTTTATGAAGATGGATGGATGGATGTTTGTTACTCTTTCGCACAAAAACTACTGAACGGATTTCGATGAAATTTGGTATGGTAGTAGTTTAAGATCTGGATTAAAACAGGCTACTTTTCCGGGTATCCCACGGTAATACTGTACATTTTCGAGAAAAAAAGTGCAGCATTCCCGTGGGATACCCGATACTATATTGACCCGGGTGGAGCCGTGGGAAAAAGCTAGTTTTCCATAATTGTAGCCACTCAGCCTTGCAAAGTTCCTTAAGACTAAATCACTTCGATGGGCTTACAGACAGAACTTAGGGAGGCCGGAGGCTCGCCTCCCTGTAAGTTGTTAACTGCGTTACTGGCATTGCCAACTAACTTGCACTGCGATGCAATTACGGGAAGGTTCCACTTCAATCTACGCAAATGATTTTCATTTACTAACCGAGACATTCTTGACGACAAACATCGTATTGGTACAATCTGTTAGAAATAAGAATACTAGTAGATATTATGTAATATGTAATAGGTATGAAAAATAAGAAAGCAAGTATAAAATGTTTCAAATTGAAATTGCCGAGCATGATGCTTGGCGCCCGAGGAATTTATTATAAATGAATCTCTCCAACCTAAGGTAACCCCCAGTCATAACTTTTAACAAAAAGTTAAATAGATCTTTGCGAGTAACAATGTAATGTTGAAATACATTTATCAAGCCGACATTTCAAGAATAATGATGCAAGTCGTAGCTGCGGTGAACGAAAAATGTCAGAATCGTGTGCACACTCGCCTTGGGAACATGGCAATTGCGATTTGCGAACACAAACGGCCGAACACGTGAAGCATATCGTCATTATCATTAAGTGCACATGTTATTCGTAATTAATAGCGAGGGAAAGCGCAAGTGTTCCCATACTGCATGTAAAAAGTGCATATTAGATAATAATTGCAAATTGATGTAAGTTACGTGCAGCGTTAGTTGCTGTTGCGCTGGAGGGGGCATGACCTCAACGCGTCTGCAAAACACGTTGTGAGGCGAACTCAGTCGCTATTGTAATTTAATAGTTTGAAGAAAAATATTATTTGTCTAAACACAAAATTATATTAATTACAATGAGAAAATTTAAAAGGAAACAAAAGAGAATATTTTCAACAAATTCGTTTCCACAACCTTGCGAAAACACGGATTTTACTGCGGTCTGTTTTGTGTGGTTTGGATTGATCGTGAAATAAAACATTTGCAATAATCGCGAACCCGGGCGGGTTATCGTTTCCTTTCATGTATTCTCACCTTAAAGCTCTTGAGTCCTTCGGCTGGGCTTGCACGTGTTTTTCTCTCACACGCCTGTTATTATGCATAAATAATAATTCTGTATTCGCCTATATACGTATTACGTATTACACACTCATGCGTAATTATCTTCTGTCTGTATAAATAAAATTCAAAGCTGATTGACTGATGTATCAACGCACAGGCCAAACCATTAAGGCAAGAAATTTGATTTTTGCACACGTCTTGCTCATATGACGTTGGCATCCACCAAGGAAGGATTTTTCAAAATTCAACCCCCAAGGGAGTAAGATAGGGGATAAAAGTTCAATCAAACACATTTTCAGGAAAAACTCTGCAAAGTCAAAAAGTTAATATCAAAGAGTCATAATATTATGTTGAGCCAATCTTTTTATTTTACTATAATAATAAAGAATTAGAGTAGGTAATGATGTAGTAAATTTTTGTTTCTTGTTGAATATATGCCTTAATAATCTATGTAAATATTAGTGTTACATCGATTCAGTAAACAAAAATTTGCCGATCAATCGCTCGCTAAGCTCGTATACGCCAATGATGTTCGGAAAATTACGCGTCGTTGCTATTCGCCGAGCTAAGCTATTTCATATTCAGTGCGTGATTTGAAATTGATCCATCATTATCTGAGGAAAATATTTTCCGTCTTCGGTAAACTATGGGTTTACTTGCGATTTCCCGATCGTCAATCGAAGGACATAAAATGGAGCGCACAAGGTAGAGATAAGAGAATCAGCATATTTTAAATACGTCTTGCTATATAATAATTTCTTTGTAAATTATCATGCACATTATTATATAATAAATATATTATTTAGGTTAATAAATCTTAACAGTGATTATAACATTTTTAATTGATAATGTTTGTTAATATAACTGAAAACCGCCAAAATTTACATAAACTTGGTTTTTATTTGGATTGCTTAAAGTTTGTTACCAAACAGGTAGAAAAATATTTATTTTTTCAATACACAAAAAAAACAGAACTGACACAAGGTAGATTTTACCTAGATTTGGAAACTTAAGTTGTAATGTTTCAACCGAATTTAAATGTTTATTAAAATTAGCGGACCAATTTTCTTATCAAATTTACCTACAACCTCAGATCAATTAAAAATTATTTATTTAGGTTTTTTATTTGATCTGAGCGAATCCAAAATCGATTCGTATATATTTTCACCAGAAAGTATAAAAAAGAAAAAAAGTGTTAAGCGTTAAATAAACCTGTCTTCGGCGACATAAACCAAATCCGCCTTCAAACGGTGCGGTGTTGTTATAACTCTTTCCGCGTTTGGAAACGTCAAGAGACCGCCACGCCATGTCGCCGTTTCCTGGGAATATTTTTAAAACCTGACACCATAGTCCACAATATAATACTTCAGCTAAACGCTTTCATATCCATACTAAGAGGTTGGTAAAAAAAGCCGGGACAGAGTTAACCTATGTAGAGTCAATTTTAGAACAACTGAAAGCTTTTTTCTCGAGAACCATTAGTTAAAAATTTTAACCTAATATTGCAGTATATTAAATCACTAGCTGTTCGCCGCGGCTCCGCCCGCGTAAATACTAAATATATTTTCCCTCGGGAATACTGTACTTTTTCGGGATATAAAGTATACTATGTTTTAATCCAGAGCCTAAACTACTACCATACCAAATTTCATCAAAATCCGTTCAGTAGTTTTTGTGAGAAAGAGGAACAAACATCCATCCATACATCCATCCATCCATACATCCTCACAAACTTTCACATTTATAATATTAGTAAAATAGTTTTGTTAATTTTAAAATAATTTTAATTTGATATTGAAAATCGTGCTCACTGCTTCGGTCATCACAGAAAAGTTCACGCTAAATCGTGGTCAGAGGCTGTAAATGAAACGATAACAGTACGTTTGCGACACTTTCGAGTGTATCACGGTTTAAATGGGACCGGTGAAAGTGAAATGTCGTGAGTCGTGACACCAGGGGACGTGCGCTCAGCAGTAACAAGAGTATCATCACAACGACACCCCGGTCAGTGAACGATACAGACAAATGACCGTGACTGACAGACGGTGAATTTATCACACGTTCATTGACTTCTACCGTGTACCATGATATATTTACAGCTACGATACCTTTGTACTATTTTCCCGAAAGTCTTTTATTCTTAACAAATTTTCTGTTACAGTTACATGGTTTAGGGTTATTGTGATGAGACATATAATAATGCATTTTAATTTAAAATAGTATGAATCATGGAATAAACAAAATGGAAATACATCCCATAATTTTAAGCTCTGCACACATGTTTATTTTCTATTTCTCAGTTTAAGGAATGCCCGCTCGTTAGCTTTCAATTCATAATAAACAATTGAGAAGAAAATAAAAATAGAATTGAATGAAGACATCCGGGACTTATTGCTTTAAACAAAATAACACAATCCCGTTTACAACAAAATGTGTGTTAACTGTTCATCACAATTATTTAATTATAAAAAAATGTTTATATTAATGCATTTTGTGTAAGGGATACTACCTAAGTAGATACTTTAAATAACAGTTTGCTGATATTCAGATTTTTTGTAAAATATTTATTGTATGCTCATAAAGACGGCATTATCGTTATACGATAGAGTCCTTTTTTTCTTTATGGTAAAAAAAAGAATTTTAAGTAAAAGTGTATTCGAATTCACGTGGTTGATTGTGATGGTGTGGATATATTATTCGTGTCCCAAAATAGTCCCGTGTCATACAAAATGTTCTCTACATGGCCTATTTTTTCAGTTTGGTAACATTTCCCATCTTTGGCTCCGACGCGTGGTAAACATTCCAAATGAAAAAACGACATATAGGTATTTCGAATATTTAATTCCTTAAAAGTAATAAAGCTTGTACCTAATTCCTGAGGTTTAACGTACTTTTTATCTAGTTTAGTTCTGCTTTTCAAGCCATTAAGCTCTACATTGAGTAGACAGTACTGACTTAACTTTATTGCTTTTTATGCTCGACTTAACCATAAAAGGTACGTTAATATATTATTAGCTTGCAAAGCCAGTTAAATTAATTGCTTTTAAGAAATGGTGATTCTAAGTAAAAGGATAATTAATACGAAAAAAAAACGATCCTCCTAATAGCTTTTGCACCGGGTAAAATGTTTGACTAACTTTTTAAAATGGGTGAATTTATTTACATGAAATTTCCACAAAAAGTACCATTGAAATTCTCCTGTAGGATATTTGGATTTCCTACGAGGATAAGGATCCTCATCATGTTTGTTGATCTAGAAGTTTAAGCCCTGATTTCACCAACGCGACGCCTGCTAGTGTTAATCGTTTGTCTAATTATCATACTTTCTCTTTCATTCATACAAAGACGAGAGAGATAGCATGATATTTAATCAATGATTACCTCACTATTAGGCATTGGTGAAATTGGAACTAAGCCCGCCAAAAGCAGCAAATCTTACATTAAATATTTCGTTATGTTTGAAATAAAGCTGACGAAAATGATTTGCAAAAATATTTATAAATGCAAAGTGACCTGTTGCCTGTGGACGGTGATCCTTACTGAAACCAAGTACGGCTCGGACATCGAACCGCCACACAAGTGGAGCGAACGTGCCCTCCACTAAGGCGCTGATCTCCTTAGTATTCAGACCAGCTTTGACTGCACCGTATAAGCGATTTCGTTCTATTCATTCATCTTATAGGAAAATAAATCCCTGAGGAAATAATAAGTCGTGTTTTTTGAATACTTAATAGGTTTGTCGGATTCTTTTGAAGATTAGAATCTCCTTTAGAGCTGTTGCTCTAGTCTTGGAGAGTGCGCGACTTTCCCAGTGAGGTCTTTGATGTTGAAAAGACCGGTCTTCTTGGGTACCCTTTAGCGAGCAGATCGTAGGCACATTGCCAAATGCAGCTTAGATTTTCTTGATAATATAGTTTACTAGCTGATATTGCCTTCTTGAACGCAAAAAAATGCGCGGGAACCGTTCATTTTGCCGCGAAAAATAGTAATATGTCTTTCCCCGTGGTATAATTCATAGCTGACCCAAATTTCATCAAAATCGGTCTAGTAGCTTCGAAGCCTATATTCAATGTAAACAAACAAACCATTCCTCTTTATAATATTAATTTAAATAGAGTTAAAGTTATATTGTACTAGATGTTGCGCGCGACTTCGTGCGCGACAAAAGGAAATTAGCGAAAAAAGTAGCCTATGTCCTTCCCCGTGGTCTATTATATATATGTGCCAAATTTCATCAAAATCAAACAAACAAACAAACTTTTTCTCTTTATTATATTATTAGTATAGATAAAATATCGTCATAAAAAAATTAAAAAAAATTAAAAAACCTATATTGTCAATATGGGATACTCTTCCCAACTTACCTGTCCGGTAGTTGTGGTATAGTATACGGGTATGCGACCCCGGCTTCCCTAGCTATTACTGTCCTATCCCTTGCCCTCCTGGGCGGTAATATCCTACATTCCCTATTTCCCACTCTAACTTACCAATTTTCCTTTCCACACCACCTATCCTTCCCTTTCCCTATTCCTACCCTCTCCACCAATCTGTGGAAATGCAATGGATAATCAAAAATAATTTAATTATCCAAAATGGCGGCGATGTGGTTCGCCACCCATCACGTCTCGTTTCTCGCGGAGGCGAAAAGCGGACCATAGAGAGACGCTTGGCTACGTTGAATGTAAGAGGAAGAATGGATGATAAGAATGAAAGTGGACGAAGCGAAAGAAGTATGTAAGGATCGTAGCAAGTGGAAAGAAGTGGTCTCTACCTACCCCTACGGGAAAGAGGCGGTCCTGCCTACCCCTACGGGAAAAAGGCGTGATTTTATGTATGTATGTATGTATAAAAACCTATTTGTGAGGAAAGATTGATTTATGTTGGACATGCCTTGGACAGGACACAATATGTGATTCGTTTCGGCTCTCACCGCTGCGAGCGGCGGGCGGCGACCGACACAGAGTACGGGAAATGACGGCTGTTACACCCCGGTTCTATTTATTTTAATAATAATACCCCCACTAAACAAAATATAATATTTTTCTTAGTTTCCTACATAAAAATGATAATAATATATATTTTTTTATGGTTAACAGAACAGTGTCGTTTATTACGAAGTAAAAATGAAAAATAATAGAAAATACCTAATTAATTAAAAGTTAATAATGGGAATTTAATTTAAAGTAGTTTATTTTCCTACACAAAAATGATTCCTACACAATTATAACATTTTTTATGGTTAACAGAACAGTGTCGTTTATTACGAAGTGAAAAATGAATAATAATAGAAAATAATTATTTTGAAGTTAATAATGTGACTTTTATTTAAAGTAGTTGTATGTAATACTTTTTTTTTTGCGAATAGAAAATAAATAATTCATAATTAATTTTTATAATATGAATAAGGAAAACAAAATTGCAATACCTATACATTTTTTTTTTGATACGAAACAAATTATATACTTAATATAAAAAATTTCGAGTGCAAATATTGTGTAGCTCTATTTGTGTAGCTATTTATGTGAAACTTAGAACTTTAAAATATTATATGGCTCGTCGACTTTGGTTTGTTTATGGGAATTTACTAGTTCAGGTATTATTATAACTTTCACCTTATATCTCTATTCTCTGTAGATATTAGGTGAAAGCTGTGGAAACTCTTAGGACATTATTATCTGAAGGCTTTGTTATAAATTCGATAAAGCAAACTACTAACCGACTACGAAACCCATTTTATTGTGTTCATCCATAACCGTGAAAGTTGACATGTTCAAAAATAGGAAATGCAAAAGTATTTTGATGCAAGACAATATTCAAAGTCATGGAAAACAAAAATCCCATTTGGAATTTATATTCGCAATAACAAGAAATGTGCTGACAGTGGATATAAGCTCCGTACGTTGAAGGAAAATCGGGACGAAAACAGGACGATAGATAGCCGCCGGAGATAAATGATTGATAGCCATGCGTTAGTAATCCTATATCTTATATGGATTTCCGCTGCAGGATTTCTCCAGCTAAGCTCTAATACTATATTTATTAGAAACTTAGCAGACGCTCCGAGATATATTACTGGATCAACTTTTGTGAGATCTTTTTATATTACCGACGTTACAGTATTGATAGGAGTGTTTCATTCGTTTGTTGCAGGTATCTATGAACAACTAGATTGTAGGTTTAGGGTTCGCGTTAATGATTTTGTGTAGAACGTTGCCTATAGCAAAAACTTACCTATTTTAATATATTATACGTTTTTATGCTTCTTCCTTGGTTTAATCTGATCCAACAAGGTACCGTTACGACCCTTTTAAGGTCATAGATATTCGGAATTGTTGGTCCCCTAATATTATTAAACGCATGTATCGTTCGCCGCTCCCAAATATCTTTGATGTTTTCCTTTATGTTAAGAGATTCCTGTTATATCGACTTAGATTAACCTTAGCTATATTTTTTATATTGAAAATAAATCAAAATACCTAATTTAAAAATAAGTAGGTAAGAAAAGGATGATTAGAATAGGTAAATTATTAAAAAAATATATTTTGTGTGTAAAACTAAAAAAACTTATTACCATGAACTCTATAAAATCATTGTGAAGTAAAAAGAGATGCAGTGAACATTATTATTAATTTAATAAAATTATATTGGTACCTAATACCTTTATATCATTAGTCATTAGCATTACATATTTTATTAAATAGAATTGGATAAAATTGTGCCTACATACCTACAGGAATAGGTAGGTCTATGTCAGTCTATGGCGGTAACGGGTGGCCTGAAAATAATCGTAATACTTAGTTAAATATGCCAAAACGTGGCGAAGTATTTATATGTTAACAATTTATTCACTTTCTATTAAGCACTGTGACATTAACTCGAGAACGTAAAAGGCAGTAGGAATTGATTATAATTAAAATGCTGTACAAACTCATCAAGCTGTCTTTTATGGTCACTGCGTGGGTATCTTTTTTGAGCTAAAAAATTAATGTCTCATAGATTCTAACAAAACTAGTTAAAAGAAAGTAGATTTTAATGGAGATGTTAAAGATAAAGTTTCACGTGTAATGAATCACGATCGAAATCGAAATTTTGTCGACATCAAATTACGGGTTGGAAAAAGTGAAAAAAGGTTAATAAAAAACACTGGGCGTTTTTGACCCGCATTATGGAAGTCGCGAACACAAACAAAAATACTTTTAATTGTATTTAATTATATTTTAATTTTCATCCGCATTTCATTTCAGAATTTATTTTAACTTTCGGAATTTAATTCATCGGTCCATGGGGGAATAAAGTTATTAAAATAAGAACGTTAGATACGTTTTCAGTGTATACTTGGCGAAAACTCTTACTTTTTAGTAACATTTGCTTTAATTAGTTACATACAAGCTAAAAAAGTACAGATGTCTTTATAAAATCGAAGGATTCCCTCGGTTTCTTAGGAATCCCATCGTCAGATACTGACTTCATGATCATGGGACCAACTTAGGAGTTCACTCTTTCAAAAAAAAATCGAATTTCTAACTGGATCGATTCGAAGTTCAAATGGGTCCGGGCGTTTTTGACAAATGCAGTGTACAACTGTACAACTGCACGTACCTAAATGTATGAAATCATTAATCTTTAATTATCATTTTCTCATTTACCCCACATTCTATGGATATGCGTACACATTATTGTAATTCAGGTGTCATTACGCTTACATCTAAACTAATTTTATCTTTGATCGCCGTAGCAAATTGCTCCACACAAAATCCCATTGTCTTTCTGGCTAGTTTTCAGCAGAGTGTTGTGGGCATGAACCAATTACTATATTTTATGATGCTAAAAAATATAGTTGCTGTCAGTGCAGGACAGAATTTTTTTCAGTTTTTATATAATTTAATCTTGCAAAAAGTTTTTGTTGCAGATAGAGGTGCACAAAAGGCTTCACTAAAAAGATTAGATATGAATATAATATTATGTATATTTTAATCATGGTGAACTACTAAACTAAAAGTGTGATATATATTTTAGTTTAGTAGTTCAATTATAGTTTTGTCCACTGGGCACTGTCCGATGGAGCCAAGTGGCCAATGCCTTAAGTTATATCTCTCTATTTCCATCCTCAGAATGATTTTAGTTGGTTTTTCTCATTTATTCAAGTTGTTTAAAGTTACTTGCTGGGATTATGAGCTTATGTCACTACCTATACCTATTATGTAATATAATGTCGGGCGTGCGCCGTCGGGTGTTGGACGTGAACTAAAGATATGTCTGTATTGAACTGAATGAATGAATGAATGAACGACATGACACAAGTGAACTAGTCCAATTTAACGACTCATTCGCGAAATACACACGTCTAGTGGTAGACTTTAAATCGATTCCCGTGCTTAGCCACAGACTGGCTTGTTTTTATTTTTACAGCCTCCCGTTTCAAAGGCCTCGCCTCATGCAATTTTTATGTTAGCAAATAGCGATTATTATTGTTTGCCGTTTTGATTTCGGGGTGCATATAATTAATTAAAGAATACCTAAGCTATTCTGTTATTTTATTGCACCGATTGGAAAACAACAAGCAGTTCATTTATAGGTATTAAACGATACTACATTAGACGGTGCTTTTAAATTAGAACAAGACGATCAACCTCAATAAGTCAAAGATATTTTGGCTGACCGAGTTTTATGCCCATTTGCACTAAACTTAAGGATCGCCTAAGTTCTTTCCTAACTTGTTTAGGCTGCTCCTAGCAAAAAATACTATTGCACTAACCTTAGGCCATTCCTAAGTCCACTTAGGATATTCTTAACTTTATAAGCCCGATTAGGAAGTGCGTAAGCGTAGGCAACACATAAGTAAGTCGGGTGTTTTATCAAGTTGTCTGTAGATTATTTGTAACTATATCAATTATCTTTATTCGTCGTGCCTTCGTGAGAAGACTTTCGATAGGATGCACGGGCCTTCGTCGCACAACAATCGCACAAAATTTATTTTTTCCTCCGCCGTAAAGTTTGCGGTTTTTACTTTTTATTTTAATTTATTTCCCATAATAGGTATATCAATAACGATTCCAAATCAATCGTAATGTATAATTTTAGTCAACAGTAAACACGTACCTATATTATATTATTATATCTGTTTGACGTCTTGTAATGAAGACAATTGACAGCCTTTTGGTGAATTTACGTTACCAAACAAAATAAACCAAGGTCTTATCTTTTGTCACTTTTTAACACACGACGGAATCAATGTAAAGAGAAGGCCAAAATATTTTCTATGGACTACATTACTTAGCCGGTTTATAAAACCATAAACAACCAATCTTTACATTCGTTCAATCATTCACTTATCTAGGCAATGCCTAAGCTACGACATAATTAAGTTATATATCTGTTAGTGCAAACAAAATGTTTAGCTAGGCTGTTCTTATGTTTAAGTGTATCTTAACTAGGACAGGCCTAACTTACGTTTAGTGCAAATGGGTATTAATGTTTTTAAAGTTCGAACGCAATCTTTTAACGTATTTGTTCATTGTATTTATTCGACAAACAACACGCTCCATACTCTCAACGAATTGTAATCAACTATTATTAACGAAATCCATTTTTTAGATTATACAAATTAATCTACACTTATATTATAAAGAGGAAAACTTTGTTTGTATGTTTGTTTGTTTGTTTGTAATGAATAGGCTCAAAAAGTTCTGGACCGATTTCAAAAATTCTTTCACCATTTGAAAGCTACATTATCCACAAGTAACATAGGCTACATTTTATTTTGGAAAAAAATTGGGTTCCGTAAGATATTTGGGTTTTTCGGACACAAGGTGTAAAAAATCAACCAGAAAAGTTACTTATTTTGCGTACGCTGCCTAAACTATAAAAGATAGAACCATAAAATGTTCTAATTAATTGTAGATCTTACAAATATCTACAAAAAAGTCCGCAACACACTATACCTATCTATGTCGAGTGAGGCACAACAACCATTTTTTTATTTAGAAATCTAGATTTTTTTTTGGACTACATTTAAACGAGTTTATTTTACTCATGCTATTAATCCTTTATTGTCTATAATATTTGGTCTTTGAATGATTAAAATTGGACTTTTGGTTTTGAAGTTATGGCGAAATTAAAATATTACGATTTCTGCTGCACGGCCCGTTGTGAAGTGGGCGTCACCAAGGCGGGGGTGCGCGTGCGGCCTTTTTTTAGTTTAGATCTATGGTATTTCATACGATAAAAGTATACCCACCTACTTACTTATTTTATTGAGTTTTAGTAGGTACCTATATTAATTTGTTTCTGTTTGTTTTGACTAAAGTTCGCCCGTTTTGTTAGAGGTTTAAAGACATTCTGTAGTTTTAGTATCAGTATTGTACCCGTGCGAAGCCGGGGCGGGTCGCTAGTGTATAAAAAAATGAAAAATATTACATAAGATATAATGTAGATATTTAAATGTTTATATTTTATCGTATTTACAATTACACAACTTTTACATAATACGCGTGTGGGGTCTGTTTTAACCTGGACAGTAAAGCCGGTTAGACAACTTATAAACAGGAATAGTCTTCTGCATACGATAGAGCACTATCATTTCGTTTTGAAAGTTGAGTTACATAATAGCGTGAACAAAATGTTGTTTTACTTTTATTTTTTTTAATTATGTTCACGCGAATATTATTATATTAATTTAATTAAAACCAATAAGGATTTTATCGCGTTTAAACAAAGTTATTTAATCCCGACGATTTGGCTACTTTGCATCAGCTTGGTACCTGGTACATTTTTAAATTCTAAATTTTATAATGCACATATTATATTGTATAAAAAAAGAGTTCTGAAAAAAAAACGTTTTTGGAAGTGTAATAGCTAAAAATGTAAGTTGTATTGTCAAAATAAATGTTCAAAAACCTGCAGTCAAAAAATCCAATTAAAAACTAGATGTTGCCCACTACTTCGTGCGTGTATTTTAGGAAATCCCGCGGAAGAAGTAGCATGTCCTTCCCCATGGTCTACTCTATATTTGTGCGAAAGTTCATCAAATTCGGAACAGTAGTTTCGAAGCCTATTCGATGCAAACAAACAAACATACCTTTCCTCTTTATTATACATATTAGTATAGACTATAGACAAACTACAGTGTCTATCTGTTCATGTTTTAGAAGCGGATCTCATCTGCAATACGTGTGGCGTGTGGCGAGTGCAGAATGCTGATCGATTAATGGGTTAATTTCGGCCTGACTCCGCCGGACCGTCCGACCGCTAGAGTGCGTTGGAGAGGCAATCGTCCGAACGAAAATTACCAGACCAATTACACTTAAAGTACACATAAAATCATTCGCCAAAGAGACTGATTCTAAAGATACTCGTTAAAGTATCTAAAGCTAGAAATACAAACCGATTACTAGGTCTCAAATATTAATTACAGAATTTTTAGAAACTGCTCAGAATGAAGCGATAAAAAAAAACATATTTCCACTATGAGCTTCCATGTTCTTAATAAAATACGTGTGTTAAAAACAAAATAATTTGAGGGTTTAGTATGTAGACGCCCGTGGCAAAGACGTTTCGTAACATGAACGATTCATATTTTATCAAAAAAGTTGATAGATATAAGTATACCATTTGACAATGAAAAATACAAAAAGTATCGAATATTTAGTATTGACAAAGTAACAAAGTGTGTAAAAGTTTAAACGTAGTCAAAGATCCAGGGTGCGTTAATCGCAGCTCGTCTGCTCGAATGCGTCGGTCATTTGTCACTCATCCCGGGCTAACTGCGAGCGGCGGGAAGCGTTTACTAACGATATCGTTATCTTTACTTTTAAGGTCCTTTATTTTATATTCTTATCTACCTTTATTCTCAAATATAATGTTAAAACTGTCAAATAAATTATTCTTAAAAGTAGGTATATTGTCATATTTGTGTTATTTAAAAACGAGTGGTACTTTTTCTCAAAATATAATAGTATAATAATATATAAACTACGATATTATCTTAATATTAATATTAAAGAGGAAGAATATGATTGTTTGTTTGCATTAAATAGGATATGATACTACAGGAGTCAGGAGTAGTCAGGACCGAATTTTTCACACCCCACTGATATATAATTTACCATTGGGAGAGAACATAGGCTACTTTTTATCGCGACAAAGTACCCTTACGTTATGTCACTAACTCTGCGCTTGTTAAGTTAAATAAAAGTTCCAATATTTCATCTGTGGTGAACTGGTGAGTGAATTGAAGCTTAACGCAACGTCACGGGCTCTACTACCCTGCTCTCGAGATTTCGGGATTAAAAGCAGCTCACGAGTCAAAATGAATGTGACAACGAAGGAACAAAACTGTTATCGCATTTTTTAAAGTATAATTTTAAATCTTACATATTAATGATACCTTATGTAATAAAATGTATATCGACCTGTGATATCGACATTAGATAACACCTTTACTAAATTTAACCCTTACAAAATGAATTATTATGGGCGAATTACAGCCATGGGATACTCTTCCCAACTTACCTGTCCGGTAGTTGTGGTATAGTATACGGGTATGCGACCCCGGCTTCCCTAGCTATTACTGTCCTATCCCTTGCCCTCCTGGGCGGTAGTATTCTAAATTCCCTATTTCCCACTCTAACTTACCAATCTTCCTTTCCACACCACCTACCCTTCCCTTTCCCTATTCCTACCCTCTCCACCAATCCGTGGAAACGCAATGGATAATCAAAAATAATTTAATTATCCAAAATGGCGGCGATGTGGTTCGCCACCCATCACGTCTCGTTTCTCGCGGAGGCGAAAAGCGGACCATGGAGAGACGCTTGGCTACGTTGAATGTAAGAGGAGGAATGAATGGTAAGAATGAAAGTGGATGAAGCGAAAGAAGTATGCAAGGATCGTAGCAAGTGGAAAGAAGTGGTCTCTGCCTACCCCTACGGGAAAGAGGCGGTCCTGCCTACCCCTACGGGAAAAAGGCGTGATTATATGTATGTATGTATGAATTACAAATTATTTATACATTTTACTTACCTTTATCATTATCTTCGTTAAGTTTTTTTTACTTACTATTTCACTGCCCTTTAGGTCTATGTGAAGATCATGCTTACCTGAAAGGAAAATAGTATTTTCAATATACGTTTCGAAAGTCTATATTAATAAAAAAATTATAATAAAAAAAATAAAAACTATCTAAGGACACTTGGGTTATTGAGACAAATCCAACGATACCCTAATTGTCAAAATCCAGCTAGCCGTTTGGAAGATACGTGGGAATTAAGAAATTATAAACATACATATATATACATACAAGATACGCGCGAAAAGCATAACCCTTCTTGACAGTCGAGAGTCGGGTAAAAAAAGATTAATAATATTATTGCATGCATAAATTGCCACTACATTTTAGGTTAATTTTTATCATAAAAAGTTCTTATAATTTTCATCTCAAGTGTACAAATAATACTGAAGTTTTAAATAATTGCTACTAAAAACGCCATGAAAATCGTAGACCCTAATCCGTTTTCCATATAACGAGGCAGCGTTAACCGCGGCCGAGACGTTTTTGTTTGTATTTTACAATCTCTGTAATCGCCGGCTCTTGTTGATAGACCGCTTTCACGTAACACGCTCGTGCCAACCCAAATTATATTTAAAAACCGACCAAGTGCGAGTCAGACTCGCGCACCGAGGGTTCCGTACAAACCTGTACCCCCTTACTAATAAACGCTGTCATAAGCTTTGAATAGTTATACAGTGTTTTGTTCCCGTCGCACAAGTGACATTTTTAATTCGATAGAAGAAGACAAAACACGGTATAACTATTCCAAGCTTATGACAGCGTTTATTAGTAAGGGGGGTAGTGATTTTGTTACAGCTCAAAGGTATTATAGACTTGAGTACTTGATAAGAATTTCAATTTAATACCTCTACGCGTTCATGGGGAAAGGGGTAGTAAGTTTAAAATTATTAAAAATATTTTTATTATATGATGTAAGTAAAAATTTACGGTTTTTGTAATTTTTCCTTTATTTGTGCTATAAGACGTCACTTCGTACCAAATTTCAAGATTCTGACTTCACGGGAAGTACCTGTAGGTTTTGAGTTTGCGAGTGTCGAAAATTTGCGGAAAGCTGCATAAACGGCTGTATGTTTTGATTGCGTTGGCTTAGAATTTTGATTTCTCACAGCTCCAAGGGACCGTACACCTGAGTAATAAATTCCAGCTTGATACCTCCACGCGTTAGTGAGAAAAAGGATCTTAACAGACATTCGGACGGACAATAAAGTGATCCTATAAGTGTTCCGTTTTTCCCTTCGAGATACGGAACCCTAAAAATCGTTAGTCCATCATCACATTATAAAGGAAGGAAAACGACGCTTTTAGTTTTTATGACCTTCGAACATTTACTTCCTCGATTGATTATATGAGGTAATTTCCTGAACATAATCATCTTAAGTTGTCTAAACTTCGTCAATTAGTTCTGTAATCTATAAATATATAGGTAATAATTGGTCGATAGTGACAAGTTAATTGAAAGTTTAGTAACTTTGATCAAAAAGCAGGAGACTACAATCGCTCGTGCCTCACTTCGATTCCTTTGGAAACAAACTATTATTATTTGTTTGTACTAGTAATTTTTTATCATATAGCCCTATCCTAATATTATAAATGTGAAAGTTTGTGAGGATGTATGGATAGATGGATGTTTGTTCCTCTTTCACGCAAAAACTACTGAACGGACTTTGATGAAATTCGGTATGGTAGTAGTTTGGGCCCTGGATTAAAACATAGGCTACTTTTTATCCCGAAAAAGTACAGTGTTCCCGAGAGATACTATATTTACGCGGGCGGAGCCGCGGGCAACAGCTAGTATTACATAAAACGTGATAAACCAAATATGACTTCATTAACGATATGTTTTATCACTGCGGTTACGTAACGCGTGACCCAACAGTTTCCGTGATAATTTTAATAAGTTTTATTCTTATTCAGTCTTATTAATAAAATTATTTACACCACGGATTAGCTAATCCAACATGGCTGTCTCTGTCAGATACTTTGGAACAGTCACTTGATAGACAAAGAGAGCGATTTGGATTTGCTTATCCATGGTGTAAATATTTTTATTAATAAGGGTGAGCATGTTTATGTCACCGTAAAATTGGACAAACCGTTAGATTGTAATATTACTAGAGATATTACAAAAAGTCGACAGATTGTCAAATAAACATTTCTCCTTACAATTGTACGCATTATTTTCGTTATATTGTAATATTTACCGTGCCGATTGTGCCCTGCGGCGCCGCCATTCTTGTTTGCTTTTTCATAATAATAATTATAACGAAAAATAATGCGTACAATTGTAAGGAGAAATGCTTATTTGACAATCTGTCGACTTTTCATAATATCTCTAATAATATTACAATCTAACGGTTTTTACAATTTTACGGTTACATTTATATTATGCTATTTCATAGAAGCAATATACAGTTTAAGACAGATCCGGTGTGCCGCTTTTAAGCTTTATTGCTAAGTGATAAGGTCGAAATTTGTCACACAACGAAACATTCGGCAATCGTACAGACCTACAATATGTATAATGTTACGAATCTTAATTTAAAGTGTAAATAACAGGATAGGGACTCGCTACTTTCTCATAAGTCCGATTAGTTACTGATTTAGCAAATAATGTTAAATAGTTAAAAACTATAACATGACTACGCAAATTATTAGCCTATGTTACCTGGGCCATTATTATGAACCTATTGACACCTTATTATTATTAAAATCGAATCAGTAGTCAAGGCACTACGATGGAGAAAACGTACATACATACATAGACTGCCAAGATCATTACCCTTCCTTTTCTCTTCGCCGTAGTCGGGTAATGAAAAACAAAATAGTCAATGTTGAATGCGCAGATGCATCTTCAAGGCCGTTTGGGTGCACTGGATTACTAATAGCTAATCGACCGATTGTGTTCGTATGACCACGGTCCTCGACCGAGTGACTTCACCGCGAGTCGACCTTGTCACATCCTGTATGTTTGAATATCAACCGAGTGTCAAACGTAAACAGTGGATGTAAATATTGGTAATGCAAACACAATTTGAAGGTAATTTTAGTTTTACTGTGTAGGCTTTTGCCATTTTGTTCATTTTGCTACTGAATTAATGATCATGATCAACTTACGGGTAAATTAGACTTTAAATTGGTTTTGATTAGGTTAGAAGGTATAACATAAACATAATACCATAGTAAATTAAAGACCGGCACTGGCACCGGTCTTAACGCGTCTTTTTCGGCTCTCCTACTCTTATGGCACAGTCCCAGCATCTTGGAAGACAGCTTTGGTGCACCCGATCCCTAAAAAAGGCGATCGCTCCAATCCTTCCAACTACAGACCAATCGCTATAACCTCTCTCTTCTCGAAGATAATGGAGTCCATTATTAATAGACAGCTCCTTCGATACTTAGACGTTCAGCAGTTGCTAAGCGACAAACAGTACGGGTTCCGTAAAGGTCGCTCGGCTGGTGATCTGCTGACGTACCTAACTCATCGTTGGGCACAGGCGATCGAGTCTAAGGGAGAGGAATTGGCTGTAAGTTTGGACATAGCGAAAGCCTTTGATCGGGTTTGGCACAAAGCGCTTCTTTCGAAGCTTCCTTCCTATGGGCTCCCCGAGAAATTATGCAAGTGGGTCACGAGTTTCTTAGCAGACCGAAGCATAAGGGTCGTAGTCGACGGTGAATGCTCAGATACTCTGTCTGTTGATGCTGGTGTCCCACAAGGCTGTGTGCTATCACCTACCCTGTTCATACTGCATATCAATGATATGTTACAAACCAATGGCATTCATTGCTATGCAGATGACAGCACGGGTGATGCCTTATATACCGGCCACGCGAAAATCTCTCGGCAAAATGTCATTGAGAGTCGAAACAAACTTGTCTCTCAAATTGAAAATTCATTGGAGAAGGTCTCTGAATGGGGTAGACTTAACTTAGTTCAATTCAACCCCTCTAAGACACAAGTTTGCGCGTTCACCGCTAAAAAGTTGCCAATGGTCGTATGTCCTCGTTTTGAAAGCATACCCATAACTGTCTCCTCCAACATTGGAATACTTGGTGTTAACATATCGAGCGAGGTCCAGTTCCGATATCATCTGGAGGGCAAGGCCAAGTTAGCCTCCAAGAAGCTTGGTGTTCTGAACAGGTCAAAGCAGTATTTCAGTCCGGTCCAACGCCTACAACTCTATAAGGCGCAGGTTCGGCCTCACATGGAATACTGTTCTCATCTCTGGGCAGGGGCACCAAAGTACCAGCTTCTCCCTCTGGATCGTATCCAACGTAGGGCCGCTCGAATTGTCGACCGCCATAGTGTTTCAAACAGGCTTGACTCCTTAGAGCTACGTAGAGATGTAGCATCGCTCTGCATCCTCTATCGGTTATATTACGGGGAGTGCTCCGAGGAATTGTTCGGACTTATACCTGCTGCAACTTTTCGCCACCGCTCCATGCGACAAAATAATTATCATCCTCATCACCTTGATGAGTGGCAGACGGCAGTCCTCCACCGTGCGCTTTACCCGAAGCTTTCTGCCGCGCACTGTAAAACTCTGGAATGAACTGTCGCCAGCAGTATTTCCGGACCATTATGACCTGCAAACCTTCAAGAAGGGAGCGTATTCCCTCCTAAAAGGCCGGCAACGCACTTGCAACTTCTCTGATGTTGCGGGTGTCCATGGGCGACGGTAATCGCTTTCCATCAGGTGATCCGTTTGCTCGTTTGCCCCCTAGTTTTATAAAAAAAAAAACCCTACATACACGTAAACACAGGCACGTACCTATACATATTTTTACTGAAAAACCCACTGTAATGAACGCTAAAATGACCGAGACATCGCGCGTCGCTAATAGGTTCTTGTTAAGTAACGTAGTGAGATAAGCAAGATATTTTTTCGTTGTAGCGCCTCTATATACATCGCCGAACCCTTGCCAGGGCTCGCCCGCAAATGACCCTTTGACACCCTTAAAACTTCCTTATAATCTGCTGATACATTCTGTCCGACGCCCGCAATAGTCCGCATCGCGTGGAACGAAACGAGAAGTATAGAAACGGTTCCAGTTTGTGACTTCGTGTCCTTTATGATGTTAAAAGGCTCCGCCCTCGTCCGATCATTGAGCCATGTTCCGGTCAGTAAAGCTCAAAATGAACGAAAAATTGGAACTTTAATAATTTTAAAATCCTTAAATATTAGACACTACTTGTAACAGCTGACAACGACTACAGAATAAGCGACACCTATCACTCCCTGAAGCACAAAAATTAAAAGAATCACACAACGGAACTCAACGATTCAAATCCTTCTAAAATATAAATATAGTTAAGTGAATAATCAAAAGTTTAAAACTTTAACCCGACTACCCAAATTAGCCTATGATACCCGGACGATGATTACGAATCTATTAACACATCATTCGTTAAAATTAGATCATTATTATAGTCGCTAGGGTGGAACAAACATACATACATAGACCGCCAGAATCATTACCCTTTCTTCGCCGCAGTCGGGTAAAAATATAAAATTGCTCATACGGAATACGGACCACGAAAATCGATTCCAATTAATAGAAGCAAACAATAGTCGCATACTCGCATCAATCGAGCAGAGCCGACATAGGGATAAAAGAAATTGCCTCTACATACGGCATGCGCTATATACAAACCGATCGAGAATCAGTTGCTTCACTGAAAAATATATTCCGCTGCCGAGTAAATATTCCTATAGAGTATAGACCTGCAGACACGGCTCTCTGCCAGCCAATAAATTTTAAATTACATATCTTTTCATTAAGTTGCTTGATTAAAATATTTCTGATTCATCTCTGTAGCGATCCGACGAGCTGTGCTATGGCAATTGATGGGGATATAAAGTTCTTTGTTTTTTATTTTTATAAGTAGAACACGAAACATTTTAACAGCGGATATTTCTCTTTAATACATCTTCAAAATAAATTAATAATAATTAACGCAGAGCTGAACTTTGTTCTTTTTGTTTTAATTTTTTAGATTTTATCTTCTTTAAATATATAAGGTACATTCAAATGAGAATTGAAACGAGAGCAACGTCGCTCTTATTTTATGTGTTGCGAAAAAATTCGTGTTTAAAAATTAGAAATCATATGCGAGTAGGTACTAGCAACACACCAGCAGTCGGCCTGTCCCAGTTAATAAATTAAAATTCTTATCGAGGAACATAAAAGGCAAAAGGGAATTAAAAAATCCACGCGAGTAATTATGTTAATGTGGTCACTATTAGTAATGATTGCAACTGAACGTTATACCACTTACCAGTTGTTATACAATCAATTATTTTAACCGATGAAGCATATAAAATCATGCCGCACGACACGCACTCACGATAAGCATATATATTGTATAAGCCGTTAGTTCAACGACCTATAATTTTTAAATGAACTAATATGAAAACTGTAAAAGCAGGCGACCACTAGCGAGCCGCAACTCTCTTGCAAGTAGTATTAAAACTAAATTAGTTGTAGGCGGTTCTATGGCAACTATTACAGGTAACCAAAATTATAGTGCAATTGGCGAGAGAGCTAGTTACAATAGTAGTACTGGCAAACGAAAACCTGTGTTTTTGCAAACTTTTAACTTGACAACTCTTTCAAAGTTAATTTGACAAACCATAATTTTACAAAACTTCTGTATATTTTGCTTGGAAGAGTAAATTATACAGATTTTTTGTAAAATTTCATATTTTATTTATCATGTTAAGTAGTAGCTAGTACTAATTAATTATTATCAAGTAACTCATCAGGTTATTTGAATTATTTTATGAAATATCGCAAATAGAATATTGCCACCCTTAGATTTTTAATTTGCCATTTCTCAGGTGCAACTTTCGTTTGCCAGACTGTAGCGTATTTAATTATTCGTTTACAGTTACTCCTGGTTACATGGTTCTAGATAGTTCTTCTATCACAGTTACACCTGGGGCTATGGTTCTATATTTTCCGTTGAACGTTGATAATGGCGGAAAGTGAACGTCGCGCACATTTCCCACGACAGGACGCTGAACTAGTATTACTGGTATTATTACCGGTGCGGCTGCACGACGTCGTCGAATTACAAAATAACTCGTATATTATCTATAGTCAGCAAGTACAAATATTTCTATTGTCATGTTGCAAATGAAACTCTTTCTCACAAAAAACCCTCGCTTACATTTTACCACGGCATACCTATGAGTTATGAGGTTATGACTAGGGAATATTATTCGAATATTCGAATATTCGTTTTATTCGAATATTCGACGATTTTATTATTCGAATATGACTGGGTTCAATATTCGAATATTTCGAATAAAACGAATAATAAAAATATTTTATTTATTTTTCAAAAATATGTTAATAATAGTAATAAACTTGTACATAAACCGGAAAAGTTTCGTTATTTAATACATTATTTTATTATCTATTAATATTGTCGTCAATAATAACCTAAAACACATTTAACTACACTGTTTGTGAAAGAATACAAAACTGTTTTTAAATAAAAAGTATTTAAGGTGAATACTTCCTACAGGCTTCAGCGAAAATAATCCATGCTCATACGCTTGTCAAAATAACCTAACCAAGAGCGTGTTAGGACGTGTCTAAGAAGGGTTCTATTACTATAAAGCGTAATACAATTTTTAGTTTCTTAATCCTTCTGTTCGATTTTGTTCAAAGTTTTTTAAAGAGAATTTACCATGATCTACCAGCGTGGAAAATTGTAAGTTCCTAATCCTCATAGTTCAGAGACAGAGGGGGGTGAAACCAATTTGGAGGCCTTGGAAATGGTTGACTTTGTAAAAGTCATGTACAAAACTTTGCCCTTATTTTAAAATACATAATACTCAACACACACTTCACACACTACATGTGAAGTGTACTTAACACAAAACCGATATCTAGACGCAATATAGCTAGAAGAGCAGATAGAAAGAGAGACAGGCAGACGAACATAGTGAAACGATAAAGGATACCTAGGTAAGTTGATTATTACAGTGTTACACTGGCCTGCAATACTAAGTGCAAATCGTTTAAAATTTCATATTTTTTAAAATATTTTAAGAAAGTAATAAATTATGTATATCAGTATATTATTTTTATCTTTAAACAAAAACTAACCATTTTAATATTAGTCTTAAAGACTAAATTTACATGTTATAAAAAATGGCGGTTTTGAATAACTTCTCGAGGCCTGACAATGGCCTGACAGCGGTTTGTCATACTGAAAACGAGATTTTAGAGCCGAATTATGCAATATTTTCTCCCATTCTTATATCAGGGCGTGTTTTAGTGACAGCACTAAAACACGCCCTCACAGGAGGGTACTAACTGTAGGTGACAATTTGCGGCTTCTGACTAGCCTTCTAAGCTCTTCTCAGGGTATAATTAATCGAGTTGAGCTGAGCACATTAAAGAGAATCTTTAAGAATCTCTTGACCGTATCTTTATCCAGATAGTGGTCCAATTGTCATGGCCACATACTCAGTGCGGATTCCTGAAGGTATGCCAGCCCATTGTATATGTACTTATGTCCTGAGCATACTGGACTCTATTTGAAAAGTAGGCTTGAAGATAGCGCCTACCAGGTCACGTTTACTTAGCCTCCCTTCAGAAGTTCACTTTAACTTGTGAAGTTAGTGAGTAAATCCACTCATCTGGGACCAAAATTCTGGCCACTACTCGTTCATCCTTTTGTATGTTTTCACGGACGTATCCACAATGTTGCTACTCGATACTACGGCTCTCGAGTTTGGTCTCGAGGTGAGACCACTCGCCCTCCGCCTCGGTCTTTAGGGTTTCAGATTTACTTAAGCAAGTCTTCTTCACTGTGCTGTCAGTAACATAGTCCCTTCGGGGCTGAAGAAGCTGTTCCTGAACTTAACTGCATTTAAGTGTTGATTTTCAACAAGTGGAAACAATTTAACGGTCTTGCCGAGCGCTGAGTCTGCCATTAAAGTCTTGCACGGCCTTGTCAAATGTTTTTCATTTTCTTTGTACCGTCGCTTCATCTTCTGAACGGTTCGTTACATGACGCACTCCGTTCTTGCAGTACAACGCCTGATGCCTACCCCTGTACTGATGCCTAGTTTCAGAAAAATCATTAACACATTCTTCAAGGCTATGATACAATTTTTAAATCTACTGTTGTCTAACTTCCTTTTTGTAATAAGACTCATCGTTCAAAAAAAAAACATAGAGACCAAAAACATGGTTAACTTGAAAATGGAAAAAGGATATTTTTGTTTTAAAGATTTTCCACCCACTTTTTACCAACTATGAAGTAACATAACATCTATCAAAGTAAAATCTTTTTTGAGTGCTTTTTATTTTGACAGTTTATCTTGTTTACTTATTCTTACTACGGTTTATATACACATGTACCAATTAGGTCTGGAGCAGACCATTATGATAGCACGATACTCGTGTGTTTAGAGTTTTCAGCTGCATTATATTAGAATAGAGCACTATTTTCAGTGCATTCCGATTTCTGTGCATTGTTCCAACTCTGCAAATATATTTTTCTCCAATCTTAAACAAACTGATATATATTTAATGAAAAATATGTTCTGTAATATTAGTGTTCTTTATACATTAAAAAATACTACCAAAAGCTTAATTTAAAAATTCAAACTGTAGGTCTGACTTTTAAAATCGTTTGTCTATGTCGAATCAATCAATATGTTAACTCAATTAAAAACTAGAAAATACGAACCTCTGAAACAAACCCCAAAAATTCTCTCCTCTAGAGCATATTTTTCTTAATTTTTTGGAGAAACCCATTAGTTGGCAACCAAATCCATGGTCAGCTCCAGACCTAAATCTTTCATGTGTTAATAGTTTTTAAAAGTTAAGGCAATTTAGTATTTTAAGTTTTAAACTTAAAAGAAGATTTTTTTTATTAAAAAGATGTTGATTTTTTAGAGTAATTTGTGAAACACTTCACATTTTAATATTATTAAATAAGCAGGTATATATAAACGCATTATATTACTTGTATTTAAAGTTTATTACCAATATTCGTATTATTCGAATTATTCGAATTTATTCGAATAGTGTTTAGCCATTATTCGAATTATTCGAATAGTAAAATTTGTCGAATAATAACATTCCCTAGTTATGACTAAACAATAGAAGGGATAAATTTCTAATTCAACAGATTACGAATTTCCTATTTAATATGAGGTATTCTAAGTTTAAAATTTATTCACGTTTACGTTTACGGTCAAGACCTAGAAGAGTACAACTGGTAAGTTGTACTCTTCTAGGTTTATTATCTATAATTTTCAACCGTCACCAGTCGCCACTAAATGATGGAGAATCCTTATTTTCAGAAATTGAGTCACGATTCACGAACATTGTTAGGAAGGATCTCATAATCAAAATACATCTTGAGCTTTTTAATTTTATCATAATCACGTTACTTGTAGACCTATATTGTTAATTTAAACAATGCAAGCCGAAAAAAGCAATCAAAAGTTTTGATTGCTTCTTCGATGTATTAGGCCAGTAGGTATTCAGAACATTAGGTTTAAAGTTTAAACAACATTAATTAGTTTAATACAAAAAATGGCACTAATAAAGCTATAATTAGCCCAGGATTTAAAATTGGTTAATAAACCATCCTAATATTATATTTTGACGACCTGGACCTGACCTGGCTCAGTGGTTGACCGCGTTGGTGCTCAAGCCGAGGGTCGCGGGTTCGTATCCCGACGAAGGAACAAAAAGCTTTTCAGTATTCCTGGGTCATGGATGTGTATTCAATATGTATATAATATAATAAAAATCTTAAATATATGTATAATATGAAAGTATTAAATATACTTCTCGCTGTGTGGTCCATAAGTTCTTGGAGTACTTACCACGGGGCCAGATTGACGTGGTATGAAGTCCTTAGATATTATTTTACATACATATTATAATGATTTGAATTGTGATAGAGCACCTACTCGCATGAATCACTGAACATCAGAACCTCAATTCTCGTATTTAAAGTAAACAATTTAAACAGTCAACTTCACTTTGTTTGGATTGAAAGTGTAGCGTCATGTTACCGTGAACGGATTTTATGCCGCTTCGACCAATCAGAGCGCGTTTCACGTTGGTTTAACGTTCATAAAAACACATTTTGAGAGTGTAAGCATGTCGAGACTTGATTGTAATTGTATTAATGCAGGTTTTATTTAGCAGAATTGCCCCCCTGGTGTTATGCAAACTACGGCACGTCTACAACCTACTAAAGGTTTTCTTTGTAATTGTAAGACCTATTTATGGCTCTACGACGTAGTATCTAATGGTTTTTTCATATGTTTACAAAGTCGATCTTAAGTTATATCGTTGTATCAAATTTTAAAAGATATTGTAATTTGTGACATCAATACCAAAAATTCCAGAAGAACATGCGTCAGGTACCTTAGTATTTTTGTAAATAAAATACTTTCGTCATATAATTGACGACGACCTCCGTGGTTCAGTGGTTAGCGCGTTGGCGCTAAAAGCCGGAGGCCGCGGGTTCGAATGCCGCCAGGGAACAAAAATGCGTGTTCCTGGGTCATGGATGTGTATTAGGTATATAATAAAAATCTTAAATATTAGTATAGTATAAAAGTATTAAATATATTTCCGTTGTCTGGTACCCGTAGCACAAGTTCTTCGAGAACTTACCACAGGACCAGATTGACGTGGTGTGAAAGATCGTCCATAGATATTATTATTAAATTATACACATGAATAAATTAGCAAATTTTAGTTAGGAAATACTTTCTAATATGCTCATTAGTGTATAGAATATGATTATAAACATGTATGGAGGCGTACACTAGATTCAGATGCTAAAATAATATTTATCGATTATTTTCTGTTACCGAGTTTCACTTCGTACTTTCACGACGGTCATGATATTTACAAATAACATTTTCTAGTACTCACGTAGAAACTATCAGAACATGACGATAAATATTTAATAATTATCTACCTAGATATTAATGATGTGAAGAGAGATATAACTTAAAAAGACGAAAGACTTCAATAGTAAAATTTTAATGATTTCAAAAAGCAAATATCATAATAATCTTTCATAGTTCCTCGACGATAAATATTTCTACGTATAGCTTTTTACGGCTGTCCATTGACGTGATCTATAATATACAAGATGATTGTATAAGGATTATAAATGATCTTGTAAATGATGACAAGAATAATAGTGTTGATATTTAATTTGGCGTCACGGCGCGGCGCGATGGAGGCTTGCAGCGGAGAATGTGGGCCGTGGTAGTGATGTGCCACTTACGATCGATACTCTATACGCACTCTGCGCTCTGAATGTCACCGGCTCAGATTTATTGTGATCTCGATTCTCCGAGTATATTGGTCGAACCCCGCTGCTCGATTCTCGTTTTCCATTTTAAACTAGAAAAGTCTTTGACTAGCCTGTTTTAAGTTCGTTTGGACCTTTTAAGGAAATTCGCACAAACTGTAGTTTTAATGTAATTTATTGTGTAATATTGTGAATTGTGGTGAAATAATAATTAATTTAAATTGCCTAACAATTTTCCTTAATTAAACAAATATATTTTTAAATTAAAACGGCGAATTTAATTAATAGAAACAGTTCTAAAGCGACACACGAATTAATTAATTTTAGAAATCTCTAATAACAATGAGAAAATTATGTTTTTATTAATGTACTTTTTACATAGGCTTACCTACTAGCTACTACGATATATTTATTATGTAGGGTGTAAATAATAAGAATGTAAATTACACAATAACTAAGTAAATATAAAAATTAGTTTTAAATCAAAGATATCTATCATCTTCCAGAAAATATTTGGTATATTTCAGAGTACCTACTGGATGTCGCCCGGTGGTCAAAATTCGTACATAATAATTTTTATAAACGGTTTTTAGTTAGATTTTTTTTTATGTTATAAGTTTATGACAGATTAACAAACGTTATCGTATAAAAAATATATCTATCAAATGCACGGTAGTGTCTGTTCTTGTTTTTTTTTTCATTAAGTTTATGTTTTTTCTTAGCATTTTAAAAAAACCACATCACATTATATCTTCCTCCACATAAACTTTCATTTGCCGACCAAATATCATACTCCTCTGATTGCACAATTCTCGTAAAACTGTACTGAAAGTTTCTGCATCTCGTATTAATATAACAATGTTTATAAGTATAAAGGATCCAGTAGCAGACATTTCAACAGCACTCGCTTGTTAGTATTCCACATTCGGAACCCAGCATGAAGCTCGAGACGTCAGTTATAATAACGGTATACCTTTTACGGGCGAGGCTCGTCTTTGTCGAGAGTGATTGAAGGATAGGCTGATTGATTACACTTCCGCATACGACATGACAATAGCCCAACCCTACGGACAATCTGCATACGGAATATGGCACGCACCGCATATAGACGTCCGATACACTATGAACCAACCTTATTGTCCTTAAAGGTCAATTCACACCTAAGCGAAACAATGCGAAAGGATGCATTTTTTTAAGATAGCTACTAAAAATTGAAATTTATTATTACACATTGTAGACACTGTTGTCAGAACTCGAATGTCAAATTGCACAGTGCATGTGCTGTGTATGACTATTAAAACATGTATCTTTTTGTGTCGTTAAAGTTCAATTTTGAATAACTATCTTAAAAATGCAACGCCGCGTCGCGTTTCGTCGCGGTGTGAACTGACCCCATAATGTATGTCGTAACTCTATCACCGTGGCTCTTCATTCGTATTACATATACTGAAGACAAACAGAGTTTAATATAATAATGTGTATCCACCGAGAGTAAAAGATTATTCTCAAGCATAAAATCTTGTTTTATACTTAGTTGGTTAAGTTCTAGTAGTTTCTAGTCTAAAGCGGGGAATCGGGAAATTGATACTCTATAACGAAAGGGACATCAGCTACTAACTTAGCTTTTATGCAAATACCGAGATGTAACAGAAATCAATGTAAGAAGCTTTTACAATTTATTCTTATAAAAATATTATTAAATCGAACTCCAAAGAAAACAGACGCAACGTAATCTTATTAGGGCACCGTACCTCATTCATGGCAACATCTAAATATATTTTCCCTCGCAATACTGGCCACAACAAGCATCCCCCCGAACGTCGGTTTTGGGTAATCTCTATTCATTTCAACTCGCCGCAATCGCGAGGGTCAACCGGAAACGAAACGAATTTTTCAGTTAGCTATTCTAAATTGAACTTTACACATTACATAATAAGATACACGTTTCATAGAGTTTGACTGTCAAGTTGCACCGCGCTGTAAGGCTCGTGGTCGTGGTACAGTGTGTGCAGTGTACCACGACCACGAGCCTGACTGAAGATGACTCCGCAAGTAATAAGTGTTCTGTGGACTTCAGTCAGTTTCACACGACCACGAGTCTTGTGAAACGTATCTTTTTGTGTGCGTGTGTGGTGTGTGTATGTGTGTGTGTGTGTGTGGTGTGTGTGTGGTGTGTGTGTGTGGTGTGTGTGTGTGTAAATAAAGTTCAATGTTGAATAGCTATCTTACAAATGTAGGGCCGCATAGAGTCGCGTATCTTTATGGTGTGACCTGACACTAATATCTACTTCCTCAGGAAAAGGAAATAAAATCTTTACGAACTTAAATCCAAAACATTTTGTTTTTATTTTCGTACTAGATACTAGCCGCGACTTCGTACACGTAAAAAGAAATCCTGCGGGTACCGTACATTTTGATTACCCCTGTAATAGATTTCTAATACAATTTTCTAATGTACAGACGATTTGATTTGTATTTATTGATTGATGATGATTGAGTAAGGCAAGGATTTAAAAATAAACTTTATTTAAACAGCATTATGTAATATTTTTCTTTAGATTTTAGTATGCGATAGCCGTATGTTGTAAGCACGTAGTTTGAAGTGTCGGGAAATGCAGTTAGAATGTTATAATGTTCAGCCAATACGCCTGGTTAGTGGCTACGTGACCATATGGCGAATGTTTCTTCGTGTTTATTCATATTACCTAAGCAACACTCGTGTCATATAAGAGTCGTCGACCGCACAATATTACTGTTGTTAGCATGTTAAAGCAATAATCCTTCAGTATGTCTAAATAAATGAGATTGAAAATTATGTATTTTTATATTTAACTTTAATTAATGTGAGTAACATCTCAGAAGAAACAATTTACTAAAAGTCAATATTTTCATATGTACAGCGATTTGTTTTCAAAATTTCACAAGTCTCCTGAAAACGCTCTTGGATACAGAAGTCGTACATACCTTACTATGACGTCATAATTAGGTGTTGTATTGTATGAAGTTATGAAATGTAAGGCCGCAGGAAAATAAATTGTAAATATGTCCGAAATTTCTGCATTTAAGTTCATACATACCATAATAAATATTTTTTATATGATGTTATTAAACTAATGAAGTAGGTAGGTTTATTTTACTAATTTAGCAAAAAAAATTTTTTTTTTTTTGTATCTAATTACTAAATTACACATAAAATGTTATATTTTTTTATGTTTATCAAGCAGTAATTACCTTAATATTTCTGTGTTACATAATATACCTAAATTAAATTAAATATTTTAAATGACGTAGTCGTCTCCCCAATGCATCATAAGATACTCCTACACGAGATCAAAACTTCAATTCCTTTCATTTTACTTTGATTGATATCATAATATATGTGAAGCTATTAGTTATCATAAACTGATTTTGTAACGTTTTGAACCAATCAGGGCGCGTTTCACGCTGCTTTAACATTTACGAGAATACAGATTGACAGTTTTAGCATATCGGGAGTCGGGATTTGATTTTAATTGTATTATTGCAGGTTTTATTTAACAGAATTGACCCTCTGAATTACAAGACACAAAATAAAAAACCGGTCAAGATTGAGTCAGACTTGCGCACCAAGGGTTCCGTACAAAACAGCTTAAGATCACTTCTGTTGTGTAGGAGCCCCACTCAAATATTTACTTTATTCTGTTGTTATAGCTGCAACAGAAATACGTCTGTGTAAATTTCAACTGTCTAGCTATCACAGTTCCTGAGTTATAGCCTGGTGACAGACAAACAGACAGACAAGGTCGTACGTGGTAGAGCCATGCTTCGGCACGAATGGGTCGGCTCGACCGGAGAAATACCACGGGCTCACAGAAAACCGGCGTGAAACAGCGTTTACGCTGTGTTTCGCCGAGTGAGTGAGTTTACCGGAGGCCCAATCCCCTATCCTATTCCCTTCCCTACCCTCCCCTATTAGCCTATTCCCTCTCAAAAGGCCGGCAACGCACTTGCAGCTCTTCTGATACTGCGAGTGTCCATGGGCGACGGAAGTTGCTTTCCATCAGGTGACCCGTTTGCTCGTTTGCCCCCATATTTCATAAAAAAAAAAAAAAACAACGAAGTTTTAGTAATGGGATCCTGTTTTTATCCTTTGGGTTCGGAATCCTAAAAATCCTCGTAAAGTAAGGAAAGTGGATAAGCTAAAAGAGCACCTGATAAATTGACTTTTGCAAATATAATAAATGGCAAACGCCGCCCACAGGCATCGATATATCGAAAGGTTACTTTGAATGTGGGCAGGATTCGTATAACTTTCTTCTATCCCCCGAAACCCTTTAGGGTTAAAGGCCATGTCAACATTTTACTTTCAAATCCATATTAGCTACCGAAATTTACGTAATTGTGAACCATATATTGACCTTTTTATTTTAAAAGGTATTCACTGTTTAATGTTATAATATGGTTACTATCTTTGTACATATATGTATAGTAAATACATATTGGATTTCTATACTTGTAAAAGTTTCACACTAAAATAGATATTCACTAATAAATGCGAAGTGAAGCTAAAGCTCAGTGTACTGGAGATATTGCTAATACATCCAATACACTGAGGCGGTTCTTAGAGGTTGTAGTTTCATAAAAACCGGCAAGTGCGAGTCGGACTCGCACACAGTAGGTCTCATACCCAACGCCAAAAAAAGGTACCATTTAAAACAGGTAAAAATGATGTTTGTTGAATAGGAGACCCACTAAAATATTTCATATTCAGAGGGTCAGTTCTGCTAAATAAAACCTGCAATAATCCAATTAAAGTACTTACCGATACGCTAAAACTGCTAAACCGGTATTCTCGTAAACGTTAAACCACCATCAAACGCGTTTTGATTAGTGAAAACTTCATAAAATCAGTTTATGATAACAAGTCGCTTCACATATAATACAATCAAAGTCAAATGAAAGTCTACTCAAAATACGAGAATTGAGGTTCTGTTTGTACTACCTACCTACCTATTTGTAGCGGCAACAGAAATACATAATCTGCGAAAATTTACACTAACACCCCCTTACTAATAAACGTTGTATAAGCTTTGAATAGTTATACAGTGTTTTGTTCACATCAGACAAGTGACATGTTTAATTCGATAGAAAGAGACAAAACACTGTGTAACTATTCAAAGCTTATACAGCGATTATTAGTAAGGGGGTCTAGCTACAACGACGGTTCATGAGATATATAGCCTGCTGCCTAATGTGAGACAGGCAGACGGACGGAAAGCGGAGTCTTAGTAATACGGTCTTGGTACCCAAATTCCAAAGTGTAACACTTTGGAATTTGGGTTCGGAACCCTAAAAATGGCATGCCTGGTAAACATTTCTTCGGAACAGCTAGAGCCATAGAAAAAATATTTCGGCATTCATCGCGTAATATCCGTGATTAGCAACAATCTTGGGTTTTTTCTAAACTGCCCGGAGAAATCTGGCTGCAATCATTGCAGTCACGCAACTGTCATTCACAAGAAACAACTATAACAATTTATTCCTTTCCCACTTAATTTTTTATAAATAATTTAACCATAATGTTTAAAAGATTCTTTGATAGATATACAATTTTGTTACACAGGCAAGAGAACCTACAGAAAGTTCAAACAGAAGAATTATATCATGAATAAATTATAATATGCGAAGTAATATATGTAAAGGCGACGTCTAGTAAATTTTGGGCAAACAGTTACTGTTACATAATACATAGGTACTAAGCTACGTAGAAACCAGTATGTTCTTACACATCAAGCTGATTCTTATTCGTTTTAGAAAATTAAAGTGTTGTTTTTAATGTTTCATTCGTGAGTAGCTTATTTATTTTATAGAAAGGAAGATTCCTTATTTATTTATTGTATAGAGAGACTAGCATTAATTGCCCGCGGCATCGCCCGCGTGAAATTAGGTTTTAAACTTTCATCCCTTATTTTACCCCCTTAGGGGGCGAATTTTCAAACCCCTTTCTTAGCAGATGTCTACTCATTACAACTATCTGTATTCCAAATTTCAGCGAAATCCGTTCAGTAGTTTCGGCTGTGCGTTGATAGATGAGTCAGTCTGGTTTGCCTTTTATATATTTAGAAGAAAGGAAGAAGAAGACGCGCAACTCACCATCCTAACAAAGGCAACTGCCGTTCAGTTGTTTTTGTTGAAATTTGATATGGTAGTAATTTAAGCTCTGAATTAACTCGTAGGCTACTTTTTATCCCAAAAACGTACAGTGTTTCCGTGGGATACTGTATTTACGCAGGCGGAGCCACTGGCAAAATCAAGTCCTACTACTAATAAAAATGTGAAGGTGTTTGTGGATGGATGGATGTTTCTTATTGTTTCACGCAAAAACAACTGAACGGATTTTGATGAAATTTGGCGTGGAAGTAGTTTTAGCACTAGGTTTAGCACATAAGCTACTTTTTATCCCGAAAACGTAGTGGTCTCATGGCTTACTGTAATTGGGATACTGTATTAACGCAAGCGATTCCGCGGGCAAAAGCTAGTAACCTCATAAATTATTGTAAAAATGTTTCATCTTAGGTTATCTGCAGATATTAATATTTATAATGAAAACATAATAGCCAGTTTTTTTGCGTTAGCGTGATATGACGCAAGATTTTAGTCATCAACATTATGATTTCACTTTTTTTACAACAATTCTCTGCTTATGAATGTACGAAAATGTACATGGTAACCAGTATTACTCGTTAGAAACTATGGTAAGTAGTATAATAACACATTTTTTCTACCATCAGAAACAAGCTGAGTTAGACTATATAACTTACGTAATATACATGAAATGAATTTATTGCGGTTTTAAAAATTATTCTTATAGTTTAAAACTATTATAATAAGAAAATCAAAGTATTGTAATTTGTAACTTACATTAAGAAGAAACGGTCTAGGTTTCTTTCAGCGACCGTAGTTTCTCAAAAACCATTACTGTTATTCGTACATAATAATTTAACTATTCGAGCTGAACCGAATAACAATGAATCTATAAACAGCTATTAAGTATAACAATAAAATGGCTCTATTTTGTGCCGTCATGGTCGATTTCTAACCAGCTGCAGCACCTAAATCTGTTGCTGCAGCAAATGGCTGCTTTCACATCTCAAACGTGAAAGGTTTCGATGATTGCAATAAATTGTAGAGTTACTGCCGTAAAATAGTAGGTACACTTATCGCAACAGAAACATCACATTTTGATATAGCTAGCCCAGCCCGTGGCCTCGACCGCGTAAATATAGTATCCCACGGGAACACTACCTTTGCGGGACAAAAATTAGCCTGTCTTTATCCAGAGCTTTAACCACTACCACACCAAATTTCATCAAATCCGTTCAGTAGTTTTTGTGTTGAATATTTACAAACTTCCGTCCATCCATCCTCACAAACTTTCAGTAGTAGAATTGTTATTTGTTATTAACATTGTTTGGGTAATAATTATTGTTTTCTCCCTCCATGGTATACTTTCTTTGCTAAAATATAACGAACTATCTTATGATATAACCTATTTTAGTACCTATAACTTCTTAGAATAAAGAAGAAAATATTAAAGAAGATTTTCACAATGTTGTCGATAGCTTAATCCTTGACAGTTGAAAGAAATTTTCCATTGCAATAAGAAAACAAAGTTATTACAAATGAAGGAGCCATAAAACAAGTGTTGCTTGAAACGCCATGACGCAGGGGGCTATGGACATTAAGGGAAAAGAGCAGAAGCAATTAGTACCTATTACGTGAATATTAATAATGACCTTGACGGACGCTCGACTGCGCCCAGTTCCGCTCTGATGCTCTACCACTATCTGTATCGTGTGATAATATCTGTTTACAACCAGCTTTTACCTAAACCCTAGACGAGTATCCATAATAAACCTTTTCTTAAACCTATTTAATACAAGATGGTTTGTTTACAAGAATAGATATTTAAGGTAATCAGTATTCGATTTTTGTTCTAAATTTTGACCAGATTGTCCTATGAAATACTTAAGTTTTATATTCATAACTTCTTCTTGAAGCCTGCGCATTTATCAGATTATTTTCCGTAAATTGCGAAAATTATTAGTTATGCATACTTTCATTTCTTATGTAATAGGTATTGTAACCCAATGTTGGGTAAACTTTTTCATTCGTATAACAAAACAACCTGTGTATATGTCACCGTGAAATTGTAAAAACCGTTAGATTGTAAAATAACTAACGAGATTGTAAAAATATGTCGAAAGATTAAAAACTGTATGTTTACAATCTAAACTTAAAAATAATGTGTGAAATTATAGGCTGCATATTCGCGTCGGAAGTCTATCAACATTTTACAATTTCACTAGTTTTATTACAATCTAACGGTTTTTACAATTTTCCGGTGACATATATAACATCGGCGACGCATCATATCTACGTATGCGCCATACGTTATTTGACTGCTTGTTTCCCTCTATCCTGCATCATCCTACTCTCTTTTTATTACCCAACTACGGCGAAGTCAAAAGGAAGGGTAACAATTTTGGCAGTCTATGTATGTATGTACGTATGTATGTTTGTTCCATCGTTGCGCCTAAACTACTGATGTGTTAATAGACTCGTAATAATGGCCCGGGTAACAGTCGGGTTACAGTTTTTACTTTTTTATATTATAAGTTTATGTATTGCTATTCAGAATTTCAAAGTTCAAAATTATTAAAAGGAGTTGTAAAATAAACAACTCCTTTCATAGTTTACATCAGAAATAGATGTCATAGCCAATGATGATTTTGGCTATTTAAATTGTTTTGCTTGATTTGAAATCATTAGTGTAGTTCGGAATAGATACGCATCATTAGCGTACAATAATTATTATGTATTGGGTTGCGGCTCTATCGGCATTAGATATGAGCGCCGCGCCGGCGCGCCGCCGCCGCCGACGATTTTGCCACGCCGCCGCCGCCGCGAAAATCTATCGGCGCGCCGAGTGAGCGAGAGGGATAGTCATAATGTGAATTTCAGTTAGTGACTATGATCATTCATATTACCCAAGTCATATATTCTATACTAATATTATAAAGCTGAAGAGTCTGTTTGTTTATTTGTTTGAACGCGCCAATCTCTTTGTGTTTGATAGCCCATTTATCGATGAAGGCTTTAGGCTACATAACATCATGCTGCGACCTATAGGAGCGAAGAATCAGTGGAAAATGTTGAAAAAACGGGGAAAATTATTCATCTTTGAGGGCTTCCGTTGTTTGCTTGAACGCGCAGATCTCAGGAACTGCTAGATGGAAATGAAAAATTATTTTTGTATTGGATAGTCTATTTGTCGAGGAAGACTTTAAGCTATATAACATTACGCTACAACCAATAGCAGCGAAGCATCAGTGAAAAATGTTGCAAAAACGGGGAAAATCTATACTTAATAATTATTATAAAGCTGAAGAGTATGTTTTTTTGAACGCACTAATCTCACGAAAAATTATTTTTGTGTTGGATAGTTCATTTATCGAAGTAGGCTTAAGGCTATATAACATCATGCTAAGCTCGCTAAAGTTTCGCTAAAATTATGTATAGCAGAATTTTTCCCAATAATAATGTACGGCGTGCGGCGGGCAGTCGTGAGGTAAAAGCGCCTCTCCTTCTACGTAAATGAAATCGCGGGTAAATTTTAGCGTTATCCGAAAGTAACTGTTCTACGCGGACGAAGTCAAAAAACGCGGACGAAGGCGAGCAAAAGCTAGTATACCTATATAGACCTTACTTCTTTCATGCTTTAGACGAGAAGAAGGTGGTTAACCTCCACATAACTCATTGAAAGGGAAATGAGCATGAAAGACAACAATATGCTTACTAAAAAGGCACTTCTACTGATACTGCGTTAATGGAGCTAGTAGATCGCAATGCAGAAAGTCATCGAAAATTGGTATAAAAGGTCAAGCTAACAGTCAACGCTAATAAGACAGTCTTAATAACCTACACCAAAAAGAGGAAGTTGGAGGAACTAAAACCCCTAACAATCTTCGGGAGAACTACCATGTTTGCAAACGAGGTCAAATATCTTGATAATGATTACTTGGAATAAGTACATCGCGGATATTATGAAAAAAGCAAGATGTCTTCTGGGGTTCTGTTCGAGACTTGTCAGTTCTAAATGAGGCCTTCAGTCGAAGGTAATGCTATGCATGGTTATACACAGCTATAGTGAGGCTGATTGTCAGATATTGCGAACTGTGGTATGCCACACTACGTTGTTCTCAGGGCAATGACGGCAGGTAGGATGAAACAGGCCTCCACTCTACTTGGACAACTGCAACAATCTCTTCTTGAGAGACCTGTCATGGCCATGCCATCTGACGCCATGATCAAGGTGCATAGCTTCTAGAAGCTATACCCAGTTTTCATAACGTCTAGGGAGGACTGGGTCCCAATTAATGTCCACCTTAAGAACATAATTTGGTTCACGGACAAATCAAGGAAAGACAACCGGTATAGCGCTAGACTACGGGGGCGTGCCACATACAGGCAGATATGCTTGTTTGGGAGATTTTGTACCGTGTTTCAGGCTGAGATCTTCGCTATTATTGGTTGTTCAATAGAGAGCCTACGCAATCAGTTATATAAATGGCTTCGACGTCAGTTGTTGAAAATGTGAACGTCGAAATTAAATAAAAAAGATTACAGTGATAATTCTTTGGAATCAAAGCACAGTTAACTGCCAATTACAAAGTAGTTCCTACTTTGAAATTTTATTATAACGTTGTCTTTTTCATGACTACAAAAATAGCCATAAATTGTATTTATTGCATTGTAATTGTAAGTAACCCAAATAAAAGTATTTTACGAGTATAACTTAGAATGAACTAAACTTTTTTTCTACCAAGTACAAATTCCAATCCTTTCAAGGTCACGCCGCCGACGCCGCCGCCGCCGACCCAAAAAAGCCGGCGCGCCGCCGCCGACCTACCACCCATCGGCGCTCATATCTAATCGGCATATAATACGCCGGCTGCCGGCTCCACCTTCGCAGAGGTCTCAAGTCATGCGTTAATGAAAGTAATCAGTCTCACCTCGACCCCATTTGTCGAAACCTGATACGGAGACGAGCGCTACTTATTCATATTCTCACTACTTACAGCCGCACTCATTTCTCAAGTCACTCATTTAATGGCCAAGCAATATCTAATTTTAATAACAAATCAGCCTACCTACATGCAGTACGGTTCCGTTTCAGTACGCAAATACTTACTGCTTATTAACGGGATATAATTAATCGAGCGAACAAAAAATAAGTTGGCGGCTGCACGTGAGCATACTGTATTACTGAATTTGGCAGCGAATTAATATGTCGGCGACTAAATTACTAAACTGGCGACAACACTCGGGTGACAAAAAATTCTAAAGTCGGCAGATAAAAAGAGGCGAAATTTAATCCAAATTAGCACCGACGTTTATAAGTTGGTGACTTAATTTCCGAGTTGGTGACCATTATACCATATAAGCAGCTATAAAACCAGATTTGGTTGATAAATTAATGGCTGCTAAAAATTCAATTTGCAGGCTACGGAAAATCCTATTTTTGGATACTGTTGGAGTATGTTTTTCTTTGTCATGGGTGTCATTTTTTAGGTTTCTGGGGGTGCAGAATAATATGAAAATAAAATCTGTTTCGTAATTCCACAATGGCGTAAATTTTTGTTATTAAAATTAACAAGGTTATCCTTTTCCCGGTTTCCGGGGGTTCTGATTACAAAATTGTCTTCCAATTTCATTTTCCAAAATGGAGAATATTCAATCTTCGGAAAATGAATATGAATACTAAATTAAAAGATCTTGGGGATGGTAATTAGGATTGATGATTATTATTACAGTATGTTATGTAGTTCAAGGTACCAGCTATGTATAGAAATTTTTCGAAATTCAGGATTAATGAATTTTTCTGCCATTCATGAAGAAAATATGCGATTTCTAGGTTAATAAGAGGGAGCAAATTTTTATTATTTTTGCAGTAGGATGCACCGTTTCTGAGACAGAAGCGACTATAGAAAAAAATATGACAATGCTGTACTGAGATACGAGGGGTGTATCAATCTATAGAAATGTTGGAAAATTCAAGATTTTCGATTTTTTTTCCTCCCATCATGAAGAAAATATGATGTTGCGAGGTTTCTAAGGGGGCGGAATTTTCATTATTTTTTCAATAGGATGCACCGTTTCCGAGATAGAATCAATTTTATAAAAAAAGAAGTAAATGCTGTACATTGAGATACGACGGATGTATAAATCTATAGAAATGTTGGAAAATTCAGGATTTTCGAAAAAAAATTCTCCCATCGTGAAGAAAATATGATGTTGCGCGGATTCTAAGGGGGACGAAATTTTCGTTATTTTTTCAATAGGATGCACCGTTTCCGAGATAGTATCAATTTTATAAAAAAAGAAGTAATGCTGTACATTGAGATACGACGGATGTATAAATCTATAGAAATGTTGGAAAATTCAGGATTTTTGAATTTTTTTTCTCCCATCATGAAAAAAACATGATGTTGTAGTGTTCCTAAGGGGGACGAAATTTTCATTATTTTTTCAATAGGATGCACCGTTTCCGAGATAGAATCAATTTTATAAAAACGAAGTAATGCTGTACTTTGAGGTATGACGAATGTATAAATCTATAGAAATGTTGGAAAATTTTGGATTTTCGAATTTTTTTTCTCCCATCTTGAAGAAAATATGATGTTGCGGGGTTTCTAAGGGGGGCGGAATTTTCATTATTTTTTCAATAGGATGCACCGTTTCCGAGATAGAATCAATTTTATAAAAAAAGAAGTAAATGCTGTACATTGAGATACGATGGATGTTTATAGCTATAGAAATGTTGGAAAATTCATGATTTTCGAATTATTTTTTCTCCCATCATGAAGAAAATATGATGTTGCGGGGTTCCTAAGGGGGGCGAAATTTTCATTATATTTTCAATAGGATGCACCGTTTCCGAGATAGAATCAATTTTATAAAAAAAGAAGTTAATGCTGTACATTGAGATACGACGGATGTTTATAGCTATAGAAATGTTGGAAAATTCAGGATTTTCGGATTTTTTTTTCTCCCATCATGAAGAAAATATGATGTTGCGGGGTTCCTAAGGGGGACGAAATTTTCATTATTTTTTCAATAGGATGCACCGTTTCCGAGATAGAATCAACTTTATAAAAACATAGTAAATGATCTACATTGAGATACTAGGAATGTATAAAGCTATAGAAATGTTGGAAAATTCAGGATTTTCAAATTTCTTTTTCTCCCATCATGAAGAAAATATGAGGTTGTTGGGTTACTAAGAAGATTTAAAATGGATAACTTTTTTGTAATCAGCACCCCCAGAAACCAATAAAAGGACACCCATATTATTTTTATGAAATTAAGTATGTCCGTCATATTGGAATTTCAAAATAAATGTCATTTTTGTATCCAGCACTCCCAAAAACCTGGTAAACGACACCCATATCAATTTTACGAAAAATTATATCCGCCATTTCTAAATTTCAAAATTAATCTACACAATAATCTACACCCCCCTAATAAAAACCGAGAAAAACTAAAAATTGGGAATTTTGTACGCTCCTTTATGTTTTTTTTGTGTGCGCTCGTTTCGCTGCTTGTATGTTTTTTAAGTTACCTACATCAGGGAAAATATATGTGCCTATTCTTAAATTAAATGTGTACTCACAAATTGTCGCCAAGATGGTTATTTAGTCGCTAAATCATAATCTGTCTGCGAGTTTGGAAAATTCAGTGGTATTATTTAGTCACCAGATTAGTAATTTTTTTGTTCCTTACATTCTTTCGCCAACTTGGTAATTTAGTATTCAATATTGGGTATTTTCACATCCAAAATTTAATTGTTTGGTCGCAAGTTTAAATACATGCCCTTATTAACTAGGCTTTTTCTAAGCTAGAGAAGTTTTAAAAAATTTAGTATTCAAAACTATTTGGCATTTAACTTTTTGATATTTTGCATATAAAATGAATTGCATATAAGTGATTAATATTTTTTGTACAGACAAAATGCAAATGTAGCAAACTGGTTTAGGAATATTACTCATTCAATAACTTGTTTTTAAAATTTTGTTATTGAAAATAACTATCTGGGTGTCCTAGGTCATCTTAGGTATGTCCTTGCTCGAGTGGAATAAACTGAAATAAGTTTTCATAAACATTTTCAGCATACCCACATTATATTATTTTTCAATAAGTAAGAGCTCCAATTACATCAGTCCATCGCAGAAACATTTTATCGAAATATCAAGTAAATTGAAATACCTAATCATAATACAATATTTACAAGCACATGCGTCATGCATCTCTATATGGATGATTTGCTGCCTTCCAGTGTGGTATATAGTGAAGTAGTGTGGCTTACTGTGAAGTAGTATAGTCGATGCCTTAGGTTCAATTCACACCGAAACGAAACGATACGCGACGTAGTGATGCACTTTTAAAATAGATGTTCAAAATTTAACTTTATTCATTACACAAGATACACGTTTCATTGTAAAAGTTCGAATGACAAGTTGCACCGCGCTTCAAAGCGCACATTTGCAGTGTATGACCTGCTGTCATATGAAACGTGTATCTTTTTGGGTAGTAAATAAAATTAAATTTTGAATAGCTATTTTAAAAGTGCATCAATCGTTGCAGTGTGAAGCGACCCTCAATCAGCAGTCCGCTTTACATTCTGCACGTAGACGTACAACTGGCTCGAACTTATTCTTACAAGAACTTTTCCCGTCTTAACAACAAACACAAGGAACTTGTTTACTTTCACGTCAATCTTTTCAAGTCCATAAATCCTTCAGCGACTATAATATTATCTATTTATTATTTACTTATAGCGTCAATAATAATTTATTACATAAAAATTTAAAAAAAACGTAGAGACTTTACAAGTGTGTGTCTTTAACTCTTTTTATAAACGGAGATTACCTCTTTGCGAGTTCATATTTAATATCATGAGAGCAAACCACCACATTTTCATTTCTGCTAAAGTGCGGTTGCAGAGCACATAGAATTTCGTACGACTTGTGGCGGACCAATCAGCGCACAGTCCTGAATCGCGCTATCGAAGTTTCTGAGCTCGGAAAGTACCTATATATACGACTGCTGAAATGATTACAAGTGGGCTTCGGCCTGACCGGGCATAACACCTCGCTCGGTCGGAGATCTCCCTTTGGGGCTTGCCACCACATTCCCACAGACTCATTGCTACTTGTCCCTTTCACTCGCGCACGAATATATTGATATCACGTTTACACAGGTACGCGATAGGAGCGCAATTGCCGTATATTCGTGCGCGTGTGAAAGAGATAAGTAGCGATGAGTCAATGTACGAAATTTTACGTGCTACGCGACCGCACTTTAATAGATAAACAATAAAAGTAAAGTTTATATTTTAGTTATCTTACCAATAAGAACAACTTGTTTATTTTAATTTTTACCCTTCAGCGCCAGAAGGAGGGTTATGTTTTTCGAGAGTATGTATGTATAAAGTTGTTTGGCACGCTCTGTGGCCTGAACGGCTCGATGGATTTAAGCTTGAGAGGTGTCGCTAGATTCATATTTACTGTGAGAGTGACTGGGTACATCAAAATTATTTGACGCTGTCGAATTTTTTGTTTACGTACATAATATTACTTACAGAATTAAGTGCATTAGTCATAAGAAAAATCTTGATTATGTAAATTTAATGTTAATTACTTATTGTAAAATAAAAAATATTAAAATGGATAATTCTAGAAATTTGCATTGCATCGCAACTAGTGATATTTCCCACCGAAACATTTTCGTGTAAAAGATGCCACTGGCTAGCACTGTAAAAAGATCTTATGTAGAGCCAATCTTCTGACTCTACACTTAGCTTGGCCATTTCGATACATTCACATGAGCGTAAGCGAATAATTTATTCACTGTTCATTACTTTTCCGATTTACAATAGTTATTGTAGGAACGAAAATATAAAGTCTAGAACTCTACATTCGTAAACATGGTTGAACAAATGTTATATTTAAATTAAAATTTTGTAACTGTTCTCCGTATTTAGCTGTAAATATTCTATAGTGAAGCTGTGAAACATTATTATCCTCCACGGAGAGATACCTGCTAGCACGAAATAACACAAGGTATGTTGTTATATAATTTGTGACGTGTACTAATTAGTAATTAGACATAATAAAATTAATTGCACCTCGTTGACCTCGACTGCTTTGTTGTCAGACAATATTCTGCGGACTGCAGAGAACAGCGTTGGAACATTGAAATAGTAATACATAACAATGTTTACTTTCCCAAATATGTTTTATTTAGTAATTAATAATAGTTCCCGTCGCATGTTCGCTTACGAAATTCAAGACAGATGTAGAGCGATGAACATTATTTAATACTAGCTTTTGCCCGCGGCTCCGCCCGCGAGAAATGGGGTTTTTTGGCCACTTACGACTGTACTCTAAGTTAAATCTGTATCTTCCTTATCTTACGTTCTCTCTTTAATTACTAATTGTTTGTCCGAAGCACCATCATACCATATTTCATTTCAATGGTTTAAACACTTAAGCCATGAAAGACATTAAAAAAATATACACAATAGTACATTATCCCTCGGGAACAATATTATATATCTTTTTGGGATAAAAAGTAAAAATACACAAAAAAGTATGAAATAAAACTTAATCTCTAAATAATTCCCCTTCCAAATTCGGCTAAAATTTTTACTATTTCTCTACTCAATCTTATTAATTTTGAAATCGATACCAGCCCAAACAATATTCTACAATATTTTATAGAACTTACGTTCATATTTGCTGGTACCGACTTCAAAATTAATAAGATTGCGTAGAGAAATAGTAAAAATTTTAGCCGAATTTGAAAGGGGAATTATTTAGATATTAAGTTTTATTTCATACTTTTTTGTGTATTTTTACTTTGGAAGTCGGTTTAATTTTTTGTTTAAAAATAATAATTTCACCCTTTTTAGAGATATATTTTCTTAAGTTATTATTAATACGTCTTAAGAACGTCTAAACTAAACGATCGAATGTATAATTGAATACGCGCCAAGCTTCCATAAAATATTGCTATTAAGATGATGATGATGATTACCTACTGTAAGTTATAAAGTGGCATATGCTTGCAGTTCATTAAACAATACCGAAATTTCCAAACGCATATCTTTAAAGACTGAGGAGTTCTGTACAGTGCTTTTGGATCCAGGGTATATCTTGGTACAATATCTTATTTTTTGGTAGCATATGCTTGTGTTACTTCAGTAAAAGTCAAAATCACTATATGTGTGGATATAAATTTCGAGGAGTTCCCTCGATTCCTCCTGGATCGCATCATCAGGTTCCCACTTTAGTGACTAAAGGACCAATTTCGAACTAAACCCTTTACAACAACAAAAGAATTTTGCAAATAGGTCCATAAACGGCAGAGTAATGTTCAAAGATATCCGTGTTAGTGTAAAATACTATGAGAAATACCTTTTATATCATCATAATCTGATGATGTATGGTGTGATAGTGGTGATGATGATGATGATTACTCTAACTGACAGGGTGGCATATGCTTGCAGTTCTTTAAACAACGCCGAAATTCCCAAACATGTATCTATAAGGAGCCAGGAGTTCTGTTATGTACTTTTGGATCCAGGGTATACCTTGGAGCAAAATCTTACTTTTTTTGTAGCATATACTTGAACTACTTCAGAAAAAGTCAAAATCACCATATGTGTCCATATAAATTTCGAGGAGTTCCCTCGATTCCTCATGGATCCCATCATCGGGTCACCACTTTGATATCAAAAGGACCAATTTGGGATTACACCCTATACATCACAGAAAAAAACTATGAAAATCGGTCCACAGGCGGCGGAGTAATCGTTGAACATACAAAAAAAAATAACCGCCTCCTTTTTTGGGAAGTCGGTTAAAAAGTACACTGCGCGTTTGTCCAAAGCATAAACCACTGCCATACCAAATTTCATTCAAATCAATTCAACCGTTTAGCAGTAAAAGACAATCAAAGTACACATAATAATAATACATTATCCCACGGGAACACCGCAAATTTTTGGGACAAAAAGTATCCTATGTCCTTTCCCAGGACTCAAAGTATCTCTGTACCAAATTTCATCAAAATCGGTTCAGCGGTTAAAGCGTGAAGAGGTAACAGACAGACAGACAGACAGACAGACAGACAGACAGACAGACACACTTTCGCATTTATAATATTAGTATGGATTAAGTGTTACATAATTAATATTATAATAATACTTGCGAAATGTTAACTTAGAGGTTAGAACTCGAAAACAAGTAAGAAGAGAATGAATTCCAGTAATCTAATTCTACAAAAGGGCAAGCTCTAAATTTGTTTAGTGGTTGTATTACGTAATTAATTATATTAAAGCGGCCCTCGTCTAGGACCACTCTTGACGCTTTAATAAAGTTTGACGGAAATGCTTTTCTTTTTCCTCATTACACGTATGTGAAAATGTAGGGTGAAGGTAGCATTGTTCTCCCCCGAGAGTGCTAACGTACGACGGAGATAAGTAGGGCTTGCATCCAACACATTAGCCGAGCCACTAGTCGCAGGCGGCGGGGATTGTTCAAACTTTGTAATATAACTATCACGCTATATCAACTTAACTAACAATGCAGTAAAACATAGCCATAATTCTGTGATAGTAGAGCCGTAGCTACGTTGTAACAAAACAAAAGTGACACTCGGACACGGTTCTAAAAATATCGACAGGCCTATATCCAGTAGACAGAAAATTGATACATTGGAATCTGTCATATGGGCTTAGAATTTCAAAACCATGTGACCTAGATGTGTCCAGTGTCCACGTTTTGTTTTTCTATCGCAAATAATAATATGTGCGAACTGTAAACTTAATTTTTTTAAATTATTATTTTATAAAAACAAGATTCTCACTAGAATTCGCCAGTGCCAGCAGTCGGCACCCAAAATAAAATTATATTAGAAGATAAACATTAACGACGTCATTTTCAAAATTAGCTACTTAAAAATCTGAGGTCACAACTGTTCTCGTCTCTATTGTTATTGCCACCATTTGCTTCTGTACAATAATATCTGGTAATAAATGCGAATTTTCGCTAGCAGAGTATAATCAATGCTAGAAAACGTTCCTTGTATACTAATGCTCATATCTTGTACGACCAACTGTCTCCTAATTCATTAGTATAATCCGATTTCTACACAGTATTTAGTATTCACGCCTAGCTCTTTAAGGTACGAACGTATGAAATTCCTAATTATACCGACATCTTCAATCGTTAGCTATCAGTTACAAACTTAGGTAAAGTATGACTACGACCTCAATGTCTTTCGGCAATCATCGTTTTCCGTAGAAAATCTAAGATTGCTACGACCATTAACAACATGGTTTTATTGTACAACCACACTCGGAGCATCGTCGCTTCTATGGTAAACATAGACTTCCTAAAAAGGTTAAAATTAGTTTTCCATTATACCAAACTTAGGTAATCAAGCCACTCTTTACTCGGTAAAGAATACTAAAATGAAGTCATCATTAACAATTAGGTAGAGACTACCTAATTAGTATTCCATGTTCTGTGATGGCGTCACACAGCACACTTCACTGTGAGTCACACTTATATTATCATCTCGTCAACTCTCAGCTTGTTTGTTTACATCACTACAAAAACTAGTAAAATCATATGAAAAACAACAAAAACTTACTATAATACCTAATAAGTAATAACAGGTAATAACACAACTCTTGAATAACAAAATATTATACTGGGTGTTTTTTTATTCTATTTCGAGAGAAACAGGGCATGTTTTATATCAAAAATAGAATACATTATATACAGAAGCATTTGTGTCAAAGCTATATACCTACTGGGTGATTCTTTATTGAAGGTGAGGCAGAACAGAAATAAATATTAAGTAAGTAGATCTTACTTAATATTTATTTCTGTTCTGCCTACATTATGTGCGCGAGAACGTTACTTATTTCAATAAGTTGCAAATTGCAATCCTCTATTTATGGTATTAAGATTTTTGGAACGAAAATTCCTTATGGGGCGTTGCGGAGGGGTACCCTAGTCGGCAAAAAATGTCCGTAACATTAAATAAGAGCGTAATTTTTATGTATTGTGATATTCTGACAGTTGGAAAGACCCTTTAAGAAGCAAAAAATTTCGCAAATTTATAAACATTCGGTATGGTCTAGTCACTAGCGGCTACTTGGCTAGGATACCTGGCTCTCACCCAGGAGGCTCGGGTTCGATCCGCGGTATCGGAATTAGCTTTTTACATCTTCATCTTTTAAATTATATAATATTTATCTTTAAAATAATTATTTTGTGCATGTGTATGTCACTGAACTCCCCCCAAACGGCTGGACCGATTTCAAGTGGATCTTCAAGTTCATGTGGATTTGAGAATGGTTTAGATTTACAATTAGAACCGGTAAGTGGTTGCTGTCAGTGTGTTAACAAAAATTCTAACTTCTAAGGCGGTACGAAGTTTGCCGGGACAGCTAGTATTTAAAAAAAACATTGTAATTTAAATAAAGGTGATATAAATAAGATAATTTTGAAAAGTAGTTTTTTTTATTTTTATCGATAAAAAATCATAACAAAAAATGTACTTATAGCCAAATATTTATTATCTATGGGCCAAAATACTTTTTGATGCCTTGGTCCGAACATACAATTTTCGTTTTTTTTTTCTTTTAATTAAAGTATTTTTTATGCAGATTTCGATTTATAATATACACACTTCTGCAGAGATAGTTTTAATTTTTTTACTGAATTTTAGTACTGAAAAGTAACGCAGTGTAGCAGTAACGCAGTTGTAAATATTTGACTATATTGTAAATGATCACTAAATAAAATAACAAAATGCAAAAATTGTAACACTGACAGAACATATAAGACATGTAACATGACCAATTGCGCATAATAATAATAATAATGTAAATATCGTCAGTACATAGTATACCTTTCGACAGCGGCACAGGGGCGACACTCTCTACAAATGACAGTTCGAGCACCGACAAATGTCAGTTATGTTGACTTAAGCCTAGGGTTGACATCGAATTAATTTAAAATATTTTTTTACGTCTGCGTAAATATAATATTTTTACGCGGGCGAAGCCGCAGGCAACAGCTAGATACTTAATATAGAAAGGGAAATCATACCTACCTACTTTAATCCACGTCTCAGTTATTTATTGTACCTACTGCGTGTGACGAAAACAAGGGTTAGTTTAGAAAAATTAAGTATTAATTATCGAGGTAGGTTAAGCGGAAGGAACTTTTGTCATAATTTTTTTCTTGGTTAATACGGCCAGCAACCATATACAACTACAATTATTAAGCCCACTCATTTTAATACCGATCAGGAAATTTCTAATATTTTAGGTACACGGTGCGTGCGATTTGAACTTTTGAACAATACTGATATTTACAACGAAAATTCAAAATAGTCTCCATGCAAACGTCTTATTGCCATATTTTTTTAATCAAAAATGTACTCAGCCATTGGGCCCATAAATTGGAAAAATATACCTTGTGTCCTTAGCAATTGGGTTTAATTTGCACTTAGTTCTTAAGTAGTATAAAGACTATTTGAATTATATCAATGCAATTTTAAATTTTTATTACCACTCAATAAGTGTTATTAACTAAGATCGTTGCACAATATCGATAGGTATCGACAGATTTAAATGCGATTAAGTACTACATGTAATATTTAATCTAAAATTTTATGCGGAAATCCTTACTAATATTTTACTACTATTATAAATATAAAAGTTTGTGAGGTTGTATGGATGGGTGAATGGATGGACGGATGAATCTTAAATGGCACATCACACGTTTGTTTCTCTTAATCGCAATAACTATTGAACGGGTTTTAATAAAAATTTGATATACGTTCGAGGTTAACCTCCTACAAACTTTATCCAACCCAAGCATATTTCGTTAAAAATATCGATAAAATCAAACTATTGCATGACTACATCACTAGTGAAACAAAAAACAAAATATATTTTTATGAACGTCGCGTCAGCCAAATCTTTCTTATGAAATTACACTGTCGCGTCGGCGAAACTGCCAGCCCCGTGAACCATAGTCCAGGCTGGGAAAAAGTTACTCCCCACCCGCCCCCGCATTCGCCCAGACACGCACACATAGCTGCGAGCGGTGAGTCGTGTAAATCGGTGGAGTGACGGTTCTTTACGTTAGTAATATATATATTCTTTGACAGCGGTAAGGTCATGCAATCTTAGATTAATAACCCCGCAATAAATATACGCACCTCTATCACCGTTTTTGATACGAAGGATTCGGCTAGTGTAATCACCCGCGCAGTTTCTATGATTCGTTGCTTAAATTACAACAAGTCGAACCGAATGAAGTTCAAAAAGACGTTATCCATTTACTTTAAGGTTTATTTTCATACAGGTAATGAGGGAATTATTCTTTGTTGGGGACGCAGACAAAATCATTGTTTAATGCATTTAATAATTATTGTAAGCTAGCTTTTGCCCGCGACTTCGTCCGCGTGGAGTTCGGTTTCCATACAAAATTTTAACCCCTTTTACACCCCCTTAGGGGGCGAATTTTTAAAAACTCTTTCTTTGCGGATGGCTACGTTATTACAACTATCTGTATGCCAAATTTCAGCAAAATCCGTTCTGTAGTTTCGGCTGTGCGTTGATAGATTAGTCAGTCAGGTTTGCCTTTTATATATTTAGAAGGAGATGATAATGTCTATTGGCATAGTAATAAGGTTCAAAACTTAAAGGTACTTATTCAAGATAAATTAAAAAGGTAAAAATACCATAACTATGACTCGATTGTCGTGACAGATGAACTTTTTATTTTAAATATACCTACCTACAGGTTTGAAGTACGGAACCCACGGTGTGCGAGTCCGCGATTTTTTTTTATATTGTATGCCCGGCCTACCTCCAATCTAGTGTTAAACTAAACCAATAGGCATGCATTCGTTATACGTAAAGTAATTATCAAGTTTACAGTTTTTTACTTACAGACTATACGAACAAATAGGTTTTTTTTTATCTAAACAGTTTAGCTATTCTTTTGTTTTTCAGTAGAATTATTACGTCTATTTCTTGTTCCTAGTAAGTAGTTTCGTATATAATGTAGGCCATTATTGTTCTGGCTATACACTTGTGATAACCTTCACGAGTCAATGATAATAGTGAATGTATCTAGGTAGATATATCAAAATATAATATGGCCATATTTCCTCGACGCGACTGCTTGTATTTTCCATTATAAAATTATGTCACTTGATACTATTTAAATTACTTTTTGAAAATTTTGAAATTATATTAGGTACCTACTTACTTTGTATAATTATATCTATAATTCTATATTATGCAGCACACAAACATTCAATTGCTTTCTTACTACAGTAGGTAGGTACATAACCACAAAAAAAACGTTACAGATAAATCGTTAATCGAATAACCTAATGAACACTAGTAAGGTTAATTTTTACTTAATCAGTTAATGACGAATAAGCTCATACGGCTAACGACGCAAAATACATGCAGTTTTTAAGCAAAGTGTGCGTCCAACGACCTCGCGACGCCATTGTGGCTCGGAGCTGCGCTCATGAAATATGAATGCACCTCCTGAAAGACCGGCTGGTCCCTTACTTGTTCGTTATAAATGCCCATAGATCCCTAATATTGACACAAAAGCCCGACTTACATATGATTGAGCGTGAATACACGCTGACATTAGTATGCTAAACATTATATTGTTGATCAACATTCCCATGCTAACCGGTTCTACACGAGACTTGACTCCTGACCCCTTTTGTTTTAAACATAAAAGATAAGAACTAAAAATAAAAATTGAGTAACCTGTATTACACTCATTAAATCTCATGTAAAACGAATACTATACGATTTCGAAAATAATTAATTAAGATTACTTAATTATTATTTTTAATTAAAGGTAACCCCAATTTTGGCATAGGTAATCAACTAATCAACGAAAATCACATCGGTTTTTTTTTTATGTTCAATATTACATTATCCTTCTTGTTGTACCTATATAGAACTACATATACCTATCTACAACATATTTTACCTACCAACTCGTTAACTTTAGTATGTACTATACGCGCGCGTACCTACTATATCCACGCGGGCGAAGCCGCGGGCAAACGCTAGTAAATAATAATGAAGACGTCTCACGTTATTAAATAAAATACACACGCCTAAAATATCTAAAATTGTCTTTAAAATGTATTGTCTAAATATGTTTTCTGAAGCGCCTCAAAAACTAAACATACCTACCTATTTATGTACTAAAATGCAAATGAACATCCAACTAAATTAAAAACTTGAAATAAATTACAATAATTTTCTAGCCTGAAAAAAATCGGTACGTTTTAGTTTTTTGTACAAATGAAAAAATAATTCTTAAACTTTAAGCTTTTAGGGGCAACCTGCGTACAAGGGGCACTTTCGTTGTTTCTATAGCTGGCATTTTCTGCCGAACTTATTTAATTTCTAATGGCACCTTATTTATTTCAGATTCGTGTAAAATTGTTACTTCGTTTTATATGTTTTTTTGTAATATTCAACTTACTTATATAAATTTGCTCAAATATTAAAAAAATAGTTATTATTTTCAAATTCGCTTTTGCTCATTAATAACTCAAGCTTTATTATTATTTAACAAATATAATATTATTTTATTATTAAAATGATAATGATTATTGTCTTGAAAAATACTTTACGCCAAAAGAAGTTGTAATGAAAATTCTTTTTATACCTACACTAAACAAAGCAATAAATATTAATCACATGAACTTTAGAAAACATAATAATATGGTTACAATAAAATTAAGAAAAAATAATATTAGGTTAAAAAAAAAAAACAAGCAAACAACGCATGCGATGACAGTTGTCAAAGACTCACCTTCAAGATCCCGGCTTGTTTTGAAAGTTGTCAATGATGGTGTATTATCATTACACTACGGGTAGAGTGCGTATTCCCAAGGTAAACAAAGATTACGTAAACGCAATCCCACGTACACACGTCACCCGATCGATTTTTAAACTTTCGAATACGCCCACTAAACTTACAGTGCAAGAATCCCTGGTACAGCTTCTACAACACTACATTCAAAACACAAGGTCCGAGCGTCTGTGCCCTTGAAGTCGTATAGGTTATTATCGATAAAGCACAACACGCGCACTAACAGTTCGCCCAAACAACACAGGTCAAGTTCGAAGCCGGTCTCGGTAAGACTAAACAAAAAAAAAGGGTACTACGGATTTATAAAAAAAAATAATGCCCTCGTACGATATACAGCGAAGGGCCGCTATGTGTGTGTTAGAATAGCGATGCGGTCGTGTGAGATCGACCGGATAACAACGCTCATTCCCTCGTAGTTAAGCGCTGACTGAACTGTGAGGGCGCCGCCGAGCGTATGGCGGAACACAGCGAAGGACCCCGCGCCTCCTCACGCCGCCTGCCGCATACCTCCTTGTGCGCGCGCCTCTACGCACAAACCTATCAGTCTATAAAAAATGAAATAATATGTTTTAAAATTAATGATTAATAATAAAAAATATTTTATAAAAAATAATTTATTTTTTTAAGTTTTTCGACTATTGCATAATACTTTTATTCTATTTAATTTAAGAATATAATATTAGAATTTATATTACTAAAATTTACATGTTTTCTATCACAGGTAGAATTTAGATACAGCTAGGTAGAATAAAAGTGAAATTCGTTTTTCAGCAGTTCATAGTTTTAGTGTTTACTGTTTATTCACACTCAGATAATAAAAAATACTATTGTTTAATCTGAGTAGTCACAGTATAAAGTACAGGTAGTGAAAGTTAGTAGGTAAAAGTTAAAGCTAGGCTGGACCTTGTGAGTTAAATTAGCTTAGCGTGGGAGATGTTTTTGTAGATAATGATAGTATTGAAAAAAATTCACATTAAGTTGGATAGTATTATGTACTTTAGACCTTAATAGTTAATACACCACGATTTTTAAAGAAAAAAAAACAAAATAGAATGATTGTAGTAAACTGTAAAGTAAAAATAATATTAATCGATATTAAACATGTTTATTATGATTTATTGAATTTTCTTCAGTTTTAAATAAAATTATTTTATTATTTATAATATTAACAAAAATTTGCTTTTTTTAAATATTTTACATACAAGAAAAACACAAAATTTAAACTTGATGTCTTGAATTTTCGTAAGCAGCATTCATTCGTAATAAATGTTATGCGAAGCATTGTACTGTATTGCTGTCACGGACAGGATCCCGTCCTTATCAAAAAGTAAAGAGAAATGTTTCGAGACCCGAGAGGGTGAAAATGGAACTCGTAAGTGTCACTCCTATTTCCCCCAATATTTTATCTTTCGACGGCTTCTTAAAAATTACAAAATATCTTTTAAGTGTTACAGCGAGGTACCGCTACCATGAGCAAAATCGATATATTTTTTTACTTTGTTAGTAATTGTATGGCACGAGGATGAAATACCTTAAATTTTGTATTACAATTCTTAAAGCAAAATAAATTCTGCATTTAATTGCCAATGTTCTTTCACATAGGAGCTACTGTAGGTAAGGAATTTATGAGTGAAAAAAAAATGGAGGATCAAGTGTCCCCAGGATCCCCAGCCAACTTAATACTTGTTATATATATATGTATATGACAGTAAAACAAAATATAAAGTATCCACTTCTATTAAATATTATAATCAGGCATATCCGCAAAAATAATAATAATAAATAATAATAGATATTTAAATTTTAGAATACCTAATTAAAAAGTTTTGTCTTAATTTTTTATGTTATTAATATTAATTATTAAGTTTTTCTAAGTTATGTAACCGAAAATGTCTCTAGTAATACTTAGTTGACTAAATAAAATACTTTTGTAATTGTAGATATGAAATTTAAAAAATATTATTCTGTAATGTAAGTACATGATAATTTATAATAAATTTTAATTTTACAGATAATGTAAATACATTAGAAAATTACTGCCGCTAAAATATATACCAAAAGCAGAATAAATAAATTTTAAATGGGGCTCCCATACAACAAACGTTTTAAGCTGTTGAGTCCGACTCGCACTTGGCCGGTTTTAAAGTATTATGTAAAGTAATAATAATAGAATATCTGTGCATTTTCTACGTTGACAGTGCTAGAATAAAATCATGCAAAAATATTTATAATAAAATATAATACGTAAAGTTGGGATTTTTTTCTCGGCCTACAAAAACATTGAGAGGTTGCTAAATATTTTTTTTAGTTTAGGTATCCATTTGCGAGATATGCAACTTTAAGGCGCATTTTTTTAGTCCCCACCTCTAAAAATTAGCTGGCTTGAAAATTTTGAAAAAAACCTTGTTGGTAGTCCATAAAACAGTCAGCACAGGATTTAAACACCAGCGCACTTAAAAAGGAGTACAACCTTGCCTCTAGGTCCTTCAAAAGAGAGATCGCTTGGGCGAAGAAACAGCACATCAGTAGAATTGGCGAGAGACTCGAGCGTCTCCCCTCGGGAACCCGTGCATTCTGGTCTCTTGCCAAAGCTATCGAAGGGAATTTCTGTAAGCCATCTCTTCCATCCCTACACGTAGGAAATGGCTCGTTGGCCCATGACGCAAAAGAGAAAGCTGAACTTCTTGGCAAGCTCTTTGCGTCCAACTCGACCCTGGATGACGGGGGACAGGAACCGCCGACTATACCGCGATGCAAGAGCATCATGTCGGATATTCGGTTCCATCAGCGCTCAGTGCGAGTTGCTCTCCGTTCCCTTGATACCCAAAAGTCGAGTGGGCCTGACGGAATCCCTCCTATAGTGTTGAAAATGTGTGCTCCAGAGTTGGCACCGGTCTTAACGCGTCTTTTTCGGCTTTCCTACTCTTATGGCACAGTCCCAGCATCTTGGAAGACAGCTTTGGTGCACCCGATCCCTAAAAAAGGCGATCGCTCCAATCCTTCCAACTACAGACCAATCGCTATAACCTCTCTCTTCTCGAAGATAATGGAGTCCATTATTAATAGACAGCTCCTTCGATACTTAGACGTTCAGCAGTTGCTAAGCGACAAACAGTACGGGTTCCGTAAAGGTCGCTCGGCTGGTGATCTGCTGACGTACCTAACTCATCGTTGGGCACAGGCGATCGAGTCTAAGGGAGAGGCATTGGCTGTAAGTTTGGACATAGCGAAAGCCTTTGATCGGGTCTGGCACAAAGCGCTTCTTTCGAAGCTTCCTTCCTATGGGCTCCCCGAGAAATTATGCAAGTGGGTCACGAGTTTCTTAGCAGACCGAAGCATAAGGGTCGTAGTCGACGGTGAATGCTCAGATACTCTGTCTGTTGATGCTGGTGTCCCACAAGGCTGTGTGCTGTCACCTACCCTGTTCATACTGCATATCAATGATATGTTACAAACCAATGGCATTCATTGCTATGCAGATGACAGCACGGGTGATGCCTTATATCCCGGCCACGCGAATATCTCTCGGCAAAATGTCATTGAGAGTCGAAACAAACTTGTCTCTCAAATTGAAAATTCATTGGAGAAGGTCTCTGAATGGGGTAGACTTAACTTAGTCCAATTCAACCCCTCTAAGACACAAGTTTGCGCGTTCACCGCTAAAAAGTTGCCAATGGTCGTATGTCCTCGTTTTGAAAGCATACCCATAACTGTCTCCTCCAACATTGGAATACTTGGTGTTAACATATCGAGCGAGGTCCAGTTCCGATATCATCTGGAGGGCAAGGCCAAGTTAGCCTCCAAGAAGCTTGGTGTTCTGAACAGGTCAAAGCAATATTTCAGTCCGGTCCAACGCCTACAACTCTATAAGGCGCAGGTTCGGCCTCACATGGAATACTGTTCTCATCTCTGGGCAGGGGCACCAAAGTACCAGCTTCTCCCTCTGGATCGTATCCAACGTAGGGCCACTCGAATTGTCGACTGCCATAGTGTTTCAAACAGGCTTGACACCTTAGAGCTACGTAGAGATGTAGCATCGCTCTGCATCCTCTACCGGTTATATTACGGGGAGTGCTCCGAGGAATTGTTCGGACTTATACCTGCTGCAACTTTTCGCCACCGCTCCATGCGACAAAATAATTATCATCCTCATCACCTTGATGAGTGGCAGTCCTCCACCGTGCGCTTTACCCGAAGCTTTCTGCCGCGCACTGTAAAACTCTGGAATGAACTGTCGCCAGCAGTATTTCCGGACCATTATGACCTGCAAACCTTCAAGAAGGGAGCGTATTCCCTCCTAAAAGGCCGGCAACGCACTTGCAACTTCTCTGATGTTGCGGGTGTCCATGGGCGACGGTAGTCGCTTTCCATCAGGTGATCCGTTTGCTCGTTTGCCCCCTAGTTTCATAAAAAAAAAAAAAAAAAAAAAAAAATAAAATAAAATAAACTTACGAAAATAAAACTATAACGGCATAAGTAACTGTAATGTTTAGGAGTTACAGATGCCTATACTTGTAAAATGTGCTTGCTTGGCAAAATTCGTACAAAAATAACGATATAATATTAAGTTAACACGTAAAATATTAGTGTAATGGTATGGAACTGTACATGCACGAGCCCGACTCTCACTTTGCCGGTTCTAATATTTGCAGCTAGGTGACATTCACCACTGCGTTCTGTGTTGTTACAGATAAGTAATTGTGCAAAAAACAAAACAGAACCGGGAGCGGAAGGAAGCTCGTGCCTGAGAACGATAACACATCTTCTTCAAATGTTTTTGCACTTCTATTACGGCATACATTCTACTTGATACTGATCAATCGTGTGAAACTTCAGGCTGCACATTGTACAGACCAGAGGAGCAATTCTGCTAAATAAAGCCTGCATTAATACAATTACAATCAAGTCCCGATACGCTTATACTCCCAATAGGTGTTTTTATGAAAGTTAAACCAACGTGAAACGCGCTCTGATTGGTCGAAACGTCATAAAATCCGTTCACGGTAACATGACGCTACACTTTTAATCCAAACAAAGTAAAATTGACTGTTTAAATTGTCTACTTTAAATATGAGAATTGAGGTTCAGATGTAACCCGATAAGTTATTCGTTCCTGTTTAAAAAGTGTGATAAAATATCAAATATAACATTTGCCAAAGATGAAATTACAGTTTACAACACACAGGGTTTTCAGGTGTGTGGCAATTAATTTCTCACTAGTAAAGAAGTTTACTACTGGATCTTTCTCACTTTTTAGTACCAAATAACAGTTAGGAAAGATTTATTGTTATCTTTCAGTATGCAATGGCAGGACCTAGGCTAGTTGACTGATTTTTTTTACTGCATAATGAATACGTACTTAGTACTCGTAAATATGAGTAACATCTCACAAGAAACAGTATATTAATAAAAATCAATATTTTCAAAGATACAGCAAATTGTAAATCAGAATTTCGTAAGTCTCGTGAAGACGCTCCATACAAAAATCTGACGTCACGCGTTCCTGCAGTCGTATGAAATATATAGGTTGCAAGAACATATTTGCTTATAGGTATGTCCGAAATTATTGCGTTTAAGTTTATAATTACCATAATTAAATTAAATTAAAATAAAATTAAATAATCATTTATTCCACTTTTTTAAGAACTACACTACCACATACAATATAACAAAACATGCGTAGTTTCACAATAAGATATATATTAAAAAACAAAAGTCAAACAAAAAAAAACGTAGTAACAAAACATAGAAATAGGACAAATATATCAGACAAAAAGGAAAAAAAAGTGTTTCATTTATGGCAGTGCAATGCCTTAGAAAAACGGGGACCCTTCAGGTCATGACAGCGACTGTTGCCACTGTCCATGGTCTTCCGTGATCCCCTTAATAATAATGATAATTGGGTCATTATGAAAATTCACGCAGGTAATCGCAACAAAAAATTGAAAAGTTTAAAAAAATAAAAATAGCTAGATAAATATTACTTTTTATTGTGTCTATGCCTGTGAAAACAACTGAATTTTGTCTGTTGAAGTGATTTCAGTTTTATTTTAAGGTGGTTCGTTTCCCATACAAAAAAACAATGGACATTTTTATTTCACACAGAAGTCACATTTTTATTGAATTTTCGACAAAAAGTGACATAAGTTACAAATGTCACTTTTTGTCGAAAATTCAATAAAAATGTGACTTCTGTGTGAAATAAAGTATTTTAAATATATTTTGCGTCAATTGTATTGCAAAATAAATAGATGTGCATATAAATTTATGTAGTAATAGTATGAAATTACCTAATTAATGTCCATTGTTTTTTTGTATAGGAAACGAACCACCTTAAGTTTTGTGCGTTAGGGTGTAAAAAAAGACAACTCTGTTATCAAATCTGTAGTCGACTGACGCCACCTGTACCCCGCCCCTCGATCAACCGATTAACCATGGACAATGCAGACAGCCCGACCGATTCGTAACCTGTTCTTAGCAACACCACAGCCTATAGAACTATTACCTACAGTCGTCCAACGGACACGTCTAGACAGAGCAATCGTGCGGGGCGTGCGGGGTGAGAGAGGGGCGGTAGCGAGCCCAAGCTGCCATACACTCGCTTGGGACACGTCAGCCGGGGTTGACGCTTTTTAATTTGATTGTTTTAAGTGGTTTGCGACAATGTTTCGTTTGAGTTGTATGTAGGTACTTATTTACAATGGTCAATTATATGAACAGCTAAAGAAGATTAATTTTAATACAAAACCATGCGCCTGTTTCCCGTCAGAATTTTTAATAAAATTGTATCTACGTATGAGAATTTACTAACTACATTGTCAAATTCAACAATCGCAATCTAAAAACTAGTAAATCCAAATGTCGAAAATACCTTTCAGTTTCGCATTTGTAGCTTTTGCAGGGTTCGTAAATATCCGATATTTATAATAAATATCAAAATATCAGATATCTTTGATTATATATACTTATCCGATATTTTTGATTTTTTGATATTTTCAAAATTACATACAAATCTCATAGGTACTCTGATATGTTTTTTCGTAATAGTTGAATCGAAATAATTTGTATGTCTGATAATTTGAAGATAGGGAAGTAAAATTAAACTCATTTATTTATTATTGATATTAAAAGTTTTCAAATCAATTAAAAATCAACGATAGATACTTTTGAGTATCAATTTAAATAAACCATAAAACCATAAAATGACTTTTGTTTATAACCAGAAGAAAAAAAAGTGTATTAATTTTATCAGTCGAATTAATTTGACACATGGTATAAATGGTATAACAATAGTATAATAACAAACACGGAATTTTCTTCCGAAAAACAGGGGGTCACGTGGGTGTCATATGCCGTAACCGTTACAAGCCGCGTCGACGGCTATGATTAGTTAATGTCGTGTCAAATAGCAAGTTTTTGATGACCTAGGCTTGTGAAACTCTCGGAAAATAAGACCTGTGTTGATGTAAGATTTTTTACATTTCAAACATTCTTTTACATTTTTAAATATAAATATCAATTTTGATATAATATATCAAGCATAAATATTAATTGATATATATCATGATATATATAGGTACGATATATATCAATTGATATATATCATGCTAACCCTGAGCTTTTGTATACGCATTTGTATTTTTTATAATAAAACTATATATTTTTTTTGTTTTATTCCTAGTACTCTACATACACATACTACGAATACCTACACAAAATGTAGAACAGATTATAATAAAACACATTATTGTGACAACCCTGCAGCAATGACGAATACCTACACAAAAGCGGCATTTCGCGCGACTTCAAACGCGTTGGACCACTGTATCTCTTTATTACACTGTGGCAACACCATCTCTATTTTTTATTGTGAATTGTGTAGCAACAGAGTATTCCAAATAGACTACCTACATAACACTCGGGACCAAGTTTTTTATTATAATAATTTAGTTTTTATACATACTGCTTTTAAGATAATTATATTCAACAAATAAAAAATATTTTTATGGTATATTTTATTTAAGGTTGGTTATTATAGTATAAATGTAATTATTTGAACTTGAAATAGTGATGACATCGCAGTATTGTAAGAAAAACACATCTGTTACCAAGAATAACCACTCTGTTCCTTGTAAAAAAAGTTATTATATAAAGATGAAGTTTTAATTTACGAGTAGTAACAAATATTGTTTTTGCGATGTATATTTTATATTAAATTTAAAATTCGTAATATTGTGTGACATTTATTTAAAAAAAAATCCAACGGTTTAGGAATAATATGCTATCTACAGACACACGAATATGGTACGGAGCGTACAGCGAACCATACCCGGAGACCAAATTCGGTGTCGCTACACACGCACGAATTTGGTACGGTGCAGTGAAGCGAAACGCTCGACACTCATGTGTTCGATTTTATGCTCTATTACATTAGCACAGAGTTCTATTTACAGTGCGGTTTTTAAACGACGACGATGATTCCCGCAATTCATTGATAACGGGCAGTGATACCAACACTTTAAAAAATATTTCTCCCCAAATTTTACCCCTGATTACTTATACCATTGACAGGTCTAAGAGATAATAAGCTAGAAAGAAAGGTTATATGTTTAACATAAAGACTTACGCGTGAATAACATAAAACTAACTTGTCTTAATCTGATTTCACTCCCAATACATTTTCATATCCCTGGCTATATACACACATTAAAATAATTTTTATTATGACATACAAATTGATTCATAAGGAGTAAACTCTAAACATCCTGTCCTCTAGTAAACCCCGTAGATATTTTCCTTAATTTTGGGGGTACATCCCTAAGTTGGCAACACTGATACTGTTGTACGGCCAAACCGCCGGACTGCTCTACACACGCACGAATATGGTACGGAGCGTACCAGATCCGATGCGGACAACGGTGAACTCTTCGCCTTCTTCATATGTTCGCCGGACTGCCCTGCACACGCTCGTATTCATCATATTTCATGTTTTGTGTCACATCTGGTACGGAGCGTACCAGATCCGCTGTACGCTCCGTACCAAATTCGTGTGTCTGTAGACACCATTACTGCGTGAAAATTGACAATGACAATGTGAATTTATTATGTAGCGTTTTTAAATATACTAATTATGTAAAAAAAATATTTCATGTTTTGTGTCACTTTGAATTATACACCTTATTACAAAACTACATATAAAATTTTATATTTTTTTGCATTTATGAAGTATTAATTAATAAATCAATATTTCAGTAATATTATGCAAAATAAACTGAATATTTTACATATTGTACTAGTCAACACTCAACTACCCTATTAGGCTTTCATTACAATACGGTCTACGATTTCTATGTTAAAGAGTGATCTATCTATATAATATATCTATCTATATATTTCTATAGTCAACAAACACCAAGGACATGAACCCATGTAGGATGGTGGGTATCTCATCAATAAAATTGTAAAGCTATTACACCGTACACACTGGTGTAATTTGGCGTGGTTCCGCGTCTGGCTGTTGCAGCTCATCTGCGAGCCATTTCCTGCGTAGACGGACCGCCTGATCGCCGGCAATCTCATTACCACTATGTTGCTGATAAGTTACGGATGAATTGCAGATCAGGGGTTGTGTGTCTAATCAGGGACGATGACGATTACAGAGTATTAGTATTGTACCTACTTAAATATTTTACCCGACTACTAAGCCAAAATGGAATATTTCCACTGTTTCTGTCATATTAAATTCTTTTTAATTTAAAACCGGCCATGTTGCGACTATTCCTCTTGAGGCACAAAGAACGGTTCATGCAAAATGGTATGCTAACATTTGTTTGTCACAGGTCGTTTCTGAACTCCGTAAAGAGAACTGCAACCGCCGCATCATCCTCCATCACGACAATGCGAGTTCTCACACCGCGCACAGAACAAAAGAGTTTTTAGAGCAAGAAATCATAGAATTATTAGACCATCCGCCGTACAGCCCCGACCTAAGCCCTAATGATTTCTATACTTTCCCTAAAATAAAGAATAAATTGCGTGGTCAGAGATTTTCATCACCTGAAGAAACTGTGGACGCCTACAAAACGGCCATTTTGGAGACCCCAACTTCCGAATGAAATTGTTGCTTCAATGATTGGTTCCATCATATGGAAAAATGTGTCAAATTTCGCGGAGAATACTTCGAAAAGCAATAAATACATTTTTAAATAGTAATGTTGTGTCACTTCCATGATTCCCGAAATTTTCAGTGCCGCCCTCGTAAAATATTACATCTAGATCAAGTTTTAAATACACAAAAAAAACATATTATTATTAATATTGTACGCTGGTATGCTTGCAGGTTTTACTTATAAAATAAATATATTACATGAGATAATCAGAAGTGGGATTAGAGATGATAATATATCATAATAATTAGGCTTATAATACAATTAGGGCCTTGTATATGTTAATCTGACAGTCTCGAGCGTGCACGGCAATAAACACCATCCAGGGTAATTTATGAACCCCTTAAGTCCTGGCGAGATTCAGGAGGAGGAGGAGCAGTCCATGTAAATATTGTAAACTTTGGCCATCACATAGAATTAACGTTTTCGCCAGTCTTGTTACTTCGCAACGCGTGGAAGAGTTACAATGCGCAGTGTAGTTACTTAGGAAGTACGGCCTAAGTTATATTAATAAAATTATCTAGAAATAAAAGCCTACAAAAAGAACGCATTATGAAAATATGTAATTCCTACATCATTATACTGGGCACGAAAAATTGCTTCATGCATTTGCAACTTAGTTAAAAAAACACTTGATCGCAAAATAAAAGATTATATAACTAAAATTATAGTTACATTCTCCAGCAAGTCTATCAACGATTATGAAAGGAACAAAAACCGTTTCTGAACAAGGAACATCTGTTATTGATAAACAGCATTGCGACTTTTTATAGGCCAATAAAACATACACTAGAGAAAACTGTTACATCGCATGTTTCATGCATCGCGTATTTATTTCCGTGCAGTTTCAATAAACTTTTATTGCTTGTTTATGCGCTGTTGTGGTGTAAGTGTAACGGGGTCATTTTTAAGATAACGCCGCCATAGCTACATAACATAATAATATTATAATCTGGTGTTAAACTCCATAAAATAAACACTAACGTGTCGTGCGGTTTTACTCGCGTAGCTTGGTAGTTGGTCCGGGGTCCCGCGGGTGTTTAGTATTGTGTGTGTGTGTTAGTTCTCATTTTCTGTCCGATTATATTCCGCCCTGTTAATTATTCTGACTTCACTTGGTGAAACAAAACATAGAGAAACTAGATACTTTCTTATTAGCCACCCAAAACTCTTGGCACCAAAGGAATGAACAGGCATTGTGTCAAGTTTAAGCCGGATTCGCTGTATGTAAGATACCATTTAGTTCTAGTCCATTCGGACTAGTTCTTCAATTATTAATAACTTCCCACATCGATTTCGGTGACGATGGCCGGTTTCATTGAAACCAAGCCAGTTACGCAGGAGTTATTTTATAGTGGCCAAGTGTATGCGCTCTTGTATATAGCACTCTCTCTTCCTTTACTAATCCAGTGGGACGGATATCTGACACGACTGACGAGAGATCAGGCGTAGGTACGACTTTTCACATGCCCATCCGACGCATGGATAATCTTTCTTGTAAGACAATCAGGTGATCAGCCTGCATTGTCCTAACCAAACTTGGAAACAACATTTTTTGTTGTTCCAATGCCGGAATCGAACTCACGACCTCCGAGTCGAGAGCCAATGCTCTAACCACTAGACCACGGAGGCTGTTAATGATCTTCAATTAGACCGAATTGTGACCTTCTCATTTCTACTTTCATTAAAATTTCTTCGCCTATGTTAAATCTGTTACTCAAAACTTGGCTTGACACGCTACCGCGTGTCTAGATAATGCCTACTCACTGTACGCTATTCATTTATTTTGCCTAATTTCTGCTACTTTTCCATCATTAATACATTATTCATAGTATATATATGAATGTAAGCTATAAGAAGCGCTTTTGTCTCAGCAGTGTAGTCTGTACTGTGTGGCTGGCAACGGGCAGTGATTTAAGGCCCATTTTTCATAACCGTCTGACGGGAACTGCCAATAGTTTTCCTCCAACGCCGGTATCAATCGCAGATTTTTTACCGCTATAATACTTTTAACTTTACTATCTAATATTTTTAACTTTACTATCATTCTATGTCTGACAAGTTTACGACCATAGCGATATTTCGATTTTCGAAAATCTATGTAATTAAACTGACTAATGAAATTAAATGAAATAAATCTTATTTTCTTTGTAGGCCATTTAAAATGTTATTATTTTGTATAATTCTTGCTATCTGATTAAAACAAGAAATGGAATAGAAAAGTTGTTTATTTTACTTAATATGAGGTATACCTATGAAATTGCCGTTTTGTATGAAAAAAATTAAACTTTTTTTTTCGTGACCTTTAGGAAACACTTCTACTTTGCAATTGAGAAAAATCTATTAATTTCAAGCGTTGCACCAGTTTTCTGTTCAAAGAATTCGGGCTCTCGAGCAGCACAGACATCGACCAACGGATTTCATCTGTTGGGTTCTACGGGGTTCTTGTCTAAAAGTACTTTGTGAAATTACGTTGTCTAAAAGTACTTCAAATTTCATTCTTCGAATGTTAATATACTTCGCTTCGCCTTTTGACTGCTAATTCAAAGAGTGGAAGGTCTTCTGAACTTTATGTGTCGTCAGATTAGCTTAATTTTTTCTAAGGTCTGTCTCGTCGACTAGGGTTTGTAAATCCGGCTGACATTCATAATCTCCACTCTTAAGTCTTAACCACTTCTACATCTTCAGCATCTAGCTCACGCAACCATATTTCTACTTAGAACTCACTCTAGTAAAGCGTGACCAGAAAAATAAAAATACCTGCACTGAAAACGCTATTTTTATCGCAGCAACACTATAAAAAGCTGGAATATGATTGGTTAAATTTTGAAAATTTGCCATTAAATGTTATTTCAATTTAGTTTCGTTAATTTCCCCAAATATGACGAGGTTTGCTATATTCCTGGGCTAGACCATAATTCAACCATGACGTAAAATTGTAAAAGACAGTGTATTAGAAAAAAAAATATGTTTACTGTTTGTACTTTGTAACCAATACACAACTCATGTAATTTAGTATAAATACATAAAATATATAATTATTAACTAGAAAAAGCATAATTAAATCCGATAATACACAAAATGATACATAGCTGAATATGGTACACCAATACACGCGTTGATTACTATACTACGCCTGCGTTTTTAGTACCAAATAACTTTAGTTTGGATATCACAAGTAGAGATGGCCGTTTAAACGTAAAGCGTTTAAAAAAGCGTGCTTTTATAAATAAGTTGAAAAGTCGTTTAAAAATTTAAGCGTTTATCACTTATACTTATCGTTTATATCGTTTATAGTCATAAAGCCATAAGTGTGGTATAGCAAAGAAAAATAGTTCTTATGACAGCGCAATAAGAGTGAAAATTCTTTAATGTAGCTCATCACTTATTTAAACGGCTTATTTTTTGTACTTATAACTAATATGCTTTTTCGTGTTTATTCACTTTTTGTTAGTTGCGCTTTGCGGGTTGACGTATATTACGTTACGCAATAATTCGTATTTTAATCGTAATAGTGGTGTTTTGGTGGCTTACCGTGAACTTTTAAATGTAAATAATAAATATAATAATGGTCCATATGGACGTAATATAAACTTTTCGTGTAGTGTTTTAGTATTAAGTTTATTAAGTTTTTGTCGTAAGATGACGACTAAACGACGTGAATTGGAACAGTAATTTATGGAACTACTTTGAAAGAAATGAGGTGGAAAAAGTGGCGATGTGTAATGTTTGTTATCCTATAAATCAACTATTACTAATGATAAGCAACATTTAAGATTAATGCATATTATCAATAAGTAAAAACATTTTTATGAGTTCATATTATTATATTAATAATTATTCAGATTTCAGACAGTCCTAAGCCTGCAAAGTACGAAGTTAATTTAAATCATTTTAAGCGATCGAAAAACGTAACATAAGCGCAAAAAACATTATAACTTATAAGTGGCAATAAGTAGATAAGAAAATAAGCAACTAAGCAGTTAAAAAAAGTTGCTTTTGAATATTTAATAACGGATAAGTTAACTTTTAATTTTAAGCCGTTTATCACATCTCTAATCACAAGAGGGCCTTAGGTTGTGACAAATAATATTTGTCAAACAAGATATATTATATCAAACAAGGATTACCTGAAAGCATAAGTTTCTAGCGCGCTTTACTACAAAAATATTTCCAAAAACGTTACCCTGGACTTCTATAGAAGGCCACACGTGTACCCTAGTGTTAAAAGTACATAGAGCTTGTATATAGGGAGGCAGCTGCTGCGCGCGCGAGTATATCTTGTAGTGATGTAACGAATGTCTTTTTTTTAGCATTCGCGAACGCGAATGCGAATGCGAATATCTGCTACCGACATTCGCGAATGCGAATGCGAATGCGAATATTCAGTTTTTGTTCATATTTGTCTATGGCTTGGCGGCAGTCGCTTTCGGATTCGTTATGCGTTCGTTACGTTTTCGTATCTTTAGAGCAGTGTTTTTCAACCTGTGGGTCGCTCGAAGGTCGAAGCTTCTGTAGGGGGATCGCCGGAGGTAGAGAGAACTTTAGTAAAAAACCAATGAAGATAAAAAGATTGATTTTATTAAGTAAGAGAATTTTAACAGAAGGATATACTCATAAATCGGTCATCGATATCATCGATGTATGTAATTGTAAAATAATGTGTTTGACGTACTATTATATATATTATGTTCCTTTATCCGAATCCTAATTAAAGAGACGCATAAAAACGTCGTATGGAATGAATATTTGTAACACTGTAACATACACATATATACAAGATAAAAAGTGAAGGGTCGGGGGGTCGCGAAATATTTTTTCATACAAGGGGGTCGCATCATGAAAAAGGTTGAAAAACACTGCTTTAAAGTATTGCCGAGTTCATACGAACTCATCTATGATCTAAATAAAGCGTCATTCATTCCGCTCCGCTCACTCAAACTTAAAATCAAAATTTTTATTTCCATGTAGGTTATGATATAACGCTTATAGAATTGTCCTATATATGATGCCTACCACCGGTTCGGAAACTAGCCCGGCGAGAAGAACCGGCGTAAGAAACTCGCACATTTGCTTTTGTTTTCTGATATTCATATTCGCAAAACATTCGCAAAAATTTTGCGAATGCGAATGCGAATATACAAAAATGTGCGAATATTCGCGAATGCGAATGCGAATATTTGTTACATCACTAATATCTTGTAACGCTCTTGGTATGGTAACGGTAAAAATCTGACGCTTAGCACGGATGGATGATCGCGCAGCAACCCGAACGTCCGTTTATAAGCTTCGCTTTAAAATAGTTACTTTTAGGTACAACAATGTAGAAAAACGGTACAATATTGTTTCATTTAATTTTGAAATTGAAAACAAATAATTTTCGTAACAATTTCCAAAGCAATACTGAAACCCGAATTTAATAATTTACAAGCGATGACGGATTGGTGCGTAAAAATAAAAAGGTGGATGTTTTCAGGAGTAGCTGAAACATCTGAAAGGGATTTTCCTAAATAATTAAAGAGGAGCCAAAAGGCCCTTAAAAAAGGAAAAAGTGGAGTAAACCTAGATAGGATTAAAGGTCGAAGGTCCGTCCAATGGCGGGCTCGAGAACTAATTACGCCAATTAAATACTTAACGAGATCGGCCGGACACTTACGAAAATAGAAATTCACGGTTCTACGTCACAATTGCAAATTATCCGTAATTTGTTTTCTTTTTTTTTAAACCTTTTTATTTTAAGTAGGGTTCAATCGTGGGTGGACAAATCTGGATAAAACGTTGGTAAGTATGAAATGGACAGAGCAGGGGGCCTACTACGCAATTTTGCTTGGTTGGTCATGGTCATCATTTTGACATTACAACTTTTTAAAAACACAATTTAAAAAGTTAAAATGTCAAAAAAGATTGCGCAAGGCTACGGTCATGTCCAACTAAATAGTCCGCCATTTTTTCCTTGAGAGAACGAACGAAACGCTTTTTCGACCAATCAAATCGTGTGACGTAGTGCATTTTGACGTAAGCCATGAAGTGACAAACTATCAAACGAAATAGTTACCTTCTTCTTTTTTTATACAAGGAGGTCTCAGTGAGTTGCCTATGTGCATAATTTCAATTTTGTTTATCATCTCTAGGCATAAGTGATAAGAATTATCTTTTCGTTTGTTTTCGTTTTTCGTTTATTCTATTTCGTTTGACAGTTCGTCATTTCATATATTTAAATATATGTGTGTATGTATGCGGTCGCACATGTCATGTCGAGGTTTGTCCCATTTTTAACCATTTGCATTGGGTAAACCTAAAAATATTTTCAATATTGTATCAGAAGAATATTGCTGTATTATTCGCCAAAGTTATTTACTATTTCACGCGGGCGAAGCCGCGGGCAAAAGTTGATAAAGTACAATAATCGTTAAACATAAAAATATTAATTGATCATTTAACTGGAGGCACTTTTTTCTCCATCGTGTTTTCACCATACGTCAAATTTAAAAATGGCCCCAAAAATCTAAAAAATGGAGCCATTTAACTGTAGACATTTTTTCTCCATTGTGTTTTCACCATACGTCGAATTTTAAAATGGCCCCAAAGATCTCAAAAGTGAGGCCATTTAACTGGAGACACTTTTTCTCCATAGTGTTTTCACCATACGTCAAACTGTGTCTCGGTACGTTACGGTAACAGTGTCGCGAGTCCAGACATTTTATCTTATCTAAAAATATGCGTACCACGCTAAAATAAGTTTTCACTACAAAAAAGAAATAAGAAGATCATTGATTAAATTAAATATTACAATCAGTCATTATAGTCCTATAACCAAATACCGTAAAACGGGGTTAATAGAAAGGATCCTGACTTTCAAACCAACTTTAACAATATAAATTCTATGCTTCTGGCAATAAAGCTGCTTTCATCGTGGGAGTCTTATGATATTTTACAACCTTGATATAGTTTTAATTCTGAATTTTTATTTCCTTACGAGAAAAAGCCAATTAAATGTTCAGTTTCTATTTGCCTGGAATGCGGGGTCAATAGATACGACATATGGAGTTAATATCTCTATTATTAAGTGATAGGGTTGTCAAAATATTTTATAACTTAAAAGAAGAAAAAGTTTTTCAGAGGATACCTACTTTATTTTATTATATTAGGTATTTTACTTACATAAATATATACAAAAGTGGGTGTGGTTGCAAAGTTAGAAGATACCAACAAACATAAAACATAACATAAAAGTTCTGCCAACCCTAACGAAAGTGGTTGTAATAACCCCTTCCGCGTTTCTATTAAACACTTTCCCGTTTTTATTCTCCCCTTACCTGTTTCTATTCACCTCTCAAGGCGTTTCTATTTACCCCTCAGTTGTCTCTATTCACCTCTTTATCAAAAAATATTTATAAGTGCTGAATTTTTATTTATTTAACCATAAAAAACAAGCAAATCAGAAAATGCCAATATATGCTGTATAGACTTCACTTTCGGTTAAAGTAATTTTAATAATTAAGACACGCCTTTAATTATTACATTTTTTGAAGTTGGCAAAGGCGTAAATCGCATGTAAAAAACCGCTGTACTTTATAGAGACTTTGTTTCGTAAATTGCTAACTTTAAACTATTAAAATGTTGACAGAACAAAGAAAAAATATTGCAAATGTAAATAAAATACTAATATTTGTGACATGACAAGTAGTTTTTGGATCAGAGGATTTTAAACTTTTTCCTAAGAATGTTTCTATTCACCCCATAAATTCTATTCACCCCGTTTTACCAGTATTACAGGGGAGGCCGCCGCCCGAGTAAGAATGCTCGATGTTGCAAAAACATCGATCTTGGCATCGATAATGACATCGATAGCTTATCATCTTTGAGTATCCAACTATAAGTATAGTTGGATAGTTGGATACTCAAAGCTTATCATCGATGTTCGATATTTATCGAGCTCTAAACATCGATGTCAGGCAACATAGATGTTTTTTTGCAAACGTCTTCAACTCTTCACGGCCGTCCGTCATCAATACATAGCTATACTACTATTATTAATAATATCTATGGACGCTTCACACCACGTCAATCTGGCCCCGTGCTAAGACGTATCCGAAGAACTTGTGTTACAGGTACCAGACAACGGAAATATATTTAATACTTTTTATACTATACATATATTTAAGATTTTTATTATATTATACACATATTTAATACACATCCATGACCCAGGAACACAGAAAAACTTTTTGTTCCGTCGGCAGGATTCGAACCTGCGACCTCCGGCTTGAGCACCAAAGCGCTGAACCACTGAGCCACAGAGGTCGTCATTATTATAAATGGGAAAGTGTGTGCTTGTCCGTCTTTCACCAAAACTACTGAACCGATTTAAATGAGGTACAAAGGACATAGGCTACTTTTTATCGCAGGGAATTGTACGGTTCCTGTGGGATACTTTAATTACTAAAAATTACTAAACCGATTATCATGAAATTTGGCACAGATATAAAGTAGCACATGGGGAAAGACATATGCTACTTTTTATCGCGGGACATATAAGTTTCCCGTGGGTCCGTCCGTGACATCGATGTTACGATGTTTTGAATAAAGCAATATCGATGTTAAAACATCGATGTTTTATCGTATAACATCGATGATCATCGAGCATCCTTAGGAAGAAGAAGAAGAATTAATAACATAACCTATGTTAATGTTTTCGCATTTCAAATTAAGTTTATGTATTCAATTTAGATTTTTATAGAAAAGGAGTAAGTTTTGATATAATAGGTTTGATTCTTTTTGATGTTCGGACCCAATTTCAGATCTATGACTTATTAGATTCCATGATTGAATTGTTATAATTTGTTGTTGTCGAGACTAAAGTTGAAATAAAACGTTTCCCCAAACATTTGCAGTATTTTTATGTTTATTCCTTTTTGTTTTTTTCATTATAACTTCTTTGGTCAGAGTATGGAAAGGTTGCACGTAGGTTGTACTTACTACACTACCTATACAGCTACATTCTAATTTATAACCTACATAAATTATACGTATTTACTCCCTGACTAATAAAAATATTAACTATTGGATATTGGCGAATCCAATAGTTAATATTTCCGCGTCCTCGTCCTTTTTTCGACTATCAGACAAAGACAGGAACATTGATTCGCATAAACTGTTGTGTAAATATATTTGTTGAAAGTGCTGTTAGTTGACTCCCAGATATGATTTGCCTTAGGAAGCTTAAACTAAATTAGGAAGGGATACTCACCTTTATTTGATTAATTTTAACATTCCAGACATACAGGAATAATACAGGACTTCTTACACTGTTTCCACTTTAATAGTATTTTACATTAATTTTAATTGAATCACAATCACACAATCGATTTTGACAAAGTCATCATCAGGTCATCAGCTATATAATAAAGGAATAAAATACTTATTAAAATGGAAACAGTGCAAGAAGTCATGTGTGCTATTACTGTGAAACATAAATTTCTACCAAGAGGTGTGCGGCTGAGAAGTTGCAGGCGACTTTCAGTGCATGCAGTGTGGAAGTAGATGGCCAGAATGTTGTGATGGATGGAGTATATATTGCATCGGCCTTGGTGGCAAACATAGAACACCACACAACAAATTTTATCAGATTCTCCTCTAACAACTGAACTATTCTTGTAAAAAGGACTTTATATTATTATGTACTTCCAAGTAATGAGATAGTGGGTGATAATAATTAATATTAAGATTAGAGATTAATTTATGATTTGATTAAACTAAGTTTGGTTAATGTTGTAAATTTATAGGCTCCGTTATAATATTATAATACATAAATATATGTATATTTATATATTATAATATTTTGTGTGTGTATGTACATAATATATTCATTATAATTTATATACTGAAACATTTTTAATAAATATTATGTATTTATATAATATATTATGTGTGATTTGTGAAAAGATATAATTAGATATAATACCTAAAATTTAAAAACATTCATATAAAGTAAATATAACATTGTAAAATTTTGATTATGTTCTCTTAACACTTGTTACCAATATTGGGAGAAGCCACTGACTCCTGAGATACGCAGAGATGTACAAAATACCCTGTATAAAGTATCTGAAATACAAAATACAAGATACTTTTAAATTAAGTATTTCAGATACCAGATACAAAATACTTTCGAGAATGGTATTTGAAATACTAGATACAAAATACGTATCTTCAAAATACTTCTTAAGATAAAAATACTTTTGTAAGAAAACAACATTTTATTTTAATTCGCCATACATTTAATGCCTGGTTAATACGTGGCCACATTTTTTTTTTATAGTAAGTTGTACTTTATCCCCCTTACTAATAAACGCTCTATAAGCTTTGAATTGTTATACAGTGTTTTGTCTTCTTTATCGAATTAAAAATGTCACTTGTGTGACGGGAACAAAACACTGTATAACTATTCAAAGCTTATACAGCGTTTATTAGTAAGGGAGTATGAATATAGGAACAAAAAATAAAACCGGCCAAGTGCGAGCCGGACTCACGCACCGAGGGTTCCGTACAAACTTGTAATAAAAAATGAATCACGGTTTATGCATAAGGTTTATTAGGTACCTATATGTTTATGAAATTAAATGTTTTTAGGGTTCCGTTGCCAAATGGCAAAAAACGGAACCTTTATGGATTCGTCATGTTTTTCTGTCTGTCTTTCTGTCTGTCTGTCCGTATGTCACAGCCACCTTTTTCCGAAACTATAAGAACTATACTGTTGAAACTTGGTAAGTAGATGTATTCTGTGAACCGCATTCAGATTTTCACACAAAAATAGAAAAAAATAATTTTGAGGGTTCCCCATACTTAGAACTGAAACAATTTTTTTTTCTATTAAACCCATCTATGGATACGTCTTCAAAAATGATATTGAGGTTTCTAATATCATTTTTTTCCTAACTGAATAGTTTGCGCGAAAGGACACTTCCAAGGTGGTAAAATGTGTCCCCCCCCCTGTAACTTCTGAAATAAGAGAACTGTGAAAAATGTGATGTAGGGCTAATAATGACTTATTAGTCCTACATCACTTTTTTCATAGTTCTCGCGTTCAGGTTTACGCGTTTAATTTATAAATGTCTACTAAGTACTATATAACATAATATTAGATACTAAAAGAGTGAAAGTATTTTATCAGAAAAAGTATTTATAAAATACTAAGATACTAAAGAAAAGTATTTAAAAATCCTTTCTAAAAAAGTATTTCAAATACAAGATGAAAATACGTATTTTGTATCTTGTATCTGTATTTCAAATACTTGTATCTTAGATAAGTCACATCACTGGAGATACGGACTTTATAGCCTAGTTTAGGTGTCAGTCTTCATAGGATTTGTGTAATGAACAATTATTATGTCAATAAAGATTATTATTATTAAACTATACACATACATGCATTGTAGTGACATTTTTTTATTACCCAAACACCAGCAGGCTTAGCATGCGCTCCGTAGAGACCATTTTAAGTCATTCATTTCACATCCAAATTAACATGTTTTTTATAAAAATAGTTTAGTTGCCCTAATAAAGCAAAACTATATATTAATTGTATGATAGAATTACAGATAAAAAGTAAATCTTAGAAATATTTATTACATTAATTCTTTTTATGCAGAGAAAATTTAATTAATAGTTTGCATTGAATAGGCCTGGCATTGTACATTATACACATAATAAAGCCACGAACCTGCTAGGCAGGTTTCAATATCGACACAAATTAAACTAAAATTACATTTTGTAATTAATAATTATTTTATTAAAACTTCTTCTTATTGACTTTATAAAAAAAAATATTTATGTTTTACATACACAGTAAATACATTAAATGACACAAAAACTTCTACCATTTGAGTTGATCTAACCTCAACATGACTGGAGCCTTTAAGGCCCCTGAATACACCACCATCCCATTTATTCTCAACCAATTGCCAAACTTTTCATTTTACTGACTTCTTTGCATGTAATGCAATTGCTCCTAGCAAGCGTCTCACACAGTCCCCACTCAATTCACCAATATTAATGGAGATGAGCGAGTTGTTGATGAGGTAGGTACAGGAGGACAACACAGGCATTAATAATTATTTAATCGCTTCGATTGGGAGTAGTGCATAACCCTGAAAATAAAATTGAATTTGCAACCTATAAGTGTTATTGTAGCCTATATGCTATAAATGTTTTAGAATTTGTACTATGTACCTATATACCACCAATAAATATTTAGAAATTATGACTTTTCATTTATTATGTTTTTAAGTGAGTTTTTTTTTACTAATTTATGCATAGTAAGCATTACCTTTTTTATGGTTACCTACTATGGTTGTCAAGTAGTAAATAGATGTTAACTTTTAACATTTTCTATTAAATTCCTTTGCATAGAAATCTTTCTATGTTTATCTAAACAAGATGTAAATCGGTTCTGCTGTTTGGGCTCTACTATACTACAGACAGATGTAATATACATTAGACACACCAAACTTTATAACACTTCTAATAACGAAGTAAACCATCGAGATATAAATCATACCATTTTCTCATATTACATTAATTAATATGTATTCCTACATAGATATTAAAAAGAGGGTATTCCTAAAATTATCTAGCATTCTTTTTAATCCTTATCACTTATGCCTAGAGATATAGATGTTAATAACCTCAACAATGTAATTTTCCAATCCGTATGCCATAATACATCACATCCAACTGCAAAGGGTTTAGAAAGCACTCCAATCTGTGGACTGCTGCATTGGTATGCATCTTTCTACTGCAGTAATTTATGAGAATTTCTCCCACATTGTCTGAGTTCAACTGGGTGGGTTCTTACACGCATTCTTCCTCATCAGAGTTCTAGATGGCACCAAGAAAAAACTCACAGGCTACAATATATTATATGTACCACAATAATTATTTTAAGAACGAATAAATAAGAGCGTGATGCATTATAAATTGCGATCGAAGTGGCAAACAGAGTGCACCTTACACCTTTCTTAAAAGCGCAGACTATTGTGTACCTACCCTAGTAAGTAGTAATATTATGAAGTAGCTAGCTACATATTACTATAATCTGTGATTATGAAGTCTACATAGTATAACCGCCTCCTTTTTTGGAAGTCGGTTAAAAATGTTGAACATGAAGCCGGGAGCACAATAGGTCCCTTCTTCGTTTGACAGTTTTCATTTCATTACTAACTTCGTGGCTTACCTACGTCACACGATTTGATTGGTCGAAAGAGCGTTTCATTCGATCTCTGAAACGCAAAATGGCGGACTTTAAAATTGGACATAAACGTAGGCTAGCGCAATCTTTTTTGACATTTTAACTTTTTAAATTGTGTTTTTAAAAAGTTGTAATGTCAAAATGATGACCATGACCGACGAATTTGAATTACATATTAGCATTTAGTTCATTCTAGTTCACTCTAGTTCGCTCTTGATGACCAATGAGTTGCGTAATACCCCGACATCGAGAATTTATGCAAGCTTGGACATCGTTGGAATGGAAGTTCAACGAAGTTAGGTAATCAGGGGGCAGTTCAGTTTCAACTTTCAGTGTTTTGTTTTTGATGTCGATTATGCATATTCGCAACTTGCATACAACACTGGCTTTTTGTTAGTCATGCATAACTCTTAGAAAGGATGTGTGGATGATATGCTGAAAATTACTAAAACTTAATTTAAATGTTTCCCAAAATACAACATGTAAAGCTTTTTATCTATGTAAGAAAATTTGTTCTCCGAAAACTTTTATACCAACTCGTACGGACGGAATGTTTATTGAAATAAGGAATATTTTATTGGGAGCTTTCAATAACGCATCATTAGGCGTCATACCTATATTATTCCGTTTTCGCTTTGTCATATTTAGTCATGATAATTATGTGTTTTGTGTCGAGTAAATTTAAAATTTAAATTATGTTCTAACCACACAGTAGGTGTCTAGGTACGTAGTTTGCTTGGTTTGCTGAAAATAGAAATAAAAGCTGAGTTTTAGGTATACAATGTAAGGGCAGAATTATAACCAATATACTATTTTAAATGACAACTAGCTGTCCCGACAAACGTTGTTCTGCCTTAACTATGAACTATTATTTCTCACCGTTTGAACCTGAACTGATACGATTATTTTAACATCAAAATTAGCCAAATCGGTGCAGCCGTTCTCGAGTTTTAGCGAGACTAAAGAACAGCAATTCATTTTTTAATATAAGAAGAAGAAGAAGAAGAGAAGAAGATTATGATGGTTACGTAATTGGTACACGCAAGTTGTATGAACAGACCTTTGATCCAAATGTACTAAATAAGATTGTTACAACACGTGTTCGTCTTCGTGATTGAAGCGTCTCTGTTGGCACCACATAAAATTACACGCAAATTGCCGTTGACACAAATTACATAGTGTAGGTCCTCAATCCTCATACAACCTGCAATTCTACTACTTAAGTTGTTTATTTAGAGTTTGGACCTATCTACATATAAATGAACCGTTTGTCAGTTGTCTCCTACGTTGCCCAAACTCAAGTATTATCCAAACTTTTAACAAAGAACAAAAAATACAACTACGAGAAAATTTGAACCTATTTGAACTGTTTCGTATTTCTAAATGTAGGGTACCGTCAGTTACAAAACAAAATATGCGCCTTCCGTGAAGCAATCGGGGCACTTTGAAGTTGAAGTGTGCCGATAACTCGCCCGAAAACAGATGGCCGAGAGCCCATAAGGACCGCGTGTTCTCTATCCCTGTGATTGGAACGTTAAGAAAGACATATCGATCGCCCTTTTTAGGATTATGGTGACCGGGTATGAGCTTAGAATATATTGATCTAAATTAAATTACACTTATATGTAACGTAGGTGCTCGTAGAAGCAGCTTGCATCGTAGCGCGTAGCACTGTACAGTGCAACTAATTTCATAAAGTCCCCCGGCAATTATCGTTTTTCTGTGTATGTGTATTTTCGAAAGACAATAAGAACGTGGTTATTGGTTATTGTACCTACTAACTACTTTCTACCTAGCTGAGCTTTTAGTAGAGGCTAGTCAATAGACAGTATTTTATCAATGTTAGAATTTTACTTTTTCCAGGAAATCGTTCCTCAGTTCACTAAATTCGAAACAGTCGGGTTGACAGCACTTACTAAAAAACAAGCGATAGTGAAGTATCTAAATATTAGTGTTTTATAAAGGTTAGCTATTGTATCATAAACTAGCTAGTTTTAGAAGTAGCTAGTTTATTATACAGAGCTTATAATATGAAAGTTTAAATTTACGCAGGTATAATGTTACAGAAGCTATACCTAATATAATATATGAAGTACCGCCCGCGGCCGCAAATTGCTAAGTGCACCTAATCCTATTAGCGTTGTTCAAACTACTTAGCGTTACAACTTCATTAATATCGTTATTGATTTTGGCGACCGTGCGAAATATTAAAGTAAAAACCACAAGTGAGAATAATTGGAGTTTACTCCTCAGGAACCGATTTTCATATAAAGAAAATTTATAGGGTCATATTCGTATTTATACGTATTGATTTGACACCTCACCGCGGATTCAGCTGTCGAGAATAGAGAATAGCACTGCTGATCGAAAATTCGTAAGATGCATCTTGCAACTGTTTGCTGTCTTAGTTCCCTTACGCGAGCATAGCATAAAACTATTTGAAAATGAAAAATGAAAAATGTTTATTCATATCTTTTACAAAATTAACTTTACAAATTTCTAGCAGTCAAGTATAGGTATAGTTCGTATATTTTAACCAAGATGGCGGTTTTTCTAATTTAATGTTTAAGTTTTCACTTTTACTGGCAATCCCGGAAATGGAATGAAATGAAATGATGTTTATTTGGTAAAAATATGGTTACAATAGGTGTGCAACCCGTTGTTTTTTTTCTGTCAGCAATGATCGTCTGTCAAAAAAAAATATATACAGCCGAACGTATAACCGCCTCCTTTTTTGGGAAGTCGGTTAATGAAAATAATTCTAAATTCAATCAAGCCAAAGTAACATAAGTATCATACGATACCACAGAATGCGTAATAGTACAAGTAACGATACCTATAAATAATAGCAATTTCTCTCGGTTGGATATAATATAGTACCTGAAGTTTTAACAAAATTTCTCAGATTATTGAGGAAACAACCCAACCTATATAACCCTATAATAAAAAATTATAAAACCTAAGTAATAATAAGTTTGTTTACATTTTTTTTTGTCTCATGAACTCGACTATAATTTTCTTTATCATTATGTGGCCGAGTCTCCCGTGTACGATTGTGCAGATACATAAATGAAATCGAAGAAGGCGCTCTGTTGACTCGGCACACACAAATATTTGTTTTGGATGTTTGTGTTGGATACAATTAACTTTGCTATGACACAAAATAATACATTCCGTTAGTTGTGTGCCAAGTATTATTGTACCTAAGCACTTTTATTTATCCTTATATTATAGCGATTCGTATTGAGAGTTTTCCGAAAGCTGGTTGAACAAATTCAATACGGTCTCAATTCTGTATAAAATATGAAAATATGTCTGTTCGTACTTGTACTAAGGAGTTTTGATACGAGAGTAACTAATTTTCTTTAATTAATTTAGTTGGCGCATTGAGATAAAAAGAGGTTCTCTCTTTAACTTTTTCTAAAAAAAAACCATTGGCCCCTAAGTATTAGGTACTTTATGTAGCTATAGAATAAAAACAATGCTAGCACAAAGTGACGACACGGCACATTTCGGACTACGTGCACCCCAAGGCAGTAAGACGCCGGTGTCCGAAAAGAAAATTTATACGTAGGGCGCGTAACAGGTCAGTGACCCCTGAGGCACCGTTCCCGCCTCAAGCTACAAATCTTGTATCTCTTAACACGATCTGTGATTACTATCAAGTGTCATATTAACACTCATATATTATACATCTGGACATGGTCCGTAAATAAAATTAATAACTATTAGGAAAATATTATATTTGTAATATTTATTTAATGTTTTTTTTATACAAGATTTATCTACTTATTGGTGAAATATTGCATGCTGTTCTGTAGCTAGAATATAAAATAAGTATCAGAACATGGTTCGTTTTTAGGGTTCCGTAATTCTTGAGGAACCCTTAAGGCCCCCACAGACGAGAGGCGGATCGTTTCAGTTAGAACTGACGTCAGTTCGGCCTGAACGAATTCGAGCACACACACGGAAAAAATCGCATCCAACCCAATTTACATCAGTTCGGCCTGATCTGATTCGGGCCCACACACGGAACAGTCGCATCAGTCCATTCTGGTTTACCGCGCGCTACGGTCGTGTTTATCAATTTTGTATTTAAACACCGCGAAAACTCATACAACGCTCGTACACGATACACGCCCGCACGGCCGCGGCTCGGGCAAGAACTGAAGCGATTTGTCCACACACGGTCAGGACAGGCCGCGCGTTCAGGCCGCTCGGTCAGGCCAGAATTAATGTTGCCAACTTAGTTGTTTTACAAAATTTTACTAAATTGAGTATTTTATACCCCCTTGGTAGAAATTTAGTTATTAGAAGTGTTTAAGTAGGAAAGAGCCAGACAGTAATCATATGCGAAATGGCCTAGGTTAAACACAAAAAAAAACCTATCATAATAATACATTCATCCGTAATTTTCTTAAAACTACCCGTTTAATTACTATATACGTAATATTTGCTAGTATATTTTAATTTAATGGTAAAATTTATAGTAAAATTCAATGAATGAAAAAAATTTAATATAACAAAACCTAAAATGCAATGGTTTTTGGGGGGCTTCAGGAATTCCTAAGTAGCTTCTTTAGTAGTTATTTAGTACTTTTTACTAGAATTCAATACGAGTTTAGTAGTTTCACAAAAACAGAGCTGGCAACACTGGAACGAATCGCTTCAGTCCGTACGGCCGACTGACGCGATCTCGAAATTGCACACAGACGATACGATTTTGCATCCGTTCAGGTCGAACTGAAGGCAGACCGGATCATGTATGGGGCCCTTTATAGTTTCGCTCCGTCCGTCTGCCTGACGGTCTATCTGTCCGCGCTTCCAGCTCCTGAAAATTGTAATTATGAATATAAATAGATGAATTTATAAATATAATAGTTAAAAACTGTGTATAGATCTCGGCTTTGCCATCATAAATTAATAATAATTTTAGAGGTGGCTCTCCATACATGTGAAGCGGGGAGCAAGAATATTTTTTCATTCTACCCCATTGTGTGGGGTATCATTGAATAAGTATTTTAAAATAAAGTTTTCACACATCATTTTTACAAACTCAACCATATAACTCATTGAGTGTACTGTTGGTTCTTGGTGGAAATTCATGTTCATAATAATATCACACAACTTTTTTATATACACTTTTCCACTTTATTTATATTTTTACAATAATACACCTGATGATGATTTAATCGAAACCGGTCATGTTTATATTATATAAATTATTGTAAATATTGCAATTATTGTACAGTCAACCATTTTCGAGTAATCGGTCTCCAAAATGGTTTGTAAGTTGGTCCCACCCCCTGGTATTTCTAAACTACAGATGATAGAGACTTATAAGTTTCCATGCTGATAGATCATGCTAAAAACTCCTTGGAAAAAATTATTTTGAGCGAAATCGGACAATAACTTTTGAAGTAAATTAAAGAAGACCTATTGCGCGTTGATAGTTACGGAACCCTCCTTAGACATGTCCTGACATCCTTGGTTAGGTTATTGCTTAGAATTTTCATTTTACGTAGCTCTAAATTTTAAAAAATATACACACTCTTTAAAGAAGTTTCATACATTTTCATTAGTGCCTCAAAGTAATAAGTTAGAAGATAATACAATTTCTGGCTCGTGTTATTTTCCTTCACTGTGTGATCATGATAAATGACGAAACTAAGAGTTATAAGACACAGTACATTCAACAAATTAAATTTAACTTTACCCATAAACCAACAGTTAAAGGGAAGTTTAATAATTTGTCATTATTATCTAATTTTATTTACTAAGATAATAATTCTTAGCTACGCTTTTACGCGACGACTATAAATACCATATAAATACAAAGCTTATGTACGGATAGACTTTATACTTAGTACTTACTTACATAATATATTACGATCGTTTTATTGCGAAAAAAACATGCGAAAAAGTTTTAAATTTTAACACCTATCAAACTAAAAAATCTAATTTATCTATCAAATTAATATTAGAAAGAGGAATCATTTATTTGTTTGTTTATTTGCATCGAATAGGCTCGGACCGATTTTTATGAAATTTGACACAGATATTCATAGAGAATTAGAGAATACCATGGGGAAGGACATAGGCTTTTTATCACGGCACGCAGAAATTCCTTTGGCGCACACGAAGTCGCGGGCAATGTCTGGTTCAAACTATACATAAGAAACTTTATCGGGAGGTCTACACAATGTGTTAAGGCGCAGCTCCCTCACCTGGAGCATTCGCCTGTACCTAATATAACATTATAGATTTGACTTGGAGCGCCAAACGGACGGGGGATCCATTGATGTTATATGTTGTATCAAGATATTACAGTAGTGCTCGGTTATCGTCCTACACTGAGTAATGCTCGAATATGTAATGTTACATTACACGCGAATGCTCCAGGTGAGGCGAATGCTCCAGGAGCACCTTTAGATAAATTTTAATTTAAAATTAATTTTATAAAAAATTCAGATGCCTTCAGCTGAAAAACAAAACACCTACGTTCTATTTTTAAACATAAAATTTTTATTACAAGTTGAATGTTAATTACAAATTCTGAAGCGTCTGACATCTGACATTAATGCTTATCAAGAATTTGTTAAGTGTCAGCGAAATGACGTGCCTTTAACAGATTGTATTCGTCTATTAAGTGCTATCGCCTCCAATAAACAAATGATCCGTAGACAGACGCCATCTGTTAAGTGAGTGATAAAGCCGGCAGCTTAACGTTAAATAACACTGTTATAAATTTTAAACATTAATTACAAAACTTATATTAGCCCCCGATCCGGCTACGGAAGTGCTATTTAAGCGCTACGAAAGTAGCAAGAATAAATTGTAAAAATATTGTTTTGCCAGTCCGTGAATAGTAATATTTTATTTAATAGGTACAAGTTAAAGCATATATTGAAAAAAAATGCTAGGTAGAAATGTGATAAATAAGAAAACAAAGTATTCGTCTGACTACTATTTTTCTTTGAAGTAAACAAAAACACTTATTTTGAAATAAATTTTAAATTACTAGTTACATCCAACATTTGAAAGTTAGAAACCGGTCAAGTGCGAGTCGGACTCGCGTTTAAAGAGTTCCGTACAATTATTTATCTATACAACTATAAGTATTAGTAATTAGTGAGCACAAGTAATAATATCGAGCAAAAAACAGCGAAAAAGTCTAGTTTTTTGTATGGGACTTAGCCTTAATTATTTATTTTATTTAAATTTTTATTTTAAGAGAGTATACAACTCAATATTCAGTGAATATTTCAAGGGTCTACCTGTTTCTGTTATTTATAACAAGCAAGAAACGGCAAAAAATCACGTTTTTTGTATGAGAGCCCTCATTAAATACTTATTTTATTCTGTTTTTGCTATTTTTTACTATAGTGTCATTAGAAAGTTCACGATAAACAGACAGACGGACCGACAGCGAAATCTCAATAATACGGATAATAAGAATAATACGAGTACGGAACCCTAAAAAACATTTATTATGCAGTAAAACTATTATCTGTTGGTGTTAACGTTTCGATCGCATGTCCGTCCGTACGTAAGTCGTAACACGGTGCACGCCAACCTGCTGAATAAAGAAATTTTTCGAAGTTTTTCCTATTACGTGAAAGTGTTTATTTATATTACCTTGATTGATTTCCGACTGTTGACTAACTGCAATATTATGCAGTGCGAACATAATGTTAATTGTTACAGCTAACATACTGCTTGGAGTCTTCCAAGAATTTAAGTAGCAACTATATTTTGTCAGTGTTATATTCATTATATCAGTAGGTATAGACTATAGGTAGGCGCAAATTCAGAAAATTTCTTTATAATTATTGATACCTTTATGATACAAATAAATGTTGCCCGCGACTTCGTGCGCACCAAAGTTAATCTCGCGGAAACCGTACATTTTCGCGATAATAAGTAACCTATGTTCTTCCGTAGTCTACTATATACGTATTTGTGACAAATTTCATCAATGTCAGTCCAGTAGTTTCGGAGCCTATTCAATGCAAACAAACAAACAAACTTTTCCTCTTTATAATATTAGTACCTACCTATAGATAAAGCAAATTAGTAACGTTAAAAAAACTTTACGGCATACGGCGCCTAGAAGGCTTTAACATAGGCTGGTTAATCTGTTATCGAAAGTATCTTCTACTTCATGCATATTACCTATCTATTTGTTAAATGTTAAGTTTCCTGTGATGAGATTGCCCCGAACGCTGCTTATATTGAGAGATAGAGCTATATATTGAGATATTTTGAAGAGGTCAAACCATATTATAGTTACCGTTTACCACTAGTTTTTAGTTTTTACACAATGCAACTTTTTAGAATTAAAAGGAAATTATAGACGTAGGAATAAACGGAAAATGTAGTGCCATTTAACCAGGGCCGCAGGGGCGTAGCTACCGCCGTATCTGCCGTAATGCAGCGTGCGTAAGCAAAAATTAATAAAAACTTTCCATTTTTTTTTTGTATTTCACGATTTCTGGGGGCACGGTAGTGCCCCCATGCCAAGACGTCAAGCGAAGCGCAAGGGCACTACCAAACCACCTTTTCTCGAAGCGTTTCGTCGATTTTTTGAACCCTCCTAACTTGAGTTTGGATTGTACCAGATAAATGAAACTTTCAGGATTTGTTCCCATCAGCGGTCTCATTAAACATGTAAAGTTTCGATTACTTACGTCTTATACTTTAGATTTTATTGATATCTAAAAACCCCTGATTCCGTCACTGACTCACTGATGATCAACAAAATTATATCGTACTTCCGGATGTTCTCGAAAGCTGAAATTTGTTACGTAAGATTGCATTAGTACACAACCAACATAAAAATTCTCAAAATTGGAACTTTCATCTTCCAACCCCTTAAACAAGAGAGTTAAAGTTAATTATCTGTGAAAGCGCCATCTATCGCGTTATTATGAACTATATAAGTTATGAACGACGGTTCATCGCTAGGCTTGTAAACTAATTGACTAATATTGATTGAAATAATTATTTCCCGAATATTCTGAATTTGAACGAAAAATTTAACATATATGCAACATTCATTTAATTATGTTAAGAATTATTAAGGTAAGAAGTCTCAAATAAACTTTTATCCTTCAAGCCCTTAAACTACAGGATGGAAGTTTCTATAATATTACCACAAATATAGCTAGAGGCCTGAAAATTGTTGTTGTTATTAGGGATCCGATAATAACAATAAAATTTAATAAAATAACCATGTATCCCTTTATTAACAACAAAAAACACAATATTTTTTTAATCTTTATCGATATATTTGATTGCACTTGTTAATTTTACCCGTATGTATTTTCCATTTAAATTACTAAAGAATACTCGGGAAATAATTAGGTATTTAAATATTACGTCAATTAGATTCCAATTCAAGCGACGAACACATAACTAACATAATTCATAATGTATGAGATAGATGTCACTTTTACACAAAACTATAAAAATATTATGAGTTATCATTAAAACAATTAATAATAATTAACTGAAGGGAATGAAATAATAAAAAAAAAACTATGTATCAAATTACAGTTACATACTTTTTAGTATCATCAAAATATTTACAGTATCCGAGTAACTTACAATAAATAAAATCTAGTAAAAGCGCCACCTAGCATAGCTTATAAACAATAATCAATTATAAATGGGCATTCAAGTAGTACTTACTGCTACCGACAGATGTCAGTGCTTCGACTCCTAAACCGCGCTAACGATGTTCTTTATTACATAAGTCATAAGACATCATACAACGTGAGTAAAATTTTTTTACCCTGAAAGATTCGAATAGTTGTTTGTAGTGACTAGTACCTGGGAGACGTGAGTCATGCTCAGGAGTGACCCGGGAGATCGATCTTTGCTCGAAGTTTAAACAATAGTACGGAAGAAGAAAAAATTATAAAAGGAATAACTTAACCAAAAGCATGTCAGGACATGTCTAAGGAGGGTTCCGTAACTATAAACGCGTATTAGCCAATAGGTATTTATTTAAATTACTTCAAAAGTTATTATCCGATTAGTTCAAATAATTTTCCGAGAGAATAAGTAACGACCACTGTGGCGCAGGAGGTCGCGGGTTCGAATCCCGCCAAGGAACAAAAAAGTATTATTATTTAGTATGATGCAAAGGGAGGGGAGGGCGGGGGGGGGGGGTGACTTGTAAACCACTTTGGATGCCAGTTACTCTAAATTGTTGACTTTGTAAAAAAGTAATGTATGAAACCTTGCCTTTATTTTAAAAGACCTATTTAACGATACCCCTCACATTAATGGCTAACAATGAAAAAATATTTTTCATCCCCACTTCACATGTATGAAGCCCCTGAAATATAAAATAAGTATTTTATGATGCCAAAACTGACATTTAAGTTACATATTACATTTAAACTGTTCCAAATTTCATCAATTTATATTCATAACTAGCTGTTGCCCGCGGTTCCGCTCGCGTAAATACCGTATCCCACTTTTTCAGAATAAAAAATTGCCTATGTTCTAATCCAGAGCCTAAACTACTACCGTATCAAATTTCATCGAAATCCGTTCAGTAGTTTTTCGTGAAAGAGTTACAAACATCCATCCATTCTCACAAACATTAACATTTGTAATATTAGTAGGATAACAGAAGCTGAAACAACGAACAGACAGACAGACGGAGACGGACGGACGGACACAGTAAATTTATAAGGTTTCCTCGAGTATTACGAATAATTATTATTACACTAGCTTTTGCCCGCGGCTCCGCCCGCGAGAAATGGGGTTTTTTGGCCACTTACGACTGTATTCTAAGTTAAATCTGTATCTTCCTTATCTAACGTTCTCTCTTTAATTACTAATTGTTTGTCCGAAGCACCATCATACCATATTTCATTTCAATGGTTTAAACACTTAAGCCATGAAAGACATTAAAAAAATATACACAATAGTACATTATCCCTCGGGAACAATATTATATATCTTTTTGGGATAAAAAGTAAAAATACACAAAAATGTATGAAATAAAACTTAATCTCTAAATAATTCCCCTTTCGAATTCGGCTAAATTTTTTACTATTTCTCTACTCAATCTTATTAATTTTGAAATCGATACCAGCCCAAACAATATTCTACAATATTTTATAGAACTTACGTTCATATTTGCTGGTACCGACTTCAAAATTAATAAGATTGAGTAGAGAAATAGTAAAAATTTTAGCCGAATTTGAAAGGGGAATTATTTAGAGATTAAGTTTTATTTCATACTTTTTGTGTATTTTTACTTTGGAAGTCGGTTTATTTATTTTTTTTAAATAATAATTTTACCCTTTTTAGAGATATATTTTCTTAAGTTACTATTAATACGTCTTAAGAACGTCTAAACTAAACGATCGAATGTATAATTGAATACGCGCCAAGCTTCCATAAAATATTGCTATTAAGATGATGATGATGATTACTGTAAGTTATAAAGTGGCATATGCTTGCAGTTCATTAAACAATACCGAAATTTCCAAACGCATATCTTTAAAGACTGAGGAGTTCTGTACAGTGCTTTTGGATCCAGGGTATACCATGGTACAATATCTTATTTTTTGGTAGCATATGCTTGTGTTACTTCAGTAAAAGTCAAAATCACTATATGTGTGGATATAAATTTCGAGGAGTTCCCTCGATTCCTCATGGATCGCATCATCAGGTTCATGGGCGTAGCCAAGGGGGTGGTTTAGGGGGTTCAAACCCCCCCCGAAATGGGCCGGCTGGTATATATAATACAGAGATCTGACCAATATACAGACGCGTATTTAGAAATTTTGCGCCCGAGGCCAATTAACATATTTTGCCGCCCCATTAACCCTATCTGAAAGATGATTTTTGAAGTTATTTTAGAAAAATAATCAACAGCCTCAATGAGAACTTTGACCCGGTAGTCATTTTATTTTCTTGAACCCCCCCCCCCGAAACTAAAACCTGGCTACGCCCGTGATCAGGTTCCCACTTTAGTGACTAAAGGACCAATTTCGAACTAAACCCTTTTCAACAACAAAAGAATTTTGCAAATAGGTCCATAAACGGCAGAGTAATGTTCAAAGATCTCCGTGTTGGTGTAAAATACTATGAGAAATACCTTTTATATCATCATAATCTGATGATGTATGGTGTGATAGTGGTGATGATGATGATGATTACTCTAACTGACAGGGTGGCATATGCTTGCAGTTCTTTAAACAACGCCGAAATTCCCAAACATGTATCTATAAGGAGCCAGGAGTTTTGTTCTGTACTTTTGGATCCAGGGTATACCTTGGAGCAAAATCTTACTTTTTGGTAGCATATACTTGAACTACTTCAGAAAAAGTCAAAATCACCATATGTGTCCATATAAATTTCGAGGAGTTCCCTCGATTCCTCATGGATCCCATCATCAGGTCACCACTTTGATATCAAAAGGACCAATTTGGGATTACACCCTATACATCACAGAAAAAACTATGAAAATCGGTCCACAGGCGGCGGAGTAATCGTTGAACATACAAAAAAAAATAACCGCCTCCTTTTTTGGGAAGTCGGTTAAAAAGTACACTGCGCGTTTGTCCAAAGCATAAACCACTGCCATACCAAATTTCATTCAAATCAATTCAACCGTTTAGCAGTAAAAGACAATCAAAGTACACATAATAATAATACATTATCCCACGGGAACACCGCAAATTTTTGGGATAAAAAGTATCCTATGTCCTTTCCCAGGACTCAAAGTATCTCTGTACCAAATTTCATCAAAATCGGTTCAGCGGTTAAAGCGTGAAGAGGTAACAGACAGACAGACAGACACACTTTCGCATTTATAATATTAGTATGGATAGAATAATAAAAAATATAGAATTAAAAAAAATCGTCTGACTGGGATCGAACCCGCGATCAATTTGCCATTAACGCAAAAGTCTGTCGCTTAGTAGCTGAAATACTGAAAGCCATTTCCGATAATCTCAATTCATATTTACAAGATTCGCTTGTTTGAAGTACTATCAGAGTAATGAAAATTTGTATTGTAATTTGTATCAATATATTAAAGTTATATTATTACTAGCTGACCCGGCAAACGTTGTTGCCTTATTAAAAGTTAAAAACACTATAATTGATCAGTTATCGAGCGGGATGAAAAATGATTAAATTACTAAAATGGCTACAAAAAAATAAAAATGGTGATAAAAAAAGTAAAAATTTAGGATTGTATGTATTTTTTAATGCCACATTATAAAAAAAATAAAACAAAAAAATTCGTCCAAAAATTAAAAAAAAAATTTAAGGGTGAACAACCCTTATCACTTAGGGATATGGAAAATAGATAGTAGCCGATTCTCAAACCTACTGAATACGCATATTAAATTTGGTAAAAATCAGTAAAGCCGTTTCTGAGGAGTACGGTAACTAACATTGTGACTTGGAAATTTTATATTTTAGAAGATAGATTGTTCCATTGTAATATTACGGAAATACCGTGATATTATTGTTTAATATGATAAATATGGGAGCAAATGTGATACGCCTGATGAAAAGCGACTACTGTTGCCCAGGAATATCCGCGACACCATAGTAGTTGTAGGCAAGTGCCTCGTGCTTCATTTCTATTTCACTTCTCACATGATATAAAATAGCTGACACTTTGATGAAGTTTTATTATAGAATTGAAGTAATACAGTTTTTACTTAATGAACTAGCACCTGTAAAATCAAAATTTGAAGTCATCAATAGAGCATTTGTTCATCGCGAACAGTTCTCGATCTGTGTTGCGTACGCTATCACCATTCACAAAAGTCAAGGGCTAAGATTGAATAATGTTCTTATGGATATTGAGTCATCTACGTTCTCTTGTGGGCAGGCTTATGTAGCACTCTCTAGTGACCAATTTGCAAGGCGTTCACCTAGTTAAATATTAACTTCAGTTGTATTAAAACACAAGAGTCAGCTGTAGTCGAATATAATCGACTAAGAGCCAAGTATCGCCCTAATCTGCCACTTATTGTAAATAGTAAGCCAACAAAGAAAAACCAAACCAAGAGCATGTCAGGACATGTCTAAGGAGGGTTCCGTAACTATAAACGCGTAATATGCTTTTTTTTTTTTAAAGTACTCCAAAAGTAACTGTCCGATTTGGTTCACAATAATTTTCCTAAAGAGTTTTTAGCAAGTTTCTATCTCATAATTATAGTTTAAAAATGCTAGGGGGGGGGACCAACTTACAAACTACTTTGGAGGCCGATTACTCGAAAATGGTCAACTTTATAAAAAAGTAACGTATGAAACCTTGCCTTTATTCTTTATTTTTAAAGACCTATTTTACGATACCCCACACGATGGGGTAGAGTGAAAAAATATTTTTCATCCCCACTTCACATGTATGGAGAGCCACCCTTAAAATATAAAATTAATTTTTTTTTATGATCCCAAAACCGTGATCTATACACAATATATAACTGCACCAAATTTCATTAATTTATATTCATAATTACAGGAGCTAGAGGCGCGGACAGACAGACAGACAGATGGACAGAGCGAAACTATAAGGGTTAAGTACAACGGAACCCTAAAAAAGGCAAAGGGAGAGTGGGCAGAAAAAAGCGTCTCTGTTGTGAAAGAAATACACCCAAAAAAAAGAAAAAGAAAATAACAATTCTGATATAACAACTTACAAAAAGAAGTGAAATCCCACCAAAAACATTTTCATGTAAAAAAATTATGCCAAGACGATATCATATGACTAGCACTGTCAAAAAGTTATGAAATCTCATGTAAAACCAAGCTTCTTATCCTACACGCCTTAACTCTACAAGCGTAACTTCACAAACTCTACACCTTAGTCATTTTATGTGGCTTGGCCATTTCGTTATTATAAGAGAGTATAATAGAAAAACAATCGATTATAAATTTTTCTCCTTACGGCCAAGTGAATGTAGCGAAATGGCCAGGCCACATAAAAGTAGAGTTTGAAAAGTTACGTTTGCAGAGTTAAGGCGTGTAGGGTAAGAAGCTTGGTTTTACATGAGATTTCATAACTTTTTGACAGTGCTAGTCATATGATATCGTCTTGGCATAATTTTTTTACATGAAAATGTTTTTGGTGGGATCTTTTTTCCCGCGTTAACCGTGCGTTCAAAAGTTGGCAACACCCTACATCGGTTTGATATATAATTATGAGGAATAAATATTTATTTTAATTTTATGCAATTTTTTTTCTTTTGTGAGAAATCTTTGCCCTTCCTAAGGGCCCCCAAATAAATTTTTATACGGGGCCACGCCAAGGTACGCCACGCTTCTGCATTTAACCAACCTTTATAGAGTTACAATGTAGAATTGAAATCAATAGCACAAATAATTACTCCTCAACATTTTGTAAAATCTTTGCGCATTCAAAATATGGGAAGCTAAGTAAAAGCTTTTGATGTCTTCAAATTGAGTCACAAAACAGATTTTTTAAATGAAAATAAACCTTTGGAAATTCTTGTAAATCGCCATTGTAAGATAAGACAAAACCTAACTTTCGGATTCTTAATTATATTGTTGGATGGCAATTGATGTCTGACCTAAATTTGCATTTCAATGCGGAGGGATCAGGCTTCGAATAAGTTTAGCACAATCGCAATTCCATCTTAATAATTTCAATCTCGCTGAATGTAAACAGAGCTGCCCAGAGGATTATAGCCGAGACTCGACGAACTTCCAAGTTCCAACTGCTAGATCTAGCGTTAGATAACGTCTAGCATTTCGTAATGTTAAATGCTAGATATTTAACGGAAATCTTATGGTTTTTGGCACAAAGTAAGGCAGAAACAATACTGAGAGAGCTTTTTTGCAGCTTGCTGTTTGAATTTTGATGCGTGAGTAAAATTTTTTTACCCTGAAAGATTCGAATAGTTGTTTGTAGTGACTAGTACCTGGGAGACGTGAGTCATGCTCAGGAGTGACCCGGGAGATCGATCTTTGCTCGAAGTTTAAACAATAGTACGGAAGAAGAAAAAATTATAAAAGGAATAACTTAACCAAAAGCATGTCAGGACATGTCTAAGGAGGGTTCCGTAACTATAAACGCGTATTAGCCAATAGGTATTTATTTAAATTACTTCAAAAGTTATTATCCGATTAGTTCAAATAATTTTCCGAGAGAATAAGTAACGACCACTGTGGCGCAGGAGGTCGCGGGTTCGAATCCCGCCAAGGAACAAAAAAGTATTATTATTTAGTATGATGCAAAGGGAGGGGAGGGCGGGGGGGGGGTGACTTGTAAACCACTTTGGATGCCAGTTACTCTAAATTGTTGACTTTGTAAAAAAGTAATGTATGAAACCTTGCCTTTATTTTAAAAGACCTATTTAACGATACCCCTCACATTAATGGCTAACAATGAAAAAATATTTTTCATCCCCACTTCACATGTATGAAGCCCCTGAAATATAAAATAAGTATTTTATGATGCCAAAACTGACATTTAAGTTACATATTACATTTAAACTGTTCCAAATTTCATCAATTTATATTCATAACTAGCTGTTGCCCGCGGTTCCGCTCGCGTAAATACCGTATCCCACTTTTTCAGAATAAAAAATTGCCTATGTTCTAATCCAGAGCCTAAACTACTACCGTATCAAATTTCATCGAAATCCGTTCAGTAGTTTTTCGTGAAAGAGTTACAAACATCCATCCATTCTCACAAACATTAACATTTGTAATATTAGTAGGATAACAGAAGCTGAAACAACGAACAGACAGACAGACGGAGACGGACGGACGGACACAGTAAATTTATAAGGTTTCCTCGAGTATTACGAATAATTATTATTACACTAGCTTTTGCCCGCGGCTCCGCCCGCGAGAAATGGGGTTTTTTGGCCACTTACGACTGTATTCTAAGTTAAATCTGTATCTTCCTTATCTAACGTTCTCTCTTTAATTACTAATTGTTTGTCCGAAGCACCATCATACCATATTTCATTTCAATGGTTTAAACACTTAAGCCATGAAAGACATTAAAAAAATATACACAATAGTACATTATCCCTCGGGAACAATATTATATATCTTTTTGGGATAAAAAGTAAAAATACACAAAAATGTATGAAATAAAACTTAATCTCTAAATAATTCCCCTTTCGAATTCGGCTAAATTTTTTACTATTTCTCTACTCAATCTTATTAATTTTGAAATCGATACCAGCCCAAACAATATTCTACAATATTTTATAGAACTTACGTTCATATTTGCTGGTACCGACTTCAAAATTAATAAGATTGAGTAGAGAAATAGTAAAAATTTTAGCCGAATTTGAAAGGGGAATTATTTAGAGATTAAGTTTTATTTCATACTTTTTGTGTATTTTTACTTTGGAAGTCGGTTTATTTATTTTTTTTAAATAATAATTTTACCCTTTTTAGAGATATATTTTCTTAAGTTACTATTAATACGTCTTAAGAACGTCTAAACTAAACGATCGAATGTATAATTGAATACGCGCCAAGCTTCCATAAAATATTGCTATTAAGATGATGATGATGATTACTGTAAGTTATAAAGTGGCATATGCTTGCAGTTCATTAAACAATACCGAAATTTCCAAACGCATATCTTTAAAGACTGAGGAGTTCTGTACAGTGCTTTTGGATCCAGGGTATACCATGGTACAATATCTTATTTTTTGGTAGCATATGCTTGTGTTACTTCAGTAAAAGTCAAAATCACTATATGTGTGGATATAAATTTCGAGGAGTTCCCTCGATTCCTCATGGATCGCATCATCAGGTTCATGGGCGTAGCCAAGGGGGTGGTTTAGGGGGTTCAAACCCCCCCCGAAATGGGCCGGCTGGTATATATAATACAGAGATCTGACCAATATACAGACGCGTATTTAGAAATTTTGCGCCCGAGGCCAATTAACATATTTTGCCGCCCCATTAACCCTATCTGAAAGATGATTTTTGAAGTTATTTTAGAAAAATAATCAACAGCCTCAATGAGAACTTTGACCCGGTAGTCATTTTATTTTCTTGAACCCCCCCCCCCCAAACTAAAACCTGGCTACGCCCGTGATCAGGTTCCCACTTTAGTGACTAAAGGACCAATTTCGAACTAAACCCTTTTCAACAACAAAAGAATTTTGCAAATAGGTCCATAAACGGCAGAGTAATGTTCAAAGATCTCCGTGTTGGTGTAAAATACTATGAGAAATACCTTTTATATCATCATAATCTGATGATGTATGGTGTGATAGTGGTGATGATGATGATGATTACTCTAACTGACAGGGTGGCATATGCTTGCAGTTCTTTAAACAACGCCGAAATTCCCAAACATGTATCTATAAGGAGCCAGGAGTTTTGTTCTGTACTTTTGGATCCAGGGTATACCTTGGAGCAAAATCTTACTTTTTGGTAGCATATACTTGAACTACTTCAGAAAAAGTCAAAATCACCATATGTGTCCATATAAATTTCGAGGAGTTCCCTCGATTCCTCATGGATCCCATCATCAGGTCACCACTTTGATATCAAAAGGACCAATTTGGGATTACACCCTATACATCACAGAAAAAACTATGAAAATCGGTCCACAGGCGGCGGAGTAATCGTTGAACATACAAAAAAAAATAACCGCCTCCTTTTTTGGGAAGTCGGTTAAAAAGTACACTGCGCGTTTGTCCAAAGCATAAACCACTGCCATACCAAATTTCATTCAAATCAATTCAACCGTTTAGCAGTAAAAGACAATCAAAGTACACATAATAATAATACATTATCCCACGGGAACACCGCAAATTTTTGGGATAAAAAGTATCCTATGTCCTTTCCCAGGACTCAAAGTATCTCTGTACCAAATTTCATCAAAATCGGTTCAGCGGTTAAAGCGTGAAGAGGTAACAGACAGACAGACAGACAGACAGACAGACACACTTTCGCATTTATAATATTAGTATGGATAGAATAATAAAAAATATAGAATTAAAAAAAATCGTCTGACTGGGATCGAACCCGCGATCAATTTGCCATTAACGCAAAAGTCTGTCGCTTAGTAGCTGAAATACTGAAAGCCATTTCCGATAATCTCAATTCATATTTACAAGATTCGCTTGTTTGAAGTACTATCAGAGTAATGAAAATTTGTATTGTAATTTGTATCAATATATTAAAGTTATATTATTACTAGCTGACCCGGCAAACGTTGTTGCCTTATTAAAAGTTAAAAACACTATAATTGATCAGTTATCGAGCGGGATGAAAAATGATTAAATTACTAAAATGGCTACAAAAAAATAAAAATGGTGATAAAAAAAGTAAAAATTTAGGATTGTATGTATTTTTTAATGCCACATTATAAAAAAAATAAAACAAAAAAATTCGTCCAAAAATTAAAAAAAAAATTTAAGGGTGAACAACCCTTATCACTTAGGGATATGGAAAATAGATAGTAGCCGATTCTCAAACCTACTGAATACGCATATTAAATTTGGTAAAAATCAGTAAAGCCGTTTCTGAGGAGTACGGTAACTAACATTGTGACTTGGAAATTTTATATTTTAGAAGATAGATTGTTCCATTGTAATATTACGGAAATACCGTGATATTATTGTTTAATATGATAAATATGGGAGCAAATGTGATACGCCTGATGAAAAGCGACTACTGTTGCCCAGGAATATCCGCGACACCATAGTAGTTGTAGGCAAGTGCCTCGTGCTTCATTTCTATTTCACTTCTCACATGATATAAAATAGCTGACACTTTGATGAAGTTTTATTATAGAATTGAAGTAATACAGTTTTTACTTAATGAACTAGCACCTGTAAAATCAAAATTTGAAGTCATCAATAGAGCATTTGTTCATCGCGAACAGTTCTCGATCTGTGTTGCGTACGCTATCACCATTCACAAAAGTCAAGGGCTAAGATTGAATAATGTTCTTATGGATATTGAGTCATCTACGTTCTCTTGTGGGCAGGCTTATGTAGCACTCTCTAGTGACCAATTTGCAAGGCGTTCACCTAGTTAAATATTAACTTCAGTTGTATTAAAACACAAGAGTCAGCTGTAGTCGAATATAATCGACTAAGAGCCAAGTATCGCCCTAATCTGCCACTTATTGTAAATAGTAAGCCAACAAAGAAAAACCAAACCAAGAGCATGTCAGGACATGTCTAAGGAGGGTTCCGTAACTATAAACGCGTAATATGCTTTTTTTTTTTTAAAGTACTCCAAAAGTAACTGTCCGATTTGGTTCACAATAATTTTCCTAAAGAGTTTTTAGCAAGTTTCTATCTCATAATTATAGTTTAAAAATGCTAGGGGGGGGGACCAACTTACAAACTACTTTGGAGGCCGATTACTCGAAAATGGTCAACTTTATAAAAAAGTAACGTATGAAACCTTGCCTTTATTCTTTATTTTTAAAGACCTATTTTACGATACCCCACACGATGGGGTAGAGTGAAAAAATATTTTTCATCCCCACTTCACATGTATGGAGAGCCACCCTTAAAATATAAAATTAATTTTTTTTTATGATCCCAAAACCGTGATCTATACACAATATATAACTGCACCAAATTTCATTAATTTATATTCATAATTACAGGAGCTAGAGGCGCGGACAGACAGACAGACAGATGGACAGAGCGAAACTATAAGGGTTAAGTACAACGGAACCCTAAAAAAGGCAAAGGGAGAGTGGGCAGAAAAAAGCGTCTCTGTTGTGAAAGAAATACACCCAAAAAAAAGAAAAAGAAAATAACAATTCTGATATAACAACTTACAAAAAGAAGTGAAATCCCACCAAAAACATTTTCATGTAAAAAAATTATGCCAAGACGATATCATATGACTAGCACTGTCAAAAAGTTATGAAATCTCATGTAAAACCAAGCTTCTTATCCTACACGCCTTAACTCTACAAGCGTAACTTCACAAACTCTACACCTTAGTCATTTTATGTGGCTTGGCCATTTCGTTATTATAAGAGAGTATAATAGAAAAACAATCGATTATAAATTTTTCTCCTTACGGCCAAGTGAATGTAGCGAAATGGCCAGGCCACATAAAAGTAGAGTTTGAAAAGTTACGTTTGCAGAGTTAAGGCGTGTAGGGTAAGAAGCTTGGTTTTACATGAGATTTCATAACTTTTTGACAGTGCTAGTCATATGATATCGTCTTGGCATAATTTTTTTACATGAAAATGTTTTTGGTGGGATCTTTTTTCCCGCGTTAACCGTGCGTTCAAAAGTTGGCAACACCCTACATCGGTTTGATATATAATTATGAGGAATAAATATTTATTTTAATTTTATGCAATTTTTTTTCTTTTGTGAGAAATCTTTGCCCTTCCTAAGGGCCCCCAAATAAATTTTTATACGGGGCCACGCCAAGGTACGCCACGCTTCTGCATTTAACCAACCTTTATAGAGTTACAATGTAGAATTGAAATCAATAGCACAAATAATTACTCCTCAACATTTTGTAAAATCTTTGCGCATTCAAAATATGGGAAGCTAAGTAAAAGCTTTTGATGTCTTCAAATTGAGTCACAAAACAGATTTTTTAAATGAAAATAAACCTTTGGAAATTCTTGTAAATCGCCATTGTAAGATAAGACAAAACCTAACTTTCGGATTCTTAATTATATTGTTGGATGGCAATTGATGTCTGACCTAAATTTGCATTTCAATGCGGAGGGATCAGGCTTCGAATAAGTTTAGCACAATCGCAATTCCATCTTAATAATTTCAATCTCGCTGAATGTAAACAGAGCTGCCCAGAGGATTATAGCCGAGACTCGACGAACTTCCAAGTTCCAACTGCTAGATCTAGCGTTAGATAACGTCTAGCATTTCGTAATGTTAAATGCTAGATATTTAACGGAAATCTTATGGTTTTTGGCACAAAGTAAGGCAGAAACAATACTGAGAGAGCTTTTTTGCAGCTTGCTGTTTGAATTTTGATGCATCATATTATGCGTCCATGTACCTAGATGCTAGAAATTCTTCATAACAAAACGAATGAAATCTAAACCTATGATAATTAAAAGGAAAAATTTGTTTGTTGGCATTAAAGCTCCGAAACTCCTTTCGTCTTTAGTGAAATTTTGACATGTGGTCTACTCTATATCTAGAGAAGACCACTGGGAGGGATTTAGGCTACTTTTTACTGCGGCAAAATTCTGCGGAATTTCCTTTTGCGGTTTCATTATTTAACGTAATTTCATGTAGGTAGGTATTTGCTAATCCCTTGCTTCTTCACGGCCTATGGAGTTAAAAGTGTTAAATATTCTTATATATTATAAAAAATTTGCACTACGAATTTAATAAGGCGAATTAAAAAGAAGACAGTCCAAGTTGTGACACTATCTGAGCCAATAATACATACTGAACCAATCTATCTTATCCGATAAAAGTTTCTAACTCAATGTGAGAGCCGGGCGGCGAGCTTGAGCCCGTGATTCTGATTGAGATCACTAATCTGATAGATAATTATTAGCTATGATTGTTATCTGTTCTCTGTGGAATTGATTTCTGATGCTCAGACAGAATGGCAGATATATTTTGTGATAAATGTTGCTGATTTACTGCTAAGGTGCTATTTATTGTTTAGGTGCTCTCAATGCGTGCCCACTCTAAGTATTTTTTCTCAAATTATATCTATGTGCGTTTTAGACACAAGTCACGATCCATTCAAAATTAATTTTGATACACGTACATAACAAACAATCTAAAACATTATTAATTTTTAAAGGGCGTATGACTGCTGGTTAATACTAATTATATCTTACTTTTAAAAGTTCATGAAAGGATCAAAAATAACGTAAGGTTATGAAAATAATGTAACAATTACTGTAGCCAACTACCAACATTGAAAAAATATAATATCATTAAACAGCAAAAGCTCGTTGGCAGCAAACGTTCGTGTATAATAATTAAACTTACTCGTAATCGAAAACTACGGTTCGTCGGCCGCAGCGACAGCCGACAACTAAGAGTAAGTTTTCAGGAATTTCAAATTATTTGTGTATGATTGCTAAATGTTCAGAAGTTTCTACGATTTATTCACTAAAATAAGCACATACCTACCTACCTTATAACAACAAATAAATATTATGTCTTCACTATAAAGTTACTAGTTAGTAAAAACACATTTATTTGTGAACCTAATGTGTCAGTACAATAAGGATTTAAATATATGCATAAACTTTTTTTTAACTATCAATCAACTTTATTTACATAACATAATAAGGTAAGGTTAAAAAATAAAATAAAACAATGGAATATATTATACACTATAGTCTATACCAAGGCTGCTCAACCCCAGGCCCGCCACAGTGTGGCCCGCGAAAGAATTTTAAGTGGCCCGCGCAAGTATGGTTTAAAAATACATGGGTGGATTTGTCGCTAAAAATATTAAGTAAATTATTAAAAGACAAAAAGTGACAGAAATCACATTGATTGTATATAACAAGTTACCCTAGATTTTAGAATAAGATACTCTATGTTCCTATTATACAATAATTCTATTTTATTATTGAGTTTTTATTGCGCTTGTCCTGAGAGTAACTGAAACAGAAAATGTAAGTGGCCCCTCGTTAACGACTGAATCCATCGTTTGGCCCGACTCTTCAAAAGGTTGAGCAGCCTTGGTCTATACAGTACCTACGAAGCCAGCCTCAGGAGAAAAGCCCACCCCGCAGCGTACTGGGCTTAAATATTTCCAGGACGCTAGCCGCATTGCCGCGCTGAATGGCCAGGGAAACATGCTAAACCAGGTACGCCCCGGAGCGAGAGTCGTTGCCACGGTCCCGCAGCCGTTTGCCCAGCTCACGGATCAGACCCTTGGCTTCGTCTAGGGCTGCCATCCGTCCGGGTTTCCCCGGATTTGTCCTAGTTTAAAGGGCGTCCGGGGAGCGTCCGGGCCGGATTATTAAATAATTGCTATCCGGGTTTTTGTAGGCAGAATTAGAAAGGCCTAAGTTTTTTTTTTATTTGCAGCAATAATAAATCTTCCTTTCTTTTTGACATTGCCGTAGTCGGGTAAAAACTGTTCTATGTCCGGGTTTCGTACTTCAAAATTGCCGTTCCAGTTCCACGTACTTAGAGCGCTTATGCCTCGCCGCAGATTCTGCAGCAGAGCCAGCTATGGGTATGGTGCCGGGAGTGTGTGAGGCAGCGAAGGTACTCACACACGTGGCCTCTCCTCCACTAAACCAAAGTTAGACGATCTGGGCGTTTGCCGTCGCTTCAGTATAATTGATATAATTATTATGTATTAAAGTATACATTTTTGTACTATTAGATACACTACTTGGATATAGCATAGCAATCTGTTATTACTTAACTTCTATTTGACTACCTCTGTGGCTCAGTGGTTAAACTTTAAAGGTTCGAATCCCGCGAATGGAACAAAAAGTTTTCTATACTCTTGGGTTATGGACGTTTTTTAAATATTATGTATATAATTTGATAAAATGTTAATCTTAAAAATGTTTATAGTATAAAATTATTAAATATATTTCCGTTGTCTGGTATCCGTTACACAAGTTCTTCGAGAACTTACCACGGCAACAAACTGACGTGGTGTGAAAGCGTTCATTGACATTATTTTTATTAATAACATTGCTTGTGACTGTACCATAACGTAATTTTTAACTCGGAGCTTTTACGACGGTGCTACGTTGTAACAACAACCATAACCAAACGACTATGGGGTGTTTTATTTCCAAGGGATCGTTTCGGTCCTGATTACGTTTCCTCCGACCTCACGTGACAACGCCGCTCTATTTACACAAACATAATAAAACTTTATACACCATATGAGTCCTTCCGAATCCTTAATCTTGCCGGAATAGAAGCTCCCTTCTGTACCCTTCGCTTAATTCCAGAAATAGTTTGCAAAAATAAACTGTGTTTTTGCTAAATAATGGATAAATAGTAAATACATAATCGACTAATAAATCGAATAGTAAAACTTTACTTTATTTTACAGTAGGTATAAGCACTTTCTAACTAGAGTCTGTTTTTCCTTAAATTTTCTTTATAGATTTTGTTCTAAAGTATGTAGAGTCATGTGGGTGCGCATTTAAACTTTGACGCTTAAAAAACTCGAAAATAATTTGTAGAATGAAACATAACTGTGTTAATTAGTAAGACTGTTTAGTGTTTATCTGTAATCAACTTCGACACAATAATAGCAGGTATTGTCAAAATTATAATAATAACTGTAGAAAACAAAGACTTTTCCATACGCGTACACTTACAGCAGTATAATATGGGTAAGTGTACGCAACAACAAGAAAATAAATATTGGGCTATATATTTTAATAACATAAACTTAGGCCTTAACATCCGTTAATGGATGATTTAGACAGTATTCTCCGAGCGAAGTAACCACTTTTGAAATACTGTAGTGCCTGGGACAGTTGGTTTTTAAATGTCGTATGGTTGCCCAAGCACAAACATAAACAATATTATACAATTATAATTTTTTTATCATAGGGATTAAAGTAACAATGTAATAATCATCTTAAATTAAAATATGAGATCGAATTGAACTTAGAAATCCTTAATTACTTTATCATATATGTATCACAAATAAAAGTGTCATGTTCGAACTTCTGATCCGTTCAAACGGTCCGATTTGAGATGCAGCCTCTAAATGCAGCATTTTCTTTGAAATTAGTAATTTGGCGGCTTCCAGATGTTCATCTGTGACGAGTGACGACGCATCTATGCTGAGCTTTCCTCAGATAATCTCGAGGCATTTTAAATTTATATTTGTACCCTGAAACAAAACAGCAATTAGCAATACATGAACAAAGATATTCTACAAGCGGGGTACTTACACGACAGGCTTCTGCGCACACTTAACCCAAACCATCGAAACAGAATTATATGAATGTCGTTTATTATTGCGCTTTACGGTCACGATAACAACTTAGACTCTGACAAATAACAAACTAGATGTTATGTTGCACTCGATAGCAAATAGCATATTTTCAAAAAGTTTATATATATGACTTCAAAAGATTACTCGTCAAATGTGACAAAATATTATAAAGATTTTAGCAAAAATCTTTAAATTCACGCGCCATTTTGATCTGACAGATAAATCCTGTCAGATCAAAATGGCGCGTGAGCTGCCGCTGTAATACGAGCACTTCGCAGGACGTCTCGCGTGGTACTAGAGAGCAGGGATGTCAGACCGCCACTTGGAAATCCTTGTGCCGAGCTGGCTGAAAAATGGTATTGGAGATGGCACACTGGTACCTAGGTACATCCTCGTTTTGAGGGCACATCTTTAACCATCTCCCCTAGCATTGAAATACTTGGCGTTAGCATATCGAGCGAAGTCCAATTCCGTTATCATCTAGAGGGTAAGGCCAAGTTAGCCTCGAAGAAGCTTGGTGTTCTCAACAGAGCGAGACAGTACTTCGGTCCGGACCAACGCCTACAACTCTACAAGGCGCAGGTTCGGCCTCATATGGAATATTGTTCTCATCTCTGGGCAGGAGCACCAAAATACCAACTGCTCCCTCTGGATCGTATCCAACGTAGGGCCGCTCGAATTGTTGACTGTCATTGTGTTTCAAACAGCTTGGACCCCTTGGAATTACGCCGAGATGTAGCTTCACTCTGCATCCTCTATCGGTTGTATCACGGGGAGTGCTCTGAGGAATTGTTCGGAATCATACCACCTGCAACTTTTCGCCATCGTCCCACGCGAAAAATATTCCATCCTCATCACCTTGATGAGTGGCAGTCTTCCACCGTGCGTTTCTCGCGTAACTTTCTGCCGCGCACTGTAAAACTCTGGAACGAACTGTCACCAGCAGTATTTCCGGACCTATACGACCTACAAACCTTCAAGAAGAGAGCGTATTCCCTCTTAAAAGGCCGGCAACGCACCTGCAGCTCTTCTGATGTTGCGAGTGTCCATGGGCGACGGTAGTTGCTTTCCATCAGGTGACCCGTTTGCTCGTTTGCCCCCTTATTTTATAAAAAAAAAAAAAGGTACTAGGGCATCGAGACCGGTTTTACCCGAAACCGAAAACCCGGGTTTTCCCGGGTTTTCGGGCCTACAACAAAACTCGGTTTTCAAAATACTGAAAACCGGTTTTCGGTTTTTTTTTTTGAGCTTTTTCTCATTATGAAATTCTACAACAGTTTATAACAGTTACAGTCACAAACCGAACGTTATAGTGGCTTGTGATTGTCAATGTAGAATTTTAGAATAATAGTTATAATGTTTTCATGTTGTATGTAGTACATTTGGGGGCACGGCAGTGCCCCCGCCCCGCCAGGACGAGTGAGCGAAGAGCAAGGGCACTACCAGACTAGTGACTAGCTTTTCTCGAAGCGATTCGTCGATTTTTTGGACCTTCATAACTTAGTATAATATAATATTCGGTTCCATCAGCGCTCTTTCCGTTCCCTTGATACCCAAAAGTCGAGTGGGCCTAACGGAATCCGCCCCATTGTGTTAAAAATATGGGCTCCAGAGTTGGCACCGGTCTTAATGCATCTTTTTCGGCTCACCTGCTCTTATGGCACAGTCCTGGCATCTTGGTAGACAGCTTTGGTGTGCTATCGCCTAATCTGATATGCAGTATGACTGCATATCAATGATAATATATGATGACGACAGTATGGGTGATGCCTTATACACAGGTCGCCCGAACATCTCTCGGCAAAACGTCATTGTGAGTCGAAACGAACTTGTCTCTCAAATTAAGATTTCATTGGAGAAGATCTCTATGTGGCGGACCAATCAGCGCACAGTCCTGAATCGCGCTATCGAAGTTTCTGAGCTCAGAAGTATATATACGACAGCTGAAATGATTACAAGTGGGCTTCGGCCTGACCAGGCACACCATCTCGCTCGGTCGGAGATCTCCCTTTTGGGGCCTTCCACCATATTCCCACATTGGTGACCCTCGACAGAACACGCCACCTTCTGAAGGACATCATCATCATCACTCCCATCCCTCCGCACCATGCCAGCCAGCACTCAGCCTCATCGGGTACCTCGACCACCAGCCTCAACGCACCGCGGCCTGGTCGAACCCTCATCGGCTTCAACGGGCACTCTCACTACAACGACCGGTCAGCAAGCAGAGCACATCTCTCCTGGTCAGCACGTAGCATCACACAGCAGCAGCACTCCGCACAGCAGCACTCCGACCGCCCGTGAAGCCCGTGCAGCAGCATCGCAGTTCCGACTCACTGGGACTCTCTCCACTGGCACTGGCGACTCAAGCACAAGACTCATCAAAAATGGTTCGACCTCCGGTCTTCGGGGGGGAGTGATGTGGCGGACTAATCGCGCACAGTCCTGAATCGCGCTATCGAAGTTTCTGAGCTCGGAAGTATATATACGACAGCTGAAATGATTACATGTGGGCTTCGGCCTAACCGGGCATACCATTTCGCTCGGTCGGAGATCGCCCTTTGGGGCCATCCACCATATTCCCACATCTGAATGGGGTAGATTTAACTTAGTCCAATCCAACACCTCTAAGATACATGTTTGCGCGTTCATCGCTAATATGTTACCGATGGTCGTATGTCCTCGTTTTGAAAGCATACCCATAACTGTCTCGTCCAACATTGGAAATTGGAATACTTGGTGTTAGCATATCGAGCGAGGTTTAGTTCCGATATCATCTGGACGGCAAGGGCAAATTAGCCTCCAAGAAGCTTGGTATTCTGAACAGGTCAAAGCAGTATTTCAGTCCGGTCCCACGCCTACAACTCTATAAGGCGCAGGTTCGGCCTCACATGGAATATTGTTCTCATCTCTGGGCAGGAGCGCCAAAGTACAAGCTTCTCCCTCTGGATCGTATCCAACGAAGGGCCGCTCGAATTGTCGACTGCCATAGTATTTCAAACAGGTTTTACTCCTTAGAGCTACGTAGAGATGAGCATCGCTCTGCATCCTATATCGGTTATATTATGGGGAGTGCTCCGAGGAATTGTTCATACCATACCTCTAGAAAGTGCGTGTCATGAAGATTATAATTAATGGAAACCCATTATGATTTATCAATCAATTAAGTGTTGAATAAGAATTTTACAAAGATGAGTCGTTTCCAGTCGCGCAAATTGTTTGTTATCACCAAGTAAAAAACAAATTATAGCCGGAAACAAAGAAAAAAATTAAAAAAAAAGTTTATGATTAGTATTCAGTGTTCCCTCCTCTTGCACTGATAACTAATAGCATCCTCGTATTCATAGATCTCACGAGCCTGACGATGAAATCTTGGGGAATTGCATTCCACTCCTCTTCAATTGCGATTCGCAGCTCTGGAAGCCTTGTTGGAGCAGGTACCCGGGCCCGAACCCGACGTTTCAGCTTGTCCCATAAGTGTTCTTATAGGGTTCAAGTCCGGGCTTCGAGCTGGCCAGTCCATCATATGGATGCCAACGTCGCGTAGATATTGGGTCACCACATGAGCAACGTGAGGCCGTGCATTATCATGCATCAACTGCATATCCTGCTCGATATATCCTGCGTAAGGTACCACATGATCTGCGAGGATTTCAGAAATATAGCGATGAGAAGTCAATCCACGTGTACGGCCCGTCGGTTCAATGAAAACTAAAGCTGTATGTGCAGTTAATGAGATGCCGCCCCACACCATTACAGATCCTCCTCCATAAGCAACAGTTTCTTCGATGCAACACTGAGAATAACGTTCTCCAGGGCGACGATATACTCTCTGACGTCGATCACTTCCATGTAGACTCACCCTTGTCACATCAGTGAAGAGTACTTTACTCCACTGCTCTAACGTCCAATCTCTATGCTCTTGAGCAAATTCAAGTCGTGCTCGACGGTGGGCTACCGTTAATGCTGGGCCTGTTGCCGCTTTTTTTGGAGTCAGGTCCCGTTCAGAAAGTCTCCTTCTAACAGTATCTGAACTTATGACCACTTGGCGTTCATTACGCAGACTTTGTTGGACTTAAACTGCGTTGAGTCGACGATTTCGCAGAACAATAAGTTGGATGTAACGATCATCTGCTGCTGATGTAGCCCTAGGTCTGCCCGTACCTGGACGGCGCGGCGATCGAATGCCCCAGTCTCTAAGTATCGTCTGTAAACTCGTTGCACTGAAGATCTGCTAATTCGAAGTCTTCGAGCGACCTCACGTTGTCCGTGGCCTGCTTGAAGTAATGCTATAGCTTGAGCGGCTTCCTTAGGAGTTGTATCCATTATTAACTCAAAAAAGTTACAAAAATACACGCGTCTATGCAAATGATGGAAAACATTTAAAGAAATGATAAGAAATATCGGACTACCCTCACTGTAGAAGAAATAACGCTGAGCGCAAATTCTAGCCAAAATAGAGCAAATCGTAAGCATTGTGTTTGTTGCTTGATTGCAATGTAAGATGACGGTACTTTAGATTAAATTTTAGTCATTTTTATCGTCATGAAACGCACTTTCTATAGGTATGACTTTGGCAGTTGTAAGTTTTATATTTTTTGAGAAAATCGGATTAGAGTTCAAAAGTAGCGGGTGGCCCGGTTTATTTGCTGTCCAGTGTAGTATGTTTACCAAGAAGTTGGTACGTCTGACATCCCTGCTAGAGAGGGGGCTTGTCGTTTCTTAGCTGTATAGCCTGTATTATATTTTTCGAGACATTTTGAACTTAGACACTGCGTACACTTGACCCACATGACTCTACTGAGAAAAAACTTAAAGAAGTAAATTAAAACCCAATTTAACATTTCTGAAGAACGTTTGATTCGTAGCAAACTCTAGAATAACAAGAAAGCCAGCAAAGCTAAACTACAAATACTTTTATTACAAATAAATTTTTTCAAACGGACCACAGTACTTACCCTGAGCGCTAATACTAAATTGTTCGTAATGCAATTTCGTGATGTTGAATATCTAGAATAGTGATCCATCACGAGTCACGACTGACTAGTCTCTTATTTTGTGAGTCTGGTAAGACAGAGATATTCAATTAAATTCAATTCTCTGGTGTTAGCCCTCGTTCCCACGTGTGTTTTTATTATTTATTTATTGCAACTTTATGCACAAACAAGTACAAAGGCGGACTTAATGCCTTTTGGCATTATCTACCAGTCAACGTTTAGGCGTGACAGGAGCAAAATTGTATAGGTACCGGTAAAGTCAAGGAGAATAAAAAAGTTGAGAAAAATCAGTAAACTTGATAAAATATGGATACTACAATGTAGATAGATAACATAAATTATTATAATAATATATACCTATAAAATACATATGATAAAATATAAATACATATTTAGTGGCTGCGACAGAAAAAACAGCTAGTAGTAAACTGTAGTGAACTGTATGCTAATACAATAGAGCTGCAAATCGTGTAGAGTTGTCAAATCTGACATTTGACACTTGATACTTCGATATTCAGTTCTATTGTAGGTACATACTAGCGCAAAGTTCTTACAGTGCTGTTTTTTCTGTCGCGACTCGCGACCACTACAAAACTCTCGTGGGAACGTAGCCTTAGGTAGTTGTTACCTACAGGAAAATATTTGTATTTTGTGTAACATCAGTTTTCGGGAATAACTAGTTTTATTTAATGGTTTCTATATCCATACTAATTGTATGGGACTGTATTTTTCCACTAGGTTTTCACCGCCGGCTCTGATCAGACTCGAAGATAGCAAGGTTACACCGATTCGGGCAGAGCTGGGGCGTATAAAAAATAACACTGATTTGAGGAGAACATTTTTCACATTAACTCGTTAGCTTACCTGGCTCAGGGCAATGCCGTATAGAGAGCACAAATGTACTCTTCTAATTTCCATATAAGCTATCTCTCTCTTATTTCTCTATACGGCTATTTTTCCGTAATTTTCCCTAATTTCCCTTTATTTCCCCTGAGCCAGGATAAGTGAAACGCATAACGTGAAATTCTTTATTTACCATAAAACAATACATAATCACACAGTTTACATAGATACTTAATAACACATAAGTTAAAGTTACAAGTATAAGAAAACCATATATTTTTCACCATTATAATCTAATTTTCTCTAAAACCATTTACATTTCTATTTACCTAAATGTTATTTACTTTAGCCACTAATTTTTCCTATGTACAACACTAATTTTCCAAGCGAAATAAGCTACGGTTAAGAAATTATAAAGAAAATAAACTCGTGACTTTAAAACAATTATTTACCACTATTCTAATGAATTTAACACTTATGTACAACACTTATATTCACTATTTTCACTCTTAAGAGTTTATGTACTATTTACTCACAGTTTTTAGAAACGTTTTAAAGCACTGATAAGTGTTCATTGTTTTTAAATTCACTTTAAAACACAGGCGAGGCCGCTGTCCTTAACATCCTCCCCCCGGCGCAGTAGCCAGGTTCTACGCAGCCTCCTCTGGTGACCGCGGGCTCGCTGGACCCGCCGTGGACTGCTCCGCTGACTGCCAGCTGTCTGTGTCCGCCGCAAACTGCTCCGGTGACTGCGGGCTGACCGTGCCCGCTGCAACTGGCTGCGACCGCGAGCTGTCTGTGCTCGCTACAGCTCGTGATGGTGACTGCGAGCCGAATGTGGCTCGCTCAGGCGACTGCGAGCTGTCTGTAGCTCGCCCCGGCGACTGCGAGCTGTCTGTAGCTCGCTCAGGCGACTGCGAGCTGTCTGTAGCTCGCCCCGGCGACTGCGAGCTGTCTGTAGCTCGCTCAGGCGACTGCGAGCTGTCTGTAGCTCGCCCCGGCGACTGCGAGCTGTCTGTAGCTCGCTCAGGCGACTGCGAGCCGTCTGTAGCCCGCTCAGGCGACTGCGAGCTGTCTGTAGCTCGCCCCGGCGCTCGTTCCGCGCCCGGCGACGCCCCCGGCTCCGTCTGCTCCGCCAGCGGTCGCGGTTGCGACTGCGGCGCCTCCTCCAGCACTGCCAGCTTTGATGTGGGCCTGCGGAACACACCACTGCGCGTGCGAACGTCCGCACAACGCACCTGTCCGTCCGGGCCAGGGTAGACCCGGTGCACGACCCCGCGCGGCCACGTATTACGCGGCAGCGCCGGATCTACGACCACGACCAGGTCGCCCGGAACCAGGGCACGGCTGCTCTGCGGCGCCCCGTAGCGTGGCGTGAGCGTGGGGAGGTATTCCCTCACCCAGCGCCTCCAGAACTCGTCGGCAAGGGCTTGCGCGACTCTCCAAGTCTTCTTGTCCGCCGGCACACACGGTCCGACGTACGGCAGTCCGGTGGACGAACCCAGGAGGAAATGGTTCGGTGTGATTGCCTCCGGGTCGCTGGGGTCCACGGAAACGTGAACTAGCGGTCGTGCGTTCACGGAATACTCCGCCTCGGCCATTAGGGTCTGGAGTACCTCTTCTTTCGGCGACTTCTCGTTCAGCGTAGCGAGTAAGGCGGTTTTCACCGACCTCACCATCCGTTCCCAGGCACCTCCTTGACTCGGCGCCCCCGGCGGGGTGAATTTCCATTGCATGCGGTGCGTGAGGCCCAGCTGAGCCATAGCCGGCGCCCACTCAGCGTACGCCTGCCGCAGCTCGACGTCCGCTCCTCTGAAGTTCGTCCCGTTGTCGCTGTACATAACTGACGGCCATCCTCGCCGCGCAGCCATTCTTCTCATGGCCATTATTGCTGAGTCTGTCGACAGCGAGGCCACCAGCTCCAGGTGCACGGCCCGCGTCGTCAGACAGGTGAAGAGCGCTCCCCATCTCTTCTCGTGACGTCGGCCGATGGTGATCGTCATCGGGCCGAAACAGTCGAGACCACAGTACGAAAATGGTCTCTGGAACGCCCCCAGGCGCTCCGCCGGCAGGTCTCCAGTTTGTGGTGTTCTCGGGTGCGCCCGTCGTAGCCGACAAAACGCACACTTACTTGTTATGCTGCGCACTGTCGGCCGCAGCTTCAGGATCCAAAACCTTTGCCTGAGGTCGTTCACGACCCTCTCACGGCTCCCGTGTCCTGCCCGGGCGTGCTCCCGTGCCACCAGTAACTTCGTAAACGGATGTCTACCGTCCAGGATAATTGGATTCTTCATCTCCGCTGGAACCTGCGCTGCTTTGATTCTTCCGTCTAGTACGAGCAGCCCGTCTTTGTACACTGGGCTGAGCCGGTACAAGGGGCTCCACCTAGGCGCCGTCTTGCCACTTGTGATCTTTTCAATTTCTTGCGTGAAGCTGTCCCGTTGTGACCTCTGATACCACAACGTCTCGGCCCGCTCTAGGTGTCGTACCTCGAGGTTGGCTCGACGATCTCGGCACTTTTCTAAGAATAACAAAACCATCGCTGTGCTTCTTATGAGGCGCTCGTAACTCGAAAAGCGCGTCACATCCGGTAGACAATCCAGCTCACTCGCCCTTGTGGTGTAAAAGGTGACGTGTTCTTCCTTATCTTCAACTTGGGCGGGACTCTCCGCGGGCCACTCGCTCATAGGCCTGCGCAGGAAGTCTGGCCCTTTAAACCATGGGTCCTCGTCGCTCCTCGGAACATAGCCCGTTCTCGTGGCTAGGTCCGCGACGTTGTTCTTAGTGCTCACCCACCTCCACTGGTGGACGGATGTCAGTTCGGCGATTTCCCCCAGGCGGTGCGCGACATACGGCGTGTATTTCCGGCTGCCGTTCTGTATCCAACACAGCACCACCTGTGCGTCAATCCAGTAGAAAACGGTATCTGTTTTCCACCTGTGCTCTGCTACGACGGCGTTTCCCAGCCTCGCTCCGACCAGGGCGGCCTGTAGTTCCAGCCTCGGTATGGTTTGGGCCTTCAACGGCGCTACTTTGGCCTTGGCTGCGGCCAACACGACTCGGACATCCCCATCTTCTCGCTTCAAACTGCAGCCCGCACGACTCCCCCCGTCGATCCTTGGGGTTATGACACCTCTCGCGTGCCACTGGAGTCCCGGTCCCATACTGCAGTTTGTCTGACTCCCCCCGTTGTTACTCCGGGGTAATGTGACGCCCTCTTTGCGCCACTGGAGTCTCGTCCCGTCTAGACTCTCGCCCGTTCGTTCGTCCGGGTAGTCGACGGTCCATATGTGCAGGATACTCTCATCATCCTGCCTTATGATGCGCCTCGGGATGCTGCCATGGATCACCCAGCCGAGTTTGGTCTTTGAGGCCGCAGGCTGGTTCCTTTTCCCGATTCTCAGTTCTCTTGACACGATGAGCTGCCAGTTGTCCGTACCGATGAGAAGTTGGGGTTTCTCGTTCTCATAACACATCTCTTCATCCCTGAGATCGTGCAGGTGAGCGAGTTGCAGCAATGATTCCGGAACGGATTGAGTGAGCAAGTTCAATCCGCCCACCGTTCTCGCAGTGATGTCGTGCCTGGTACCGTCGTGACCCCGTACGCCCAGTTGTACGAGTCGGCTTTTTTCCTCATTTCTCTCGGCATTGATCCCGTGCATCCGCAGCACTTTCGACGGACCGTCTGCGCCGATAGCCTTCGCGACGTCTTCATCCAGCAGAGTCACTGTCGAGCCCTCGTCGAACAGCGCGAAGATGTCCGCTTCGCCCCGTGGACCTACGACTTGAACCCTTCTCATCTTGAGTTTTACCGCACGGTCGGACGTGACCGATGCGGTAATAACGGCGTCCTCAGCCTGTGGAGCGCCGCCGAACCTCTCCTCGTGCAGCAACGTGTGGTGCAGCCGCTTACAACCCTGTGCGCCGCATCGTTTCGCCTTACAGTTGAATCTTCTGTGTCGACTCGATATGCACAGGAAACACAGCCCCTCTTTCCTGACTGTGTCCCATCTCTTTGGTACGCTCATTTTCTTGAAGGTGGCGCAGCGAGGCAGAGCGTGATCATTGGCACATATCGGGCACTTCATTGCTTCCTCGCGTACCTTCTTGGGTTGGCTGTGGCTCGGCGAACCCCTGCCCTCATCTGTCACCGCGAAGACTGGCCTTCTTGCTCTGGTTTCACTCTTGTTCGGAGGTTGACGCGGTGTTTCTCTCTTCGATGTCGTGCTGAATCCGTAGCGCAGTGCCCTGTCCGCTTCCCTCATTAAGAATTCAGAGAGAAGGACGACATCGGGCTCGTTCCTGAAGCGCGACGTCTCTTCTGCGTAGTCGTACCACTTGCTTTTCTCGTAGGGACTGAGTTTCTCTAGAATGTCTCTCGTGAGCAACGGGTTGAAAAGGTACCCGTGCCTCAGCCTCTTCAGGATAGCCACCATGTTCTGAATCTTCACGGCGAACTGGTTGAGTTCCGCCGCCGAACCTCCGAGCCTCGGTAGCCTCTTCAGGTCTTCCATCATGCGGTCCACCATAACTTCTGGACGTCCGAAGCATAGTTCTAGAGTCTTCATGATTTGTTCGGGTGGCGTAGCGACGCTCAGCAGTGGTGCCACGGCTTCCCTGGCTTCTCCCCGCAAGCAGTTCCTCAGCCGAGCTAAGTTCTCGATCGGTTTCAGCTTGTAGAATGCAGTGGTGTCTTCCATGGCTGCTTTGAAGGACAACCATTCGGTGGGAGCCCCTGAGAATGTAGGCAGCTCCGTTGTGTGGCGCGTCTGGCGTTGATTCAGCAGCTTGTCTAACGTTTCAGCGAGATGTTCCACTCCGTTGGCCCTAGACGTGGGTGGTGTGGGTGAGCGTGGGCGGCGCTGTTCCGGCCACTCAAATCTCGTCCTCTGGCCTTCGCGTCGTCCTCCAGTTGGTGGCATGTCTTCTGGCTTCGGCGTCTCTCTCTCCTCTAACACGACCGGCTCTTGTCTAGCCTCTTCATGGTCGGGTCCTTGTTCGCTTAGCCAGGCTCGTACACGTTGCTCCACCTGTTCAGACGGCTCGTCGTCATCGGGGCTGCTTCCATCCTCTGCAGCGGCGACGTCGGCGACGAGTTTCTTCTTGATAAGTTCTGCTTCTATTTGCAGTTCCTTTTTACGGAGAGCGGCCAGCTTCTCTTCCGCCTCATATTGCATGCGTGCGACGACACTCGCTGTCGATCGACGCGACCTAATTGAAATAGCCTTCTTCCTGGCTAGTGTTTGCACTTCCGGAGCTACAGGTGCCTTGCTAGTACCTGGTCTCGGTTTTAAAATTGTTTGAAGCAGATCTGCCCTTCCCTCGGTCGGCGGCGGCTGGCTCGTGGCGGCAGCAGACGGCGATCGTGGCGGATCTGGAAATCTTCGCGGTTGTTGTTGTTGTGGTTGGTTCTCCTCGGCCCCGCTCTGACTCCTTGTGATGACCATAGTTTAAGTTAAATGTTACGTTAAGTTAAATCCTCAAATCAAAAATTAATCTTCAAATATTCGTCTTCAAACTCCAAATATCTTCAGAGTCTTCACGACTCTTCAAGAATCTTCGGTAGGTTTTTCAGGCGAAAAATCTGCGAATCCTTGCTTCCCTCTTCGTTGGTGTTGTCTTGTATCTTCGAGTCCAATCTTCTAATCTGAGTCCGTCGATCCCCGGTGTTGAATTCCTTTCTTCCAAAATTCTATGTTCGGCTTGATAAGTTTTCTTCAAAAAATTTTCTATGTCCTTGGCTCGATGAAATTGTTCTATGTCCAGTGTTCAGTAAATTTTTCTAAGTCCAGTCTTCAATAAATTTTTCTATCTCCTTGGCTCAGTAAAATTTTTCTATGTCCGATGTTCAGTAAATTTTTCTATGTTCCGTCATCAATAAATTCTTCTAAGTGTCGTCTTGATTGTTTTCAACTGGTATTGGACTTCGAAAATTTCTTCAATCTTGTATCTCGGATCACACGCGACTAACTCACTAACTTGCAATCCGGATCGCAAGGACCACGCACTACTGTATGGGACTGTATTTTTCCACTAGGTTTTCACCGCCGGCTCTGATCAGACTCGAAGATAGCAAGGTTACACCGATTCGGGCAGAGCTGGGGCGTATAAAAAATAACACTGATTTGAGGAGAACATTTTTCACATTAACTCGTTAGCTTACCTGGCTCAGGGCAATGCCGTATAGAGAGCACAAATGTACTCTTCTAATTTCCATATAAGCTATCTCTCTCTTATTTCTCTATACGGCTATTTTTCCGTAATTTTCCCTAATTTCCCTTTATTTCCCCTGAGCCAGGATAAGTGAAACGCATAACGTGAAATTCTTTATTTACCATAAAACAATACATAATCACACAGTTTACATAGATACTTAATAACACATAAGTTAAAGTTACAAGTATAAGAAAACCATATATTTTTCACCATTATAATCTAATTTTCTCTAAAACCATTTACATTTCTATTTACCTAAATGTTATTTACTTTAGCCACTAATTTTTCCTATGTACAACACTAATTTTCCAAGCGAAATAAGCTACGGTTAAGAAATTATAAAGAAAATAAACTCGTGACTTTAAAACAATTATTTACCACTATTCTAATGAATTTAACACTTATGTACAACACTTATATTCACTATTTTCACTCTTAAGAGTTTATGTACTATTTACTCACAGTTTTTAGAAACGTTTTAAAGCACTGATAAGTGTTCATTGTTTTTAAATTCACTTTAAAACACAGGCGAGGCCGCTGTCCTTAACACTAATATTATAAATGCGAAAGTGTGTCTGTCTGTCTGTCTGTCTGTCTGTCTGTTACCTCTTCACGCCCAAACCGCTGAACCGATTTTGATGAATTTTGGTATAGGGATACTTTGAGACCCGAGAAAGGACATAGGATACTTTTTATCCCGGAAAAATGTACGTTCCGCCGCGATAAACGAATTTTGGCGCAACGGAGTTGCGGGCGTCATCTAGTTTATGATAAATGTGTTTAAGGGTTGAAAATTAGTTACTAAATATTAAACTTTAATTTAAGTAATCCAGATCTGAATGACGTGACTACTACCTACTGGTCTCTCCTCAATGTAAGCAGAATTGTGCAAAGTTATAGTGATTTGGAAATTAAAACTGGTTGCAATTAATAATTTTTAAGTACCTACTTTATGTATAAAATTTTTAAGTTACCCCCGAATTGGCAAGCAGCTCACAGCTGATTGATGATGATGAATTGTATTTAATTCTGAAGATGATAAAAAAATTATCGAGAATGTTTTAAGTTAATAATTTATTTATTATGCCGTCAGTTTTCAAACAAAAAAAACTAGATCAGTTCATCACGGACAGACATACGAACACACACGCACATAACTACAAACAAACACGTCAAACTTACAACACCCTCAGTTTTCGTCGGGGGTTAAAATGAAGGAAGAAGGTAGCAAATAAAACGTATTTTCTTGTCTACATACTCGTTTATTCTCTTTTCCGATTCCAGCCAATTATGTCTGTTACTTGATAGACAGTTATACGAGACGATAGCTCCTTAACTTATCGAAACTTGGCAGGAACATGTGAACGAACTGCCTACTGTAAGTAACTCAGCCGGGTGGAAGAGGCGCAATACATTATGCACAATAGGATTCTATTTGAAGACGACCTACTTGCGAGTATAATACTCGTACGTTCGTACGTAAACTCTATCTTATGCCACTACAAAGTTGTAGGACAATTAGTATCCTGCTCCCAAGAAAAAAAAAATATACGCCATGACATTTCTTTAATCAGAGGTAATATATTAATTATTCGAACGATGATCGAAATATGAAAGAGTTAACATTTTACTAGACTTAGCTAGAATCGATTAAGAGCTAAGTGGAAAAACGCAATTAGGTATATCCATTAAAAACATTGAAATTTCTAGTAGGTAAATTGAGTTTAAAGTTTTGCCATAACTTTTAAAGATATTCGGATTACTATAAGTACAGAATTTTTCGAATGCACCTAGGAATAACAACAGGACCGAGTACTGTGAGCAAAAAAAACGAGCCGAGCGAGAGGTTGGAAGAGAGGCCGTGTGTCCCTTTCTAGTAGGGTGACAATAATATTTTCTGCTGTGGCAAACTGCAAAGCTGTGTGAGACAAATTGTGAAACACTGAATGACATACAGCTGAGGCTTTAAAAGTCGTCGAGAATTTGAATAGTGTAAAATCATGAAGGTTTGAAGTGACGCCTGCATTAATATGTAACAGATTTTTATATAATTCTCAGCCTTACTTAAACACTATTAAGCCATTTTTTTCGCATTTCTTCAATGTTCAGAAATCTATAAAAACTGTATTATATTATCATTAAAGGCCTTACTCGACTTCACACGTTTTTTTCTCAGTACTTACTACGATTCTAGGCGAGTCGCTACTGACTAGTTTATAACAAAACGTAGTACAATTATAACTCATAATAACGTCAGTTGCTTTAATGTTAACACTTTTATACTATAATAACTAGACTAACATTGACAATTAACTTACTAATGTTACTAATAAACGAAATATTGCAACCAGCATAACTTTCACTTCGACAAGAATATACACAACATTTTTTCAGCATTTTGACTGTTAAATCATCAAATAAATAATAAAAACATAGTTACGGAGATACATGAAGTAAGAAATAAAAACTATTTTCAATTTTAATATTATCCGGTGTTCAGCATAAAATATGTGTAATGGCGTATCTATTGTCTTGCGAATGATACCATCTAATAAAAAAGAAGGAAAAGGATTTAATGTAAACTGCATTTTTATTTAATATTAAATGACTATTTCTAACTTTTTTAATTAGAATATGATATAGTTATAAACATTTGTTAAAATAATAATAAAGTACACTCGTTTTATCTAAGATTTTTCAAGTTACTTTTTATAAATACCAACATTTTTCTGGTTGGTTCAAGAACGAGACACACGGCCTCCCTTCTGGCTATCTCGCTCGGCTCGGATTTGCCTCTATGATACGTGCATTGTGAAATACACTCTATTACTAAGGTAATACAGTTCTTTTTAGCAATTACAAAATTCGGTGTCTTCTATCCATAATCTATATCCATGATTTTTCGATTGGAAATCAAAGAAGGAAGAAGGAAGTAAAATCTATTTATGCAAAAACAGAAAAATTTAAGTAGGTCCGCATACTCATCGTCTTTAATATTTTAAAGATTTTTTTAGTGAACGAAACGTCGTCGGCAGTCTTGGTACCTATTTATTGAAGAACGGCTCAAAACATTATTTTAATCATAGATACAATACGGCCGATGTATCTTGGCGAGTCTGAACTTCGTGCAGAAGGTTGCGCATTAGCTGTTTCTAAGTGTTTTCGTATTTATTTTATTTGTATTAATTGGTCAACTGTATTAGGGAAATTTTATTAGTACATAGGTATATAAAAATAATACAATAACAGTTTTCTTCACGAGTTGTACATGCGCTAAAGTTCGCAGAGCCTATGTTCAGACCCGTCAAGATACAGCGGCCGTAGTGTAATATATAATATTAAAAAGAGGTCTACCTCTTTTTAATATTATATATGTTATAAACGCGTAAAAATGAAGACTCGAATTGGCCCGAGTCGGGCCAATTTTGGTTAGTGTGCTCCGCGAGTAATAGCGTGTTTTGTGTTACTATGCGACGTTGACACATTGACAGCGTCCCATGTCAATGTGTGTCGTGGCACAGAAATATTGTCAGTTTTGTAAGGATATAACGTATCTATGTAATAATTAATCAAAGATTTTAATACTATGTATCTGTCAATATGTGTTACAAGATAATCAAAATATTATTATTTACTTATCTAGTTACACGATTTTCCAATTATTACATTTACTTGGAAAGTCAATTAACTAAAAGTAAAGCAGGTATGTTAGATGTCGGCGGTTTGTAAATTGTACTTTACTCGCCCACCGCCTACATAGTTACTTCGTATTCTATGCGAGTTTTCATAACAGAATTGAGCCTAATCATAATTCAATCTGATAGCGGTTCTTTATTTTCTGCTTCATCGGCTTGTATTGCAAATTTGCTAGGTTGTCAAGGAATTTTATGTTTTAACTTTATAGAAATACTTAATACCTATCTTAATATATATAATACAAAAATAACCATTTTATAACCAAGAGCATGTGAGGAGTGAGGACATGTCTAAAAAGAATTCATTAACAATCCACGCGCCACGATTTTTAAAATTTCTTCAAAATTTATTGTCAGATTCGTTAAAAATAATCTATATAATGCTCCGGAATCCGGAAGGCCGTAGAAAATATTGTGCATTGAAAATAGAACTCTACGCTAATACAATAGAGATGAAAATCGGTCTCTATCAGCACGGAAATGGTGGGGAGGTGGCATTCAAGGGCAACTTGTAAACAACTCGAAAATGATTTTTCTTCACTTCACTTTATAAAAAAAAAACGTGTATGAAACCTAACAAGTTACTTACTTATTTAACTTATTTTACAAGTAGAATTAACTTTAAAAAAACCCAACTGCGTCAAATAATTTTGGTGACCTCTCACAGTAAATTCGAATCTAACGACACCTCTCAAGTCTCAAGCTTAAATCTATCGAGCCGTTCAGGCCACAGAGCGTGCCAAACAATTATACATATTATATACATATTATATACATATAATATACATACATACAATACTCTCGGAAGACATAATTCTCCTTCTGGCGTTATCGGGTAAAAAGAATTATTCGAAGACATCCCAAATAATATTATAGTGTAGAATGTAGAATGATATTTTGTTAAGGGATATAATTAATCGAGCGAACAAAAAATAAGTTGGCGACTGCACGTGAGCATACTGTATTACTGAATTTGGCAGCGAATTAATATGTTGGCGACTAAATTACTAAACTGGGGTCTGGCGAAATCACTGAGGTGACAAAAAATACAAAAATCGGCAGATAAACAGTGGCGAAATTTAATACAAATTAGCACCGAAATTTATAAGTTGGTGACTTAATTTCCGAGTTGGTGACTATTGTACCGTGTAAGCAGCTATAAAACCAGATTTGGTTGACAAATTAATGGCTACTAAAAATTAAATTTGCAGGCTACGGAAAATCCCATTTTTGGATACTGTTGGACTATGTTTTTCTTTGACATGGGTGTCGTTTTCAAGGTTTTTAGGGGTGCAGAATAATATGAAAATAAAATCGTTTTGAAATATTCCAAAATGGCGTACACTTTTTTTTTTCAATTAAAATTAATATGGATGTCCTTTTTCAGGTTTCTGGAGGTGCTGATTACAAAATTGTCTTCAATTTTCAATCTTCGTAAAATTAACATGAGTACCAATTTAAAAGATCTTGGGGATACTGATTAGGATTGATGATTATTATTACAGTATATTATGTAGTTCGAGGTACCAGCTATGTAAGGTATAGAAATTTTTCGAAATTCAGGATTTTCTAATTTCTTTTTCTGCCATTCATGAAGAAAATATGTGATTTCCGGGTTATTAAGGGGGAGGAAATTTTCATTATTTTTCCAGCAGGATGCACGTTTCTGAGATAGAAGCGATTATAGAAAAAAAATATGGCAATGTTTTACTTTGAGACACGAACGGTGTATAAAGCTATAGAAATTCTGGAAAATTCAGGATTTTCAATTTTCTTTTTCTTCCATCATTAAGAAAATATAATGTTGCGAGGTTTCTAAGGGGGAGGAAATTTTCATTATTTTTCAATAGGATGCACCGTTTCCGAGATAGAATCAATTTTATAAAAAAAATTGTACATGCTCTACATTGAGATACGAGGGATTTATAAAGCTATAGAAATTAGAATAGTTGGAAAATTCAGGATTTTCAATTTTCTTTTTCTTCCAATATGAAGAAAATATGACGTTGCGAAGTTCCTTAGGGGAGGAAATTTTCATTATTTTTTCAATAGGATGCACCGTTTCCGAGATAGAATCAATTTTATAAAAATGAATGTAAATACTCTACTTTAAGATATGAACGATGTATAAAGCTATAGAAATTTTGGAAAATTCAGGATATTTAAATTTCTTTTTCTTCCATCATGAAGAAAATATGAGGTCGCGTGTTTACTAAGGAAATTTAAAATGGATAACTTGTTTGTAATCAACACCCCCAGAAACCAACAAAAGGACACCCATATTATTTTTATAAAATTAAGTATGTCCGCCATATTGGAATTTCAAAATGAATGTTATTTTCGCATCCAGCACCCCCAAAAACTTGGTAAATGACACCTATATCAATTTTAAGAAAAATTAATATCCGCCATTTCCTAATTTCAAAATGAATCTACACAATATCTACAGCCCCCTAAAACCGAGAAATATAAAAAATTGGGAATTTTGTACGTCCCGTTATGGTTTTTAGGGTTCCGTAATACTTAAGGAACCCTTATAGTTTCGCTCTGTCCATCTGTCTGTCTGTCTGTCTGTCTCTCTGTCTGTCTGTCTGTCTGTCCGCGCCTCTAGCTCCTGTAATAATGAATATAAATTGATGAAATTTAGTGCAGTTATAGATTGTGTATAGATCACGGTTTCGGGATCATAAAAAAATATTAATTTTATATTTTAGGGGTGGCTCTCCATACATGTGAAGTGGGGATGAAAAATATTTTTTCACTCTACCCCATCGTGTGGGATATCGTCGAATAGGTCTTTTAAAATATAGGCAATGTTTCATACGTTACTTTTTCATAAAGTTGACCATTTTCCAGTAATCGGCCTCCAAAGTAGTTTGTAAGTTGGTCCCCCCCCCCCCCTAGCATTTTTATACTATAGGAGATAGAAACTTGCTAATTTCCATGCTGATAGATCATGCTAAAAACTCTTTAGGAAAATTATTGTGAACCAAATCGGACAGTAACTTATGGAGTAATTAAAAAAAAGCATATTACGCGTTTATAGTTACGGAACCCTCCTTAGACATGTCCTGACATGCTCTTGGTTAGGTTATTTTTATGTGCGCTCGTTTCGCTGCTTGTATGTTTTTTGAGATACCTATAATATATCAGGGAAAATATATATTGTGCTTAATCTTAAATTAAATGTGTACACACAAATTGTCGCCAAGATGGTTATTTGTTCGCTAAAATAATATCTGTCTGCCAGTTTGAAATGTTCAGTGGTATTATTTGGTCACCAGATTAGTAATTTTTTGTTCCTTACATTCTTTCGCCAACTTGGTTATTTAGTATTCAATATTCGGTATTTTCACTTCCAAAATTTAATTGTTTTGTCGCATGTTTAAATACATGCCTTTACTTAATTTGAAATTTTAAATATCAAACAGACACTTTCATTTTATTTGTAAGAATCGTATCTAAGATGTATAGATTTGCCGTAGTCGATTAAAAACTAGAGTCTAGACTCTAGAGGTAACGTATTACTTGTACTATAGTGCAAGTACCTACTATGTTAGGTAATAGAATCCCGTTTTTAACTATTCGGTACGAAACCCTAAAAATATTTTCAATATTGTATACAGAATTATATTGCTGTGAGTACTGAGTAGAGTTAATTCGCCGAAGTATAGTTTTTTTCTCCAAGAATACTATTCCACGCGGGCGAAGCCGAGGGCAAAAGCTAGTGTAATATATGAATAAAATATTGTGACGAATACTGAAGATTGCTCTTAATTTTTTCTTAGGCATTGAATAGGTATTGTACTGGAACCTTAAAACATGATTTTTAAGCAGACTAGGCAGTAAACATTGAGAGGACGAAAGTGAATATGGCAAAGTGAATAAAAGTACTGTGATATCTAGACACGCGGTAGCGTGTCAAGCCAAGTTTTGAGTAACAGAACTGGCGAGCAGCACCGTGTGTAATATTACACGAACCATTTGGAGCCACTTTTGACCCCGTCATAACTCAAAAACTATTTCACATAAACGTGTCAAATTTGGCTCATATATTGAAACTTGCGAGATAACTAAGTACTCCAAATTTCATAAACATATCTCAAACGGTTATTTAGATAATAACTTCCAAAAATCGTCATATTTATCACTGACCTATAGATCAAAACTCCTAGCGCCACTGCGTCAATGCGTTCGCAAGCAAAAACTAATAAATAGTTGCCATTGTACAGTATTGCATCAATGTTGGAAAAATGCTTTTTTACGTTGCTTTCAAATATACTGTGACTTGAAAAAATTCAAGTTACTAATGACTTCCTAATGCAATTTTCAAATATAATATATTACTAAGATTTAACAAAAACTGAAATTTATAACTCTTATTCAAAGATATTGAGCAATAATCTTAGTTTCCCCAACCACCGCTAGATGGCTATAGCACTTTTAACTGAGGACAGTAAATTAATTATTAGTTCTCCTAGCCGCCACTAATGAAATTTGGTATGAATATAGTCTAGAGCCTGGAAAAGGACAGGTTACTTTTTATCGGGGGGAAATGTACGGTTCCCGTGGGATACTTTATTTGCAGTGTCACGTAAAAACTACTAAGCCGATTATCATGAAATTTGGCACAGATGTAAAGTAAACCACAGGAAATGGATGGATGGATGGATGGATGGATGGATGGATGGATGGATGTATGGATGGATGGATGTATGTATGTATGTATGTATGTATGTATGTATGTATGTATGTATGTATGTATGTATGTATGTATGTATGTATGTATGTATGTATGTATGTATTATTTTAAACAAAAATTAAACCGACTTCCAAAGTAAAAATGCACAAAAAAGCATGAAATAAAACTTATTTTTTCAAATAGTTGCCCTTTTAAATTTGGCTGAAATTCTAATTTATTTCTCTACCCAATTTTCATAATTTTTAAAGTCGGTACCAGCCAACTTGAAAGTGAGTTCAGTTTTGATTTCAAATAGAAGTAATTTATAGTTTTTAAATATTGTTTTATTAGGGTGTTGTTCAGGCTGGTACCGTTTCTAATTCAAATCCGTCATCCGTTGTACTTACTGCACATAAATTACAATATTATATACACTCATATTACACTACTAAATACTAATAGACACTTTTAAACTTTATATTACTTAATGTACGGAGAAACAATATAAAACACTGCAATAATAGCTGAGCGCAAGCATTATTTGTACTAGGTAACTCGGCCGCATTGTGCCGTGACGTAACACTCTCCACGAGCGCCTGCTACGGGCCGCGAAATTTACGAGAATTTGAAATGTCTATAAATCCATTAATACTTGGTCTTTTTCAATGAAACAAAAACTAGTGTATTTGTAGATACAAGCATTACTGGGAGAGCGTTTTAAGCAATTTTGTATACCTATTAACATTCTTCATTCTATAATATATTATTAAATGAATACTATTGAAGAAAATAAAATATAATCTATTAATGGAACATAACAACTGAACAGTCAAGATCCATTATTCGACAGCCAATAATGGACCTAGTATAACAACAGGACCGACTACTGTGAGCAAAAAAACGAGCCGAGCGAGAGGTTGGAAGAGAGGCCGTGTGTCCCTTTCTAGTAGGGTGACAATAATATTTTCTGCTGTGGCAAACTGCAAAGCTGTGTGAGACAAATTGTGAAACACTGAATGACATACAGCTGAGGCGACTAGATTGAATAGTGTAAAATCAAGAAGGTTTGAAGTGACGGCTGCATTAATATGTAACAGATTTTTATGTAATTCTCTGCCTTACTTAAACACGATTGAGCCATTTTTGTCGCATTTCTTCATTGTTGGAAAATCTATAAAAACTGTATTATATTATCATTAAAGGCATTACTCGACTTCACACGTTTTTTCTCAGTAACTAGATACTTACAGCTTACTACGATTCTAGGCGAGTCGCTACTGACTAGTTTATAACAAAACGTAGTACAATGATAACTCTTAATAACGTCAGTTGCTATAATGTTAACACTTTTATACTAGAATAACTAGATTAACATTAACAATTAACTTACTAATGTTACTAATAAACGAAATATTGCAACCAGCAGAACTTTCACTTCGACAAGAATATATACAACATTTTTTTCACCATTTTGACTGTTAAATCATCAAACAAATAATAAAAACATAGTTACGGAGATACATGAAGTAAGAAATAAAAACTATTTTCAAATTTAATATTATCCGGTGTTCAGCATAAAATATGTGTAATTGCGTATCTATTGTCTTGCGAATGATACCATCTAATAAAAAAAGAAGGAAAAGGATTTAATGTAAACTGAATTTTTATTTAGTATTATATGACTATTTCTAACTTTTTTAATTAGAATATGATATAGTTATAAATATTTGTTAAAATAATAATATAGTACACACGTTTTATCTAAGATTTTTCAAGTTACTTTTTATAAATACCAACATTTTTCTGGTTGGCAACATGCAAGAACGAGACACACAGCCTCTCTCCTGGCTATCTCGCTCGGCTCGGATTTGCCTCTATGATACGTGCATTGTGAAATACACTCTATTACTAAGGTAATACAGTTCTTTTTAGCAATTACAAAATTCGGAGTCTTCTATCCATAGGTACTATATCCATGCAGCCAATATAGTTTTTCAATGGATCCTGACTGTTTAGTTGTTATGTTCCATTATTAGATTATATTATATTTTCTTCAATAGTATTCATTCAATTATAAGTTATAGAATTCTAGACCACCGGATATCTAAGTGCTTGTTTTTTCTTTTCAGTTTTTCATTATGTACTTAGTTTGGTACACTTTTTACGCAGTCGGGTTTTTTAATTTCAACTTTGGGTTTTTCGATTATGTGTGTGTCCATGACATCGATGTTACGATGTATATCTGTATAATCTATGCTAAAGCCGATGAAATCTTGATGGTACAATCTATTAAAAACCGTTCTATAGCGGCGTAAGCGCGGCCCTAAGTTGTGGCTTGACTCTTGAGCTATAATATACGCCTCCATCAGGCCTGTCCCACTCTCCGTGTAGGTATCGAAAATGTAAGTACGTGTGGTGGCCCCCCAAAACGGGCCAATCAGTAGGGACTCACGCGCGAGCAGTGACTAGTGAGCGACGTATGCGCGAGATTTGTTCGTCACAAAGTTTTATGGATTGGATATGTGAATATCTTACAATCTGGGCACATAATATTATGTTACTGTGTTTAAGTTAAGTAAAAATTACTCGGCTAGCTCCTACACTGTAATATAATGGATATTATATAACAATATAATTATAAATATAGTTTGAGCAGTAGCTCATTAGTATTAGTTGAGATTTTGAGAACCAATATTAAGTTTTTAGGTGTTCGCTCCTGAACTATCTGTTCGCGTCGTAAACTGTCATTTCAATGCAATGTGAATTGTGATACAATTTGACAAGTCATTTTGTTAACAAAAGTAGGTACCTAGAATTATGTAAGGCGGCGTGATTTACTTAACATCTTAGAGTAATATTAGGCCGTGAAGGTATCGAAAATGTTACGATTACACATACCTATTACCTACCTATAGGTATGCGCGAATTTATTAGAATTAAATTACCTATCTACTTTTAAGTAATGTGTTCACAAAGTACAGTAAGTAAGTAGGTATTAGAAAAAATTGAAATTAAATATTAAGATTAAATTATTTTCTAAACGGAGACAACCCCGATGTCGTCATAATTATGCGATATGAATAAGAGTTATGCGATAGAAAGAGACGCAACTTCTAGGTAAATATAACAGTAGGTGAATATTTATATATTTTTTTGTAATGTATGCGCTCTGAAATTACAGAACCACTTTCAAAATACTTACACTATCAAAATAATAAATTTGGCATGCAAATAGGTAATTAGGTGAATACAAAGGAATCAATCAGAAACTAGTAAATTTTTATAATTTTATTTTAATTTTTCACTTAATTGATTCTATTAGGAAAACTTAAATTTGGTAGGTATTAGTTTTGTTATAAATAAGTACCTACTAATAATAATTTATGTACAAAAAGTAATGATATCCTATCAAAAACATAAATGTGAAATGAGAGCCAAGAGTAATAATAATTATGATATTGCCTTGGTTGTTGACTTTAACGACAAAAGAAGTGAGATCTAAATAGGTGCCAAGTTTATTTATTTATTAATTTATTTATTATAGTATGAAAACTAGCCAAGTCAGACCTTATGCTACAATATAATATTATCCTAAGTTATAAGAAGAAATGATATTTTATGTTGTTATAAATAAATTTCAGGACTGACCATAGAACTTGGCACCTATTTAGATCTCACTTCTTTTGTCGTTAAAGTCAACAACCAAGGCAATATCATAATTATTATTAAACTTGGCTCTCATTTCACATTTATGTTTTTGATAGGATGATTATCTCTCGGAGCATCCATCGGTCACTCGATTAGAGAGTGTTCATCAAATTACGCGATTGCCGGTGCCATGTTCACAGGGAGGACTGCGCCGAAATCCTGAATCCGTGCAAGAGTTTTATCTGCCATTCATTCAGGGAATTAAAAATTCGGCATAAGAATAGTATAAAAAGAAAATTTATTTTTTTGCATTTATGACGAAAGTGTATTAACTAAGAATAATACGGAAATTTGCAAATTTATTCGCTTAATCATTTATTTATGAAGTAGCAATTACTATAGCTTAGCTCTCCTAGTCCGAGTTACGCAACAATTTATTTTTACAAAGAAAAACTTATGTCGTCTCCGTTTCTATCGTGTGTTTCTAAATTACGTATGTTCTGCACGTCAAAGAAAACCGCTCCTCGACGAACAAGGCATTATACGGACAATAGTTACATGTCTGGTGTGGAGCTTGAAATTTAAAGCTCAGTACCTACTAACAGGGCTGACAATTAGTGCACTGCGCAAGCCCTCAGACGGCCCTTCACCGACTGACTTCACTAAAAGTTGAGACTCAACGTGACAATCGTTGTACGCCCTTATTGACTCAAACGTTATTTATATTATGTAGACTTTTATTACCTAACTAGATGACGCCCGCAACTCCGTTGCGCCAAAATTCGTTTATCGCGGCGGAACGTACATTTTTCCGGGATAAAAAGTATCCTATGTCCTTTCTCGGGTCTCAAAGTATCCCTATACCAAATTTCATCAAAATCGGTTCAGCGGTTTGGGCGTGAAGAGGTAACAGACAGACAGACAGACAGACAGACAGACAGACAGACAGACACACTTTCGCATTTAGTATGGATATTAGTATGGATTAAATGCCTGCGAAACGCTCCGACTTGCCTTACTTAATAGGTATCATCTCGAACTTGCCCATGAAAATATATACAGCCGAACGTATAACCGCCTCCTTTTTTGGAAGTCAGTTAATAAAATACACTTTGATGAAAAGGATTGATGTTTTAAATTCTGTTTTATTACCACTAGCTGACCCGATACACATTGTTCTGTCTTAACTATGAACTAGGACAAATTTATAACTTTTTAACTACGCCGACCTATATCTACATATAACCAACACTGAAATAATATTGTACACTTACATCAACACCTACACAGTGGCGGATTATCCTAAAGGCAAACTAGGCATGTGCCTAGGGGCGCAAGGATACAATGGGGCGTTCGGGCAGAATTGTAAAATAAAGAAAAAATATTTTTGCTTACAACCTCAATTTGCTTCAATTTATAACAAAAATATGATCTGTGATGAAAGTTGAAAAATACGACTGCAATGTTCGTCGCGTTCGACCGCGTAAGTTTACGACGCCGCCGTACTTATAAAATTGCGGGGACGAAGATTCAAGCGCCAAAGTGATAACTCAAACCGAGCGAGGTGTTATGCCCGGAACAAAGCCACTACTGACAAGTTATGTAATATAGGGGCGCCGATGACATGTTTTCTTACGGCGCGGCGCGGCGCTCTCAACGCTTAATCCGCCTCTGCACCTACAACTTCATCTTCACCTACAACTACACCTAAATTTACATCTACCATGTATCGACACCTACAACTTACTGGGGCAGGCATAGATGTTTTATATTAAAAAGAGGGGGGCAGGCATAGATGTATTATATTAAAAATCACTGTTTTCCTCGCAATTTTTCCAATATTTTTCCCGTAAAAACAATAAACCAACCGTTCCTGAATTTTAGCGAGACAAAGGAATTGCAATTCATTTTAGGGTTTCGTAGTAAAGGAAGCCTTATAGTGTCGGTCTGCCCGTCCATCTGTCTGTTTGTCCGTCTGTCCGTTAACCTGAACCTCAATTCTCGTATTTAAAGAGTCAATTTTACTTTGTTTGGATTGAAAGTGTAGCGACTTATTACAATGAGCGGATATTATGACGTTTCGACCAATCAGAGCGCGTTTCACGTTGGTTTAACGTTCATAAAAACACCTTTTGAGAGTGTAAGCGTGTCGGGACTTGATTGTAATTGTATTAATGCAGGTTTTATTTAGCAGAATTGCCCCCCAGACTGTCCGTCCTCGATACTTTACTTTTTACCTGACTGCGCGACGCAAAGGAGTGGTAATGTGTTTATCAGCCTATGTATGTATGTCTGTATGTATGTATGTATGTATGTATGTTCCTTTGAAGCACTATACAGACCAAACGCCTGGGCCGATTTTTATGATTCACACGTCAATCGATTCCTCTTAGTTCGGCGAGTGTCACTAAAGACATGACGTTAGTGAAAATTCAATATGGCGACTACTGGACGCCATATTGTGAAAATGAAAAAAATGAAAGTCAACAAACTATATCAAGTGGGGTATCGTTGAATAGGTATTTAAAAATCATTGTAAGTTTTCTCTCAACATTTTTCGATTCGACTGACCGTTTAGGATCTATATCGATTTAAAGTTGCGTAACAAACATTCTCACATTCCAGCGCAATTGTGATGTAGGACTGATGCTGATAGGAAATCCAGTCTGGTAAATAGCTAGCTAGGTACTCATAACTAAAAAGTATAAAATAAAAAATAATAATTTAAAAAATTTAAAAACCCGACTTGGTAAAAAGTGAACCAAACTAAGTAGGTACATAATTATAACTGAAAAGAAAAAAACAAGCACTTAGATATCCGGTGGTCTAGAATTCTATAATATATTATTAAATTAATACTATTGGAACATAACAACTGAACAATAATGGATCCCGAGTCCATTATTCGACAGCCAATCTAATTTTTCAATGGATCCTGATTATTTTTTTATATTACTCGTAGACTTTATATTTGGCATCATAAAATTGTATTTTAGGATAGGCTGCCCATACATGTGAAGTTGGGATTAAAAAAACATTCTTCTCCATCGTGCATGGTTTCATCGAATAGGTTGGTATTTTCAAATAAAGGCGAGGGTTATACATGATTTCTAAACTATAAAAGGTAGGAACTTGTTACTTTCCATGCTGGTAGGTCATGCCGCGCATGAGCGAAATCGGACTATCTATAACATTTGAAATATAATTTGAAAAAACTTATTGTGCGTTGATTTCTACAGGGCCGTATTTAAACTATAAAACGCCCTGGCCACATTCGAATAATGGGCCCCAATTTTTGTTCTTTACGCCAGACACGAGTAAGCGGAGCGAGCGAGCAAACATTTTTTTTTCCATTTTACAGGTTATAATATGTTTAAACTTCAAACTAAAACACTGAAAACGGTTAACTTAGGAAAAATACCATAATAACAACTGGCTAAAACAGAACATTGGTACTAAATAATATAATATTATGTTCTTTAAGTTAAATGCGAGCGAGTGAAGGGAGAGAGCAAAATTTTATTCCAGTTTAACAGGTTAAATTTGTTCAAATTTTCTAATTTAAATAAAAGTATATGTGTTAATAATAATAAAAGTAATTAGTGTAAATTCTGATGTTGCAAAATAGATAACAAATAACAAATTTTGTTAGGTTTGTCATATAATACCTATTTCACACTTTTTTGTAGTAACTACATAATTACAACATTTTGTGATCAGTGACGTGTCCAAAATATTGTGTCGCATCCCATAGGGTCGAGGATTCGATGGCACGCGTGCCATAGGTTCACCATCCCTATTTTAGGCTATAAATTTATTGTTTTTTTTTTCTAAAGTAAAACACTTTCAGAGGTTAAACTTTGAAAAGATTTTAAAAGGTAAAATAGTAAAAAAAAACTTGAGAGGTGTCAAGGGACACCCGGATGGAACGAAGTTCCGAATGAAAATATCTGACTTGCTTTCTATAAGAGAGAGAGAGACAGACAGAGAAACATGCGACGCCGCACAGCTTACAATAGCTTACTATAGCAAAAAAAAAAAAAGACATACAGACAGACAATTGTACATGTATATATAAAATAAATAATAATACAATATCCGATATTATCCATACATACATTACATACATACATACATACATACATACATACATACATACATACACACATACATACATACATACATCAATATAATAAATGTATACGCGTAAATATTTAATTTTTATAAAAAATAAAATTGTCTTTTGTAATTAAAAAAGTGTCGTGACAACTTTTCGTAAGAATTTTTTCCGTCTAGCCCCCTTTCACAACGCGCGATAAGGAACTTCGTTCCAATATTTGCTCGCTCCATTTGAACGCGTTTAACATAAACAGTATAATATTATAGTATACACTTAGTATCAACGTTCTGGTTTAGGATGTTGTTTTTTTTCCGAAGATAACTTAAAATAATAATCTTGAAGATAGGGTTTAAAATATAATTAGATGTAAACATGTAAAAAAGAAAATAAAATGTCCGCTACTGCATAATGGGGCGGCAAAATATATTAATGGGCCCAGGTGCAAAATATCTAAATACGCCTCTGTATATGGGCCATCCACACTGACCAGCTGGCACATCCAGCACTGCGGCTTTGGAAGAAATTAATAGGCAAAAATGATTGTTAATGACAACTGACACCAATGGCGGCCATTTGTATGGGTGCTGGATTGGACCGTATGGATAGGGGTATATATTTTGTAATAAATGCCTCAGAAGATTAACACATTGATCACAATTCACAAATTGAAAATAATTCACGGACGAATTTCTTTAAAACAGTTAAATTTAAATATATTATTATGTATGTATTATTATATTAGGTATGTATTTTTTCTCTTTTATTAAACATGCAGCATCGGTAAGCCTGATAAGGGAGTGTAGTGTAGCTATGAGTTGGGACTAGGGGGGGCCCAATCCATCGGGGGCCCAGGGTACGTGCCCAGTGTGCCCAGTGGTAAAGAGGGGCGCATTTTTACAGAACCCTTTACAGACTTACCCTGACACACTTTTGGATAAGTTTGCGAAAATTAATATTGTATTTGTTGACATTGTATGTTAGTATGCATTTGATAAAACACAAAATATTAAATTAGGTTTTGTACAGGTACCTACATAATAATAATAATAATAATTCTTTATTTACTCAAAGTACAAGTAGGTTCATATTAATTTATCAGTTTACAATGGTACAAAAAAACAATTAAGTAGGTATAATGTAATGTTCTGCTGGTACTTAAAATAGGATATCCTGTTCTATAAGTACCAGCAATCTAAATGTATAAATGTATACGAAATTAAAAAAAAACAAAGAATACAGATTTACTGTAGGTACATCTACGCCAAGAATTCTAGATTTAAACTTTGTCGCTACATTGGTAAAAATAAAGGGGATTGCCTCTCTTCTATTCTGAGATAACATCGCGTTTATTTTAGTCTAGACAGGACTCTAGAAGGCAGACGCGCATTTATTCTGTCATTTAAGCGGCTAGTTGGAGGAGACATAGAACAATTTGCCATATTTAGACACGGCTTTCTAGAAAATAAACAATTCCTGGATTTGTCATTTATTGGTTACCTAGTGAACACATGACTTTGAAGTGACGTCATATATAGGTCACACAGAGGTCTAACGTCCAACGTCCAAATTTTACATAGGTATGGCATAATAGTGACTATGTTTGATGACTTTTATTTGATGTCATACGTATGACATGACCATGACCTCATATTGACTGTCGACTCGAGCGCTATGTGCGCGCGCGGTCGATTAGGCGAACTAAAACCTCCTACCTCGCCCAATAGATGGCACTAAGCGCGAAAAATGCAAACTAGCGTTGTTTTGTATTATATAATATCTATGGACACTTCACACCACGTCAGTCTGGCCCCGTGGTAAGTATCCGAAGAACTTGTGTTACGGGTACCAGACAACGGAAATATATTTAATACTTTTTTATACTATACTTATATTTAAGATTTTTATTATATTATACATATATTTAATACACATCCATGACCCAGGAACACAGAAAACTTTTTTTTTGTTCCCTGGCGGGATTCGAACCCGCGACCTCCGGCTTAAGCGCCACTGCGCTCACCACTGAGCCACGGAGGTTTGTATTATAATTTATAATATATAATATCACATACTATTTTATCAGCTAATACAGATTACAGGTTTAGGCTAGGCTTAAACTAAATAGCTTAGCTTAGTAATAAGGTAATCCTTATGGCGAAACTCAAGAAACACCACAGGTGTGTATTAGTGATGTAACGAATATTCGCATTCGCGAATATTCGCACATTTTTGTATATTCGCATTCGCATTCGCAAAATTTTTGCGAATGTTTTGCGAATATGAATATCAGAAAACAAAAGCAAATGTGCGAGTTTCTTACGCCGGTTCTTCTCGCCGGGCTAGTTTCCGAACCGGTGGTAGGCATCATGTAGGACAATTCTATAAGCGTTATATCATAACCTACATGGAAATAAAAAAAATGAGTTTAAGTTTGAGTGAGCGGAGCGAAATGAATGACGCTTTATTTAGATCATAGATGAGTTCGTATGAACTCGGCAATACTCGGAAGATACGAACGTAACGAACCCTTAGACTATGTCCAGAAACTGCGTATTCTTACGCACGCAAGGTCTACGCACGTAGTCGAGGTAATAGGCCCCCATACATTGCGTCCAGAAGCTACGTGCGTATTATTTTAGCTATGCGCGTATCGTATAAAATTGACCTATTCAACCGCTTTGGTTGATTCAGGCACGGATCCAGCTCTCAAAAGAAGATGTGGCCCGAAAATTTTGATTTTATTATTTCCTTCATAACATGGTTATTAGAATTTTTAAAAAGAGTTGTATTGTTTTCTTTATAATATTATGTTAATTAAAAGCTAACGCGCGGAGTGAGCGAGAAAATTTTTCGCTTATTTAGCAAAAAAATTATTTTGTTTGGTAAAAAAAAATAAGCTTTCAATACCTTAAACCTTAAACAAATTAACATCAACTAAGATTATAAATTAATTAAATAAAAAATATATGCATATATAATAATAATAATAATAATAATAAGTATTTATTTGACATATAAAGACATTACACAATTATAAACAATACATGTAGTTACAAAATACAAGGTAAATAAAATTACAAACGATAACAAAGCAGAAAAGTTGGCAAAATGAATAGAAAATAATAATAATAAACAACAAAAAAAAAAAAAGTAATAATAATAGTAAGATAACATGAAGAATGAGGACACGTATGGTTCGGATGGTAGATAGTGCAATGCCTATATTGTCAAAAAGGAGACCACTCAGGCGTATCACCGCGGCGTAAACACCACAGTGCCTGGTATTATGTGGTTCCGTACAGTACTGTCATTTGAAGGACAGATTTACACTCAGCCACAGCAAATTTAAAATTACATAAATAGATAATATTATAAACGAGATAAGAAATATGTAATGGAATGGGTCACTATAAATAACAATAATAATAATAAAGAGATAATTAGCAATACATTAAATTATAATATCCATATTATGTAGGTACATTAGTTAAAAAGATATATACCGATATATTACATCATGTCATTATAGCAAGTTGTTCCCGCAGTAGAAGAGATTTGAGTTTCATTTTAAAATTGTTTATTGTTTTAAGGTCTCGAAATTGTGGCGGCAGAAGGTTATTCCAAACTTTACTTGCTAGGTATCTGAACGTACCTCTGAACATGGAAGAGCGATGAAGTGGAGTGATCAGTAGATAGGCCGATCGTCTAGTGGTCATTTCCAGGTGTTTATCGCACGCCCACTGTAATTTATCATAAAGATAGGCCGGTGTTTTGAACTTTACTACTCCGAATAAAAGAGTGGCAAAGTGCAATTGTCTGCGACCATCCATTTTCAGCCATCGTAAGTTGTTGATATAAGGAGTCACGTGTGCGCGCGGAGGGATGTCGCAGCAATACCTACTGCATGCGTTCTGGACCTTTTGGATGAGTTTTTTAGATCGTGCGAGTAGACAGGGACCTATCACCACGTCTGCATAATTTAAATTTGAGAGAACCAGAGATTCGCAAAGGGTCCGGCGTAATGGTTCCGCTATAAAGTTTCTTATTTTATACAGGACTTTCAGCCTGAAAAAGCATCGACTGGCCGTTTTAACTACATGTTTTTCAAACCTCAGTCCTTCATCCATTATCACTCCTAAGTTCCGTGCCTCTGTTACCCTTACTATAACATCGTTTCGAACACGTATTAGCGGCTGTGTCAGAACAATTTTTTGGATCTGATATTTCGTACCTAATATCATGTACTGAGATTTTTTAGGGTTCAGTACTAGTGCGTTCGTATGAGACCACTCACAGATACGCGCTAGGTCTTCGTTTAGTTTGTGCACCGCCTCACTAACATCACTTGGCTTAAAAGTGATGTACAACTGGATGTCGTCAGCGTATATGTGATGTTTGCAATATCTAATGTGTTGGACGATGTCTGCACAGTAAATTGAATAGAGGCAAGGGCCAACCACTGATCCCTGAGGTACTCCCCTATCTACCCTTGATGGATTAGAGCATGCTGATTTACCGCTATCATCTTTTAACTCGACCACTTGAAACCGGTTACTTAGGTAGTCCGCGAACCAAGCGACGGCCTCTTCGTCGAAACCATAGAATTTTAATTTGGCCAACAGCAAAGGTATACTGATTGTGTCGAACGCGCGCGAAAAATCTAGCAACACCAAAATAGTAACCTCGCCTGCGTCTTGTGCCGAAAGAATATTATCAACGACGTCAATTAGTGCAGTAGTCGTGCTATGTCGACTACGAAAGCCAGACTGTACAGTAGGTAGTATGTTGTTCTCTTCCAAAAACATGCTTATTTGGCCATGTACCACCTTTTCAAGAATTTTGGACATACATGGCAATATGCTAATTGGTCTGAGGTCGCTTAATTCGCATACATTTTCTTTTTTAGGTAAAGGTTTAACTTTTGCTAGGTGCCACATCTCAGGAAAGGTACCGGTTGCAAGAGAAGTGTTAATTATCAGAGTTATGACGCTTAAGCAAACCGGAAAATTACTAACGATAGACAATATGTCCAAGTTTATGCCATCGACGCCCGCCGCGTTTGATGTACATGTTTTTATAAATTTTAGAACATTGCTGTCGCTGACCGTAGAAAATCTAAACTTGCTTGGGCCAAATCTATGGTTATTAAAGTAGTCAAGCGTCGACTGGGGCACGGAATTAGTACCCGGGATGTCCAGGAAAAAGTTATTGATAAGGTTCGGATCAGAAAGATGACTAGGCAATGCTGAATCAGACTTGGATGTTTGTAGGTCTATTCTTTCCCTAATATGCTTCCACATACGATGTGGAGACTTAGCGTTAGTATTGATATACGTATTAAAATAGGCTACCTTTTCCCTAGTAAGCGCGCTAGACACTTCCCGTTTAAGGTCCTTATAGTAGCGAATGTGCGATTAGCTCTTAGTTTTACGTGCACGTTTATGCGCCTCGTCCCGACACTTCATCATCTGTTTAATATTGTACGTGACCCACGGGTGCTGACGGTCCTTTACATGAAGTGTTTTGACGGGGGCCAGCAGGTCGAATGCCCACAAAATACTATTATTGAAGATGCGCACCATCTCATTAACACTAGATAACTGTTTGAAATAGTGCCAGTCAATTGTGTTAATAACGTACTCTAAATCCTCATTTTCAATATCTTTAAGAGCTCGATAAGTGACTTTTCGAGCTACGGTCTTTGGTTTAGGTATAGCTATTTGAAATGTTATAAAGGCGTGGGCACTTAAATCAGGTATATAGTCAACCACGACTCGGTCCAAGTCTGCATTAGTACAGACTAGGTCGAGTAAGGTTTCGGTGTCCGAGGTGAAATGGGTAGCTTCGGTCGTAAACTGGTGTAACCTGTGTGTAGACAAGAAGTCGCTTAATACACGGAAATTAGTCGTATTGGTGTTCAAATAGTTGATGTTAAAGTCGCCTACTAGATACAAATAGTCGTATCCCGGTAGACTACTAATCGTATCGGTCAGTGCGTCAAAAAAGTGGTTCACAGATAACCACGGCGGACGATATGCCGTACCTATAAAAACGATCTTACCGTTATTCTTAACTGAAAGCCACATCTGCTCAACGTTAGTTGTTATCGAGTTGAGTTTAACAGTCTGCGCGCTTAGTCCTTTTCTAATATAAAAGCCCACGCCGCCACCACGGGTGCGCACGCTCTCGGGTCTAGGTATATGCGCGAGTCGGTAGCCCGCTAACCGCGGCGCACGCCCAGTCTCACCCGGTCTCAGCCAGGTCTCATTGATCGCAATAAGGTCACAGTTATGTCTGTTCGCAGCCACTAAAAACTCATCATGCCTGGAGCCTAAAGAGCCTGGGTTTATGAAACCAATTTTTAATTTTTTGAGGTCAATCATTATTAATTACAATTTTAGTTACTATATGTATGTATAAAGTTATAATTATATTTCCCAAGGCTACATAAGTATAAATTAGTCTATTACAGATTATGTAGTATTTCATAATATTATATTTTAGAAGGAATGAGGTACATATATAATTCATTGTAAGTATAATAATCAAACGATAATAACATAAATATATTACATGTATAATAAAATAACATAATAATATTTTAAATATACTATAATGTGTCTTTGCTTTGTGTGTTGGGTTCGTGTACCTATAAAATGACAATACTGTAACGTTGTAAACATATTTAACATAAACACAATACAATGTAATTTTTGGCAAAGGTTTTAACAGTACACTACCGCACCATTTCCTACACAGGTGAACCATAGGCATAGAATCCAAATGACATAATATTATTACTAACAGTACACAACAATTACATACAAATAATAAAATATTTTTCCAATATAGACATACCACAGACAAGTACCTTAAGACTAACAGTGGCTTATGTGCCAAAAACAAAATAAATATGCAGTTAATTATACTGGAGCATGTTACACCGACTGACCAACGGCACCAGAGCCAAAAATTCGATCTAGGTCGTGGTCCGTTCTAACTCTGTGTACCGGGGAGCCTGGCTCACGACGTGCAAATATGACCCCACCACGGGTCCAGACATACCGCCAGCTGTGCCGACGGCCCTCCTCGCGGGCCCTGTAAAACAGAGCACGGTTGGACTTCGTCAGGTGCTCGTTAAGATGAATGCGCCGCGGCGGCCCCTCAAGGATGCCTGAAGTATCCACACCACGCCGCACGCGAGCCGCACTGAGGATGCTGTCGCGCACCGCTCTCCGTGTCAGGCGAACGATGATCGGCCTCGGTCTTTGGTGTTCTTCGCCCGAGGTGGTAGTTTTTTTAACCCCTTTGCGCATGACACTCACAATTTCGTGCTCATTAATGTCGAGACCGATTTTTTTTGTGATGAGGCTTACCAGGTGTTGGACATTTTCCCCAGAGGTTTCAGGCAGTCCCGCAATCTGGATGTCATTAAGCAGGTTATCTTGTTCTCGATCGTTCAGCTCTGTCTTTAACTGATCGATAAGATTAGTGACCGCCGGGTCTTGCGCGCGGGCAGACGCGTGTTCGCTGAGCTTTTGCTCTACCGCGGTAATACGCTGTTCGACAGTATCCACACGTTTATTGACGCCGTTGATGACTGCATTTAACTTCACAACTTCCTCCCTCAGAGATTTCATCTCAACGCTGACCGTGTTGATAGCCTCTCTAAGCAGTCTAATTTCCCCCGCTATCAAATTCGGTGATGATGTACCTACATTCGCGTCAAGAAATGTGTCGTTCGGTGATTCTAGACCTTTAGTTGTGAAGTTCGTTGTGTTTTGTGCAGTGGGTGGTGTTGTGCATGAGCGGCAGGTCCATTTATTGGGGCTCTTGGGATTGTAACCTTTAGCGCAGCCAGGGTGGAACATCGCAGTGCATCTAATGCACTTGGCACTGTCAGCGAAGCTCAGAAATTTGGCACACAAGGTACATTTGTAATTAGGCATTATTAGTAGTGTTTAAATAACGCTCGCTTATTGAAAATATCTAATAAATTCCTAGTTTTTTGGCAACGAACGTTAGGCGGTTTGAATTAGCACTTTAAACAGCTGACTGTCAGTTGTCACTCGCGGTCGGTATTTTAAATCTGTATTTTATAGTCTTATGAGGATATATATAGTATAGAAACATACACAAATTATAGATTATATAACATCGGCAGGAGTAATTCCTATCGGTTCAAACAAAGTATTATTTTTTCTTAAATCTGTTGGTTAGTAAATAAAAAAGGGTTGAAAATTTATGGAGAGGTGACAAATTTTGCGCTTTCTTCAATCTACCTGACTAAAGGTTCGCTTAACACTAAATCCACTACTATAAATATGTATTTTAACAATAATGTAAGTATGACCAGCAGGTAAAAAGCACCAGATAAGACTCAAAAGGTTAACAATACCAATACAACTACCCACTGAACCTATTTTGATTATAAATTAATAGACCTTGAAAGTATGCACTCACAAGGCTGTTGGGATTGTGGGTATGCCCATACTACACGTATAGATGCTCCGCTCCTGACTCAAATAGGAGCAGCAATTTTACGCAGTAATACGCAGCTACCTCGAGTACGCGCTAGACACAAAGTGAAAGAAAAATGTTTTTCTCGCTCCGATTGTATGATTCAGAGTGAGACAGAAGTATTCAGTTCATTCGTTACACAGCATTCAGATCGGTTGACACTGTTGGCATTTTGCCTTACAGAGTGTTCCGAAATTTTGTGCTGTCAATGTTTTGTCAAAACCAATTATTTCTGAAGACACTTTATATTAAAACCTTCAACACACAATTGATTTCGATTTGAAATAGTCAAAAGTGTCACCCCCTGTATTTTGGAGTGCAATGAAAGCGTAGTAAGATCGAGTTGCCAAGTTTCAAAAAATATTTCTCCCTAAAACAAATAGTACGGTTCCCGTGGATTTTACCTAGCATGCGAATACTCTCAAATATAATTATTAAAGTACTTATGCCTCATCGAAACTTCATAAAGTTACATAATACGATAAAATATATAGGTACCGTTAAAAATCAAAAAGTTACATACCAAATATGTAAGTATTACCTTTTTAGAAAAATATACCTATAAAGATACTTTATACAGTAAAACTACTTTGCTAATATCTTTCGGAAGTCCCACACATGCTTTCCAACATCCGTCATTTCCGTAGAAAAAAAACGATGATTGCCGAAGGCATTAGTTAGTTGCACTGTACGCAGCACATTGAATGACGCGGTCGCGTCCTATTCTTGTCATATAAAGTCTATACTTTAGCCTATTCACGTTATGAAGGCAGTGAATCATGCGTATCTACATACTATTGACGACCTCTGTGGCTCAGTTGGTTGAGCATGTTGGTGCTCAAGCCGGAGGTCGCGGGTTCAAATCCCGCCGAAGGAACAAAAAAGTTTTTCTGTGTTCCTGGGTCATGGATGTGTATTAAATATGTGTATAATATAATAAAAATCTTAAATATGTGTATAGTATAAAAGTATTAAATATATTTCCGTTGTCTGGTATCCGTAACACAAGTTCTTCGAGAACTTACCACGGGATCAGATTGACGTAGTGTAAAGCGTCCATATATTATATTATTATAATTATTATATTATATGTCAAAATGGCTTACTTTAATAGGTAAATTAATGTTATCACAGCTAATGCGTCAATTTTGACATTTGTATGCATGATTCACTGCTTTTTTTAACACTTACAGACTATAAGTTATTTCGTAGATATCTAGAGGGTAAAAACTGTATGTCTGTCACCAGGCTATGTCTCATGAGATCATAATCCTTGATAGCTAGACAGTTAAAATTTTTAGAAAACCTTTACTAAAAATAGTCGATTTCGTAATAAAAATGAACTCTAACCCCCTTACTAATAAACGCTGTCATAAGCTTGGAATAGTTATACCGTGTTTTGTCTTCTTCTATCGAATTAAAAATGTCACTTGTGTGACGGGAACAAAACACGGTATAACTATTCCAAGCTTATGACAGCGTTTATTAGTAAGGGGGTTATAGTTTTGCTCTGTCCCTCTGTCTGTCTGTCTGTCCATGCCTCTAGCTTCTGTAATTATGAATATAAATGGATGAAATTTGGTATAGTTTTTTGTATATTATAAATTATTATCTCGGATTTAGCATCGTAAAATAATAATAATTTTATATTTTGAGGGTGGCTCTCCATACATGAGAAGTGGGGATGAAAAATATTTTTTCATTGTACCCCGTTGTATTGCATAACGTTGAATAGCGCTTTAAAATAGAGTCAAGATTTCATACATGACTTTTTTTCAAAATTTTCGAGTAGTTGTAGAGTAGTTTTCTAAATTATAGGTTAAACTTGTAAGTTTCCATGCTGATATATATAATGCTTAAAACTAAGGGAAAATTATTTTGAACCAAACCGGACTGTGACTTTTGAAGTAATTTGAAAAACGTATTACGCGTTGATAGTAACGGAACCCTCCTTAGACACAACAAACGTGAATTTTTTGACGTTTTTGGCGTGATTCTTTAATGGCAAGTTGGCAACAGGTAGACGCTTGCAATAAGAATTTTGGTTTCTTATACAATACATTTTTTATACCAATAAGTGATAGGTCAGCTGTAATTAAATAATAATAGTATATTATATAACTTATCGTCATCAAATCAATTGCATATTTAAATAAAACAAGCATAAAACCCCCCCTAATAACCCCTTCAGATACCTTTTCTCCCTAAATTTAGGGAAAAAGTCCCAAGTTGGCATCACAGATAGACGGGCAGAAATTTTGTTGTGATAAGATAAGAATCTCTACGTGCGTAGGTTTACGCAGGCTTACGCACTTTCTGGACATAGTCTTATAAACGAACCTTGTCCGAACGCGACTGCCTCCAAATCATAGACAAATTGGCGCCAAATATGAACAAAAACTGAATATTCGCATTCGCATTCGCGAATGTCGGTAGCAGATATTCCCATTCGCATTCGCATATGCTAAAAAAAAGACATTCGTTACATCACTAGTGTGTATACATCTACCTGTGTAAGATTTTGCCGCCCCTTTTATAGTGCTCCGGATCCGGATCCGGATTTTGTATCCCATAGATAGATTATGAGTAAAGTTAAAACACATTGAAGTAAATTTGAGAACATATGAAGGTAAGATTAAGGCAGCGTTGCCATTTGGCAACTTTGGTTGCCATTTTGGCAACATTTGACCCTTCGTGGCAACCAGGATCAAATGGCAGCTTTTCGACTTGTCGCGCGATCATCAGTAAAAAAATATAGAATAACTTTCGCAGAACTGATCACATTGAAATTAACAAAATCAAAATCTTGAACACATTTTTATTCCCAAATGAAAACAATTCATTAGTAGATAAACAAATTGTACCCGTATTTCTATTTGGATGTCCAAAAAGTATATTTTGGTGAAGCTAGAAATAACTCTAAAGACTAAACCAAAAAACCCGACTGCGTAAAAAGTGAACCAAACTAAGTAGGTACATAATTATAACTGAAAAGAAAAAAACAATCACTTAGATATCCGGTGGTCTAGAATTCTATAATATATTATTGAATTAATACTATTGGAACATAACAACTAAACAGTCAGGATCCATTGAAAAATTAGATTGGCTGTCGAATAATGGATCCCGACTGTTCAGTTGTTATGTTCCAATAGTATTAATTCAATAATATATTATAGAATTCTAGACCACCGGATATCTAAGTGCTTGTTTTTTTCTTTTCAGTTATAATTATGTACCTACTTAGTTTGGTTCACTTTTTACGCAGTCGGGTTTTTAAATTTTTTAAATTATTATTTTTTATTTTATACTTTTTAGTTATGAGTACCTAGCTAGCTATTTACCAGACTGGATTTCCTATCAGTATCAGTCCTACATCACAATTGCGCTGGAATGTGAGAATGTTTGTTACGCAACTTTAAATCGATATAGATCCTAAACGGTCAGTCGAATCGAAAAATGTTGAGAGAAAACTTACAATGATTTTTAAATACCTATTCAACGATACCCCACTTGATATAGTTTGTTGACTTTAATTTTTTTCATTTTCACAATATGGCGTCCAGTAGTCGCCATATTGAATTTTCACTAACGTCATGTCTTTAGTGATACTCGCCGGACTAAGAGGAATCGATTGACGTGTGAATCATAAAAATCGGCCCAGGCGTTTGGTCTGTATAGTGCTTCAAAGGAACATACATACATACATACATACATACATACATACATACATACATACATAGGCTGATAAACACATTACCACTCCTTTGCGTCGCGCAGTCGGGTAAAAATGGAAGAAAGTGTGTGTCTGTGAGCAGTGTATAGTGCAGTGCAAGAGAAGTTTTTTTTTTCGTGGTTTTCTAATACCTTTGTTTTTAAATCTATTTATAAGTTCTTAATTTTGTTCATGTTTTTAATATTGGATTTTAAATGCATGGGCACTTACACATTTTTTATCTTCCCACTTCTTAACGGACATCAAAGATTTCTATCTAGAAATGAAATCTAAGATTTTCAAAAATCGGGAAGTTATTGGTTGTACTTGTACCCCGTTTTGTAAAAATCGAATTGTCATCAGATCTCGACGTTCTAAGGTTACAGGAAGCTTCCCTGACTACTCACTATGTCTGTATGTATGTATGTATCAAGAAATCTCGAAAAAATACTGTTTTTTAAGTGTTTTTTTTCGAATAACTTTTAAACGGCTTTATCGATCAACTCCCAAAAACTAATCAGCTCTTAACATTGAAAAACCACGTCGATCGCCGCTAATCCGGTCAAAATCGGTTGACTCGTTCAAGAGATATTGTGAAGGAATTAAAACCGAAAAAAGTGTTTTTTCGTAATTACTCCGAAATTTTTCATCTAAAAAATTTTTATTGTCGATTTTTTCAAAGGATAAGAAAAACTGCATCGATTGCTGTCAATCGCGTGAAAATCAGTTGATTAATTCCGAAGTTATGAAAGTTTGAAATTTAAAAAAATTGTGTTTTATTAAACTTTCATCTTATAGAATATTTTAACAGATTATTTTCTAGTGGCAACCTTTGGTTTGAGATGGCAACATTTGACCCTAAAAATGGCAATCAGCGGGGCTATTACCTAATATTATGACAATCGGGATGGGCTTCATTTTGACGTTCGAACTTTTTAAAACACAATTTAAAAAGTGAAAATGTCAAAAAAGACAAGCCTACTGTCATGTCAAACTAAATAGTCCGCCATTTTGTCCTTCATAGAACGAATGAAACGCTCTTTCGACCAATTAAATCGTGTGACGTAGTGCTTTTGACATAGTTCATGAAGCGTTATGACATAGTTCATGAAATGAGAACTGTCAAACAAAACAGGGGCCTATTGTAATCCCGGCTTCGACACTTCCAAAAAGAAGACGGATAAGGCACAGATTATTAATAAATTTGTTCTTGTTAGTACACGTATGAGGCTATGACACCTTGATCGCAAATACAAATTCAAATTTGAATTCGAAATCGCCAATAACCGCTCTTGACTCTCGTTGTTTTCTGTCATATGTATTAAAATATATTGTGAGTCTTACGTTTTTCGAGTTTTATCCGCTTTTGCTAATAAACTTCCGAGAAGTGTTATTTAACTTTGATCGGTCGTGTATATACAAAATATTACGTGTAAGTCTGTCTGTGCTTAGATTTTAAGCTTGTTTTTTTACTATGCAAGGGAATCTAATCACAAGCATTATTAGCTATAATTCATCATCATACATTCGTTTCCTGCTTACAAATGTCGAGGGTATCTTATTTTTTTTAAATTTCGTTGTTATTACTAATAAAAATATTTACACAGTGGATAAGCTATACAATGATTTGTCCTAGTCTTATGCATTGGAAAAGTCACTTTTGGGTTTGTTGCAGTCGGTTAAAAGTAGTTAAATAGAGAAGTTTGTGTATTTTTTTAAAAACATATAATATAAGTTTTATGTCAGTGTTGCTTTTTGTTATATTGTTGCTACAGATTCTAAAACTTTTATCAGGATTATGCACTACTCTAATTTTTATAGTATGAAGTTATATACTTTTAGCGCATTACCCCTCTCCATCAATCTGTTCCTTTCTTCCAAAGGTTGTCTGGAAGAAATTGCTATTTAGTAATAAGGCCGCCTTTGTGTACTATCGTAATGTTCTTTGTATCGTATATATTTATGTGTATGTGTAACTACTGATTGTGCACAATAAAGTATATTTTCATTTCATTTCATTTACTCCCCAGTCAAATCTGGTAAAATAGTTAATGCTTGTGTCGTCCTCCATAACCTAATCAATGACTCGCGTATTTCCATCGATGATAATGAGTTGAGTGGGGACAGCAATCTTCAGCCGGCACAGCCTGTAAGAGAGCAGAACATGATGGAGGGCGTCAAGTTTTGGTTGAAAGGTTGTAGAGGAATCGACAGCATTAAAAAAGCAACAATAAGGCAAGGTTCATGTAAGGTCATAGACGTAGAAAATAAGGCAGACACCGCTTCGGTAATATGAATAGTGAAGCAATCAAAGCAAGCTGGCCGTATCTTAGCGACACGTGCCGCACGCGCACATTCACAGCAAAGTAAGACGACAGGCCGCCAATACGCCAATGGCAATTATCCTTAATCTCACACAAACGTAAGTCGCCGTCATTTTTGTGCTTCACTCAATGCTTAGCTCACCTTCCGTCCGCCTTTTATATATAATATGATAAGGTATGGTATGGTAGAGTAGATACAGGTAGGTATGTGAGACAATCTATTCCATTAGATAAAACTCAGTACCTAGAATATAAAATCAGGTTAGCAGTGTTCAATATAATCCGTTAATGGATGATATAGATTACTTCGCTCGGAGAATACTGTCTGTAATATAGACAGTATTCTCCGAGCGAAGTAACCACTCTTGAAATACTGTAGTCCCTGGGACAGTTGGTTTTTTTAAATGCCATATGGTTGCCTAAGCACATACGGCGTTCTCACAACATAGTCAGCCTAGTCCAGAGGAATGAACTGGTCAATACGTCTGGGGCCAACTATGTGCAAATTTCCTCACGATGTTTCCCTTCACCGTTAGAGCGTCCGTATAATGTACTTGAGATCTGAAAAAATGTTATTATATTACTTAATTAATATGTTATTATATTAATTAACTAGCTACTCTGTCTGTTGATGCTGGTGTCCCACAAGGCTGTGTGCTATCACCTACCCTGTTCATACTGCATATCAATGATATGTTACAAACCAATGGCATTCATTGCTATGCAGATGACAGCACGGGTGATGCCTTATATACCGGCCACGCGAACATCTCTCGGCAAAATGTCATTGAGAGTCGAAACAAACTTGTCTCTCAAATTGAAAATTCATTGGAGAAGGTCTCTGAATGGGGTAGACTTAACTTAGTCCAATTCAACCCCTCTAAGACACAAGTTTGCGCGTTCACTGCTAAAAAGTTACCAATGGTCGTATGTCCTCGTTTTGAAAGCATACCCATAACTGTCTCCTCCAACATTGCAATACTTGGTATTAACATATCGAGCGAGGTCAAGTTCCGATATCATCTGGAGGGCAAGGCCAAGTTAGCCTCTAAGAAGCTTGGTGTTCTGAACAGGTCAAAGCAGTATTTCAGTCCGGTCCAACGCCTACAACTCTATAAGGCGCAGGTTCGGCCTCACATGGAATACTGTTCTCATCTCTGGGCAGGGGCACCAAAGTACCAGCTCCTCCCTCTGGATCGTAACCAACGTAGGGCCGCTCGAATTGTCGACTGCCATAGTTTTTCAAATAGGCTTGACTCCTTAGAGCTACGTAGAGATGTAGCATCGCTCTGCGTCCTCTATCGGTTATATTACGGGGAGTGCTCCGAGGAACTGTTCGGACTTATACCTGCTGCAACTTTTCGCCACCGTTCCATGCGACAAAATATTTATCATCCTCATCACCTTGATGTGTGGCAGTCCTCCACCGTGCGCTTTACCCGAAGCTTTCTGCCGCGCACTGTAAAACTCTGGAATGAACTGTCGCCAGCAGTATTTCCGGACCACTACGACCTGCAAACCTTCAAGAAGGGAGCGTATTCCCTCCTAAAAGGCCGGCAACGCACTTGCAACTTCTCTGATGTTGCGGGTGTCCATGGGCGACGGTAATCGCTTTCCATCAGTGATCCGTTTGCTCGTTTGCCCCCTTGTTTTATTAAAAAAAAAAAACTGTTGCCTGCGACTTCGTCCGCGTCAATTTCTGTTATCATGATCGCGATTAAGAAGTTTTTAAAAGAATATATTTAAATGTCTAGCAAGTCTGCAAGCACCACCTCCCCCTCGCCCGCAAAAATTTACCAGTCAACCTTCTTTTCGCCCTCTTTTAAAGTAAGGATTTTGCAGATGTAACTTTGTCTACATAGCCCCAGAGCAACTAGCAAATTTAAAGCAGATTATATATAGCATGCCCAACTAAAACGACTCCCGTTACAACGCCTTTACAGTTTACCGTGTATTATGTATATTGTGGTGTCTGAATATACGGATTTTGAATTGTGATTATACTCAAGTGTTTTCTTTTAAATAAATATTTAGACAATCTCCTTCACCTCTTGTACCACTTGCCCATACTTGTACACGTCAATGAATTCTAATTGTTAATATTCTACCAATATTACACATTAGGAACCAAATTATAATAACACAAATTTTCGAGGAAATATAAGAACAACAACGTCGCTTAATATTTCTGGCAAAACTCCAATTTATGTTTATAAATTTAAAAAAATAATTTTGAAGTGAAATGACAATAGGTAAAATTGCGTTTGAATGTTCCAAATGGACTTTTTAGAAAATTATATAAATTGATTTAAATATTAAATTATAACATCGGCGGTGTTTCAAAGTATAAAAATCTGTTCATTTGAAATGCTCTTTTTAGGTCCTTAATAGTTTTTATAATTAAATAATAGTATAAAATTTTATATTTATATTTTTATAAATTACGTGGTGCTTTAATACACACAACAAAACGCAAATTTCAATACAATTATTATAGTTCACTCAGGAGCCATTTTAAAAAGAAGAAGAAGAAGACCAAGAAGCAGTTCATGAAGTTCAACGAAGTTAGGCAATCAGCCCGCTGGGCTGAGTAGGCTCTGGCAAAACTGGATTAAGGTCATATTTACGTCACAATTTTACGTAATAGTTTGACGTCAATGGGTATGAAATAATGACTTACATAATATTATGACCCATAAATGACATTCATCTTACATAAATCATGACATAGCATGATGTCATCCTGACATACATTTTAAGTAAATGTGTTTACTGCAAAGACTTCTAAGTGGTTATATTATACTTAAAGGTTTACTGGGTACCGTTGAGTTTAACAGTAGAATTACCTAGTTAAGTAACTAGGTAATTCTATTTAATACATTTCTGCTTAATAAAGTTATTAAGCAGAACTGAGAACATGTTTCACATTTATTATAGATATAGCCTCATGTTCTATATTAGGTAAATGTCGGAACATGTTCTCAGTTCTGCATAATCAAAAGGAAACAATCTCACTTGCCACCGCAAACTGTTTGAAATCGGAATAACATTCAAAAGCGATGAACGAAACGTGTGTATATTTCTATATTATCATTACAATGGTTTCGTGGTTTGCTGGTTACGACAGTTTCATTAAACTCTCAGATGTGAGATGTTTCATGATTAGTTATTTGTTGTTTTAATTGAAACGCGCTATAATTATGTTACCTACTTACGAGTAATTATGATTAAGGTATCAGTTAAATATAATATTTTCAGTGACGGATTAAGACTACCTACTTGATGCCCTAAGCAATCCACGCCTGTGGGCCCCCGTATGTCAACTTGAATCGATCTTTAAAAAGTACCGCCTAAAAACACGTTTTTAGGGTTCCGTAATCTATACTAATATTATAAAGCTGAAGAGTTTGTTTGTTTGTTTGAACCCGCTAATCTCAGGAACTGCTTTAGGCTATATAGCATCACGCTGCGACCAACAGGAGCGAAGAATAAGTGGTAAATGGGGGAAAATTATTCATCTTTGAGGGCTTCCGTTGTTTATTTGAAAGCGCTGATCTCAGAAACTAATCGAATTGAAAAATTATTTTTGTGTTGGATAGTCGATTTGTCGAGGAACGCTTTAAGCTATATAACATTACGTTGCGACTAATAGAAGCAAAGCATCAGTGAAAAATGTTGCAAAAACGGGGAAAATTATTAATATTTGAGGGCTTCCGTTGAGTACGCTGCGTAAACGGTTCAAGTTACCCAAAAAATATGTATGAAAGAATTATTCCCCTTTAAATGATCAAATAAATGTCCATGACGGTATATGTCTATTTTTTAAGATTGACTCACTATAACCTTTTTTATGGTAATAAAATTTGGTCGAAATTAATGCATTATTGCGCCATCAGTTGACGCGGACGAAGTCGCGGGCAACAGCTATACATAATAAATTGATGAAATTTGGTCCCGTGGTACGTTCTCGAAGAACTTGTGTTACGGGTACCAGACAACGGTAGTTAATTGTATTACGTACAGTCGGACAAGGATCTTTTGGCACTCGGATGGGGGCGTGAGTGTCGCAAATAAGAACAATATTTATTACTAAAAGTGAAATTTTACAAGACGGCGATGTTAGTACTGATTTTATCCACGTGCCAAAAGGTAAGTGTCGCAACTAAAAAACAATACTTAGTACTAAAAGTGACATTTTACAAGACGGCGATGTTAGTTCTGATTTTGTCCACGTGCCAAAAGATCCTTGTCAGACTGTATGCATAGAAGCCGACTGGTACAATTACCTACTCACGGGCGTAGCCAGGTTTTAGTTTCGGGAAGGGTTCAAGAAAATTAATCGACTAAAAGTACATTACTGTCGGGGGGAGGGGGGTGTTTCAAGAAAATAAAACTAAAAGTACAATAAATACTAGTCTTTAACCTATTAGAAGCCATGGGCTCATTAGAATAATGGGCCCTCATTTTTCTTTCGTTTTTACCTCTTTCAGCTTTAAGCCCTGAAAGTCTGTGTAATGCGAAAAAATACAAATATCAATAGGGATCCTCTTCTTTCGCATAATTTTATTTGTCATAATTTCATTTGGCATACCTCACTTGGCATAATTTTACTACGCATAATAATACTTTGGCACAATGGTTTCTTGGCATACTACATCATTAGGCATAAATATCATTTAGACTAATATTGTTTGTCCTAATTTAATGAGGCATTACTCGTAAGGCATATTTTTTTGTCATAATAAATTCAAGGCATTCTGTCACAAGGCACAAATATGCATAAAATGGAACGACATAATGAAAACACGGTTAAGGTATTTAAACGCATATTTATGATTCATTAAAAGCAGGTATTACACTCATATACCAAGTGTAACATGTGTAACAGTAGGTTAAGTTGCGGCGGGGTGGCCCTTGGGCTACCCGTAAGCCGCTAACATGTTTAAAATAATTAGTTCGGCATGTTCTTAGATAGCAGTTCGTGTTTTTTGTCCGAGTTTAATTTCGTAATCAGTCGAAAATTACAATTATAATTGTTATTTCGTCTTAACTCGCATACCCAGTAGAATTGATCATTCATTAGTATGTGAAAAAAAAATGCTACAAAGATGTATGCGTAAATATAATAGTATGCTTAAATATCATTATGCGTAAATATATTTATGCTTTTTAATATTATGCATAAAAATATTATTCTTAATGAATATTATGCGTAAAAAATATATGCCTTACAATAAGTATGCCTAACAATTATTATTCTTTTAGTAATTAAGCGAAAAAAAATTATGCTAAGAAAGTTATGACAAATGAATATTATGCGAAACTACTATTAGGTCAAATGAAATTATGCCAAGTAAAATTATGACATATAATTTTATGCGAAAAAATAGGGAACCATATCAATAGCCTAAATACGAGCGAGCGAAGGGAGCAATTTTTTTTCCATTTTACAGTTTAAAATCTATTCAAACGTTAAACTAAAGCACGTCAATGATCACAAAATTTTGTAATTATGAACGACGAAAAAAGTGTGAAATAAGTATTATATGACTAACCAAACTTTATTTTGTCATCTATTTTGAAACATCAAAAATTACGCAAATTTTACTGTAATTGACATTACAAAATCATCCTAGTTTTACAGTATTTTATTTAGGGATTAAAATTGGAACAGATTAAATCTATTAAATAGGAAAAAATTTTGCTCGCTCGCGTTTCACATGAAAAATATAATAAATTATTTAGTACCGATGTTCTGTTTTAGCTGGTTGATTGTATGGTATTTTTCTGAATTTTACCGTTATTTGTTGTGTACCATACAATCAACCAGCTAAAACAGAACATCGGTACTAAATAATTTATTATATTTTTCATGTGAAACGCGAGCGAGCAAAATTTTTTCCTATTTAATAGATTTAATCTGTTCCAATTTTAATCCCTAAATAAAATACTGTAAAACTAGGATGATTTTGTAATGTCAATTATTACAGTAAAATTACGATACAAACACACTAAGCATATTATCTTATACCTTTATACGAGCAATTCTTGTATGTATAGTCTTATGTTTGGGAAAATGCGTGTTTTTGAGTTTTCATGCGTTTTTCTTTCCACGCAGAATATGTTCGCTAATTTCGTCCTGCCGGCCACTGTCCGTTTGGTTCAGCGGGTTAAGAGGGGATGGCAAGAAACGAGTGTTACGGGTTCGAACCCCGCTCGGTGACTTGCTTATATAATATATATAACTTTACTTTATATAATTTTTTAATTTTTATTGTTTTTAGACAAGTTTAAAAAAAATTGTTAATGCTTGAGATCAAATACCTGATCTACACAGATATCGATTGTAAATAATAATAATCTATCAACCAACATGTCGAATTGTGTTTTCGGCTGTTTTTAAAAAGTGTATTTAAAAAAAATGTAGGTTTTGACGACCTCTGTGTATCAGTGGTTCTACATGTTGGTGCTATAGTCGGGATCGCGGGTTCGAATCCCGCCGAAGGAGCAAAAAGTTTTTCCGTGTTCCTGGGTCATGGATGTGAATTAATATTAATTCATATTATGTGTATAATATAATAAAAATCTTAAATATGTGTATAATAAAGTACCCGTAGCACAAGTTCTTCGAGAACTTACCACGGGACCAGATTGACGTGGTCTAAAGCGTCTAAGATATTATATTATTATTATTTTAGGTTTCAAAATAATGTAATATATTTTTTTGTGTAATAAACCAATTATGAAACGTTTAGGACTTAAATAAATACGAGGTCAAGTTGCATAATATATGGAACCCAAAGCATAATTATATTAACCATAAAACTCAACAAAGTTAAGCCTCATTTACACAAGGAGAATTTCTCGAACGGGTGCAGGCGACAATGTCAGGCGAGAATATTTCTTGCATAGTGTAAACAACCTTTGAAGGCAAAAATCGTATGGCGAATCTCGTATACGAGAATATGATACGATATTCTCGCCCAAATCGTACGATAAACTCTCCTTGTGTAAATCAGGACTCACGGCCGCACTCAGAGTCATTTAATTGTTACTTAAACCATTACTTAGTATAGATTTAAAAAATCTCACTCTCAGAGTCAGTTAATAATATAATAATAATAATATTTATGGACGCTTCACACCACGTCAGTCTGGCCCCGTGGTAAGTATCCGAAGAACTTGTGTTACGGGTACCAGACAACGGAAATATATTTAATACTTTTTTATACTATACTTATATTTAAGATTTTTATTATATTATACACATATTTAATACACATCCATGACCCAGGAACATAGAAAACTTTTTTGTTCCCTGGCGGGATTCGAACCCGCGACCTCCGGCTAAAGCGCCACTGCGCTCACCACTGAGCCACGGAGGTCGTCAACGGTCGCCACGTTAACGGATCGTTAACGTGACTTAATGATCATTAAATTTAAATACCGCAAAACCACTATTTAACTTGCTAATTGTGGATTAAGTCGATCGAATTTGAGGTTATTTATTTGTTTTTGTAAATCATTTACATTTGAATTTTACTAATACGCTATTACTAGTTATTGTAGTTATTACCTCAGTTACTACTACGTTGTTTTTAGCATTTTTATGCAAAATGTCTAAACAGATGGACTTTATAGATTTAGAAAAATTTTCTTTAAGATTCAGAAATGTGGGACCAAGATGACCAAGACGCTATAGAAGACATTATTCGGATCCTTTCACTAAAATATTCAATCCAAGAATTCCATATTAGATATAGATTCACTCCGAAGTCCTATGTTGTAAAAAACTTAATAATAATATGTAGTAGAAATCAGATTTAAATAGATCAGATACCTATTAGAAGAGGATTACCATTTACCTACTCCCAAAATAATGCTTCTGTTTACTGTAAGATATTTAGCTACAGGCAGTTTTCAGGTTAGTTTCTAAATTATAGTACTTACCTAAAATAATAAACAAAACTAGAATCATGAAAGTTTACTATGTGCTTGTAATAATATTATTTGTATGTTGCTATCTTATTTTTATATTAATACCTGTCAGTAATCGGTCTCACGAATTGTCAGCAAAGTTAATTGCTATGAAAATGCAAGATTTTGTCAAGTTCCCGGCTACTGTACAGGTACTGATACTACTACTGATATATTTTATTCTACTGATTCTTTATTTTACTGATATATATTAAATGTATGCCAAGATAATGTACTATTATAATATTAATTAAACTACATCTAATGATTATATTATAATTATGTAATTTAAATAGTAATTTAAATAATAATTATTATATTATATTCTTGTTACAGACGACAATTCTATGAAATTGCACACTTTCCTGGGGTGATTGGGTGTATTGAATTAAATATCATTAATAAAATAAAAAGTCCTGGAGGAATCACTTCAAAAGTGTACAGAAATAGAATACAATATTTGTGCTACAGATGCAAGCTATACCTATGTTCTATTTATAAGATGTCATCATTCTTTCCATTCCGAGCTACCAAATCATGAATTTCCTTTGAATCTCTGAGAGATAAGTTTAAAGAAATAGGTATTCTGACCGTCGCTTCACAATACATTTGGACAAATACACAATTCAATGGACAATGTGTTGTATATCAGAAAGAATCTACTTATCTATATTATATAGGAATACAAGAAAAAGAAATTAGTTAGATATACCTGTGATGAGTGATCAGACTAATTTTTAAAGGTGTATACAATAGAATCCCAGAAAACGTTCAGATTCTTTCCATTAATAAATTAAAAAAGGTTGTTAAAGAATGTTTGTGTGCCAAAGCTTCATAAATAGAATAAGATGCTCCTTGCAAGGCTGTTTCTATGTATGTACTTATTATGTATATTGACTTTTGTCTTAGATTAAGTTACTATAATATTGTAATAAAATATTTTTTGAAAAGAACAATTTTTCTTCTCGCCGAGCATCATGATTCATGTAGCACAATTTGGATTTGATTAATAAAAGACAATACATATAAAATAATTTCTTTTATTTATTACTATTTTGTAACTTTTCTAATATTTTTCCGCTTCTTGTTTTATTTCTTCAATCTTCCTTCACAAATTTCAATTTTGGTAATCATATATTCACCATAGACGGATATTCACCTTAATATTAATATTATAATTTGAAACACAATTCAAAATTACATTATTACAGAATACTAAAAATGTAGAGTGCAATAAACTTTAAACTTTAGATTTTTTGTTTGTTTTTTTTTTTTTTTTTTTTTTCTTTGGTTTTGGCACTTTTGTTTGTTTTGTTTGAACTGAAGATTTGACAGTTAGCAACTGTAATGCCATATTAAAAAATTGAAATTATTTTACCAAAATATTCGATAAATAGCTATTTTGGATGATTTATTGTCGATTTTCTTTGTTTATTAAATAAATTCTAACTATATTACTACTTTACATGATTTCTGATGTTTATTAAAGACAAACTTAACAGTTTCATATTAATTAATTTTAAGTATGGCTACATCTTCTCCAAGTTTTTAAGTAATCGACAACTTTTTTCGAAGATGCACCGCCCTACGAATGATTAAATTTGTCATTAGCTAACGATCCATTAAATGTTGACTCTGGGAGATACGCTTCATTAAGATATTTAATGTTCATTAGTTAAATACTGATTAGGGCTAATTTAATGAACGTCTCTGAGTGCGGCCGTCAGACTTGTTTCCGCTAAAACTTCGACGTCCTCCACTGTCAATGGCATACAGACAACTGAACGCACTACGAGAGTGTAAGCACCCACTCGTAGGCGCGTCGCGCGAGGTGAGAAACGAGGCGAAGGACGAAGTGAGTTGCGAGGCGAGAGTGTAAATCTTATAAGTGGTTTACACTCTCGCGCGAGTGGCGAGGCGAGGCCCTCAGTGAGTCGCGAGGCGAATGTGTAAACGGGCATTCGTTCCTCGCCTCGCCATTCACCTCGCCACTCACGACGCTCGCGTCCGGAGCGGTTTTTTGCGCACGAGTCAAAGGACCTCGCGACGAATACGAGCGGGTGTTCACATTCTCGCGTTCGCTTCAGTCTGTTGCTAGTTCTCATGCGCGACAGTTGTTTCTCTCGCACGCGAAATAATGCGTTTCTTAGAACTTTTTCAAAAAGAAAAAGAATAATATATATAGGCTACTTGACTCAAGTATTTAATGTCATACATTGGGAGTATTTCATTAAGTAGGTACTTGGTTTAGGAAAACGTATTCTAACGATATCATAAATTAAAAACTTAAGATTGATAAATAAAGTTGATATTATATAAAATAAGTATTTTTGTTTTTTAATTTCTATGATAAAAACACCGAAGTTACTTCCGGAAAGGATGTCACGATACAAACACACGCAAATATTATACCTTTAAACGAGCAATTCTTGTATGTATAGTCTTATGTTTGGGAAAATGCGTATTTTCGAGTTTTCATGCGTTTTTCTTTCCACGCAGAATATGTTCGCTAATTTCGTCCTGCCGGCCACTGTCCGTTTGGTTCAGCGCGTTAAGAGGCGGATGGCAAGAAACGAGTGTTACGGGTTCGAACCCCGCTCGGTGACTTACTTTTATATAAATTTACTTTATATAATTTTTTAATTTTCATTGTTTTTAGACAAGTTTAAAAAAAATTGTTAATGCTTGAGATCAAATACCTGATCTACACAGAAATCGATTGTAAATAATAATAATCTATCAACCAATATGTCGAATTGTGTTTTCGGCTGTTTTTAAAAAGTGTACTTATTTTTAAAAAAATTGTAGGTTTTGACGACCTCTGTGTATCAGTGGTTCAACATGTTGGTGCTATAGTCGGGATCGCGGGTTCGAATCCCGCCGAAGGAACAAAAAGTTTTTCCGTGTTCCTGGGTCATGGATGTGAATTAATATTAATTCATATTATGTGTATAATATAATAAAAATCTTAAATATGTGTATAATAAAGTACCCGTAGCACAAGTTCTTCGAGAACTTACCACGGGACCAGATTGACGTGGTCTAAAGCGTCTAAGATAATATATTATTATTATTTTAGGTTTCAAAATAATGTAATATATTTTTTTGTGTAATAAAACAATTATGAAACGTTTAGGACTTAAATAAAAACAAGGTCAAGTCGCATAATATATGGAACCCAAAGCATAATTATATTAACCATAAAACTCAACAAAGTTAGACTTGTTGCCGCTAAAACTTCGACGTCCTCCATTGTCAATGGCGTACAGACAACTGAACGCACCACGAGAGTGTAAGCACCCACTCGTAGGCGCGTCGCGCGAGGTGAGAAACGAGGCGAAGGGCGAAGTGAGTTGCGAGGCGAGAGTGTAAATCTTATATTATATAAACCACTTATCAAGTTAAGTCGCCCGAGTAATACGCACGTAAGGCCTACGCACGTACTATGTCGAGATACTAGGGCCCCATACATTGCGTCCAGAAGCTACGCGTGTATTTTTTTACCTATGCACGTATCGTACTACTAATTTAACTAATTGGATGACTAGGTGTCTAATATAGTTCATATTAGACACCTAGTCATCCAATTATATTACCAATATTTTATATGATATATGAGTTAGTGACTAACAGTGGCGGCGTTAAGCGTCGGCGACGTCGGCTACCGCCGCGCCGCGCCAACGGCCTCGTGCCTGAGGGGGCCTCGCAAAAAAGTTTTACATGTTATCTATTTATTTCCGGTCAGTACAGCTTCTGCTGAGAGGAGCTTCTCAAGGTTGAAATTATCAAATAAATCTCATTTACTCATAATATATTATTTTATAATTTGGCTCACTTAATTTAAACTAGAGCCTTAGGGTGGTATAGTGCGATTCAAATGAGAATAGGATCGAGTCGGCGCCATATTGTTTCGAATTTAGACTGTTAAGATAGTTAAATTTATCTATACTAATATTATAAAGTTGAAGAGTTTGTTTGTTTGTTTGAACGCGCTAATCTCAGGACCTATATCTGGTTCGATTTGAAAATTTATTTTTGTGTTGGATAGTCCATTTGTCGAGGAAGGCTGTAATCTATATAATATCACGCTGCGACCAAAAGGAGCGAAGAATCATTGGAAAATGTGGAAAAACTAGGGAAAATATTCATATTTGAGGTCTGCCGTTGTTTGTTCGAACGCTCTGATCTCAAGAACTGCTCAATGGAATTGAACAATTATTTTTGTGTTGGATAGTCCATTTGTAATAAATGGACTATCCAACACAAAATATGTATGAAAGAATTATTCTCCTTAAATGATCTAAAAAAATGTCCGGGATACTATATATTATTATGGTAATCAAATTTGGTCGAAATTAATGCATTAATGCGCCATCAGTTGACATGGACGAAGTCGCGGGCAACAGCTATATAATATAATATACCATTTATAGAATTGTCCTACATGTTGCATACCACCGGTTCGGAAACTAGCCCTTAAGGTTTTTTCTTTTGACTGCGAAGTGCGAAGTGAAAGGGACCTCGCGAACTTGATGTCGCGGTCGCCAACGTCCACATGTGGTCTAGCGCCGCCACTGTTAACTAATGAGTAATGACGGATATTTAGTATCGGCATTGAAAAATCTTCTTAGGAAGATAGGAGCCATCCTCACGGTGTAGCCGTGGTGTAGCCTGTAAATCCAGCAGCCTGTGCAGCAGTGTCTATACAGCGTTTAAATGTTTGTGCATTAGGCTACGTTACGCTAATACAATAGAGCTGAAAATCATCACTTCGATTTTCAACTGTATTGTATTAGCGCAGAGTTCTATTTACAGTGCAGTTTTTTTCTGCCGCACCCAACAAATCCAGCACCGGTACTAAAGTCTTTGGGTACTAATGTACCATCATTAGTGTCAATAGTGTCAATCATCTAAAATTTTTGCCTACAAATTCGTGACCTTGGTCTTACAGGCTGGATGATCAGTATAGCCCTCAGATTTCATTTTTAACCTAGAAATAAAAAAAATTACAGACATTTTGGCTTCATGTACAGGCTATATAAATATTTATGTAATCTCCATTGATGACGTAATTAAAATTATTTACCTACGTCATTAATGGAATTTTGCCGGGAATGTCAATCAGTGACGTCGTGTAATTGTGTTTCTTTCAAAATTATTGTTATTTCGGTTTATAATGTGTAATATTGGTAGAATATTATTCATTAGATATTCGTAGACGTGCACAAGTGTGGACAAGTGATACAACTACAAAATACGTGCTTTTATCGGTTTCCCGCCAAAACTCCCTAGGAAGTTTCAATATAGCGTCTACCACTTAACTGAATCGATTGACTTAAATCAGACTACCCTGACTACTTAATTGGACTTAGACTAGGCTTTGGTCTTGGCGATTTAGAAATACCTTTAAGAAATACAGTGTTGAAAAATTGAATCTATATCCTGCCTTATTAACTTGTTTTAGAGAAGGATTGAAAGTCTTGATTGGATAACAATCGGTATTTATTTGTGCAGAGTTTCACCTTACACGTCTCAAAGTTTATTACAGAATGTGTCATTAATCACTTATTCCAGGATTTTATACTATTTTTACTGAGACAGTTATTATCAAATATCGAACTTCCGGTTTACAATTCAACACTAGAAAAATGTACCACAATGTTTAAATACAATTAAAAATAGGGATGGATAAGAATTAATTATATAACATTTAAATATGTACTTCTCATATTTAAAATAAATTGTTAACTTAAATATAATGTTAATAAATTGATAACTTAAAAATATGTCATGTAGACGGGTCTGGATAAGTTTTGAGGGTGCAAAAATTCTAAAGTCTTTTATTTTTTGCATATAGTTTCCGGACCTTCTTTTTAGTCTAAAATTTGATTTTGTGCCATTTCGGATGGCTGCGTTTGTAGCAATTTAGGTTTTTGTGTCTTTCATGGATATTGGCCCAAAAGTAAATTATAGCTAAAAATGTTACTTTCACGATATTAAGGAAAGAGTAACCGATGCACATATGCAGTTTGAGTCGTATCCAACCAGTCCAATCCAACCATTTCCTGGTATTCGGCTACTATATAAAACATGGTCCCACCAGGCCCACAACTATTCTAATGTCTGAGAAATCTTAAAAAACTATTCAGAGTGTTAATATCTGAGTCCGTAAGAAAGATGTGCCACATTCGGCAATTTCGTATAAAGATACCTATTCCATTTTTTTTCCTCAAACTCGCTATAAAAACTACTAATGAAACTTTTAGTTAGTAGAGTTCATATCTATATGATGATTATGGTGTTACAAAACACTTTCTATAAGTTTAACCATGTTTATCCGCGGGATTTTTTATTAGAATGTAAAAAACCAACTTTTATCGTGTATCAATGGCGAATACGGGGTGCGGGCCTCTCGCCACGCGGGGAGGGGCTGTTTATTTGTGGATAGGTAGCTGGATTTATGGCAAAGAAAACCCGTAGCGAATTTGATAGCGTGTATTAAACCACCATTACATTATACAAGACCGTTCACACCGAACAGGCAAAGGTTACAGAAAGACAGTGTTGCCAACAATATACAAAAAATATAATATATGCAAAAATGTTGGGGATACCAACATACTGCCAGCCGCAACAATTTAGGCAATAAAGGAATTTGATACATCAATATTGTGCAAGTTTGTAAACAATGTAAAAGCTGAACAAATGTAGCTACAATATGTAGGTATGTGGAATTTGCTGGACAGTTAACAAACTTCAGCTTAGTAACTACAAATTCAATAGTCATTAAACAGTATCTTTAAATATTAACATATATGAGTTGTTATTCAAAGTAAAAAGACAATAAAGCAACCTCAGCTTATATGCAGTAGAGAACATCAACATTCTGCATAAAGGAAATGAGAAAGATACATCCATATTGGTGCATTAATTATCCTAAAAAAAAATAAAAACAATAAACATTACATGTAAGACACATTTTGTCTAAAACATAATATATAAGAAACCCTTAGGTTTTACATAAATAATAAGCTTAAGCTAATTTTACCCTTTTAACATTAGGTACTGTTTACATAGTAAATTATGTTAAGTTTATAATTTTATTAATTAGAGATCTTATAACTAAGACACAAGTTAATTTTATTGGTTATTTATTCCATTGGAAGTGGACAAATTTTAACAATTGACCGCTTATGAGTATTGCCATTAGCCGTTCTTACCTCTACAACCCTAACTCTGTTGTCATTACCAGGAAAAATTTGAACTACTCTAGCTAGTGGCCACTGCATAGGGGCTGTGTTATCTTCCTTGAGCAATACAAGTGAACCTATTTGAACATTAGGTTGGACATCTGTCCATTTAGAGCGTGTTTGTAGAATGTTAAGGTATTGTTTGCTCCATACTTTCCAAAAAGAGTTAACTATACTACTACACTGCTTCCAGAACTTCAATTTATTAACAACAACAGTTTCAACAGGTTCTGGGTAGGCGTTTAATGCTGTTCCTATAAGAAAATGACCAGGAGTAAGACAACAATAATCACTAATCTCACTAGAAAGTGGCATTAAAGGCCTGCTATTTAAAACAGACTCAATTTGACAAAGAACGGTATTTAATTCTTCGTAGGTAAGCATTGCTGTGTGTACAACCCTTTTTAAATGGAACTTCATGCTTTTGACACCTGCTTCAGCTAACCCTGCGAAAGTTGGGGAATAGCAAGGAACAAAATGAAATGTTATTCCTTTTTGTGATGAAAAGTCATGAAGTTTCACTCTATGATCATTTGAACTTTGCAATTTGTATAAAGCATTTAATTGACTACTCGCACTCTTAAAGGTTGACGCATTGTCACTATAAATATCAGTTGGTATACCTCTACGCGATATAAACCTTTTTAAACAAGCTAAAAATGTCTCAGTTTTTAGGTCAGAGGCAAGCTCTAAATGAATAGCCTTAGTCACAAAACAAACGAACACACAAATATACGCCTTAGTTTCTAAAGACTTTCGAATCCTAGATTGCTTAATCAATGTGGGACCTGCAAAATCTAGACCTACCTTCTGAAAAGGCCTGCAAGCGTTGACTCTATCTTGTGGAAGTGTGCCCATTAATTGTTTTGCTGTATTAGCTTTTAATTTGAAACAAGTAATGCATTTATGTAAGACCTTTTTAATTTCTCTCATTCCATGAACTATCCAAAATCTTTGATTAATAGTTGACAAAACAATCCTTGGGCCTGCATGTAGATTTTTTATATGCTCGCTGTGAATAATCATTTGAGTCACGCGGGAATCTCGCGGCAAAATAACAGGATGCTTTTGTGAGTAGGGTACTGATGAGTTTTCTAAACGACCTCCTACTCTTATTAGTCCAATTTTATCTAGGAATGGAGTTAGTGGTTTTAAATTACCTTTTAAAACACCTTTCTTGCATTTTAAATCATGAATATCTTGTTTTAAGTGTATTTGTTGCTCATGTTTAATGATTAACAATAATGAGTCATCTAATTCTTTCCTAGAGATGTATTTTAATTTATTTTTTAAACTATTGGGCCTTATATTATTTGTGAAACGCAGTATGTATGCTAAAATACGTTGCATTTTGTTTATGTCTGAATATTTGTCTAGGAAATCTAGCTGTAAAGGTAGTGTATCTGTATTAGAGAACATACAAACCAAATAACTTGAAGGCGCTGAGCAAGACTTAATTTCAGGCAATTCGCTGGGTACAGGCAATTCAGGCAAATCCATTAGCTTATACTCACCTGTATGTAGAAGCTTTGGGCCTCCCCACCACAGAGGATGCTCATGCAGCTCATTGGGTAGGACTCCTCTGCTCAAACAGTCAGCGGGGTTATCCATTGAACGTATATAAGACCAGCGTTATTGGCTAGTAATTTGGGTGATTACCTTTACCCGATTTGCTACATATGCATTGAGCGCAGTTATATCAGTCTTAATCCATGCTAGTACTATTTGTGAGTCTGAGTATAAATGAACCTCATCAATTTTTAATCTATGACACAATGTTTCATGCACTCTGACGATTAGTTTTGCAAGCATCACTGTAGCATTGAGCTCAAGCCTAGGCACAGTTAGGCTTTGCCTTACTGGGTTCACACGTGACTTTGAACATAATAAAGATATTTTTACTTTACCTGTATGATCAGTGACACGTAGATATATACAGCACCCGTAGGCTGTGGTGCTCGATGCGTCTGCAAATCCTATTATCTGAATAGAGCGTGCGTTATTTAAGCCGACGTGTCGCGGAATAATTATAGGCGACATATCTTGTAAGCTATTAAAAAATTCACACCATAAGTTTAGCAACTCTTCAGGCGGCCGTGCATCCCAGCTAATTTGTGCTTGCCAAAGCTTTTGCATAATTGCTTTTGAAGTAACTACGATCGGCCCTGCATAGCCCATAGGATCGTAAAACTTACCAATAAAGCTTAGAATTTCGCGCTTAGTTGTAGGCATGCCCGTGTTAATGCTGGGTGACGAAAGTGTGAAAGAGTCTGTGTTAATGTTATATCTGATACCCAAAGTTTTAAGCAAAACATCATCATTCCCTAAATCGATATCATCAAAATGTTGTTGTGATATAGGAATGTCATTTAGCAATGAAGCGCAATTTGAGTACCATTTGTGCAAATGAAAACCACCTTTTTCTAGTAGTGTGCAAAGTTGCCTTTTTGATTCAATTAATAGTTCTGTTGAATCTTGTGAAACTAAGGCATCGTCCACATATGTGGAATGTTCAATGATTTGAGCAGCCAGTGGGTATTGTTCCCTATATTGGACAGCTAATTCCTTCAAACACCTTGTAGCTAAGTAGGAGGAGGATTTGAGTCCATATGTGACTGTATTTAATTGTATACATTGAATATTGTCCTTGGGGGTGTCCCTCCAAAGGATATTTTGTAAAGGTCTATATTTTTTATCAAGTGATATATTTCTGAACATAGCTTTAATATCAGTTCCAAAAATGAATTCACCAACTCTAAATAGTAATAAAATATCAATCAAATCCTTCTGCACTACTGGGCCATTTAACAATAAATCATTAAGTGATACTTTTTTATTACTTTTCATTGAACCGTCAAAAACTACACGGCATTTAGTTGTCTTTTTATCTGGCCTAATTATTGCATGATGTGACAGAAAATAAACTGGATCAGAATTGAGATCATATTCACCGATATCTATGTAAGTACCATGACCTTGTTGTATGTACTCATGAATAAATTCTGAATAAAGTTTGTGTAGCTCTGGATCCCTTTGAAACCTAGCTTCTAGATTTAGATACCTTTTAAGAGCTAAATTTAAAGTTTGCCCAAGAGTTTCATTTACTGACTCTAGTGGTAATTTAAGAGGTAAGGCGACTTCGAACCTTTTGTTATTAGTGTCTAATTTTACAGAATTACAAAATATTTGCTCACAGGTTTCATGTTCTGGAAGTTTTTCTGGAAAAAATTCTGGTATTTTTTCTGTCTGCCAAAACAAAGAAAGTGTGTTGTTAAGTGATGTGTCACATGTATTACAGAACAAAGATGTTACTTGTTTAGAAAGTTGGGTTGCTGGCGTGCATCCTGCAATTACATAACCGAACTGTGTGTGTAGACCTGGTGGCCGCTGACTGGCCCCATTCTTAAATAAACTGCTTACGGATTTGGAGTCCTCAGATGGCAGTAGCACCTGGAAAAACACATCAGCACCCAATAAGATATGTATCACGCTTGGCTTGTAAAAATCTTTGTCAGCTAGCGTTATATTTGATGGTAAGACCATGTTTTCTAATGGTATTCTAACCTGAGGTAACTTTGTGGTTATGTTGTCTAGTATGTGACATGTGACATTTATTTTAAAATTATTTGTAATCGAATGTAGCTGTAAATTTACATATTTGTTGACACATTTTATGTTGTTGCCTATACCAACCACTGGAGTATTTAATGTCTTGGGTTTTAATTGCATTAAATGAACTAATTCAGTTGTAATAAAGGACAGTTGAGACCCACTGTCAAGTAGTGCCTTCACATGAAATTCGGTACCATTGCTCGCTATGAGTTTTACTCTTGCTGTAGGCAATAGAACTTGTGTTGCACAGGACTTCATAAAAAGAGTTACTGGCAACTGAACTGCATCTTTATGAAGCAATGTATTGTGCTTTTGCTTGCATACTTCACACTTGAAAAAGTACCTACACTTTTTACTATGGTTTTGTAGGCAAATCTGACATAAATTGTTGTCAGAGACAAATTTTAACCTCTCATCGGGTGACTTTAATTTAAATTTTGGGCATAGAAATAATTTATGAGGTAACTTACATAGTATGCAGACAGGTGGAGGCGGGGCTAACTTAGCATTTACTCCTGCAACATCCTTCACTGTCACTGTATACGCACCCTTCATACCTGGGGTTTGAACCTGTGTTTTCTCTGCATTCTCAAGTGCCAGGGCTCGATGTTCTAGAAAATTAATCAATCCACTTACTGTAGGTTTATTATCCCTAATGAGCTGAAATTCCCTATTACAAAAGGCATCTAGTTTTCTAGTGAGAATGCATAGCAGTATAGCATCCCAGGACGTTATGTCTAGCTTCAGATTTTTTAATGAAGCAAGCTGCTGTTTGACAGCAGAAACAAACAACCTAATATTACTTGATGTAGACTTAGTGATAGGACTTAAATCTAGAAGTATATTTATGTGTTCGTTTGTTATTTTGTATATATTATCATATCGATCTTTGAGTAACGATTTGGCCTCTGTATAACTCTCAGATTGCAATGGTAAGTTTTTGATAAGATCAAAGGGCTCGTCCTTTAAAAAACTACGTAAATAAAAGAGCCGTTGTACATTTTGTAAACTGGAGTTTCGATCTACCAACGCGTCAAACAATTCTATAAAGGGTTTGTACTCAGAGTACTTACCATGAAAGATCGGGACATTAATGTCAGGCAGCTTTGTGGCCGTAATGTGCGGCGGGTTACTTACAATCTGATCATCTAACTTTTGCACTAAACGTTTTATTAATGTAAGTGTTTCTACGTATTTGTTTTCGACAACGTCACAATCGTCGGCCTCTGGATCAAGCGCACATATTTCCAAGTTTAACAGTTCGAACTTCTCGAATGTTGTTCTCAATCGCTCTTCCTTTACGAGAAGACATTGGCGATCGAGTGTCGAAGTATCCGAGTCTCGAAAAAAGTTAAAATACTTCGTTAGAACGCCTTTTTGAGACGCGCGTTTACGCAATAAACTGTTTAGGGCTTTAGAGCCGACATCGTTATCCGAATCCGACATAATGACGCTCGAAATAAGTAACTTGTACGACTTGCGAAGCTTGATCTAAAATGAAAAATCTAAATCGAAGCAGGAAGCTGACGGTCGTGCCCTCTGGTGATCCGCGCGAACCTTCAAACGGACCAATAGATCGATCGATAAATACATCCACAGTTGTCTATCTCACCAAATTGGTTATGCCCGAAAGAGACAGACGTAGCACTCCAGCGCCTCCAGTGGTGAGTAGGTGTAAGTTGACCGATGCTGTTGTACCGACGTGATTTGAAGGCGCGCCAATAGAAAGCGCGGAGCGGTGACGTGCAGGATTCAGCGCCGTCTAGTGATGAGTAGCCGAAACCTGTGTTGTGACGCCACGCAGCAACCGGAAATACGTAGGCTGGTATAGATGATTCTAGCACTTTTTGCTATGGTAGGTGGCCCAAAATTGTGATGTAGAATTTTTAGGCAATCTTCCTACACCTTGTTCTTCTGTATGGTGGTGATATTCACTGCAAAATCTGTTGTTGTGTCCGCACTCCGACGATTTTGCTGACGATGACGAAGTAGTTCGCGGGCGAAAATAGGGTACGCGCCACGCACTTACAAGTTCGTGTTTTCTGAACAACAAAACGTCCTTACGGCACAAAATCACTCGCGGGCCCTTGCTTGACGAAGGACCATGTTTATTTGTGGATAGGTAGCTGGATTTATGGCAAAGAAAACCCGTAGCGAATTTGATAGCGTGTATTAAACCACCATTACATTATACAAGACCGTTCACACCGAACAGGCAAAGGTTACAGAAAGACAGTGTTGCCAACAATATACAAAAAATATAATATATGCAAAAATGTTGGGGATACCAACAGGGGCCCAAGTTTCGTATTAATACGACAAAATGAAATGACAATTTATGTGACAACTTGACAAGTAATAATGTTCTAAATGCGAAATTTATAATTTCAATTTTAAATTTATTTCATGTTTAATTATGCCAAGACGAGACCATAATATTATGACTCGCCAATTAAAAATGTCTTCAGATCTCGTCTAGAACCTTCTGACTCCACTCTACGTTCTCTAACTCTATAAAGCTTGAATTTACAAACTCGTAAAGTAGAAAATAGGCTTAAGATAAAAAATATTTTAGTCACTGTTCATAGCTTTTCTGTTAGCTAGAACACAATGTTCTGGCACAACGACGACGCTCGAATGTTGCTAGTGTGGGGTTTGCCTTATACAAAAGCTTTTATTTGAACTTTAAAAAAATAAAAAGTCAAGGAGTGTTCCCAAAAAGGCAAGCAAAGTTTAAAATTGATGTAATTCAAAGGTCAGTTATACCAAAAACAAAATAACTTAAAGATAAAAAAATCATAGCTTCTAATACTACTTACTGTACCTACGCGGGCGGAGCTGCGGGCATCAGCTAGTTTTAACATATCATATACAAAACTAACAAGCAATAATAAATAAATAAAAATTCAAAAATAAAAAACCTTTTATTTCCAGTTTCACAAATTAATGCTTTTTATAATACTAATTAAAAATTATAATAAAATTACAAATTAAATTAAGACTAACGTTAGGTATTATAAATCAATTACTTTATAAGACTAACATTATTATAAATTAATGCTAAACATAGTAAACATATATCGAAAAGCAGTACCTTGGATCGGTCCACATTCGTACGTAGTGCTGTGATGTTTCACTAGGCTCGACTTGGCGGGGCCCTGCCGTGCCCCTAGATATAAAATTGTCAACAGGATGAATAACAATATATACAAATATTATTTTGTTGGTTTGTAAAATTTATTTAATTATATAAATTATTACAATCAATTAATAACTTAATAAATAAGTCCTTAACCACGAGTATTAGAAACATGTATTCAGCAACCTACGTATAAAATTCAAGCGTTGGAATAATTTATTTATTTTTTATTAAATAATACTATATATACAATAAATATGATGTAGCTGAAGAGACTATTCGGTTAAACGACTAATTTCAAGAACTAAAATTAGGTATTTCAAATTGTAATTTTTTTGGTGTTAGATAACCGAAGTATCATGTGGAAGCCTATTGGATATCAAATTTTATTGTGCATTTATGTATTGTATAAAATCAGGCGACAATTACATTCAGCTTCGTCATTCGTGCTACGCAAACAAAGTTGCGGGCAAAAGCAAGTTTAAATTTTGTAATCGCTGTAAAATGCGAAATATATATTTTTTAAAATGTAGTCGAATGAATGACATTTTATCACACACATTACGTACATGTGTAGGTAATGTGTATGTTGTAGTGCGAATATTCCACAATACTTCGACCGCATATTATATTAATATTATTTTTGCATTTTATTATTTAAACCCTCCATGAAAAAGGCACAAACTTGGAATATAGATTCTTAATCTACACTAATATTATAAAGAGGAAAACTTTGTTTGTATGTTTGTTTGTTTGTTTGTTTGTTTGTTTGTTTGTAATGAATAGGCTCAAAAAGTACTGGACCGATTTCAAAAATTCTTTCACCATTCGAAAGCTACATTATCCACGAGTAACATAGGCTAAATTTTATTTTGGAAAAAAATAGGGTTCCGTAAGATATTTGGGTTTTTCGGACACAAGGTGTAAAAAAACAACATGAAAAGTTACTTATTTTGCGTACGCTGCCTAAACTGTAAAAGATAGAACCATAAAATGTTCTAATTAATTGTAGATCTTATAAATATCTACAAAAAAGTCCGCGACACACTATACCTATCTATGTCGAGTGAGGCACAACAACCATTTTTTTATTTAGAAATCTTGAATTTTTTTTTGGACTATATTTAAACGCGTTTATTTTACTCATACTATTAATCCTTATCAAAAACACTAATATTATAAAGAGGAAAACTTTGTTTGTATGTTTGTTTGTTTGTTTGTTTGTAATGAATAGGCTCAAAAAGTACTGGACCGATTTCAAAAATTCTTTCACCATTCGAAAGCTACATTATCCACGAGTAACATAGGCTAAATTTTATTTTGGAAAAAAATAGGGTTCCGTAAGATATTTGGGTTTTTCGGACACAAGGTGTAAAAAAACAACATGAAAAGTTACTTATTTTGCGTACGCTGCCTAAACTGTAAAAGATAGAACCATAAAATGTTCTAATTAATTGTAGATCTTATAAATATCTACAAAAAAGTCCGGGACACACTATACCTATCTATGTCGAGTGAGGCACAACAACCATTTTTTTATTTAGAAATCTTGAATTTTTTTTTGGACTATATTTAAACGCGTTTATTTTACTCATACTATTAATCCTTATCAAAATAAATTATTTCATCACTAAGTACAGTTTATGTAGATAATATTTGGTCTTTGAATGATTAAAATTGGATGTTTGGTTTTGAAGTTATGGCGAAATTAAAATATTACGATTTCTGCTGCACGGCCCGTTGCGAAGTGGGCGTCACCAAGGCGGGGGTGCGCGTGCGGAGTTTAGATTATTGGGTAATTTTTTTGTTTTGTGTTCGTTGTAACTAAGATGGATAGTTACTTGAATACCTATTTATTGAATACCTATACATTTGACGACCTCTGTGGCTTAGTGGTTCAGCGCTTTGGTGCTCAAGCCGGAGGTCGCAGGTTCTAATCCTGCCGACGGAACAAAAAGTTTTTCTGTGTTCCTGGGTCATGGATGTGTATTAAATATGTGTATAATATAATAAAAATCTTAAATATATGTATAGTATAAAAGTATTAAATATACTTCCCGTTGTCTGGTACCTGTAACACAAGTTCTTCGGATACTTAGCACGGGGCCAGATTGACGTGGTGTGAAGCGTCCATATATATTATTATTATTATTTAGTGTTTGTTGTATTGTCAGTCCTGAAGAGTATAGGTATTTCATACGATAAAAGTATACCCACCTACTTATTTCATTGAGTTTTGGTAGGTAGGTACCTATATTAATTTGTTTTTGTTTGTTTTGAAGTTTTGACTAAATTTCGCCCATTTGGTAGAGGTTTAAAGACAATCTGTAGTATTAGTACTTATCAGTATTGTAATTTGTACCCGTGCGAAGCCGGGGCGGGTCGCTAGTGACTTAATAATATTGAATACGTGAACTTTATTTAACGATTATGTGTTTTTGGAGCGCTGTTAGCTTAGGGAAACTAAAAAACTTAATTTCTCGAATCGCAGTCGCTTAATGTGGCACAAAATTTGGAATTAGGCCTATTTTAGTGGTCTTAGACAGAAAATAGTCGTTTACCACACTTTAGAATTTTTGCCGGTACTGTTTTCAAAAAATGACCCTCAGTCATTTTTTACTGGACGAAAACGACGCAAATTAAGTCTCCATACTCTGGAAGCTATCCCAGTTAAGATACCATTAATATTTTAAACTTTAAATCAATATTGCCACTTTTATAGCCATATAAAAAAATCAACCACAAATAATGGAATTGCTGAAAACGCAGTGGGCAGAAATGGCACAAAACTAAATGATAAGCTCCCCAGGGACTACTTTATCAACACACAAAAATTCAGCGACTTTAGAATTTTTTCCACTTACCACCTCGAATACGCCTAGCGCGACCCGTCTAATGGGGTACTCATCCCAACTTACCTGTCCGGTAGTTGTGGTCATAGCTGGGCATTAACTCGTTAATCCGTTAATCGTTAATTAACGAAGTTAACATTTTGATTAACGGATTAACTTTTAAGTTAACTCTTAAAAATGTTAACGGATACGTTAACTTCCGTTAATATGAACAGAAGTCCGTTAATCGTTAATCTAATGCCTACTATTTACCGCACGGCACCGCGGCGCGGCGCGAAAAACAGGTTCAGACTAGAGGTGAAAATTCCGGAAAGTTTCCGAAATTTTGGAAATTTTCGGGAAAGTTTCAGGAAGTTTACTTGAAAACTTCCTGAATATTTCCCCATGAGGAAGTTTTCAAAACTGATCATTTATCTATTAAAATAGTTGTTTTAAATGTAAATTACACTAATATTAGATAGTTTTTATAGTTTAGATTCAATTGAACACAATAAGCACGAACCTTGACTCAACGCCATCTATTGACACACATGTAGGTATTTGGTTATGTTTTATAAGGTCGTATTAAGTCTATGTTTTCTTTTTATTTAAAATTTAACTTATTGATCCGTGCCTATGTCTCGCAGCGATTCAGTAAACGATTTCAATTTTTAAATACCTACCTACTATCGCTTTATCTTCTTATTATCTTCTATTATACGAGTATAAAGTAATAACGCCTGACTGATCAACGCCGAAGCAAAACTACTGAAGCTAGAAACGTAAATTTTTGACCGTGGCTTCCTTTTGTGACGTGTAGGTCCACTCAGAAGGAATTTTGCGAATTCATCCCTTAAAGGGGTAAAAAGGGGTATCAACGTTTGTATGTAACTTTTTTGTTTGTAATCAGATCTGTTTGGAATTTCGTGATGTTGTTCTTTGGCATGATTTACTAAAACTCTAATTAAATATTTTCGAAAATTCGATCTTTTAAGGGGTAAAAAGGGGTACTAAACTTTGTATGGGGAAAAAATATTAAATGAGCGTTTAGGCTTGGAACTTTGTAAATGGAGTCCTGAAAGAAATTAATAAACATATGTTTAATTATTTTTCGATATTCAACCCCTAAAAGGATGAACGGGGGTATGAATATCTTTTATTTTCATCAACGCCGAGGCAAAACTACTGAAGCTAGAAACGTAATAATCGGACCGTAGCTTCCTTTTGAGACGCATAGGTCTATTAAGAAGGGATTTTGCGAAATTCACCCCCTAAAGGGGTAAAAACTGGTATCAACAATTGTATGTAACTTTTTTTTTTAGGTCAGATCTGTTTGAAATTTCGTGATGTTGCCCTTTGGCATGATTTGCTAAAACTCTAATTCAATATTTTCTAAAATTTGATCTCTTAAGGGGTAAAAAGGGGTACTAAACTTTGTATGGGAAAATTTTATTAAATGAGCATTTCGGGTTAGAAGTTTATAAATGTAGTCCTAACATAAAAAATAAGCGCATGTTTCATGATATTTCGATATTTAACCCCTAAAAAGATGAACGGGGATATAAATGTCTTTTTTCAGAGTCAAACTTATGCTTGACCATTTTTCATATACATCTGTTGTATGTTTTTGGAATGGTCCTTTCAAGCTCTTTATTTTGATAACAAACACCTTCTGCAGTCAGGTAATAATATGCACAGACAGCCAAAATCATTATCCTTTCTTTTGACTTCGCCGTAGTCGGGTATAAAGGTTTTCGTTTCCATTTACTATTTCCACGCAAACAAAGTTGCGGGTACCAGCTAGTATTATATAAAGTAACAACGCCTGACTGATTCATCAACGCCGAGGTAAAACTATTGAAGCTAGAAACGTAAAATTTGGACCGTGGCTTCCTTTTGTGACGTATAGATCCCCTAAGAAGGGATTTTGCGAAATTCATCCCCTAAAGGGATGTAAACGTTTATATGTAACTTTTTTGTTTGTGGTCAGATCTCTTTGAAATTTCGTAAGATTGTTCTTTGACATGATTACCTAAAACTCTAATTCAATATTTTCTAAAGTTCGATTTTTTAAGGGCTAAAAAGGGGTACTATACTCTGTATGGGGAAAACATATTAAATAAGCGTTTCAGCTTGAAACTTTGTAATCGTAGTCATAAATAAAATAAATAAACATGTGTTTCATGATTTTTCGATATTCAATCCCCAAAGGGTATGAATGAAATTATTTTCATCAACGTCGAGGCAAAACTACTGAAGATAGAAACGTAATATTTGGACCATGGCTTCCTTTGGCAGGAATTTTTGCGAAATTCACCCCCAAAAGGGGTAAAAAGGGGTGTCAACAATTGTATGTAACTTTTTTGTTTGTGGTCTGATCTGTTGGGATTTGGTGATATTGCTCTTTGGCATGATTTACTAAGACTAATTCAAAATTTTCTAAAATTCAATGTTTTTAGGGGTAAAAAGGGGTACTAAACTCTGTATGGGTAAGTTTTTGGAATAAGGCTTGGAACTTTGTCAATGTAGTACTTAAAGAAAATAATTAGCACACGTTTCATAATTTTTCGATATTCAACCCCTAATGGGATGAACGGGGGTATGAATGTTTTTTTTTAGAGTCAGACTCATACTTGACCATTTTACTATACCTATGTGTTCTAGATTTTTGGAATGGTCTCTTTAAGCTCTTTATTTTGATACCAAACACCTTCTGCAGTCAGGAAATAATATACATAGACAGCCAAAATCATTATCCTGCCTTTTTGCCTTCACTGTAGTCGGGTAAAAAGGGTTTCGTTTCCATTTACTAATTCTATGCAAACGAAGTTGCGGGCACCAGCTAGTAGTTAATAAAACAGTTTATAATAAAATTATTGACTACATGAACTCACTCGTATATCTGGTTAAATTTGTCTTCATAATGAAATTATGTTATTTACTAAAATGATATACATAAATAATTATTTACTGAAATTATAATATAAAGCTATATTCTAAGGGTGAAATTGAAATCATTCGATAAACTTAGAGGGTGTGTTCAGACAATGAAACTGTCAGACGTAAAAAGGACGTAAAACAAAATATACCTAGTTACAACTTTTCATACTAAAGTCAATCAAGTGATCTGATCTAATCTGAATAGTAATTTATTATCATTATTAGTCGTGACGAGTCGGGGGTCGACGTAAAGACAAAATTTTTGGTGACGAATCGAAGGAGTGACGAGTCGGGGGTAACTCTTGTATGGAGAGACACATTTTTATTTAATTTTTCCTTAGGTAAATTGTTTAGATTTTAGGTACAATCATCCCTGGTAAGTTATATTATATAATATTATTCATAAATATTCTAAAAGTCATAGTCATAGTCATAGTATTTTGAAAACTTCCAAATTTGTAAATTTTCAGGAAGTTTTCAGGAAGTATTCCTTAGAAAAGGAAACTTTCCGGGGAATTTTCATCTCTAGTTCAGACGGGCGGCGCGTGGCAGTGAGTGAAACAAAAAAAATTAGATATATTTTGCCGGCGCGTGCGAGTGATGGAAGACATAGAATCGGATTCCAGCGGTCCTGATGAGAATCCATGGCCACATTTGACAACATGTTAATATTCATGAAGGGGAAAATGCACCTTTTGCCCAACGATTAAATTACACATTTGAATTATACAAGTATTTTGTTTTGTTCCTAACCTCTTAACTTCCAGAACCTAAACATACAGAATTTATAAGGGATATAATTAATCGAGCGAACAAAAAATAAGTTGGCGGCTGCACGTGAGCATACTGTATTACTGAATTTGGCAGCAAATTAATATGTTGGCGACTAAATTACTAAACTAGCGTAATCACTCAGGTGACATCAAATTCAAAAGTCGGCAGATAATTTTTTCCGAAAAAGAGGCGAAATTTAATCCAAATTAGCACCGACATTTATAAGTTGGTTACTGAATTTCCGAGTTGGTGACCATTATATCATATTTAAAGCAGCTATAAAACCAAATTTGGTTGATAAATTAATTGCTGCTAAAAATTCAATTTGCAGGCTACGGAAAATCCTATTTTTTGATACTGTTAGAGAATGTTTTCTTTAGCATGGGTATCATTTTCTAGGTGTCTGGGGATGCAGAATAATATGAAAATAAAATCTGTTTTGAAATTCCACAATGGCGTACATTTTTGTTATTAAAATTAATAAGGATGTCCTTTTTCAGGTTCCTGGGGGTTTTTACTTTAATTACAAAATTGTCTTCCAATTTCATTTTCCAAAATGGAGAATAGTCAATCTTCGTAAAATGAATATGAATACTAAATTAAAAGATCTTGGGGATGCTGATTAGGACTGACGATTATTATTACAGTATGTTATGTAGTTCAAGGTAACAAGCTATGTATATAAATTTTTCAAAATTGATGAATTTTTCTGCCATTCATGACGAAAATATGCGATTTCCAGGTTTATATGGGGAAGGAAATTTTAATTATTTTTCCAGTAGGATGCACCGTTTCTGAGATAGAAGTGATTATAGATAAAAATATGGCAATGCTGTACTGAGATACGAGGGATGTAATCTATAGAAATGTTGGAAAATTCAGGATTTTCGAAAAATGTTTCTCCCATCATGAAGAAAATATGATGTTGCGGGGACAACATTTTCATTATTTTTTCAATAGAATGCACCGTTTACGAGATAGAATCAATTTTATAAAAAAAATGTAAATGCTGTACAATGAGATACGAGGGATGTATAAATCTATAGAAATGTTGGAAAATTCAGGATTATCGAATTTTTTTTCTCCCATCATGAAGAAAATATGATGTTGCGGAGTTTCTAAGGGGGACGAAATTTTCATTATTTTTTCAATAGGATGCACCGTTTCCGAGATAGAATCAATTTTATAAAAAAAATGTAAATGCTGTACATTGAGATACTAGGAATGTATAAAGCTATAGAAATGTTCGAAAATTCAGGATTTTCAAATTTAGTTTTCTCCTATCATGAAGAAAATATGAGGTTGCGGGGTTACTAAGGAAATTTAAAATGAATGATTTTTTTGTGATCAGCACCCCCAGAAACCAATAAAAGGACACCCATATTGTTTTTATAAAATTAGGTATGTCCGCCATATCGGAATTTAAAAACGAATGTCATTTTCGTATCCAGCACTCCCAAAAACCTGGTAAACGACACCCATATCAATTTTACGAAAAATAAATATCCGCCATTTTTAAATTTCAAAATTAATCTACACAATATCTACATCCTCCTAAAACCGAGAGAAATTAAAAATTGGAATTTTTTTACGCTCCTTTATGTTTTTTTTATGTGCGATTGTTTTGCTGCTTGTATGTTTTCTGAGTTACCTACATCAGGGAAAATATATGTGCCTATTCTTAAATTAAATGTGTACCCACAAATTGTCGCCAAGATGGTTATTTATTCGCAAAAATATAATCTGTCTGCCACTTTGGAAAATTCAGTAGTATTATTTAGTCACCAGATTTGTAATTTTTTTGTTCCTTACATTCTTTCGCCAACTTGGTAATTTAGTATTCAATTTTCGGTATTTTCACATTGAAAATTTAATTGTTTTGTCGCAAGCTTAAAATGCATGCCATTTTATAAGTTCACTCACTAACGCATCGATATAAAAATGCAATTTTACACAATATATTAACGGATTAACGATTAACGTTAACTTGCGTTAATTCTTCCGAAATGTAACGCTTTAACGTTTAACGAAGCTAACTTTTTTTGTAGCGGATTAACGATTAACGAAGTTAACTATTTGATTAACGATGCCCAGCTATGGTTGTGGTATAGTATACGGGTACGCGACCCCGGCTTCCCTAGCTATTACTGTCCTATCCCTTGCCCTCCTGGGCGGTAATATCCTACATTTCCTATTTCCCACTCCAACTTACCAATCTTCCTTTCCACACCACCTATCCTTCCCTTTCCCTATTCCTACCCTCTCTACCAATCCGTGGAAACGCAATGGATAATAATAAAAATAATTTAATTATCCAAAATGGCGGCGATGTGGTTCACCACCCATCACGTCTCGTTTCTCGCGGAGGTGAAAAGTGGACCATGGAGAGCCGCTTCGCTATGTTGAATGTAAGAGGAGGAATGGATGGTAAGAATGAAAGTGAACGAAGCGAAACGAGTATGTGAGGATCGTAGCAAGTGGCAAAAGTGGTCTCTGCCTACCCCTTTACGGGAAAAAGGCGTGATTATATGTATGTATGTATGTATGTATGTATGTAACTTAATTATATGAGAAGTAGAATTTATACCGGATGTAAAGAATCCGTCCCCCATTTTATAAATTGAATTAATTTAAGTTCATTAATCATTATTAAGTTTCATAATTAATAATATTATTTATAAATTATAATTAAATAGATCTATGTAGCATGCCCGTTGACGTTCGATAACACTCGGCCATCCTGCATTTGTCGTGTCCCACGACGTTCCCATGGTTTGCTCCCGTTACCAGTGGACTGAAATGAAACAAACAAAGAAAAAACAGTTTCTTGTTACAAATCAGTGAAACTATGGATCCTATAAGAAGATTCTCCAGCACATAATAGTATTATTGAATTTATAAGGTAATTTATGCATTTTAATATGTTGCGTTATGTTTTTATCTTCCTATTAACGACTATTTGCAATTGTCACACAGACTGTTTTAACTTAAGTCACAAAGACTATTTTGATTTATTTGTATACTAAGTAAATGTAAAATCTCACGATAGCTATATTACCATGTCAGGGCACACAGACTATTTTATTGGATCACATAGACGACTATTTAGCTATTGTACTAATTAAACGAAACCCATAACAGCTAGGATATTTTGTAAGGTCACACAGACTGTATTTTTTTTAGGCGACTATTTATTTCTTGTACTAAATAAACGAAACTCATAACAGCTAGTATATTTGTTAAGGTCACACAGACTATTTTGTTAGGTTACATAGATGACTATTTAGCTATTGTACTTAACTACCTACTCATGACAGGATATCTCATTAGGTCACACAGACTTCTTTGTAAGGTCACACAGACTTCTTTGTAAGGTCACACAGACTTCTTTGTAAGGTCACACAGACTTCTTTCTAAGGTCACACAGACTTCTTTTTAAGGTCACACAGACTTCTTTTTAAGGTCACACAGAATTCTTTTTAAGGTCACACAGACTTCTTTTTAAGGTCACACAGACTTCTTTTTAAGGTCACATAGACTTCTTTTTAAGGTCACACAGACTTCTTTTTAAGGTCACACAGACTTCTTTTTAAGGTCACACAGACTTCTTTTTAAGGTCACACAGACTTCTTTTTTAAGGTCACACAGACTTCTTTTTAGATAATATTAATGTAAATGTATATTTTTTTCAGATCTAACTTCAGAACCAGTTATAAATAATGATAACGAAGAGTGAAAGAATGAAAAGATTTGTCATTTCAAGTTTTAATATAAGTAGTTGCAAGCTTTTGGAGTTTATCTTATCAATTGTTTTAGACTATTAAAGAAAATAGATTTTTTATTGTATCAATATTACAAATAATTTTAAAATATAAATTGAAATGTAGACAAGTTTTAATATAAGTAGCATAATATTTTTTTAAGTAGTATTAGATATTAGACTATAATTGTTATTTTGTTGTAATAATAATATAATAAATAAAATTTAGTAATTTATCTGTCAGTAGTTGCAAGCCTTTGGAGTTTATCTTAACAATTGTTTTAGAAAATTAAAGAAAATAGATTTTATGTTAATATTACAAATCATTTTAAAATACACATTTTACTAACGATAACATTTAGTTCCAAAACTAACGTACAATTAACTTTTTAATAAATCAATTAAATCATACCTATCCACTTCAGCATCGCTAGATGAACCGTCAGTGTCAGAAACGATTGGTTTATAAGGCCTCAATACCTCACCCCTTACTACTGCTGTAAACTTTTTGTAGCCTTTCATCCCTTTAACTGTAGAAATAGTGTATCTATCTATATCAGATTCTACTTGACAAATTTTATATAGGCCAGTATATGGACTTTTTAATTTTTGGGCAACTTTGGCATTAGGGTCGCTTGTAGCACCTCCTTTCCACAGTACTAGATCCCCGAGCGAATACTTCCTACATTTCTTATGAGTTTTGTCGAATCTATTTTTCATCAAAGTCATATTTCTGTCGATTCGCAATTTTGCTGTTGCCCTTCTCTCATCTAGTGCCTGTCCTTGCGAAGTATGGTCGCTAGGACCCCCTGTAGGAACAGCTGGTAATTTAGAGTTGTCGTGACTAAACATAAGTTTAAATGGAGGGAAGGACGTAGTAGAGTTAGGTGTATTATTTATTCCCCATACTATATCAATTAATTTGTCATCCCAAACAGTTTCATTTTCAGACATTGTATTCAGCCCATCAATAATGGTGCGATTTACCCGTTCCACTTGACCATTTGATCTAGGGCTAGCTATTGCATTAAGTACATGCTTGAATTGCATGTCCTCCGCGAACTGTTTAAAGTAACGGCTGGTAAATGCTTTTCCCCTATCTGTAATTATACGGACTGGATTCCCGAACTGGGAAATAATATCTTTTAAATGCTTTATGGTTTCTATAGAACTGCAGTTTTTGACAGGTTTAGCAAAAACAAATTTTGTAAACGCGTCAATAACGACAAAAATGTAGGTATTGCCTCTCCTAGTTTTAACAAATGGTCCTAAATGATCAGCATGAAGAGTATGCATAGGTACTGGAACCTTTTCTATCGGATGTAATTCACCTTCTGTCTTTCCATAGTTACTTTTGCCATAGGCACACTGAATACATGAATTGATGTATTTTCTAATGAAACGAGTCATCTTAGGAAACCAAAACTGTAATTTAATCGTTGCCTCACACCTATCAAATCCCGGGTGCCCTATTTGGACGTGATACTTTTGCAATATGCTATATTTTGCTAATTTAGGCACAACAAATCGCTCTCCATTTAAAGTTTTTCGGAATAATTTATCATCTTTAAACACATAATTATTTACTATATTGGGATTGTCCGTATGACCCTTTAACTGAGAAATAACACTTTGTAAATTACTGTCCTGCAATTGTAGAGTAAGTAACCAATCAGATTCCTCAATCACGTAAACTGTTTCACAAATGGGATTCCTACTAAGGGCATCTACATGCCTCATTCTATTCCCTGGACGATACTCTATTTGCAGATCATAGTCTTATATACTGAGCCACCAGCGTGCAATACGAGGAACAAGATCTTTTTTGCTAAGAGTTGTGCGTAGTGCTGCACAATCCGTTACTACCTTAACAGGGATACCTATCAAATAAATACGGAACCGCTTTAAATATTCTACAACGGCTAATGTTTCTAACTCGTAACTATGGTAAAATTGTTCTTCTTTCGACGTGACTCTACTAAAATAAGCTATTGGTTTGGATGTACCATCCTGTTGTTTTTGTATAAGAATACCACCTAAACCTAGTTTACTCGCGTCCGTGTGTAGTTCTGTGGGGGCTTTATTATCATATATACCTAGAACCGGCCTTTCGATTAATTTATTTTTTAAACTTTGGAACGCAGCTTCTTGATCTATTCCCCACATCCAAGGTACATCTTTTTTAGTTAATTTTGTTAAAAGTAAAGCTATTTCTGCAAAGCCCCGTATAAACTTCCTGAAATACGAAGTAAGGCCAATAAACTGCCTTACTTCATGAACGTTTAGAGGTCTTTTGTATTCGGAAACACAGTTTATTTTTGATAAACCAGGTCGTAACTCGTATAGTACCAGCAGCTATTTCATGTCCCAAATAATCTACACTAGTTTTTAAGAAGGAACATTTTTTTCATATTGAGCTTAAGATTGGCTTTTTGCAAAAGTATCAAGACTCTCTAATAATTTTATTCCCGCTTTTACAGTAACCGATGGGAGCATGATATCATCTAAATAACAAGCAATATCGTTATTAACGTCATTCAACGCGATTCGTATTAATCTGGAAAACACAGCCGGTGCATTGGCTAATCCGAAAGGCATTTTTAAAAATTCATATTGCCCCGACTGCGTAACAAATGCTGTTTTAGCTATAGAATCCTCTGAAATTTTTACTTGGTAATAACCTTGAGAAAGGTCAAGCGTAGTAAAGTAGACCTTTCCTGATAATTTCGATACTTGATCCTCAATATGAGGTAGAGGGTAGCGACCTTTTAGTGTCTGTGAATTTAAGTTTCGGTAGTCAATGCACAATCTGTAATCTCCACCTTTCTTTTTTACTAAAATCACTGGACTAGCGTACTCCGACATAGAATTACGTATAATACCAGCATCCAAAAGATCGTTAACCTTTTCATCAACGATTTTGTTTTCTTTATAGGACATCCTATAGGGCTTACAGTAAACAGCTTTATCCGAAGTTGTCTTAATACTCATTTCTATTAAGTCCGTGCACCCTAAATCTTTCGTACCTCTTGCAAATAAGTGTTTATATCTATTTAAAAGAAACATTAGATTATCAATGTCGGTTTTATCCAATTCTTCACCTATATCAATATTACCTAGCCCCTCTAATTCCTGACTTGAAGTTACATTAGACTTAATCGATAAAATCATGGTATCATTAAGGATCTTCGTGTCAATAATATTCACAATTTCAGCCCGGACGATTAATTTATGTGCAGGCCAAAATATTTCTATCTCACCTATATTTATAATCTTTAAGTGGCCCTCAACACTGACAGTCCCTCCAGGAATTATGTAACACAAGTCTCCTAATAGTACATAAACTGGATTTGTTAGAAAAATTAAATTATCACCTTTTGAATCAAAATCTACAAATACATCGATTACACAACAACTTTTTTTAGGTAAGATTGTGTCACGTTTCAGCAAAACATTATACTTATACTTATCGCAAATATTTTTTAACTGTGTGAAATCGTAAAATAAGTCATTAGTTTGAATAAAACTGGCAGAATTAGCTATAGTAACTAAACTAATACCCGATTGATTTTTCATAGTTTGCCCAATAATTAAGTCTATGCCACTTGGGAGTTGATCTACAGTCTCTACATAACCACTAAGGCATACTTCATCTATTTTCACAGATATAAAAGCTTTACCTAAGGATCGTGTTTCAGCACCTCCAAAACCCTTCATAATAGTAGTAGAAGGTAGAAACTTTAGGTTTAATTGCCTTGCTTTAGTTATAGATAAGATATTTGCTTTACTACCCGTATCTATATAAGCGACTAGTTCATTGGTACCTACATACACAAGCCTTTTATAGATATTAATTACTAAGCTGTTACTTAAAGTATAAAATGCATTGCTTACTTGCGTTGAGTTCTGTTGTTGCGAAGTCCCCGATGTACTTGCGAACCAGCAGAATGCCGTAGTATGACCCATGCGCTGACACGTGGAGCACCGCTAATGCATTCTACAATCCCGAGCTTCATGGCCATGTCTTCGGCAAGTATAGCAGCGTTTTGCTCCCGGTGGTTGTGATTGTAGTGCTGGTGTCGATGATTTACTATCGCCCGTACCTTTTCTCCAAGTAGACTTCCGCGCTGACAGTGCTATGTCTACTCTTTTGTAGTTTTCTAATGAGGATAAGAAACCATAATACAATTGTTCAGGTTCTTCACACTGGTAGGCCTTTGCATTGGCTTGTAACTCGGTCGGCAAACCTCTTATGATGCATGATATCGCGTGTTCACCTTGGATGTAGCATTTCTTGAGGAGAGAGACTTTATCGTGGTAATATTTCGACATAGTTTCACTTTCAGCCTTTGTTCGTGCCAGCATAGTTTCAAGGCGATCCACAAAATCAACAGATCGCGGAAAAGCAGTTTGTAAAGCAGTTTTCCATTCTTCCCATGAAAAACTATAATCGTCCAAATCGTCATACCAACGTCTTGCGGAGCCACGTAAACGCAATTGCATAATAAATTGCCGATCGGTATTATTCCATCCGTAAACCTCACCCAACTGGTCGATCTTATGTAACCACGTAGCTACATTGCTGGCGTCGTCTCCCAGTTCAAATTTCGGTATTACTTCCGCATCAGCTTGAGTAATTCTGCGTCGTTTTATCACAGGTCCAACAGTGTCGATGGTTGAAGAAAAAAAAATCCGATTCTTCGCTGTCTGATGTTGATAGCGTGGGGTAGCTCCTCTTCTTATTGCCAAGTCCCGTAGCGTAAGGACCCGACATTTTATAAATCAATCCCACTTCTGAGATTTTAGAGAAGGATTGAAAGTCTTGATTGGATAACAATCGGTATTTATTTGTGCAGAGTTTCACCTTACACGTCTCAAAGTTTATTACAGAATGTGTCATTAATCACTTATTCCAGGATTTTATACTATTTTTACTGAGACAGTTATTATCAAATATCGAACTTCCGGTTTACAATTCAACACTAGAAAAATGTACCACAATGTTTAAATACAATTAAAAATAAGGCTGGATAAGAATTAATTATATAACATTTAAATATGTACTTCTCATATTTAAAATAAATTGTTAACTTAAATATGAGAAGTAGAATTTATACCGGATGTAAAGAATCCGTCCCCCATTTTATAAATTGAATTAATTTAAGTTTATTAATCATTGTTAAGTTTCATAATATAATAATAATTATTGATGTTCTAAATTAGTGTTAAAACCACAGAGTACATTATATATTGGTTAAAACTTGGTTAAAACGTATTTTAATGTGTAATATTGGTGGAATATTAACCATTAGTTATTCGTTAACGTGCACTAGTCTGGAAAAGTGATACATACATACATACATACATATAATCACGCCTTTTTCCCGTAGGGGTAGGCAGAGTCGCAGAGACCGCCTCTTTCCCGTAGGGGTAGGCAGAGACCACTTCTTTCCACTTGCTACGATCCTTACATACTTGTTTCGCTTCGTCCACTTTCATTCTTACCATCCATTCCTCCTCTTACATTCAACGTAGCGAAACGGCTCTCCATGGGCCACTTTTCGCCTCCGCGAGAAACGAGACGTGATGGGTGGCGAACCACATCGCCGCCATTTTGGATAATTATTATGTTTATGATTATCCATTGCGTTCCCACTTCCCACGGATTGGTGGAGAGGGTAGGAATAGAGAAAGGGAAGGATAAGTGGTGTGTAAAAGGAAGATTGGTAAGTTAGAGTGGGAAATAGGAAATATAGGATATTACCGCCCAGGAGGGCAAGGGATAGGACAGTAATAGCTAGGGAAGCCGGGGCCGCATACCCGTATACTACACCACAACTACCGGACAGGTAAGTTGGGATGAGTATCCCATGACATATGAGTGATACAAATCAAAATGCGTGCTAATTTGGGTTTCCCGCCAAAACTTCCAAGGAAGTTTCATTAAAGCGCATGGATATAGTACCTATGGATAGAAGACTCCGAATTTTGTAATTGCTAAAAAGAACTGTATTACCTTAGTAATAGAGTGTATTTCACAATGCACGTATCATAGAGGCAAATCCGAGCCGAGCGAGATAGCCAGGAGAGAGGCTGTGTGTCTCGTTCTTGCATGTTGCCAACCAGAAAAATGTTGGTATTTATAAAAAGTAACTTGAAAAATCTTAGATAAAACAAGTGTACTATATTATTATTTTAACAAATGTTTATAACTATATCATATTCTAATTAAAAAAGTTAGAAATAGTCATATAATACTAAATAAAAATGTTTACATTAAATCATTTTCCTTCTTTTTTTATTAGATGGTATCATTCGCAAGACAATAGATACGCCATTACACATATTTTATGCTGAACACCGGATAATATTAAATTTGAAAATAGTTTTTATTTCTTACTTCATGTATCTCCGTAACTAGTTTTTATTATTTGTTTGATGATTTAACAGTCAAAATGGTGAAAAAAAATGTTGTATATATTTTTGTCGAAGTGAAAGTTCTGCTGGTTGCAATATTTCGTTTATTAGTAACATTAGTAAGTTAATTGTTAATGTTAATCTAGTTATTCTAGTATAAAAGTGTTAACATTATAGCAACTGACGTTATTAAGAGTTATAATTGTACTACGTTTTGTTATAAACTAGTCAGTAGCGATAGCGACTCGCCTAGAATCGTAGTAAGCTGTAAGTACCTAATTACTGAGAAAAAACGTGTGAAGTCGAGTAATGCCTTTAATGATAATATAATACAGTTTTTATAGATTTTCCAACAATGAAGAAATGCGACAAAAATGGCTCAATCGTGTTTAAGTAAGGCAGAGAATTACATAAAAATCTGTTACATATTAATGCAGCCGTCACTTCAAACCTTCTTGATTTTACACTATTCAATCTAGTCGACTTTTAAAGCCTCAGCTGTATGTCATTCAGTGTTTCACAATTTGTCTCACACGGCTTTGCAGTTTGCCACAGCAGAAAATATTATTGTCACCCTACTAGAAAGGGACACACGGCCTCTCTTCCAACCTCTCGCTCGGCTCGTTTTTTTGCTCACAGTAGTCTGTCCTGTTGTTATACTAGGTCCATTTTAAAGCGTCTACCACTTTACCTACTGAATCGACTGACTTGACTGATTGACTACCCTGACTATTTATTTGGACTTTGAGTAGACTTTGGACTTGACGATTTAGAAATAACCATCTATACAAACCTCTGTGGTTTCGTGATGTTATTATTACATAAATGTTTTTAGATCTAGTTTTAGATGTATTATTTAAACTGTAATAAATGAAAAAAAAAATACGGTGACGAAAATTTGAAGGAATATTCTTTCCCGCCTTTTATACTTGACACTGGCAAGGGAGTTTTGCCGGGAAAGTCAATCAGCAATGTTGTGTTTCTGTATTATTTTTCTAAATTCGTGTTAATTCGGTTTTTAATGTGTTATAGTGGTGGAATATTAACCATTAATTATTCGTTGAGGTGCATTAGTGTGGAAAAGTGATACATTCTACAAAATGCGTGCTAAATTGGGTTTCCCGCCAAAACTCCCTAGGAAGTTTCAGTAAAGCGTCTACCACTTTACTGAATCGACTGACTTGACTAATTGACTATCCTGACTACTTATTTTGACTTTGACTAGACTTTGGACTTGACGATTTAGAAATAAGACAAAGAAATACCTCAAACGACAGACGAGGCAGTATGGTCTAAGACCTTAGCCTGTTCCATTTCGGGACGAATTAAACAAAAAAAAAATTGACACTGGCAAATGGTTAAAAGCCGACGCCATATATAAAATAACGTCAATAATGACAGTTTGTCTTTGACATAAACAGAATTTGACAGGGGTGCTGTGTGTTTGTCGTAAAATTGTTTCTTTTTGTTGCACATACTGCTAGAAACATTGTTTTAAATATAGTATTTCTTTCGTTTTACATAAAATAATGTTAAAAATACCAATCATGTAATAGCATGTAACCATGATCAAGGTATGTAACTTATTGTTTCCAAATATGTGTTGCATAGATTGTATACATTGCTGCGACTGATACCCTCTCGACCTGTGTACTTTTATTTAAGAACACCGTGTTTTTCGCCTTAAATGTTGATAAATACAGTCAAATATAAGAAACTCAAAGCCAAACAGCATTCTTAGATCGTTATGTAAACCCTTTGTTTCCTCGGGGGAACCTGATGTTTCTATAGTATGTATACTCAACATCTAAACTTATCTGGAAATAACCTTAACAACACTTTGTATATTATAGGTAGAAGTTATACCTGATGTGATGAGGTCAGTACCTATACCTATATTATGAAGCAAAATATGTTAAAGTATTTAACTTACATTTAGTTATCTTTTCTTTGCATAAATTATAAAGACTAATTAATAATTAATTCTAAATATGGTTTATATAATCTCTACAAAATATCTGCAATGAATTTAACTGCTCTTGTATTTCATGGATGTTCTATTCTACCTTGCTACTTGAACATGATCTTAACAAGGTGCTTAAAACAACAATCTAAATAGGTTATCAACAAAACAATAAGGTATTTTCGTGTATTTTTTTATCAAATAAGAAAATTTATAGTGCTCTGAAAAATAATACAGTTTGCAAAAGGAATAGTATATGAACAAATAAATATTTTCAAAGTTATTGCGAATTGTTCATAGCACTTTTGTGAGTCTTGTGAAAACATCCCATATAAAGTTGTACAAGCAGGTGACATCCCACGCTATTAATGTTGCTATGTGATTTTGAAATGCATTATATTACAAAACTACATATAAAATACCAATTTTTTTTACTTTTAATGAGTTGTAATACCTAATTATTTCTTAATTTATTTAAATAACTAGATTTTTCCATGTGGGAAAATACCTAATTCTAATAGGTACCTAGATACCTTTTTTAATTATTTTAATATGTATAATATTTTATTTCTATGTTTTTCTTCCTAATACTTTTAGAGGTTACTGAAATATTTCTGTATTTTATGTATTAAAAAAATGATACTTAAATTCATAAGTGCGAAACTCCCAAGATCCTGTATAGTTTACTTCATTATGTCTTTTCAAAATTGGTTTTCAAAATTTATTTAATTCCTTTTAAAAAATAATTTATATTTTATCATTTTAAAAATGCATAATTGCTTCAAATTTGGTTTTCAAAATTTATTTATGGTTTTCAGATTCCACTGATGTTAATTTCAAGAGATTAAAGGTAACATTGTTTTCAAAAAACATTTTTTTTTAACTTATTGTTAGTTTGAAGGAAACTATGGCCACACAAAAGAATCATAATATTATTTTTTACAAGCTTTTTTTTAAATAAGTTTAATATTATTTTGTAGGGTGATGGATCCTGTGATTGATTCCGAATGGCTTGGTTTCAAAAATGATCCGATAGATGAACCCCAAAGCTTAGGCAATGTCGCCAGGAGCTGGCAATGGAGGGAGAGAGGGATTGATCCCCTGAACTCCTCCACAAACAAAACGGTTCTAGAAAATATTGCTGAAGACATTCTTGTCAAGAAACCTCTGAAAATAAGGGTATTTTATCATTATATTTAGTTTATTTAAATATAATATATTTTTTAATTTCATTGTTCTATTCTGCTCAAATTTATACAAATCACTATGATAAACTTGTCATTACTTGTAAAGTAATACTTACATAATTTTACAGTGTTGTGACCTACCTGGTTATCCAAGATCTACTTTTCTTATGGTGTTTAGTCCTGATGGGTATGTCATGTCTATTATTTTTATTTCTATAAACATAAAAAATATATATTGTTATTTTTCACATACAACTTGATTGATAGGAGTTTTACTACTAGACTTGTTTCTGCTTATATTATATTACTCCATTTTATAAAATAGACAACAGACATTAGTTCTGTCTTAACTATGTTCCGGAATAAATAAATAACTACCTACATACACATACATTCTGCAACCTACTTATTCAATCAGTTTGTTCCCGGTCGCCCCCACTCCGTCGTCCCCACTGGTGGCGAGTGGGGAAAAAAAGTTTTGTTCGCCCCCAGTGGTGACTATTGAGACATTTTATTTCCCACTCGTTATAGACTGAGACTTAAAATGCATGATTTCAATAAAAGATTTCATGGATTGTTACAATGTTTTATTACTACTTTCTGAGCAAGAATGAACAATGGTTTTTGTGAATCACAGATAATCAACCTATTTACACAAATTATTACAGTTTTAAAGTCATCACAGACAATCAACAATTTTTAAATAATAATTATTTATATAGACAAAATTATGTGTTATATCACAGATAATCAACTTATTTACAATTATTATTAACAAAAAATTAATAAAATATTAAGATCCTAGAGAGCCGTACTGTAGGATCATCATATAATATTGATTTTTTGTTTTTCGTGATCCTAGACTTTTACTTTTGTATTTTAATTTACATACCTCAGTATTCATAATAATATCTTGACTAATGTACGATGCAATAAGTACTTAAAGATACTAATAATAAAAGGTTGATTATCTGTGATTCACAAAAACCATTGTTCATTCTTGCTCAGAAAGTCGTAATAAAACATTGTAACAATCTGTGAAATCTTTTATTGAAATCATGCATTTTAACTCTTATCCCCTTACTAATAAACGCTGTATAAGCTTTGAATAGTTATACAGTGTTTTGTTCCCGTCACACAAGTGACATTTTTAATTCGATAGAAGGAGACAAAACACTGTATAACTATTCAAAGCTTATACAGTGATTATTAGTAAGGGGGACAGTCTATAACCAAATGAGTGGGAAATAAAATGATCCAATCGACCACTGGGGGCGGACGAAACTTTTTTTCCCGCTCGCCACCAATGGCGACGACGGAGTGGGGGCGACTGGAAACAAACTATTCAATCTACAGGCAATCCCCCTTACTAATAATCGCTGTATAAGCTTTAAATAGTTATACAGTGTTTTGTCTCCTTCTATCTAATTAAAAATGTCACTTGTGTGACAGGAACAAAACACTGTATAACTATTCAAAGCTTATACAGCGTTTATTAGTAAGGGGGAATGTGTATAAGAGTACACTCATGTCATAAGACTTATCAATCACTGAGGGTTGAAGATTATTACAGTACTAAATCTTACAATAATAAAAATGAAAAAAAAATTGAGATGGGCCAACCTTATCACTTAGGGGTGTAAAAAATAGCTCATAACCTATTCTCAAACCTACCGAATACACCTGCAATTCTTTTTATTTTATATACACGGGATTTTTATGTATTATAATATTAAATAGTGGCATTTTCAATAAAGTTTTAATTAATGGAAATAACAAGGGAAATAATAATCAATCTGAGAAAATTTAATTTAGTAAATAATTTGTTTTTAGGACCAAAGTAGCCTCTTCACATGCTAATCATGATGTGTATGTATCTGACCTCGCCACCGGTAAACACGTAAGAATATTGAAGGGTCATCCACGTACACCATGGTGCATTGCATTCCATCCATCACACCCACAACTCATCGGATCTGGATGTCTTGGAGGCCAAGTCAGAGTATGGGACATCTCTAGTGTAAGTATTTTATCCTCAGTCAGACAATACGTAAGATACAAATAGATGTAGGTATATATTAAAGATGAGGCATGTTGAGGCAAAAAGTGTCTCCAGTCAAATGGCCCCACTTTTGAAATTTTTGGATCCATTTTTACATTTGAGGTATGATGAAAACAAGATGGCTGACATTTGAAGTAGGTATGGTGAAAACCAAGTTGGCGTACCTTTTTTCTTGTATGAACATTTGTTGTGTCAATTGAACATCAATATCTTAAGTTTTGAAATCTTTGAGTATACATACATAATATTAGGTTTACAACTATTATAAATTACTTAAGAAAATATTTCAGGGTGGCAGTGAAGTGTGGAATGTTCGGAATGAGACTGTAATATCGTCCATTGCATTTCATCCCAGCAAACAGCTGCTTGTAATAGCGACATACAATGAACTTTATTTTTGGGATTGGAGTCAACCCGCACCATTCACAAAAGTCACAACAAATTCCGTTAATGAAAAAGTCAGGTAAAATGCTACATAAACTACTATTACTTTTTATCAATACGGCAAATTACAAGTAGTACAGAAAACTAATTTTTTTAATGTTTTCAGATATGTAGCTTTTGACTCCCTTGGTTATAAACTGATAACTGGCATATCATTAAATGGCTCTCCTTACAATCCAATAAACATGTCCATCCACCAAAATATTCCTACTACAAATAATGACCAAAACAATCCAAGAAGAGATGAATCTGATGATAATGGTAGCAGTAATAGGAACCAAGACAATAGTGGATCCGCACAAGATCTTATTGTAAACTCTTATCAGAACCTAGTGCAACGCTATGATAGTTTAGTGAGGAACTACCAACGACTGTTCATGGTCCGACACAGGCTGTCAGCTACTCCCTCACCTCCCAGTACAGTAAGTTTTATACATTATTGCTAGGAATATGTAACTAATTATTATTATAAAAAACATTAATTGAAATATAATTGAATAGATCGGCTGTACCTACAAACATTTTTGGACAGGGTTAAATACTTTGGTTTTACTACAAGTCGTCCATAAAAGGGACCGTCCATTAATCACGTGGTGTTTTTAACAACTTTTTAGACCCCTCCCCTCCCCCTAGTGATACGTGGTGAGGTTTTATACTACCCCCCTCCCCCACCTAAGATCACGTGTATTTTTTTTTTTACATAGTAAGCAGGTCATGTTTGAAGAAAAACTTTAACTTAAAAAAATTTAATTGAATAATTTAGGCAATTTAAAACTATTACGAGTCATTTGTCTGGTAAGTATTTAAACAACACTACGAATCTACAACCGATAATAATTTCGGTATGCATAGACTAGATTCGAAAATTTATACACGTGATGTCTCCTTATACCCCCTCCTCCCCTTGGTGATACTTGGTGATTTTTTTTCGGACCCCCCCCCCCTCCCCTTAGGCATCACGTGATTAATGGACGACCCCAAAGTGATATGGCAATATGAAAATATAGCTTTCAAGGTCTAATTTTATATATATTAATGGAAATTTGTAGACTGATCGCGGGACTGACCCAATGGAAACAGACCCATCGCCCGAATCTAACAGCTACACGCGAGTGGCTCGAACGTTCTCTGTAACACCTCGGGAGGACGATGGTAATATATTGGCATTGAAGTGGCGTCGTGCATTAGTAACATTGTTTGTAGAAAACAGTTTGCTTTCCAGAAAATTCTACGACGCGTGAAGATACTGATCCTCTAGCCGGTGGCGATGGGGAGGCTAATAGCAGCCGAATTTTCAACCTCGATGCTCTGTCTTTTGATACTTTGTCTGCAAGGTAAATAAAAGCAAATTTTTTTTATAGTACTTAGTCAAAATAGACTACCTACACCTAGGATATCACATATATATTTTCCATTGATTGTGTTTTATAACTATGGTATTTTCATTTATGGCTACTATAATATGAACATAAATATACTAAATATAATGATCTGTTTATGTTAGTAACAAATACAAAACAATATTGTTTTCAGGGAGCCAAGTACATCGCGTGACCAATCAATGTTCGGCTCTCGACAATCTGCATTCCAACCTTTGAACGACAGTGGCAGGCGAACATTTCGGACTGTGGATCAAAGGGAGCGTACTTCGAGACTCTTACCGAATCCGTTTTCTTCTACGAATGTTACACCAAGACCTAGTAGGTTTACATTCACCAACAGCTTACTCGATCCGCCAGAGGATAATTCTGATTCATCGAGGACTCGTGTGTTCCTGTGTCCCACATACAGATCTGTAACTCCACCCGAGGTACTAGATTTATCATCGCGTAGATCTACTGAGAGCCAACAGGAGACGCTTTCGGCTTTAAATGAAAATCTAATTAACGAATCCAATTTGAATTCCCAGCGCGATTCACCTTCGACTTCAAACTCCACCACTCAAAGGGAAACGTCTTCCTCGAACGCATCTATGCCGATGTCGGGACCGGTCGATGCTCAAACTATCAACGAAAGTCTGGACCTAATTCGCGATATATTACGCGATTCGGGTACGAGATTATTAAACCTGATAACGAACATGTCGTTGTCGACGCTAGCTAACGTCGAGAGGAGGGAGCGGAGTTTGCCGCGCCGGAGAACGAACTCCCGGGCACAGTCCGATGAGAACGACGCTAGCGATCGACAGCGAACGACGCGCCCGCGGGTGCGCCTCTTCAGCTCGAGCTTGCGCCAGGAGTTCCTCTCCTCGAGTTCGGAATCTGACAGCGATCAATCTCCCGAAGTCAACATATTCCGAACTCGGAACTCTACGTTTAGAGAGGACGACCCGAGGCGGCCGTCCCGCTCTACCGAGGTTCCATATAGACTAATGCGACCTACCGATAGGTTAGTGATTGATCTGGGAGAACCCGAGTTAAACGAGTCCAACCAAGCGGAGGGTGTTAATGTTACGGCAAATAATAGTCGCTTTCACGTTCGCTCGCAGAGCAACGTACCAGATACGGAGCCCGGTACGTCGACGCGTGACAGCTCCGCCAACACGGACCAAAGAAATCAAAGCAATCCAGAATTCGATCCTAATCAACCCTCGACAAGTAGAGACAATTTCTGGGTCGGCGGGGTAGTCTTTCCGCCGGACGAAGCTTATAGGAAGGTAAGAGAAGGAGTCAATGCACTGCAGAAACATACTACGCAACTTACGAATTTATGGCTACGCGGTAATAGGATCACTATGCGTGAGCTTCGCAATATGTGGGAGAATTTACGGAGGCGCATATTAATGCTACATAGAGAACCTGGGCGGCGAGACGTCCCTACATATTTCACTAGGTCTCTCCTGGAGCGATGTATGATGCTTTCCGATATGACTGATCAAATATCCCGCGGCTCCAGCAGAACTTCTAGAATTAATTTAAGATCTCATGGTACAAGTAGAAACACTGAAAGTAGTAATGACGTCAATATGAGTTCCCGAAGTGACGGTATTTTGGAAAACAATGAACCGGGTCTATCAAACGGAGGTGCCAATGAAACCACTCGAGACAGGCCTACATCGAATAGGTCACCACAAGCGAGGCACTCCGCCACACTTCGTTCCACTCTCGCTCAAAGACGACGACAATCTGGCTTCAGATTGAGACTAGAAGAAGAATTCAGACGACGATCGCGTAATTCTGTCGCGACTAGACTATCCCAAAGATATTCGACGAGACCGAGAAGGGAGTTCGTAAGAGCGGTAGAAATAAGCGCCACGAGACACGAAATCCGCATGCGTGCTATGCAGGTATTGTCGGTAATGTTCAATATGATGATGATGTGTTTAGAAGAAAGAGGATTGAGTCAACTGATAATTAATATGCTGCGTATTTTGAAGAAAGCGTTAGCATTGACGTGTTTGATGTTGATGACCAATAGAAATGGACGAGCTAGCGACACCTCTTCGCCGCAAAGAGTGGACCCGGCGAACGTTATCCGCCTCGAAAATATCGACAATTTGGAACCGATCAACGTAGATGGTCCCGACGAACCTCCACAAAACCTAATTCTGAACGAAACTGAAGACAGACGTTCTCAAAAAGATACAGATAAAGCAAAACATTCCAAACGCGATACGCCATCTAAAGTCAAAGCTTCGACGTCTAACGCGACCAGTTCGACAGAACCCATGCCGAGCACTTCGAACGTAAGTGCAACTCAGAGATGGAGCAATCGCTTGGCCGTGCAAATAGCCGCCGCAAATAGAAACAACTCGGCGACGGCGAGGAATAGAAGGGAATTGTACATGGAGAGCAAAAGACTAAAGGCGTTACATAGAACGAATCCAGCGGCTCATCCGTTGGCAAAAAGGAAAGTTTTACCACCGGTGTCCACCTACAGAATTCCTGCTTTACGTTGGGCGCCAAAAAAGTCAGTACATAGAACACAACCGTCTCCGAGAGTACTGCCAAATCCTGACGAACCCGTAGCTGGTCCCTCAGGCGTAAACTCTAACAACAGCCCCAGTAGACAAAACCACGACGTGATGCATAACTTTGAATACAGAATTAATTTAATAAGAATGGCGCACATGCAAGCCGTTAGATTACGGAACGCGGCTAGAAACAGATTCAGACGCTTACAAACGATTCGGCTGTACACGCCGTCGTCCGTGCGGGAAATGTTCACTTCACAACCCAACGGGGATAACCAACAAGAAAATCGTTCCAACCTTCAAAACAGCCCGGAGACGAGCAACCGAAGATCCTCTCTTTTCTATGAATACACGACCACGTCCCACATACTTTCTAGGGATCGTGTATTCTATCGAGGCTCGACGAGAAATTCCGAAGACTCGGGACAGTTCCAAGCGGTCATCGGTAATGCTAGCGCACCGATCCTGCCGGGCGAAGTGCCGGCGGCCAACTCCGATAACCAAGCCAATCAGCCACCTAGGCGGCCACGTATTCATGATTATTTACAACCAATCATACTGGCGCAGGTAAGCTATTTTAAAGTACTCTACAGTCTACACATAAAAAATAAAATTAGAGGCCTCCAAAATGACTGGCTGACACTGTATTGGCTGGTGTTGTCAGCATGACACTGAAATGACACTTAAGCATTAAATAGAGTTTCGGAGTTCGAATGTTATTCAAATAAAGTTTTGTAGATTCTTAACTGCCTACTATAATTTAATCGCTTGTTTTAACTTTTAGAACGCTATGGTAGTGGACGAGGAGGGGACGGCGGAGGGCGGCGGCGGCGGCGGTGGTGGTGCGGGCGCGGCGCGGCGTCTGGGCGGTATGGCGGGGCTGCTCGACGCCGGCATCATCTCCGAGGCCCTACCGCCCCTGTCGCACCGGATACAGGCCTGGGACTTCACACCCGGCCTCCCGCCTGATATATCTGACAGTGAGTATATTCTAAAACTACTATTATAAATGTCGAATAGTGTGAGGATAGATGGATGGATGTTTGTTACTCTTTTGCGCTAAACTGCTGAACGGATTTCGATGAAATTTGGTATGGTAGTAGTTTAAGCTCTAATTAAAACCCTATGTTCTAATCTAGAGCTTAAACTACTTTTTATCCTGAAAAAGGACAATGTTCCCCTGGGATACCGCCTAGGAGCCACGGGCAACTGCTAGTATTCTAATTTCTATAATATTATGATAAAATGCCACTATTCTATTACGTATATGAATATATGTATATGGTCAGGCTGACCAGGAAAATAAAAAGTCTGCACTGAGAGCGCTTGTAAAACGGAACTAAAACGGATGTAATTTTGTCTAACTAGCCAGCTCGGCAAATGTTTGTCTGCCATGTAAATTATCACTCTTTTGTATAAAAAATAGTTTACGGCCTCAGACCTAGGTACACGACGTAGGTATATACCTACACAAAAATGTCATAGTAATTGGTCAAGCCGTTTCTGAGAAATTTAATTACAAACACTCACGAGAATATACAGACAAATAAAAATATTATTATAGAATGCAATTAAACTTTGGACAAAAATACAATTCACGGTAAGGCGATCAACACACTTCCCCGCCGCCGCTGCCGTCGCGTTTTAGACTATTTTCAAGTTGTAATTGGGCGAATCAACTTTTACGAGGCCAATTTGAAAGAGGTTTCAAAAAAGTTTTTTAAAAATTATTATTTTGTCAAATTACTGATTATTAATAACAGTGGCGTACGGATAATTGATTAAATTAATTTATTCTAATATCAACAGCAATATCAAAATGCAATTTATGTGTGTTTTAAGCACATTTTGTTGTTCATAGTCGGAAATTCTCTTGCGTTACGTTGTCTAGATTTTATCATAACATAGGAATAAAAATTTGAAAGCCCACGAAATCGATATAGATATTTTCCGCAATTAAGGAGCTCATTATGAGAGGTTTTTTTAAACAAAATCCACATTATTACGGTAATAACTGGACTTTGCAAGTCCCCTGCGTTACTATAGTAATTTAAGGAGTCGTATTTTTCAAATATTTCTTATTTTGTTAGGATTTGGCTTAAACATTAAATATCTATAACAGGGGAAAGTTAGTACGATTATAACTCACCATGGCATATCCATCAAAAACGATCCTGGTTAACAAAAAAACGAAAGTAAAGTAGAATTTTTTTCTATCGGGGACAAGAAAATTGGCCTCGTAAAAGTTGATTCGCCCAATTGTATATTTTAATGCATTGGAAACACGCTTTAGTGCCTCACAGAAATTGATTAAGGAAACAACAAGATTGCGAGTAAGGCTAAGGTGTATATGTCACCGTAAAATTGTAAAAACCGTTAGATTGTAATATTCCTAGAGATATTATAATATGCTGAATTGCTGACAGATTGTCAAATTTCTACATACAATTGTATGCATTATTTTTCGTTATAATTATTATTATGAAAAAGCAAACAATTATGGCGGCGCGTGACACATACCGTTTAACAAATCGGCACGGTAAATATTACAATATAAGGAAAAATACAGCGTACAATTGTATGGAGAGAGAGAGACAGATTATCTAATACAAATTATTTGACAATCTGTCAGCATATTATAATATATACATATAATCACGCCTTTTTCCCGTAGGGGTAGGCAGGACCGCCTCTTTCCCGTAGGGGTAGGCAGAGACCACTTCTTTCCACTTGCTACGATCCTTACATACTACTTTCGCTTCGTCCGCTTTCATTCTTACCATCCATTCCTCCTCTTACGTTCAACGTAGCCAAGCGTCTCTCCATGGTCTGCTTTTCGGTTCCGCGAGAACGTGATGGGTGGCGAACCACATCGCCGCCATTTTGGATAATTAAATTATTTTTGATTATCCTTTGCATTTCCACGGATTGGTGGAGAGGGTAGGAATAGGGAAAGGGAAGGATAGGTGGTGTGGAAAGGAAGATTGGTAAGTTAGAGTGGGAAATAGGGAATGTAGGATATTACCGCCCAGGAGGGCAAGGCAAATACCCGTATACTATACCACAACTACCGGACAGGTAAGTTGGGAAGAGTATCCCATGACATAATATCTCTAGTAATATTACAATCTAACGGTTTTTACAATTTGGTGTTTTTATAAAAAGGTGACATATACATGCATACACACGTACCCACTTGTGACATGATGCGACAGTGCGACAAATTAGAAGAAATCTGCATGGGTGCAGGATCCGCATATATTGACTGGCTCCGGAGCCATGTACCCAACTGTGTAGCGCACGTCCAGTCCGGGGCGTGTCATTATTCGCGTGCATTTCGAGACAATATTAACTTTCTATTAGAATGTTCCGTTTATCGCACGCACCGTGCACTGCACCAAAATTAGAAATCGAAATAAAAAAAATATTATATTTTGAAATATTAATTATTATTCCCGCACTTTAAGGGTTGTGTAAGGGCAATACTCACGGCGCTTCTAGCAAATCCACCACTGGTACTAATATCCGTCAATAGTTGACACTATTTCATCATTAGATCATTTAAAATGTTTGCCTACAAATCCGTGGCCTTGAGCTTTCAGGCTGGATGGTCAGTATGGCCCTTTAGGTTGTTATTTTGGTGCCGACCCTAGTCAACACTAGTGTTGGTATAATTAGCATTAGCAATAATAATTAATTGCTAAATGCCCATTAGCAATCATTAAATTAATCGTAGCTGCTAAAAAAAACGATTGCTAACAGTGGCGTAGGGTTCTTATAAGTCCATTCCATTCCTACCTTTTGCAAACCTTCATAGAAATCCCTACCTATTATACAGGCTCCAGCTTCCCTATGAAGGAGAAGCTGCCTTTGCCACTGATCGCTAATATTATCGTGCGCAGCAATCGTCTGCGTTCATGAAAAAAATACTTGACCGCACTTTATATATTTAGATTTAATATTAGTATGTTTTAATTTATTTGGATAGTGACGTTAAAATGTATCACTTTATTTATTATTATCTATTTGTCCTCTTAGGTACGAAGAATATAGTGGTCCAGAAATGCAGAATTCACAACGATGCCAGCATCGACATATCCAAAGATGGAAGGTTGTTGGTGGCCCTGTTACCTGTGCCGCGACTGAGAAATACCAATCATTGGTTAGGTAAGTTTCACAATAGCCAATACCATTAATAAAATATAACTTAGATACTTATAGTCCATTCCGATTGAATTTTATCTAAATGTAAACGAAAGAAACAATAGCACACTATGTTGCTACCAATTTAAATGTAACTTATTGAGTTATCGACAGTGCAGTACATTATCACTTTAATTTGATCCGAACTTCATAATTTTGTTTACGTTTGGGTAAAAGTTATCTGTACAGTTTATAATAATAAATAATTAAAAATATTTATTATTATAAATTTTGTAAAAAAAAAAAGGTTAAGTATTAATAAAAATCTTACCTATATTTCTTTATAGTTATCTCCAAAACTTAAACGGGAGCTTTATGCATACTTTATTTTATTTTCATTTTATAAAAAAGAAATAGATAGTATAAAACAATGTCGCTTTTTTGTCTGTCTCTATGTATGCTTAGAAGTTAGAACATTAAAACTAAAACTACACAACGGATTTTAAAGCTAGTTTTTTTTTAATGTAATCATTAATCATTATCCAATTAAGTACCTTAAATACATTGTGCATTTAATATAGGGCAATATGGCCTTTTACAGCGTGTAATTTAAATTAATATTTTCGAAGATTTAAAATGCAGGGAAAGGCGGTTTACTTAATAAAACTAGCTGCCCGTTCATGCTTATGTATGGTATTTTCAGAAGCTATTTAGTACAGTATGATCCTTATCAAATTAAATACGTTACTCACTTTAAGCATTTTATACACATTATAGCCCTTTAAACCATACAGTTTAAATTAATATCTTATATTTAGAAGATATCGGAAAATTTATATTCAAGCGCGAAAAATATATATCAAGCGGTCTCAGGGTCGCCGTATCCGTATTTCAAAGTATTATCCCTTCAAAATCAATGCGGGTAGCAACTGCGGGGCGATCAGGTCCGCGTTCATATTAAGAATGTAGTTGTACCTGTACTTCACGTATGTCAGAGACACGTGAAAGGTTGAATGTCTCTCTGGAAAACTAACTGAATCGTTATTCAGGTGTGTATTCCCTGGAGTGGTCGCGGCTGGGTCAGTGCCTGCACACGGCGGCATTCGAGCACAGCGCCGTGTCAGTGGCGCTATCTCCGACGGCCCGCCATCTTGCGGTGGGGCTCGGTGCGCGCCGTTTCAGCTCTGCGCCGGCGCGAACTAATGTTTTCGCTCTGCTGTACCGTCTGGACCCATTGGGTATTAAAAAAATATCTATATCTAGTTTATTTTGCTTTATAATTTAAACATTATTATGTAGACAAAATTTGAAATAATTGTTATGTTCCCACCGCTGCCACCAAATAGCGATGTATATTATGTACGAACTATATTTCGACCATATTAACCTATTATATTTAACTATGACTACTTTGATTTCAGAGAGTTCGAGTCGCACAGGCTTGTCTCCGATCAAGGAATTGGAGCAGACGTGGGAGCACGGCTTCACCAGCCTCAACTGCCTGCGCTGGGCGCCGCAGCCAGGGCAGGGGCTCGTTTACGCCGACAACACGGGACAGCTCATCATCATGAGCTAAATGCTGACTGATTTATTCTGTACTATCAGTTAAGATGAAAAAAGCTGCATACTACGCGTACGAGCTGTGCCCTTTGTACAATGACGTCACTCTAACAAAACCACTGTACAACTAAATCGTACAGTGTGCTTAGTACGAGTTGTCACTGCTCGCCGTGAATAAGTTATATGTACAATTTGTGTGGCATCGCAACAACGCCCCTAGTGGCAAACAATGGTAACTAATTCGATACGATACAAATTATTGTAATTAACTTCTTCGCGGCACTTGTGACATAAACTAGCACTCTACACACGGATTGTGTGGAGCGTGGTGGTCTGGAATGTGAGAATACGTTTGTTATGAGTTTCCTACCATAGTATGTGTTAAGTGTAATTAACATAAAATGGCACTTTTGGTCGCTTACCTTTTTAACCATATTTTAAGTTTTACTGATAAAACGCTGACATGCAGTTGTAGATAAGCAAAGATTGCTTGAACGAAATGACGATCCATTTAAAATCCGACGTTTTCTTTATACAACAGTACTTTTTTTAACAAGAGGATGAAAATCCATGTATTTTAAAATCCATTTAGTCTACCCATTTCGCATATTAATTGCGAGTGTGACCTTATCTCGACATCTTAAGTTTGCCTTGTAAACTGCCAACGTCGGATTTTAAAAAGCCTATAAAAAGCTCTTATAAATTAAGACTATGTTATTAAGTAGGTACTTAAGTGACAAGTTCTGCCCGACGTTTTATGTGAAGCGTGTATATAACATATGTATATATAAACAACTTTCTCACGTTGAGAGTGAAACTGTATAGGGTTCCTTTGTTAATTCAAAGTTTTAAAATTGAAATTTGTTCCTTTTTCGTTTTAAATAAATATGTAATTAATCAATGGGCCTAACGTTTATAGATATTTATTTTAGTTGAATAATTTCGAAATTACAAAACATAATTTTCAATTATGAAAAGCAGAATAGTCTTCTGTATTTATAAATAAAACGATTAAATTTTCTTCTAAATTATGTGGATTACTAGATAGCGGTAAATAAGATTTGTGTTTCGTTGGGAAGTCTTGATCCAATGTCGGAATTGTGTTTACAAGAATGATTGAAATGTTTGTAACATAATGTATTTGTGATGCTCGGAATAAGTTATTTATTATCACATAATTTGATCTCGTATGATTTCAAAAGACATGCCCCTTTTCTGTCTAAAAATCATAAACCAAATTCCGAAAGTTAAGTTAGTGTTAGGAAAGGTATAAAGTTTTCCTTTCTTATTTTGTTACTCTTGTATTGTAACCCAAAACACTTTTAGTTCTTCCACTATGTTGTATGTATTACAGTCCAATGAGTATGACTTATGAAACATTTTGTTACTGATTGTATGCTTTACACCTAAATAAATGAATGTAAAATATGTTATGAATTTTATATATTTCATCCTAACCTAACTCGCCCTTGCCTTTTTTGCAAAACTGTTCAAAATACTGGTACCATAGACGTATTACATTAAAAAGATGTAGATATGGCATTGCGCGTAAAAATTGAAGACTCAAATTGGCCCGACGCGGAATTCGGGCCAATTTTGGTTAGTGTGCTCCGCGAGTTGTGAGTGTTCTGTGTTAGTGTGCAACGAGCCGGCCGACGAGTAGCACGTATTACGCGTCCCGTGTCAATGTGTGTCGCGGACAGTAATTTTATCAGTTTTGTAAGGATATACGTACCTATGTAATAATTAATTAATCAAAGACTGGTACTCAACATGAGTGTTAAAAAAACTAGCTATTTCGTCGTCGTCGCAGCTGTAAGTCCAAAAATACTTATAATAATGATAAGATGTCATCTATTGTTTTATAATCAGAGTTCAAAACCATACATGTTGCTTAGATGTTGTTTTTTTGTGTGTGTATAATACAAGAATGTATAAGAATAAAGAAAAATCAATACTTTTTAATATAATATAATTGCATTCATGACGGTGAGAAAAAATGTGACATACAAAATTTTGAAAATCTATACATACAATACAAAATATTTGTAAAACCATTGCTTGTTAGGTTTTATTGCAAATAACAATGTTGCGGTAAAATGGACATTATTACTATTCCGTAATAAATAACCAATACTGACGATATTATATAAAATATACTTCCATTATGTTTAACAATCTATACTCCTGTAAAAGACATGAAGTTACCATAAACAAAAACGACGATAGGTATATTTACAAATAAGAATAGCGATTTTGTGATTTTCGTCTCATTTAGTCTAATCAACAATGGCTGATAAACAAATTTAATAAAGTTATTAAATCATAATCAAATAATTGTGACTTAGGAACTGTCACTAAACACGTCATAAAACTAAAACGGTTTTAACAATTTACAAAAGACTGTGAAACCATTAAAATAACACTGATTCCTACAAATCTTTATTAAAAAAATTACCTCGCTTTTAGCATAATATACTGCCATCCCTGACTCATCACAGACCGAATGTAAAATCCATAAGAATTCAAATAGATATTAGGGAGCCCTAGTGTTTTGGCGCGCACGACACCCTCTGGTGACTTAGAAGCGTAAATATAATAGCATCTATAACTAACTTCTTTTGAGGAGGAAGTGGCGATTTAATAAAATGCAATAAATGTTAGTGTTCTAATGGTTTTAACTCTTTGATTTGTTTTATAAGGTAAGCCTTTTCATCGTTGAATTGCTCATCTTCCGAACGGTCTGTATGGAACTTGGTAAGGAAATCCACCAACTTGTCCTGATTCCTTAGTAGTATGTCAAGTATAGGTTTTGGTTTGTTGGGATTAGCTACAAATACCTGAAACACACATAATACTTTTAGAATTTTTTACTTACATATTATTTACAATTTGACACGTCTTTTCATAAACAGCACTGCTAGCTCTTAAGTTTTTAACTTAGTCATGATGACTTTCTTTCTTTCCACATACTTGATTGATTATCTAAAGAAAAAAAATTACATACTATTGTAGTATTTCTCGCCTATTGTCGTTCTACTCAAAGTTCGACTAAAATAAATATTTCAATTTGATGTTTACTGTATTAATACATATTAAAAAAATATGTACTACATACTTAATTATATTGTATGCATTATGATTAATGTTGTCTATGGAATGTGAAAGAATGACAATGAGGAATATAATATATATCGTTTTTTATTGGCTTTTCGAAAACTAAATAATAAGCTGGGAAATATTGTATTTGCAATGGCATATCTACAACCAACCGTTGACGAAATACAGTCATCACAAAAGTGAGATTGGTGGAGAACATTAAAAACGCCCCATACAAAAATGCATGGCAAATCAATGGTTACAAAAATGGTTGTAAATGTATGGAGATCAATACGAAATTGATTTTAATTTTTAATAACTTAACACCTGCATTTATGTATATTATGATGGTTTAAACAAAAATTGTTACAAAATGGCAATTTTCATTTTTCAACTATATTAATTTTTTTTTTTTTAATATTAGCTTCCGTACAATTTTCGTAAAACTGCTCAAATTTTTTGCTTCACAACAATAATATAAATGATAAAACATTATAATGCAAAATACCTTAAAAACGTGAAAAGCTTCAAACTGTATGTTCCTTGACTTTTCTTTTAGCATATTCATCATAAGCTTAAGGTTATCAGGATTTGTGATGTATCGTGTCATAATGGAGAAATTATGTCGGTCCAAAAGTAGTTCGCCGAGTAGTTTCAGACTTTGCCGTCTAGTTACATAGTTTTCAGAATTTAATAAACGTTGATAATGATTAAAAACTTTATCATAGTTAGCTTCTAAGAATTCGGCGCATAACATTTTATGTCTTGTTAACAATTCCTGAAAATTTAATTTTTTTAATGATATTAGTCTATTTTATATGAGACATCCTGCTGTTATATTGGGACTGACCATAAGCTATTGGTCTACCATTTTAAGCTATGCACTTGGATAACAACTTTTACAATCTTAATTTTTGTCAAATATAGTTTCTCCATAATATATACATAGTCCCTTAATGGACTGAGATCCCAGGCCCGCCAGACTACCCTTATAATAATAATATCTATGGACGCTTTCACACCACGTCAATCTGGTCCTGTGGTAAGTACTCGAAGAACTTGTGTTACGGGTACCAGAAAATGGAAATATACTTAATACTTTTTTGGTATACATTTATTTAAGATTTTTATTATAATACACATAAATTAATACACATCCATGACCCAGGAACATAGAAAACTTTTTGTTCCCTGGTGGGATTCGAACCCCCAACCCACCACCAGCTTTAGCACCAACGCACTAACCACTGACCCACGGAGGTCGTCATATTACTTATATTCTTACTGATAAAATGTATTATCATATTGTAGTATTAGTGAGTACAATAAACATATGCATAGTTTGTGCAGTGTCAGCCTTTGAAATGATTCTAACTTAAGTGATAGTAGAATAATGACAATTAAATAATATAAAATGAAATGTACACTGATTACATTGCCGATATCATCATACTACTATCATAAATGTAAAAGTTTGTGAGGATGGATGGATGTTTGTTACCCTTTCATGCAAAAGTACTGAACGGATTTCAAAGAAATCTGGTATAGTAGTAGTTTAGGCTCTGAAAAAGTACACTATTCCTGTGGGTTACCCAAAACTATATACATGCGGACGGAGCCACAGGAAAAAGCAAGTAATAATAATAATAAATAAAACAAACAAATTATGACAACAGTCAACCTGCTTATGAATTAGAATCCCTGATATTGGTAAGAGACTTTTGAAAGAAATCTTTACATAGTGTATAGAAAGCTATACACTATGTAAAGATTTCTTTCAAAACTTCATGACAATGAAGTTCATAGTTTAAAAATTAGCTCTATAGTTAGACAAAATACATAAAAACATACCTTAAAAGTAGAGAAGGCATCAGAGGCAATGTCAAAAGTAGAAACCTCTACATAACGGAAGAAATTGTAAAAATCATCTGAATATAACATTATCTTAGCCAAAGCCTCATATCTAGCACATTCTCTCAGCATTGTTCCACAGTTTGATGCTATTTCCTGATGTTCATATCTAAAATTGATACAAAATTATATTAAACTATATTTCCATACATATTGGAATAATACAAAAAATTGACACAAAGTACTGCAACCTAATAGCATTTATTATTTTTAAACAACTCTATAATAAATTAATATTCTAATACTGAAACATTTATTGAACTAAAACTAAATAATTAATTGCTTACCCGGACATCAATGTGAATAAAATCTCTGGTTTAGTGCAAATATATTCTACTGTTGGAGACCGAGTTCCGATTTGACGTCTTAAAACATTATTGAAGACTTGTGCCACATCTTTCTTCCCTTCAAAGTCGATACGGTTTAAATTCTACATAAAAAAATAAGATTTTATAAATCATATCAAATAATTGCAGTGAAATAATTTAGGAATAATAAATAAATTACTTGAATAAGAAGAAGAAGCAGGTTTGTGTTGTACAACTCCTGGGCTAGTTGTGCCACTATAATGTCAGTTTGTGGTTCAGCATCAGATGTGCCGTATAGCATATTCTTTATCAACACCTATAAAAAGATTAGATTATACATAAACAATGTCGATTGTCAATAATAAAGTAGTTCACTCAGATCATTGAATCTAAATCATGTACGTACCAAATTTTTACTAACATCTTCCTGGGCTTTCTCGGCTTTCTTGTCACCTCTCTCTAATGCGGTAACAGCATCTTTGAGTGATCTAACTAGCTCTGCAGGGCTTTTTTGAGATTTACCAAAAAGAGGCATATTATTATTGATATAATGTCAACAAATTCTTAATAAATTCGTCTTCATGCGATTGTACCTGCAATAAAACGCTGATCGTAGCAACACAAACAAATCTTTAATAATCACAGCACTAAATACTTGCACGTCTTAAATTCAAAAGAATGCAAGATATAAAATTTGGTTCAAGTAATAAAGAGAACGTAATCCAACCTCGCACGCTGTCACTAAATGTTAAATAAATATTTACGTTACTTATAGTTTGATATCTCGTGATGAACGCTAATAAAACGGAAAATCACTCACTTTCTGATTAATACAATAAAATTGTATTCAGCAAGACAGACCACAACCAGGCAAAACGAACAGCTGTGATGTCAATATAATTGTTGCCAGGATAATAAAACTAAATGAGCCCAAACCGATAAATTTATGGGAGAATACAAGCAGCGCCCTCTACTGGACAACTAAGAATTCTGCACACTACCTTGAATTATCTGATTGGCTATTGTCTCTGATTGGCTGATGTATCTGATTGGCTATTGTATCTGATTGGTTATTGTATATAGAAAAAATTGTATTTAAATAGGATAAGTTTCTGTAAATAAACATTTATTCCTTCGAACACATTCGAGTATTAATCATCTCTGACAGAAGAGCTCTGCAACAATTGGTGACCCCGCACTGGAAGAAAAAGGAAGAATCAAGCAAGAACTATGGCCGAGGAAGCATCGAATATTCCTGCAAATAAAAATCAAGCAGAAACTATGGCCGAGAAAGCATCGAACGTTCCTGTAAGAAAATACGAAGAATCAAGCCACGAACTCGCCGCTGTCTCCGTACAATCAAGACTCCTACCATTTTGGCGCGAAATTCCACGAGCATTGTTCATTCAATTTGAAGCCGTCGTAGAACCTCTGAAGATATCGGACGACCAGAAATTCCGCTACGTTCTTCAACAACTTCAAGCTACAGACCTCCAGCACCTCACAGACATCCTCTACAACCCGTCAGAAAAAAATAAGTATACGACGATCAAGAACCGTCTACTTACCGTATACGAGAAGTCAGAAGTACAGAACTTCCAGAAGCTCATCAGCGGCCTAGAACTCGGCGACCAGAAACCAACGCAGCTGCTCCGAAAGATACGAGAACTTGGAGGCGGCATGATAACTGAAGATGGCCTTAGAATAGAATGGCTAAACCACTTACCGCCATACATACGTTGCGTGCTCTCCGTCAACAAAGAATCTTCACTTGACACACTCGCAGCGATGGCCGACAAGATGATGGAGTATTCTGGTGGCAACAACAACACTGTAGCTGAAGTATCAACGTCATCATCATCAAGCAGCAACGAAAACAGTGCGCTAGAAAATATGTCAAAGAAAATCGAAGAACTTACCTTACAAGTGGCTGAACTACGCACTCATTCGACGCGGCCGCACTATCGCCGTCCCTTTCACTCGCGCTACTCTCGCTCGCGCTCGAAGTCCGCCCGCCGAAAGCCTGCAATGAAAGATGAATCGACGTGGGAATGTAAATATCACTTCAGATATGGCGATAAAGCGAAGAGATGCGAATCGCCATGCTGCAGGAGAAACAAAACGTCGGAAAACTAATTCCGACACCGACTGTGGCGGATGTCGGTGTCCCCAAGACGACTAATCGCCTTTGTGTCCGCAACCGCGACACGAAGACATCTATATTAGGAGCCGATTTTCTTCGCCACTATCAACTACTAGTCGATTTACATAAGAACAAACTAATCGACAGCGTCACAGAACTATCAGTGAACACAATAGAAATCGCAAGTCCCGTCGAAAGTATTCGCCTGTTAAACTCCGAGCAAGTATAATATATCATGACATCTTGAAGCAGTATCCAGACATTCTTCACCCATTTTCACTTAAGAAGCCGGTCAAACACGACGTCGTACACCACATAGAAACAACCGGACCGCCACTCTTCGCCCGCGCCCGCCCTCTCCCCCCCCGACAAATATAAAGCCGCTAAAGAAGAATTCAAGCGCATGATGGAGATGGGCATTTGTAAACCTTCAAATAGCCCGTGGGCAAATCCGATGCATATAGTGAAGAAAAAAGACGGCGGGTTAAGGGTATGCGGCGATTACAGAAGACTGAATGCAGTAACAAAACCCGATCGCTATCCAATACCTCGAATACAAGACTTCACCTACTCGCTACATAATAAGAAGATTTTTACGAAGCTGGATTTGAAGATGGCTTACTACTGTATACCAATGGCAAGCCCAGAAGACGCACAGAAGACAGCAATTATAACCCCGTTTGGTCTATACGAATTCACAAGTATGCCATTCGGGTTACGGAACTCCAGCCAAACGTTTCTAAGATTCATGCACGAAGTCCTAAAGAACATCGAAGATTGTTTCTGTTTCGTCGACGACATTTTACTTTACTCGGAAAATGAAGAACAACACAAGAAAATATTACACGAAGTACTGCATCGCCTTAACAAGTATGGCGTAACACTCAACATCGAAAAATGTCAATTTGGTGTTAAGAAAATCGACTTTTTGGGCTACGAAGTGTCTGAAAACGGAATAAAACCTACAGAAGAACGAACATCTGCTATATCAGGTTACCCAAAACCAAAGACGGTGATCGAACTTCGTCGTTTTTTAGGCATGATCAATTATTACCGTGATTGCCTACCACAACAAGCGAATCTTCAACACGAACTCAACAAGTATCTGCACAACAGAAAGAAAAACGACAAGACACCAGTAGAATGGACGCCCGCCGCTGAAGAAAGTTTCGAAAAATGCCGCCAAAGTATTTTAGAAGCTACAACACTCAGTCATCCGGTACCTAGCTGCCCGCTCGCCATAATGACCGACGCGTCCGACCACAGCATCGGCGCTGTGCTACAACAACGTATTAACAATGCTTGGAGACCGCTAGCATACTTTTCAAAAGCAATGAGCGCTACACAACAACGATACAGTGTATATGACCGCGAATTATTAGCGATGTACACTGCCGTGAAACATTTTCGAAGATTAATAGAAGGCTGCGAAGTAACAATATATACAGATCACAAGCCTCTCATATATGCACTTACGAAAACAACGAGCAGCAGCGACACACCACGAAGAGAAAGACAGACACACTTCATTAGTCAATTTTGTTCGAGAATCAAGTACATACAAGGAGAAGAAAACATTGTTGCCGACGCTTTATCTCGCATTGAAGACATAGAATGTCCGTCTACAATGGACTATAGTCAACTATCCATCGACCAGAGCAGAGGTGAAGAACTAAAAAAATTAAGAAGCCAACCGAACTTAAAATTCAGCGAAATAAGTTTGCCGGGACTCGAACGACAAATAACATGCGAGTTATCTACTTCGACGTCCCGTCCCTACCTGCCGCAAGCATATCGCTACGCTGTATTTAAGTCGCAACACGACTTAAGTCATCCTGGAATACGAACTACAAGAAAACTAATCAATCAAAATATTTTTGGCCGGCGATGAATAAAGAAGTCACAGAATGGGCAAGAACATGCATCAGCTGTCAGCGCGCTAAAGTTCAGCGACACGTCGTAACACCGCTACAACAGATACCGCAGTCGCAGCGATTCGAGCATGTACATATCGACATCGTGGGACCGCTGCGGTTATCTCGAGACTACCGATACTGTGTGACTAGGTATCACAGATCGATGTACGAAATGGCTAGAAGCAATACCAGTGCAAGAAATCACAACTGAAGTCGTAGCAAAAGCCTTCTACGACAACTGGATCGCTCGTTTTGGTGTTCCTTTATGTATCACTACAGACCAAGGACGCCAGTTCGAGTCATCGCTATTCAGAACGCTCCTACAAAAGTTTGGAATAACAAGAATACGCACTACTGCCTTTCATCCACAATCGAACGGTCAAATAGAAAGATGGCATCGCACTATGAAGACAGCGCTTATGGCCCGCGGCGCATCGACACAGTGGACAGACGAGTTGCCGACTGTACTGCTTGGCCTACGTACAGCCCTCCGGGAAGATACCAACGTGAGCCCCGCACTGATGACATATGGAACTACGTTACGAGTACCATCAGATTTCTTTGTACCGACAACGTCAAGAATTGAAGATGCAGAATTCGTACGGAAACTCACTGAAACAATGGCCATGTTAAAACCGCGACAACGTTCCTGTGAAAATAGATCTACGTTCATTCACAAAGATCTACTAACGTGCAGCCATGTATTCGTACGAAACGACACAGTTCGCGCGCCGCTGACACCACCGTACGATGGACCCTACGAAGTATTGAAGCGCAACGAAAAATATTTCAAGATACAGTTGCCACTGCGAACCACAGTCGTCTCACTCGATCGACTGAAACCCGCATACTTACTCAATCAAGAATCAAGTGAACCTGAGAATACTTCAACAGTGGTGTCGCATACGCCGGCGCGGAGCTGTACATCGCAGACGAACATCACTGAAGAAACAAATATTCCTCGTATTGTTACGAGGAGTGGCAGAGTCGTCAAAAAGAATGTACGCTTCGCTTGAGGGGGAGTACTATGGGAGAATACAAGCAGCGCCCTCTACTGGACAACTAGGAATTCTGCGCACGACCTTGAATTATCTGATTGGCTATTGTCTCTGATTGGCTGATGTATCTGATTGGCTCTTGTATCTGATTGGTTATTGTATATAGTAAATTTTGTATAAATAGGATAAGTTTCTGTAAATAAACATTCATTCCTTCGAACACATTCGAGTATTAATCACCTCTGACAGAAGAGCTCTGCAACAAATTCATTTGTTAGTTCTGAGTCGTGGTTCTGAGAATCGATAAGAGATGGCAAAACGGTTGTAATAATCTTAGTAATAATATATGAACGAGTTTCGAGATATTTATCATGGACATAGAAATAACAACACATATTAATATCAATTTTTGATATATTGCTGATTCCCGCGGCTCCACCCGCGTAAATATACTATCGGGTATCCTGCGGGAATACAGTACTTTTCCGGGATAAAAAGCAGCCTATGTTTTAATCCAGAGCCTGAACTACTACCATAGCAAATTTCATTGAAATTAGTTCAGTAGTTTTTGCGTGAAAGAATAACATCCATCCATTCATCCATCCTCACGAACTTTGTAAAAGTTTTATAAATGAACGAGAAAAAGCAACAAAAACCATCTACTTATTCTGAGGAGAGATACAGTGAGTTATTACTTGAGCCTCAGATTAAAAATTGTATATTTTATCCTATTTCTTTGTCTTGACCCAATAGCTTTAACAGTCCTTGTCGTGTCAAAAAGCTGTCCGATGTCACGAATTTAAAAACACTGCGTCCTTTGCTTTCAGGGTTAAATAGTACCAAGTACCCATCAGTACAAACAATTTTTACGATAGGGATCCATGTAAGTTGTTTCATACAAAATAGCCAATCAGCTGTTTTGAACAAAGTGGTTGAGTAACCACTTTGTTCAAAACAGCTGATTTTTTTCAGCGATTTCAATGGGTCCCCAATCCCCCCCCTTCCCCCCATTGTAAAACCACTTTACATAATCGACTTATGGATCAAATTGACCACCAATAAATATTACTGGACTTGACGATTTAGGAATACGGCGATGAAAATTTGAACAAATATTCTGTTTCCCGCCTTTTATACTTGACACTGGCCAATGGTTATAAGCCGACGCCATATATAAATTAAAAAAAAATGTCGAGCTGTCATTATGACATTGACTCGAAAATCATGTGTTCAATCGTGTGTTCAATTTTCAACTCTATTGTAATATTACAGATTTCTATTTTCAATGCTCAAAATTCTCTAATCTCTACGGCCTTTCGGATTCCGTTTCGTATACGTTTCATGTCCCAGCCTTTTATTCCATTTTTTGGAACGTGAGTTAGTTTTAGGTTATCTTTAATTTTATATCTTGTATGTTAAAATTTCAAAAAGCAAGATAACAAAAGTGAAACGTCAATTTTACGATGGCGGAAACAACAAATGAAAAAATTTCTAAGAAGTGAGTATCATACAAAAAGTTGATCAAGATGATTTTATCCAGGACTGCAACAGTGATTTCTTCAATATTTGGGCAAAGAATTATCAATTGTCCAACAATTATTGCAAAGTTTTCAACAGCGGTGCACTCACGGTTGGTTTACCTTCATACAATCCAAAAATAATATAGTTCTTTAATTTCATCATATATTACAATTACAGTGAATTAAAGCGTCGACTTAAAGCTGAACAGAAATTGAAGGAGAAAGCAGAAAAGGCAGCCCAACAGCCGGCTGTCAGTGAGAAAAAAAGCTCCAAAGCTGATGAAGAAATAAGTCCTAATGAGTATTACAAGTTACGGACCGGAGCAGTAGCAGCTCTTAAAAATGGAAAAAAGGAGGATCATCCGTATCCACATAAATTTACAGTTACGATATCCTTAGAGGATTTCATTGAAAAGTACAATAACTTGAAAGATGGTGAAGTTTTAGAAAATGTAACTTTGTCTGTGGCTGGCAGAATACACTCTATAAGAGAATCAGGAGCTAAACTTATTTTTTATGATCTAAGAGGTGAAGGAGTTAAGTTACAGGTAAGACTTAGTTTTAAATGTAAAGTATATTGTGGACTTGCTGACCCCGACAGACGTTGTTCTGTCTTAAATATGAATGGGAATTAATAAATGACTACACCTACTCCGACAGTAACTCATACACCTACACCTGCTCCTGCACCTAATCCTACAACCTACATCTTTTCCAATTTAAAAAAAAATGTCCAAAAACCTTCTCTGACTCATGCAGAACAACTTTGCTAAAGATCATCACATGATCAAATTGCATGATTCTATAAAAGACATATGGACAGACAGACAAACAGACATTCATTTTTATATAATAGATTTAATTGTATATTAGCTTTATATTAATAATAATTACTATAATTATTAAATTATAGTATTATTATTTATATAAAGAGGGAAGTATGGTAATAAGTATTCCTTTCTGTAGTTCCTTAATATTATATATGTTAGTTATTAGGTACGTAAACAAAATAAACACTACTCTTGCAGGTGATGGCCAATGCAAAGCTATATGAATCTGAAGAGAAGTTTGTGTCTGACACAGAAAAGTTAAGAAGAGGTGATATCATAGGTTGTGTGGGACATCCAGGCAAAACAAAGAAGGGAGAGTTATCAATAATACCCCAGACTGTGCAACTATTGTCACCGTGTCTACACATGTTGCCTCATTTACATTTCGGGCTCAAAGATAAAGAAACTCGATTTAGGAAAAGATATTTGGATCTCATTTTAAATGATAAAGTAAGTTGTCAACTAGTTATAAATTTTTCAGCTTTTATGTAATTGTTTTTAATTATTGCATTAGAATAATATTTCATAATTTTCAGGTGCGTCAAACTTTTTATACAAGAGCAAAAATTATCTCATACATCAGGAGGTTTTTGGATAATATGGGTTTCCTGGAAATAGAAACACCGATGATGAATATGATAGCCGGTGGTGCCACTGCTAAGCCTTTTGTAACCCATCACAATGAACTTGATATGGATCTCTACATGAGAATTGCACCAGAGTTGTATCATAAAATGCTGGTGGTAGGAGGATTGGACAGAGTGTATGAAATCGGACGACAATTTAGAAATGAAGGCATTGACTTAACACACAATCCAGAATTCACAACTTGTGAATTTTATATGGCTTATGCAGATTACAATGATTTGATATCTATTACTGAAACTATGATCTCTGGGATGGTCAAAAGTATTCATGGAACTTACAAGGTGAAAAAATTTAATTATCTTCACCAAATTTGAATTTATGTACAGGGTTTTTTAAAAATATGTCTAATACTCTGTAAAAATGTAGTACTCATATTGTAAAATTTGTTAAAAATGAATCGTTGTGCAGGTTAAATATCATCCTGATGGTCCTGATGGTGAAGAAGTGGAGATAGACTTCACTCCCCCATTTGCAAGAGTACCCATGATTGCTACTCTGGAGAAAGTTCTTAATGTGAAGTTGCCTCCTGCAGACCAATTGCACACACCAGAAGCCAATGCTTTATTATGCCAGCTATGTGAAAAACATGAGGTAAATTTCTTTTGAATTGTACTAAGTGTTTACCCAAGCAGGAAAAATTGTATCTTTCATAAAACATAACAATCAGTTACTTTCGTTTGCAATGTTTAAATAAAAAACTAACCTACTTTCCAGATTGAATGCCCCCCTCCTAAAACAACTGCTAGACTCTTAGACAAATTAGTTGGAGAGTTCTTAGAAGAAAAATGCATTAATCCAACATTTATTTTGGATCACCCACAAATCATGAGCCCCTTGTCTAAATATCACAGGGATATTCCAGGCTTGACAGAAAGGTACATTGCTGCTTTGGTTAACCATTTTTTATGATAACATATTGTAATAACTTATGAAAGTTGCATTAATGAACTTTCTTTATTCAGATTTGAATTGTTTGTGATGAAAAAGGAAATCTGTAATGCATATACTGAATTGAACGACCCAGCTACTCAGCGTGAACGTTTTGAACAACAAGCCAAGGACCGCGCGGCCGGTGATGATGAAACTCCACCAACTGATGAAGCATTCTGCACTGCACTTGAGTATGGTCTGCCCCCTACAGCAGGATGGGGGGTCGGTGTTGATCGTCTCACAATGTTTTTGACTGATTCCAACAATATCAAGGTAAGAATAATTCAATAATACATATTGCTCACAAGCCTTATGAAGATGTTGATGTTGCAGTAAGTTCGTTTTGATTGAAACCAATGGAATGGTGCACATTAAATGTTTGTGTAATATGTGTCAATTGTCATCAATGTTTGGTGCATTCCTATGCAGAACCTTTTATCTACTTAAAATATAAAACTTAAATATTTTATATTTTGTTTTCAGGAAGTACTATTGTTCCCAGCAATGAAACCAGATGATCCCAACAAACATAACTCTGAAGGTGAATCTTCAAAAGAAAACTCAAATGTAAATGGTGCATAATAATGCACATAAAACAAAAAACTTTTTTTTTTTATGAAAATCCTTAAGGTGGTTCGTTTCCTATACAAAAAAACAATGGACATTATTTAGGTAATTTCATACTATTACTACATAAATTTATATGCACATATATTTATTCTGCAATACAATTGTCGCAAAATATATTTCAAATACTTTATTTCACACAGAAGTCACATTTTTATTGAATTTTCGACAAAAAGTGACATAAGTTACAAATGTCACTTTTTGTCGAAAATTCAATAAAAATGTGACTTCTGTGTGAAATAAAGTACTTTAAATATATTTTGCGACAATTGTATTGCAGAATAAATAGATGTGCATATAAATTTATGTAGTAATAGTATGAAATTACCTAAATAATGGCCATTGTTTTTTTGTATAGGAAACGAACCACCTTAAACCCTTTGTTTTATCTTGATGTAAAAATAACTATAAATATAGTCCCAGTGACTTATGTATACAATTTCAATAAAGGTTGTTAAGAAAATACTTTTCTTTGAAAATATAAATTATTTCCTACCTCTTTTTTTTTTTCAAACTCCTAATTAATTGTCCCTAACCTTTATGATTAGAATTATGGCTTCTAATTAGTATCCGACCGAAACTTGTTTTACGACCGAAACCCGAATTTCGGCAATGGTCTCAGTTTCGGCCGAAACCAAAGCTTCCTTACAAGGATCATGTTTTGAGGGAAATATAAAGAAAATGCTAGTATAATCAGCCAGTCTTTTTAGGGCATAGTATTCAAGGAAGTAAAGGTGTAAAATCAAATATTTTCACTATTAAAACGATTTTTTTTACCCTATAATATATATGAAGTAAATGCAATGTACCTAAATAAATCATGTCCTTTATCAAAATAACAATAGAATCTCATCGTCGCTAAGATGTAATTAAAAGCGTTAAACATGACCAATCTCAGCGTGAGAACTCCCAAATGAAGTTTCAGTTTTGGTCGTAGTTTCGGCAGGTTTTCCGCCGAAACTGAAACTAAACCAAAACCAGTTTTTTTCCGAAACTAGAACAAAACCGATCGATCGGACACTATTTCTAATTAGATTTTGTAAACAAAAAGCATTGTGGTGTTTTAATCTATTTATTATAGTTAATTAAGCATACTTGACTAACATTACACAGGATTTCATAAATCCTATTATAATTATTTTAAGTAATATTTACAAGTAAGATTTTCTGAAATATAAACTTTAGCAGGTTAATAAGGTCTGATGGCAGTTCTCATTGCAATCTATTGGTTAATATATTTAGTAGCATAATACAATAAATTGTGTCTAAAAATACTATCTAAACTTCTTCTTCTTTTAAAGTTTGAGTAGAATTGTAGTGTTCACCCAAGCTGTACATATGACGGTGATAAGTTATAATTAAGGGTGGACCAGTAAACTCAGAACCCTGCTCAATGGTTTCTGGCCCTGTAGCTTGGATGATGGTTATGGGACACTGCAAATAGTTTGACAAAGCCCGAATCTCTACCTGCCCTCCCCATACATTAGTATTTCTAATTTTTCTACAGTATTCTTCAAACTCCTCATCTGTTAACATTTCAAATGTCTCTGAATTACTGAGAAATGGTAGAAAATCATCTTTGTTATCCATTATGTATGAAGCTGCATTGTTTCTTAAGTCCTGAACATTAAGTTTTTTATTGTGTTGAATTTCCAATTGATGTGCAATTGCTTTATATAAACAGTCTCCATCAGAAGGAATAAGATAAATTACTAAATTTCTTGTTTTTAATCTTGTGTGTATTGCTTGCATTTCTAGATTTCGGGGACCATTTTTATTTTCTTGTTCCTGTAATTTTATTTGTTCATTCCTTTCTTTCTCCAATAATATTTTTTTGTCTCTACGTTTCTGAGCCTTTGATATTTTTGTTTTTGATGTCTCCTTTACTTCAAGGCCTTCTTGTTCTAACTGTAATTCAATATTTTGGTTCAAATTCTCCATAGATTCAAGTTCTTTTTTGTGTTTTTCATCTAGCTCTGCTTCTAGTCTAGTAATTTCCAAAGTAAGTTCCTTCTTTTTTGACTTATCATTTTTGGCAGCTTTTTTTAGAGCTTGAATTTGAGCTTGAAGTTCCTTTTTTTCTTTTTTGTGTTTTTGTTCTAAGGTTATTGTTTCATTTTCTATCGTATTATCTTCCATAGCCTTGTGTTGTGTAGGCACTAGGCACAAGTAGGGTTAAAATCCCTACACAAGTAGGGTTAAAACAAGGTTAAAACACAAGTACAAATCTATTTAAATCACTTATTCACCTAACGTTATCTTTTCCCACTTGTTCCTTGGGAGTCCCAAATTCACAGAACACTATATAATACTTGCCCAAATTCTACAAGTACCTAAATAGGTGAAGTAGGATTTATGCTTTGGTAAATGGTAATTCAATTTCAATATTCTTATTCCTCTTCTTCTTTTTATATGGCTCCGTAGTGATTCGCCAATGTCAGAGTAATTGATGGCCAAACTCTGCTAGGTCTTATGACAAAACAAGGGTACGGTTATTATTTTATATAGCGAGGTCTGTTGAAAAACCCTAAAATAAACACAAACTTAAGGGTTAGTAAGTAGTAACTAATAGCTAATTATAGTTTTATATTAGTTAGTAGCAGTCAGCCCACGTTGAAGTAACGTTTTTATTTTTTTCGCACACTTTTTGTGCGACGCGGCGCGATGTGATCTGCCCTTTGAGTATTAGATACCCGATCTGCCCGAATTACACGGACTTTTTGTGCGCCGGACGTTTTGCGCGTCATAGGTATGCGTTTAACCTACTGCATAATATAATTTCATAGCAGGGCAGGATAGCTCCTGACGTCACAGCTTGTTAGAGAGAGAACGTAAATTGGTCAATACTTGTGAAGAAACGAGACAAAAATGTTATGTTTTGTCCCTTTCGCTGTAACCGGGTTTTTGGCTCAGAGCTGTCAAATTTGACAATCCTGTGCCAAACAATTAACAGCTGTGAAGAGTGAGGTTTCGTATTAATTGAAATCTTTTGTTTTTTTGGTGTGTTTTATGTTATATACTCTTTTGAGATAGAGACTCCGTGTATTTTTAAGTATTTTAATAATGGGTGGATGTACCTATTTTGAGGTGCAAAAGTCGCAGCGAAGGAAAATGTGCTGCCGTAACTTTTCACTCATAAGTAGCTATAGCTCGTGTTTTTTTAGTTTGTGATTGCATATTACTTAAGAATGATGATATATGGACGTAAATACAATCATATTTTCCATAGAAAGTGAGATGGAATCTGTATTTTTTACATAATTCGTAACATAACATATCTACCTCTTTTTAATATAATACATCTATGGATGTACCCAAAATTCTCTATTTCTTCTTTTTTTGTACTTCATGTATAAAATAATACATCGCGATCTCTGCACGATTTCCATAGCGTGAACGTCCTGAAACGTGAAAAATCCGCGAACAACTTTGTGCCTTTGCTTTGTGCGCGCCATGTAGACTTTCTATGCGCCGCAGACTCAACCGCACAAAAAGTATGTCGTCTGCGCTGCACCTTAGACAATGCGCGAGTTAGTGGTTCTTTGAATTATTTATAGCAACCGTAAAGTAAAAATACAAAAATAGATCAATATATAAAACCAACCCTCAAGATCTGCACTTATAATGTAAGAACACTGCATCCACATAACGATTTCTTAAACTAACTTAATGCCCTAAAAATATTAATTGGGACATTCTGGGCCTCGCAGAAGTCCGAAAAATGGGGTGTAATATCGAAGAGTACAGCGACTCTTTTGTAACATCGGTGAAACTAAAAGGCTACATGGAGTGGGATTTCTAATCAAGAAAATATATGAAAACTACATTTCCAACTGTAGATGAATCTCTGAAAGAGTAGCACTTTTACAAGTAAAATTTGAATGCTTCTCCTTATTAATAATTCAAGCAATACTTAATTGAAAGATCAACAGAAGAAGAAATTGATAAATTTTACAAAGATATTAAATATACTCATACTATAACTGAAGGAATGGTTATAGTCATGGGAGATTTCAACGCTAAAATAGGTTGCCCAAAAACAGACTATTATCCAGTAATAGAAGAATATGGTTACGGAGTGTGTAACGAAAGAGGTGAACGTCTTTTAAGTTATGCTTACCAACACAAATACAATAATTAACTCATTTTTTCAAAAAGAAAGAGAGTCACAGGCATAGGCGTAGCTAGGGGGGGGCAAGGGTGGGCAACGCCCACCCTAGAAACTTCTTTGCCCACCCTAGACCCTAGACAGTATTAATGAATTACTAACTTAAATACCCCCCCCCCCCCGCCCCCTCTACGGACGGCTGCCCCCCCTAGACAAAATTCCTAGCTACGCCAATGGTCACAGGTCGACATGGCTGTCACCCGACTAAAAAACTAGAAACGAAATTGATTATATTATATAAATCACCATAAACTTATAACAAATATTGAGGTACGAAGCAAATTTAATTTCCCTTTCGATCACAGATTAATGAGAGCAACACTACTCTTAAGTCATCCAATAAAGAGCAGAAAAACCTATGCAACACCATCTAATATCTCCAAGACTGAAGCAGAAATCAAAAGTTACATATAAAATCTACGAGCACACACAGAATATATTGAAACAGACTGTATTGACATCCAAACATACAACAATATCCTGGAAAAAGACATAACAGAGAGCTTAAAATACAAAAATACTACACATCCGCATCAACATAATACCTATCTTCTCTAAAGACACAGTCCAACTAATAGAAAGGCGCACTGAACTACTACTTAGAATGAGGAGTCAAACAGGGAGACTCTCTATCTCCGAAGCTGTTTGAAAATATTTTTCAAAAACTAGACTGGAAAAACAGGGGAATATACATAAACGGACACTATTTAAATCATCTGAGGTTCGCTGATGAATGATGATATCGTTATAATAACCGAAACTGCCAGAGACCTAGAGCATATGATGAGATCACTTGACTAACCTAAGAAAATTAAGATACTGACAAACAATTGCGAACGTCCGATTGTGATAAAAGATAACAATATTGAATATGTTAGTAACTACATCTACTTGGGAAAGCAAATTTCATTCAAAACGTCAAGTAATGATGAAGAAGTAACAAGGAGAATCAACACAACTTGGAGAAAATTCTGGGCATTAAGAAAAATCCTAAAAGGGTACTATAGCTTGCACATGAAAAGGACAGCATATGATACATGCCTTGTTATATGGTTGCCAAACTTGGGTATTTACAAGCAAAATAAAACAGAAAATCAAATGCAGCCAGACAGCAATGGAAAGGAGTAGGTATGTTGAAAATAAGAAGAATACAAAAAATTAAGAACAAAGACATCCGTCAAAAAACTAAACTCACCGACGCTCTCAGGCATGCACTCTTACTAAAGTGGAGATGGGCCGGACACATCACACGATGCCTAGACAGGAGATGGACTATTGAAGCCACACAATCGAAAGGACCAAAGGGGAAAAGGAATGTTGGCCAACAAATAAGACGGTGGGCTGATAACATAGCAAATGTCGCAGGAAACGACTGGATAAAGTTAGACAAAGACAGGGAGTCATGGTAAAGGATGGAGGAGGCCTTTACCCAAACAGAGGTCCATACTTCATAAATTAATACTAACATAATTTTAAGGAATATAACTGTATTTTAAGCTACAACTTACTAACAAACACTAATGTAAAACTAAAAAGAAGATATTATGGAATAAATGGCTTTATTATTAATAATAAAGGTGTAAAATCAAACACTTTCACTATTAAAACGACATTTTTTACCCTATCTGAAGTAAATGCAATGGAGCTAAATAAATCATGTACTGTAACAAAATAACTTTGTAGAATGTCATCGTCGATTAGATGGAATTATATCGAACATGACCGATCACAGCGCGAAAACTCCCAAATGCAGTTTCGGTTTGGTTGTAGTTTTGGCAGGTTTTCCGCCGAAACCCGTTTTTTTGCCGAATCTCGACTGAAATCGAACATTTGGTCGGACACTTACGACAACCATACTTTTATATATATTAGTTCTGCGATTTTCCGGTAGGAAATCCGCTCATCGCCAATAGGTTGTTGCTTGTATTAGTAGGTATTTAATAAAAAAGAACAAAAGTCATTACGACATATTGACATTGTTTGATCTATTGTAATTGTCACTTGTCAAATCATTTCGCATGTAAAGGATTTCTAAATTTTAAAAATTAATTTAAATATACGAGCTAAATAGTACAGGTTTAATTAAGGTATTTGAAAATATGAATCCATGCTCAGTTGCTGCCCCACAACCAGATACTGAAGGCGATGGAAGATGGAATAGCATTGTAATGTTTTTTAACTTTCTGATTTATTAAAATAATTTATAAGGCGACGTGGTTATTTTGTAAAGATCAATCACACAAAGTTACACAAAAAATACAGAAGTAAATTTAAAAATTAACTTTTAGTTTTATTTATTTCAGCACAACAGATTCTTGTCAGATGCTAAAGGAAAAGATGCGGATGTAATATTTATTGGTGATTCTGTTCTACAAGCATTAGAGCACACTGAAGTTTGGAACCAGTGGTTTGCACCGCTCCATTGCCTTAATTTTAGTATTCACAGAGACCAGACACAAAATGTTCTGTGGCGTATTAAAAATGGAGAGCTTGATCATGTAGATCCTAGAGTAAGTGTTATAAAATATTTAATGTTATTTCTATTACAGTAAGTCTAATTCTTACATATAATTTATAACTATTAAAATTTCAACCAGGTAATTGTCCTACACGTGGGAACAAACAATATTGAACACACACCAGAACAAATTTGTGAAGGTATCTTAGAAATAATTCATACAGTTAGAGAAAAACATCCAAGTGTCTACATTGTATTACCTGTAAGTCTAATATAATTATTTTATATGATATGATTTAATAAGATGTGAATAGGTATTTGTATATTTATGTGTACCATAACTTTACTGTGTTCCCATAAAATATAGTTTCTAATTTAATGTAAATATAGTTTCGAATATCCCGCGGGAACACTGTACTTTTCTAGGACAAAAAGTAAGCTATGTTTTAATCCAGAGCCTAAACTACTACCATAGCAAATTTTAACAAAATCCGTCCAGTAGTTTTTGCGTGAAAGAGTAACAAACATCCATCCATCCATACATCCTAACAAACTTTCACATTTATAATATTATAGTACTTATTACATTTGAACTGTTCCAGAGTTTACTACCTAGAGGACAGTATCCTAATAAACTAAGGGAAAAGAACAATAAAATCAATGAATTATTACGAGAAAAGGTGGCTAGTATGAAAAAAGTGGAGATGGTATCAATTGATAAAGGTTTCATTCAAAATGATGGGACAATTAGCCATCATGACATGCATGACTATCTTGTCCCAACTAATGTGGCTTGTCGGAAAGCCTTTGAACCAGTTTATGATCTCCTGCAACAAATACTCACTGAAGGAGAACCAGAAAAGGACTTAACACCCTCTGAATGAGATGTATGTGTTGTATTTTATAAAAAGCTTTTACTGTGCAGCTAGAATTGTGATGAAGTACTTAAATTTAAGCTTCTTATTATAGTTTTAAGAGTCATATTTAATTACTGTCTATTTATTTTAACATTCCAAATTTTGTAAATTATTTGGCTGTGGTAAGGTTAGAATAATTCTCAACAAATGATTGTAACATCTTATTGTGACCTCATTTTCACTGTATTTTTATACCTTTAACACATGCGTGACAGTAATTTTAAGATACCTCGCCATTGGATGTTTTACAGCTACAAACCGTCTATAGATATCTAGGGTTGCCATCTCCTACATATGACTCCCCGGACAAGACACGTGAAAACCCCAGATTTTGGAGTACGAAACCCGGACATAGAACAATTTTTACCCGACTACGGTAATGTCAAAAAGAAAGGAAGATTTATTATTGCTGCAAATCAAAAAAAAACTTAGGCCTTCCTAATTCTGCCTACAAAACCCCGGATAGCGAATAAAATCCGGCCAGGAGGCTCCCCGGACGCCCTTTAAACTGGGACAAATCCGGGGAAAACCGGACGGATGGCAGCCCTATAGATATCTGATAAAAGGTGATCTGCATTAAGTTATCTGTGTTAAGGGTCATCTGCACAGTCAAGCCTGTAAATCCAACAGCTGGTCAATAGTGTCAAATTGAAGCAAACTAGTAGCACAGATTAAAGAGAAACAGATAAATAGCTACATAGTAAGCTCTTAATTTGACTGCACTACTAAAAGTATGTGGTGAATGTAAACATGTCCTTAAATCTCCTATTGCATATTATGCGGCAATAAAGGCGGTAAAGTTTGTGGACTGTTGAAGGGACATAAAAATTTTAGTTTTTGTCGAGCATAAGGATATTTAATAGGTAAGTAAATATTTAACTTTCTAGTAGATGTCTTACTATATTAAAGGAGTGTCCCTTTAGTTTAATTTCCCCCCTTCTGTGACAACCATGACAAAATTTGGATCATGTTATGAAAGCTGTTTCTCTCTACTTAAGTATATATATTGTTTACTATCATTAGTTTTATTTTTTGCATGCTAGCACTAGCATGCAAAAAATAAAACTAATGATGGCCACAAGTAATGGCACTGGATTTGCTGGCTGGATGGTCAGGATGGCCGTTATAGACAAGGGAGATAGAAATTGAAAATAATATTTTCATTTGAATAAGTTTTCCATATAAAAAAACTAACTGCCATGTGTATGTAATATGTATGTAAAAATATAGGAAACCTTATTGTATTCTGTGGCAAAACTTGTATAAGACTAAAAATGGTTTTTTTACAATGTTAATTCCCTTATTTATTGTTTTGAATAATAAACTTTAGTCATAGATTTAAATTACACACAATATACGCATGTAGATTTTTCACACAGCTGTAAGTTTTAAATTTTAATATTATGTATGCCTGTATTTCAACTGTAACATTATACATATTAATATTATGCATGTAGCCAGGTATTATTCAAGGCCATTTTTTAATTTATATTATACTATTTACTTAAAAGTTAAATTCATTGTGATTAAAATGCATTTACTTTCTTCACTCTTGAATTTTTTATTCCATTTATGTATTTTAAAGAAAGCAAAATGTGATTTGAATGAAATGAATCAACCAATGCTAAAGAGTATGGAAATTTCAAAATTATTTTTTATAGATATATGAAACTACACAATGGTATTATAGTTCAACATTATGAAATATTTCTTACTGTGTCTCTTGATGAAACATAACCAAAGATTTCTTAAACAAAATTACCAAAGTTTATCAACTTTTCATGTATTTACTTATGTTCTTCTTTTACATTATATAATGGCTAATGTAAAATGTAACAAATAACTTTCATAATTTTTTAAACTTTTTTAAAGTGTCAGTAAAATAAAAAATAATGTTGCTTGTAACATTTATTATAGCTATGTACTACTTCTATGTATACTACTCAAGTTGCCAAACAGTGCTTGAATCTCGAGATTGTGGTTATTTATTTGCATAACTGTGCTTGAAGTAAACAGTGCAATTATTTATCATTTGGTTTTATTTTTTTACCTAACTTTAACTTTTAAAGAAACAACTGTTTTAGGGGGCGTTCACAAATTACGTGAGGTGTTTTTTAAATTTTCTGTCCCTCCCTCCCCCCCTGGTGAGATGTTGTGAGATTTTTTTCAACCCCCTCCCCCATTCCCCAATCTCACATTAGATTTTTCAAAATGTGGGTTTCTTACGTAAACGCGTTGGATTGTTATTGTAAAAAGAAAAAAAAATTGCTTCGTGCTTTTATTTACGACTAGATAAGACTAGTAATCAATATTGCTGAGAAGTTTAATTATAAGTGTAATAAAAATTTAACAATAGAATACTTAAATCGTAACTACTATGATTAAAAAAAGGATATTAACTCTAATTCAGTCCATGAAGAATCATGCGCGGTCTCAAGAGAGACTATTGGAACCAACATGTCCATATGATTTTCAGTAAAATCATCTGCTCCTTCAATTTCGTTCTGATCTAGCCACTCTACCGTAAATTCAGATTATATTGAGCTATTTGGTATAAAACAAATATTATGGTGGTTTGACAGTCAGTAGATGTATAACGTCGAAGTATGAACGAAATTATTTTCTTTCTAACGAATTAAATTAATTAAATCTTAAGCATGTACAATCTGGATTAAATGGACCAAAACAGTATTTTTTTTTTGTTTCAATCAGAAAAAAAATTGCGTGATATTTGCCGAGACCCCCCCTCTATCCAACGTAAGATTAGATGAGATTTGACTCGACCCCCTCCCCCCCTTAAACACCTCACGTAATTTGTGAACGCCCCCTTATGCAAAAGCTAGTGAAATTTTACTAAAATTAATTAATTAGTCTATTGTAATATAAGCTCAGAGGTAATATAATATCATTTTTATGTAGGGATTTCTCAAAAATGTTGAAGTTTGTTTTCTGTAATTTTTTTAAATAATTTCTAACTGTGACTGCAGGTAAAAATATTTGCTTAGCAATTTTTGGTACTTCAATACTTCTTGCCTGAAATGTAATAAACACAATTAGTCTAAATATTTTATCATTTAACTACTAGTCTAGGAGTTAAATAATGTAAAAATAAATGAAGTACCTTTTCTAAATGGCTATTGGCACGGGATGCTATTTCAAATACAACATCTCTCATATTAGTATCATCTAGACACCTCAGAACAGATTCTTGACTGACATTATGTTTCATTAGAATGTCTTGTGGTAAATATACACTTTTATAATGACTAGCAATCTGTACAGATCTGAAAATGAAACAGTTTAGCAATTATGTAATTATTTTCATACAAAAAGAAAGCTTAACAGTCAACTTAGAAAGTAAGTTGTTGATTAAGCAAGTATTATTGAAAATGTTTTTAAAATATGGTGATATTAGCAAAGGACTTACCGTAAAATATTTATTATTCCTTGAGCCTTGCCTAAATGTGATGCTGCATGGTCTGCGTGAATATTAGAAACACTAACAAGGCACAGCAGTAAGTAATATATTGAAGATACTGAATTTTCTGCATAATTTTCTAATTCTTCTAATGTATTGAAATATTTTTTTGTTAGCATATGCCTTCGTGATACAACAAGTCTCTCTAAAAATCTTTTTGGCAGATTGTATTGTTTACACACCTAAAATTAATAATAATTACTAATTATTTATATTTTCTAGAAAATGACAATACAGGAAATTATCATAGTATGAATTTTCTTAACTTCAAAATGTCTAAGTTAAGCTTAAAGAAATTTCAAGAAAATGTAGAAAAGTACCTTAAACATTTCTTTTGCAACAGGATTTGCAGGAATTTTGGAAATATGCTGATCACTTTTATACATAGAGGAAAGTGTATCCTGCCAGAACTGATGTCTCATTGCAGCTATTTGGGGATCGGAAGTTTGATCCTGGATACGAGATATTTCTGCATTGAAAGCTCTTATAACAAATGCTGGTGACCTTACAGGTTTGGTCATAAGAAGTGTTGCCAAATAGTTTTCATAATCATACTGCCTATCTGTAAACAATATACAAAGTACCTAGGAACTTTTAAAAGTAACATAGGTTTATGTATAAATACTACTATTTATAATAAAAACAAGAACTTTTACTCTTAACTGAAGTGTTTATGAAAAATTATTTATACCTTACAATATTTGCACAGTATTGCAATGTATCTCCATTTGTTGATGTTTCCTGACTTAATGACCTTTTTAACACAATATTATGTTTATTAAATTTTCTGAAATAGCGCATCATTTTTAAATAAAATCCTTTTTCTTGTCCGGTTATGACTTCATAGTTCTGTTAGTGCTGTTATATTCATAATTGAACGCACTAAGCACTTCTAGGAACTGTAGAAAATCAGTTATAGTATACGACAACCTTAGATAATTAATTTATTATTTTCTTGTGTCTATATCTTTAATAATATTAATTTTAAGCCTCAAAGTATTGAAAATTTATCAGACTTCTTTCTATAGAAAAAATACATCATTTCATCAAAATGATGAAGATGTCAAAGTCAATTATACACTGACATATTTTTTAAGTTTTTTTTAAATATTTTTATTAAATGGCGTCGGCTTATAACCATTTGCCAGTGTCAAGTTAAGAGGCGGATAGAATTTTCATCACCGTATTTCTAAATCGTCAAGTCCAATGGGCTTTCTTCACGATGGCGACAATTGTCTGCCAACATGCTTCAACATACCTACGTCAAGCGTTTTTGATAGCGCGATGGAGAAGCGCGGATCCAGTGCAGCCGCAACACTAAGAGCAAGTACATACTGGGCGCTCGGCGTTGCGTTGAGCGCGCGATGGTCGCGTACACACACCGCGCTTAGCACAGCGTTCAACGAGCGTTAGTAGGGCGAACATACTTTTGGCTCAGTTCGAAAATGGACGTCGAAGAGATTGCTTTGTGGCTTCTTTACCGTCGTTATAAAAGACGACGACAAAGGCAAATAGAATATTGGGTGCACCCAATATTAAGAGATAGACTGACGCACGAAGTATAGATAACAAGGAGTCCGAACGTAATGTTAAAATAATGGTCTCAATTACGGGGACAGATTTTTGCCGGTAGAGCGCGCGACGGTCCGACGTGCACTCGTTTGAAATTACGCGGGAAGTTTAAAGTTGCTATTGACAGCTCTGGAAAGATTGAAATCTTATTATATAAAAGTTTTAGGAAATTCTTAGAAACTGTTTTCGAAAAATAGATACCGTAGAACACGGTAATTGCCTAATGGTAATTTAAAAATAATTGTAATAAATAATAGTATTGGCAACACTCGGTATAATAGTATTGGCAACACTCGGTACTCGTCGGTCTCGCACGCCTAGCGGCAGAAAAGAGAACTAGGATCTGGTCCTATTATTGTGTACATAATTATTATTAAAAAGCCTATACCGTTCGGACTCCTGGTATCTATGCTTCATGGACTGACGCATGGAATGTTTGTAACACTGTATCCAAAATTAAGACAATACCACCCTTATTAATAAAAATATTTACACCATGGATAAGCAAATCCAAATCGCTCTCTTTGTCTATCAAGTGACTGTTCCAAAGTATCTGACAGAGACAGCCATGTTGGATTAGCTAATCCGTGGTGTAAATAATTTTATTAATAAGACTGTACCCTCCTTATTAATAAAAATATTTACACCATGGATAAGCAAATCCAAATCGCTCTCTTTGTCTATCAAGTGACTGTTCCAAAGTATCTGACAGAGACAGCCATGTTGGATTAGCTAATCCGTGGTGTAAATAATTTTATTAATAAGACTGTAAGGGTTTAAGTCCTTTAATTATTTTAGAATGTCTGTAAAATCATTTGATGAGTTACTGAGTATTATAAAGGCTGACATAACGTGTAATTCAACAATAATAAGAGACTCGATTGGACCAGAAGAAAAACTCGTGATAACGTTAAGGTAAGCACATATTTTATTCAAATAAACCAAGGCTATCTGAATCTTGGCTGGAAGGTGGCGGCGACGGCACCCACGTCGATGTTGCTGGTGGCGGTGGTGGCGTATACGCGACGGTTATAGATATGAAGATACACTTTATCTTTCACCTTTACAATCTATAAGTCCAGAAAATATACCACGCGGCAGCTTGACTGCTAGGACTGCTAGAGATAAATTTGCGAATTATTTTATAAACGAGGGAAAACTACACTGGCAAGACAATATGATATAAGTAATACATTATTGTAAACAATGAATCAAAATAAATAATTACTCACCCAACAGTTTTTTTTCTCCAAACTATCTTCAGCGTCACAAAAAAATTTCTACCAACTCCTCCCAATTCCGTTTTTTAACTACCTTATTCTTATATTCGGGACATTCCATATCCCAAATAGCTGGTCGCTTTTGGATTTCATCTATAAAGAAATCTGTATCAAAATGCTCGATCTCCATTTTCGTCGTGGCGTGCGTCCACTCTACACAAAAGCGCGCGATAAAATGTACAACAAAATGGCCGCTCATGTATCTCGAAGCGCGCAGCTGACGCCCGAGCAACGCGCGTTCTAACCAAAAAATGAAGACGCGCGTTTGACGTGCGCTTGACTAGAAGCGCGCGCTTGCATGTGTACACTTCAATAGAATTCGGGGTTCTCAAAACGCGCGTTAGCAAAGCGCGCGTGTCAAAACGCCCAATGTGTACCCGCTCTAAGTCCCTGCATTTTAAATCTGAAATAGCTTCGAAAATATGCATTTAAATTACATGCTGTAAAGGCTAAGATCAATAATTAAAGGGCCATATTTATCTATATTAAATGCACAATACATTTAAGGTACTTCATTGGATAAGGATTAATGCTGTATTACTTAAAATCGCTTCGTAAATAAGCTATTAAATTTTAAATCAAAGTAAAGGATAAAAAATGGTTATTGTGGTTTATCCTCAAGTGATAGACATATACCATCGCGGACTTTTTTTTTACTTTCTTAAGATGAACAAAACTGTTGTACTTACATTATTTTGATCTATCTCGTAGGGTTCAGCCAGCGTTTGCAATGTAAGCGCAAAAAATGTGTTTATTTAGGACATTAGAAACCGCTAAAATTATCCGTGTTTCTCTACATGTTATGCATGGTAGGTATACAACATTAAAATCTTCCCGCTGATGATTCAGCGGGAATATTCTCTCTATCTATTAAAAAAACGCATTAAAATCCGTTGCGTACTTTTAAAGAAGCATACTTACATAGGGATAGACAATTATTATTTTTAAACAAAAATTAAACAGACTTCCAAAGTAAAAAAATACACAAAAAAGTATGAAACAAAACTTATTTTCTAACTAATTCCCCTTTTAAATTTGGCTATTTCTCTACTTAATCTTCTTAATTTTGAAGTCGCTACCAGCCCAAACGATATCCTACAATATTTTATAGAACTCATGTTCATAATATTTGCTGGTACCGACTTCAAAATTAAGAAGATGTAGAGAAATAGCCAAATTTTCTTAAGATCGTCTAAAATAAACGATCAAAATATGTATAATTGAATACGCGCCAAGCTTCCATTAGGTATTGTTATTAAGATGATGCTGATGATTACTGTAAGTTACAAAGTGGCATATGCTTGCAGTTCTTTAAACTTTAAACAATGTTGAAATTTCCAAATGCATATTATCTTTAAAGACTGATGAGTTCTGTTCAGTGCTTTTGGATCCAGGGTATACCTTGGTACAACATCTTTTTTTTTGGTAGCATATGCTTGTGTTACTTCAGTAAAAGTCAAAATCACTATAATATTATATGTCGATATAGATTTCGAGGAGTTGCCTCGATTCCTCATGGATCGCATCATCAGGTTTCCACTTTAGTGACTAAAGGACCAATTTCGAATTAAACCCTTTACAACAACAAAAGAATTTTGCAAATAGGTCCATAAACGGTAGAGTAATGTTCAGAGATCTCCGTGTTAGTGTAAAATACTATGAGAAGTACCTTATAAATCATCATAATGTGTGTGTATGGTGTGATAGTGGTGCTGATGATGATGATTACTCTAATTAACAGGCATATGCTTGCAGTTCTTTAAACAACGTCGAAATCCCCAAACATGTATCTATAAGGAGTCAGGAGTTCTGCTCTGTACTTTTGTATCCAGGATATACCATGGAGCAAAATCTCACTTTTTGGTAGCATATGCTTGGACCACTTCAGAAAAAGTCGAAATCACCATATGTATCCATATAAATTTCGAGGAGATTCCTCGATTCCTCATGGATCCCATCATCAGGTCACCACTTTTTTGAAAACGGTACCGGGTTGGATTTTATAACGAGTCGCCTGAATTTGAGAGTATTGGTGGTGTACCTGCCTTGAGGGAGTTAGTCTTAAACCCCCCAAAGAAATTTTGGCTGCAGGAGTTGCGTCTAAATATTTTTAAATAATTTTCAAAAATTCTTAAATATTATTGCAATTATGCAAAACGGAACGTAATCTTTATGCTAAAGTACAAGGGGGTGAGCCAAGATATTTTCTTTATCGCTTCTTTAAAGAATCGCCGATCAAAATGTATGGAATTGAAATTTGGAAAAAGAAAATACAATCGAGGTAATTATATTTTATATATTATTATGTGATATAGGAAATGTATGAGAACAGTATACATATAATTCTTAGGTAATTAATAGCAATGTATTACTCCGAGTTGGCCCAATACGACTTCATTGGGTTAGGTTAGATGGCTAAGGCGGGAGCGTAGCGCTGCGAAGCTACCGCCTTAGCCATCGTGGTTATTTCTTTGTAAACCACCCAGAAGTAGGAGCCCCGCGTAGCGGGGCTCCGTCGACTCATAATTGAAGCCAGTTGTTATTGAGGACCATTGGGTTCTAGGTATGATTGAGGATGGATCTGAAGATTTCCCCCCGATGGTTGCACGCCTTGTCGTGGCGGTGGGGCTTAGTAACCGTGGACTGGTCACCCACGGTGAAGCTAAGAGGCAACCGGGGCCGGCCTGTTTGCCGCCGGCTGGCCCGAGGAGGGCGCTCCCAGCGGGCTGAACACGCCCGCAGAGGACGCGCGTGGAGGTGGGACCGCAGAAGAAGAGGAGTGGCGGTATTACGGTGCGCCGTTCTCCCTATCTTCTACGGCCGTGGAGGGATCGCAGGGGGAGAGGCGTGATGGTATTACGGTACGCCACTCTCCCTACCCCCTGCGAGCTGGCGGGGCCATTCCGTCGAAACGGCGTTGGTGGGGCCGCAGAGGAAGAGGCATGTCGGTATTGCGGTGCGCCGCTTGCCCTATCCTCTGCGACCGAGGTGTGGTCGGTGGCAGAACCACAGACCTGATCTGCCACCGGGTACCAGTTTATCTGGTACCCATGGCCTCCTAGTAGCAGACTCAGGGGGAGTCTGCTACAGTACTGGTGGAGGCCGAGGAGGGAGGCGCACCTAATACCATCTGGTGCGCCCATCGTGGAGGGCCTTCGGGCTTTCGTGATGGAGCCGCTTGTAGGCGGCTGCCGCCGGCGGGGTCGCGGATGTGTGTATCGTTCCCGTGGCCCTACGGCCGTGGAGGGATCGCAGGGGGAGAGGCGTGATGGTATTACGGTACGCCACTCTCCCTACCCCCTGCGAGCTGGCGGGGCCGTTCCGTCGAAACGGCGTTGGTGGGGCCGCAGAGGAAGAGGCATGTCGGTATTGCGGTGCGCCGCTTGCCCTATCCTCTGCGACCGAGGTGTGGTCGGTGGCAGAACCACAGACCTGATCTGCCACCGGGTACCAGTTTATCTGGTACCCATGGCCTCCTAGTAGCAGACTCAGGGGGAGTCTGCTACAGTACTGGTGGAGGCCGAGGAGGGAGGCGCACCTAATACCATCTGGTGCGCCCATCGTGGAGGGCCTTCGGGCTTTCGTGATGGAGCCGCTTGTAGGCGGCTGCCGCCGGCGGGGTCGCGGATGTGTGTATCGTTCCCGTGGCCCCGTCAGAGGGCGGCGAGGAGGAAGATGGGGGGGTTTTTAGTGGGTATACCATGAGTCCCACATAACCACTTGGGTGCCCCCTGCGCCTGGGTGGTATGCGTAAAGCATTTTCCCCCCCGGAAAAAAAAAAAAAAAAAAAATGGATCTGAAGATTTGAGGTTGGAAGTGTGTCCAGACAATATTCGCTCTGCTGAGGTGGTGCCACTTATATTAAAGAATGTGGAAATTGGCACCACCATCCACACTGATTTTTGAAAACCATATGATTGCTTGTCAGAACATGGCTACATACACAAAAAAGTCAACCACTCGGATCGTGACAACCCATTCATAGCTGAAGATGGGACTCATACTCAACGAATTGAGTCCCAGTGAAGGGCCGTTAAAAGATTTTTTAAGAAGGACAATTTTAATAACACAGAATATTGTGCAGATGTTATTTTTTAACATTTGTGGCGGCGAAATAACATAAAATACAGGAAAGATCCATTCGTGGAATTAATAAAACCTATAAAACATGTTTATAAAGTGGAATAAACAATGTTTGTACAAATTTCTGATTTTTATTTTTTCTAAGGAAATCAAGTATTTCCGGCGGGTGAAAATGGTGAGGGGGGAATCCAACCCCCTCCCCCCTCCCCCCAACCACTCGCAACCCCTTAAAATGGCGACGTATTTTATTTTTTTTACAAATTTCTGTTTTTTATTTTTTCTAAGGAAATCAAGTATTTCTGGCGGGTGAAAATGGTGAGGGGGGAATCCAACCCCCTCCCCCCTCCCCCCAACCACTCGCAACCCCTTAAAATGGCGACGTATTTTAAATTTTTTACCACGGTACCAACTTGGGATTATACCCTTTACATATAAAAAATAATTTTGAAAATCGGCCACAGACGGCGGAATTATCGTTGAACATACAAAAAAAAAATATATATATACAGCCTAACGTATAACCGCCTCCTTTTTTTTGGGAAAAAAGGGACTTTGTTTTTAACCGACTTCCAAGGCTAAGGCGGTATTTTATTTTTTTTACAAATTACTGTTTTTTATTTTTTCTAAGGAAATCAAGTATTTCTGGCGGGTGAAAATGGTGAGGGGGGAATCCAACCCCCTCCCCCCTCCCCCCAACCACTCGCAACCCCTTAAAATGGCGACGTATTTTAAATTTTTTACCACGGTACCAACTTGGGATTATACCCTTTACATATAAAAAATAATTTTGAAAATCGGCCACAGACGGCGGAATTATCGTTGAACATACAAAAAAATATATATATATATACAGCCTAACGTATAACCGCCTCCTTTTTTTTGGGAAAAAAGGGACTTTGTTTTTAACCGACTTCCAAAACATGGAGGCGGTTATACGTTCGGCTGTATAAATCTGTACCTGTAATCGGTACCAGCAAATATGAACGTGAGTTCTATAAAATATTGTGGGATATTGTTTGGCCTAGTACCGATTTCAAAATTAAGAAGATTGAGTAGTTAAATAGTTAAAATTTTAGCCGAATTTAAAGGGGGTATTATTTAGAGAATAAGTTTTATTTCATATGTTTTTGTTTTTTTTTTTACTTTGGAAGTCAGTTTAATTTTTTGTTTAAAAATAATAATTTTACCCTTTTTAGTGATATTTGTTATTTTATTATTAACACATCATAAGAACGATTACAATATACGATCGAATGTATAATTGAAGACCAAGCTTTCATTAGGTATTGTAAATAAGATGATGATGATTATAACTGTAAGTGGCATATGCTTGCAGTTCTTTAAACAATGCCGAAATTTCCAAACGCGTATCTTTAAAGACTGAGGAGTTACCTAAGTTCAGTGCTTTTGGATCCAGAGTATACCTTGGTACAAAAGCTTATTTTCTGGTAGCATATACTTATATTACTTCAGAAAAAGTCAAAATCACTATAGGTATGTGTCTATATAAATTCTAAGAGGATTCTAAGAGTTCCCTCGATTTCTCATGGATCCCTCATCCCATAATGATGGGATGAGGGATCCATGAGAAATCGAACTAGAATGGAAACATAATGATGTTGCCACTCTAGTTATGGTCTAAGATACGAACTAAGGTCGACCTTCACTGTTATGTTAACCAGATGAAAGTGATATTTTATCAAATAAAATAAGTTTCTGGACCAAAGATTTCAACTCAAGATAGGCTATCACGTACATTTAGCCGAAAAAATTTTCATACAAGAAAAAATTACGCCATCTATGTAAAATCAACGGAACTTCGATGTTCCTTTGATTTTACGATTTTACCATTCCGATGGAACAGTCGCTAGTCGTATGATATAACTTTGTAAGGGCGTACAACGCATACATTTTTTTTAAATACATATCTTGACTAAAGAAATGTTAATAAAATTGTCCGGCGTACTTAATATAAGTTTAGCTCGCATTAATACTGGAATTACTTAAATATTAGTAACAATAAATCAATAAGGCTTACAAACAAATATAAATTTTACAGGTACGTAATGTAATTTAAATATTTTATATTTCTTATTATATTACTCTCATTATCATAAAGCATAGACGAGGCGTGTTGAGGCAAAAAGTGTCCACACTTAAACTGCCCCACTTTTGGGGTTTATATTTTGGGGTATACCTACATTATTTGTCAAATGTATGCCAAAGATCAGGAACGCACTTTTAACTCTTCTGGTGATTAGTACTCATAGATGACGATAATTACATACTAGAATATTATACAGATATTATATCGGTGTAATAGATTAGTGCAATGGCTAATGGTGTATGCATACTAGATATTTTAACCTAAGCAAGATATTTTAAAGGATTTTACAAGAAAACCAATTTTTTTCTTCTATACGGCGTATGAACCTAGACCAGACAACAAATTTGTTTTTACACATGTGCCGTAGCTCCAGCGGCGCCACAGAAGAGGCGGAGCCGTAGGAGCTGTGACGTTTCACAGCCAGCGCTGCAGCAAAAATTACATACAAATCCTAGCGCAACAGCACTTAATATTCCTTTATTACCTAGATAAATAAAACAAGACTCATAAAAACAAAACTAATTATATTAAGTACCATAAAAAGAATATTGAATTATAATTTATAAAAACTTATACATATTCTAATTCAGTTTGAAAATAATAATCTACATCTACACTAATATTATAAAGAGGAAAACTTTGTTTGTATGTTTGTTTGTTTGTAATGAATAGGCTCAAAAAGTACTGGACCGATTTTTTCACCTTTCGAAAGCTACATTATCCACGAGTAACATAGGCTAAATTTTATTTTAGAAAGAATAGGGTTCCGTAAGATATTTGGGTTTTTCGGACACAAGGTGTAAAAATCAACCAGAAAAGTTACTTATTTTGCGTACGCTGCCTAAACTATAAAAGATAGAACCATAAAATGTTCTAATTAATTGTAGATCTTATAAATATCTACAAAAAAGTCCGTGACACACTATACCTATCTATGTCAAGTGAGGCATAACAACCATTTTTTTATTTAGAGATCTTGAATTTTTTTTGGACTATATTTAAACGCATTTATTTTACTCATGCTATTAATCCTTATCAAAATAAATTATTTCATCACTAAGTACAGTTTATGTAGATAATATTAGGTCTTTGAATTATTCATTGTTTATGTTTGGTTTTGAAGTTATGGCGAAATTAAAATATTACGATTTCTGCTGCACGGCCCGTTGCAAAGTGGGTGTCACCAAGGCGCGAGCGGGAGGGGAGTAACTTTTTTGTTAGGCTCATTTCGTTGTTCTCGAATAAGGCGAGTCCAAATCTCTTTGCGTTCTGGATTATTGGGAAATCTGTAATTTAAATACTATAAATTTCTGCGATGTTTACAACAAATGTTCACTAAATTAGACAAAAGAAAAAAATAATAAACTAAGTATGCCAAAGTACTCTATTTTGTGTAACTATTATAAACTGTTTCTCTTGAAACGGATTAAAAAATCACTCGGTATAAAGGTGCTTCCAGTAACATAGTAATATTTCAGAAATATTATTTTTTTTCTCCAAAAGTGCATAATGTTAAATCGGCTGGCCCCTGAACATTGTAGGTGGTTGTTTAGGAGCAGAATAGACAGTAGGTGCAGGTTGTAGGTGATCTACATCTAGTAGATGTAGCTTGTAGGTTTTTAGTGGGGTAACTACTGTTTACCTACCAACCTATCACCTACCAACTATAGGTATGTAGTAGGTCTAGATGTAGGTTGTAGGTGTAGGCTATGACTTATGGGTGTAGCAATCTACGCTTACAACCTTCAAGTGTAGTTATTTTTTATTCAATTTCATAATTCACAGAACAACGTCTGTCAGGTCAGGTAGTAAATAATATTTTTAAATATAATATGTAAAAATCAAATAAATAGTAAGCCTTAGTTTCATTTTATTTAAATAAATAAAAAATGTGAATACTGACGGGTAAGGTTAGGTTTGGTTAGGTACTGAAATAAAAAAAAACTGAATCTCTTATTTCTGTAATAAATCAATAATAAAAATGACGTCCCTACAAAGTTACCTTTTCACTGTTACGCATACAATAACCAGTGTTATATTTCATAGTTGGCCGCCATTTTTTGAATATTTATTTAAAATTCCATAAGTATTTTAATTGTAACAAACAATATTGTCATAATTACCTGTGATAAGATATCCCGTCTATCTTTTTTACAAGTTTGTCATAGTTTTTACAGCCTTTAATTACGCAACTACTCGGCATTTTATGAATTATATGCGGACTGGATTAACTGCATATATAGCAAATGTAGAAATGGTAAGATCACAAGTGCCAAACCTCAACTGTCAAAATGGCCCCAAAATTTAAAAATTGGGGCCATTTTTTTGGAGACACTTTTTGCCTCAACATGCCTCGTCTATAATATACGTCTATGTTCTGAACATAATTTAATTAGGCAACCCCTTAAAAAATGGTCAAGACTTATTCAAAGTATCCAATTTTTTTTTAATTATTTCACCGACGGATTAACCAAACAAAACAAACTCCAGTGAAAAGTTTATAATGTGAGTACAGTCAGTACCTTTTATACCATCATAATGTGATGATGATTACTATAATTGACATAGTGGCATATGCTTGCAGTTGTTTAAACAACGCCGAAATCCCCAAACATGTATCTATAAGGAGTCAGGAGTTCTGTCCTGTACTTTTGGATCTAGGGTATACCTTGGAGCAAAATCTTACTTTTTGGTAATTTGCTTGGATTTCTTTATAAAAACTCAAAATCACCATATGTGACCTATACATTTCAAGGAGTTCCCTCTATTCCTCATGGATCCCATCATCAGATCACCACTTTTTTGAAAATGGGACCAACCTCGGATGATAACCTTTACATCAAAAAAAAAATTTTGAAAATCGGTTCACAGACGGCGAAGCAATCGGCGAACATACAAAAAAAAAAACACATACAGCCGAACGAGATTGTAAAAAGTAGATGTCCAAAAAATGACCCAGAATCGACAGGAATGAAATGTGTATCAATGGATTGACATTTAAGGCCCTCCCCCGAGCAAAAGACCTTGAGGCGGTCAGCCGCATAACTCAGTTCAAAAATTTTCACATAGCTTAGTTCAAAATTGACCAAAAAAAAAATGTAAACGGCGAATATCTAGCTTATGAAATTGCCTATCTATTGGTGTGTGTCCCAAATAAAATTAACTTGTAAATACTATGGAGACGCTGAAACTATAATATAGAAGTGAGTTATGCGGCTGACCGCCTCAAGGTCTTTTGCTCGGGGGAGGGCCTTAAATATAATATAATGTTGCCAGAGCGGCAACCCTGAAATCGTTATAGTATAGGAGCTAAGAGCAAAATAAAATAAGTAAAAAATTTGTTTAAAAAAATAATAAAAATAAGTTTACGTCATGTTGTGGCTTAATATGACGTTGTTATAATATTGTATCACTTGTGTTACACATGATAATTATCATCAACACATTTTATAAGCAACAGCATCATAATAACAACATCATATTAAATCACAACATAACAAAGACTCTTGTTTTATATATTTTTTTATTTGGCCCATAGATACCACAATCGATAAAGTACTGTGTGTGTTATTGGTAATTCTGTGGCTAAGGATTGCAAATAAAAAAATAATTGGTATAGTATAGGAGCTAAAAGCCAAAATACTAAGTTAAAAATCGTTTAAAAATAATAAAAATACGTTATGTTGTGGGTGAGAATATCGTTGTTATTATAATTATGTATATAATTAAAACTTATCAAAATAAGACTTACATTATAAAAATAAATGATTTAACAACGACAGCTTTGCTGATATCATTGTGACTTCCAAATAAACTATGGGTTTGTTGGAATCATTGGAGCAATAACGTATGCGATATTTATCGACCGATATAACGCACCTGTGTGGGGGAGCCATAAATAATAAAGGCTACGCCACACAGGCGCGTTTTAAAGCTCGATATAATGCACATGCGTTCTGGCGATATCTGTTTTCAGCACATTTTAAGCCTTAAGGCTCCCAACACAACGTTCTACTGCCATTGCGGCGTTATTATCGCAGCAGTGTGTAACTGCATGGCCGTCCTAATACAAGATGTACTGAAAACAGATATAAATTAGGTAATTATAATATCATTAAAACTTATCACAATAAGACTTACATTATGAAAATAAATGATTAACAACGATATTCTCACCCACAACATGGCTCTTAGCTCCTATACTATACCAACTATTTTTATATTAGCAATCTTTAGCCACAGAATTACCAATAATACGCACAGTAGGTACTATAACGATTGTAGTATCTATGGGCCAAAAGAAAAAAAATATACAAAAAACAGAGTCTTTGTTAAGTTGTGATTTAATATGATGTTGCTATTATGTTGCTGTTGCTTGTGAAATGTGTTGATGATAATTATCATGTGTAACACAAGTGATACAACATTAAAACAACGTCATATTAATCCACAACATGACGTAAACTTACTTTTATAATTTTTTTAAACGAATTTTTTACTTATTTTATTTTGCTCCTAGCTTCTATACTATAACGATTTCAGGGTTGCTGCTTTGGCAACATTATATTATATTTAAATACCAATCCATTGGTACACATTTCATTCCTGTCGATTCTGGGTTTTTGGTCCATACATTTTTGGACATGTCCTTTGTCGAAATATTTATAACTAAGTACATACTTAAGTAGGTATATATTTATAATCTAATTTAATAATGTTAAATTAAACACAATATTTAAACGCTTATAATTATAATTACTTATAGGCAGAATATTCACGTCCGAAGTCTATCAACATTTTACAATTTCACTAGTTTTATTAAAATCTACCGGTTATTACAATTTTACGGTGACATATAATATAAGGATGTCTGTTACTCTTTAACGTTATAACTACTAAACGGATTTAATTTTTTTGGTATGGTAGTAGCTTAAGTGAATAAAAAGAAGCCTATGTTTCAATCGGAGCCTAAAATAATACCATACCAAATTTTATCGATATCTGTTCAGTAGTTTTTGCATGAAAAAGTATCATCCATCCATCCATCCTTACAAACTTTCCCAAATCACTGTAAATAAATGCATTTATTTGCTATGCCCAATATTTCCGAACCACACAGTTTAAAAATCGAGAAAAGGTAGAGAAGATAGAGCCCTTGCGCTTTACTTGGTTCGTCGTTCCTCATAGATCACCAGGTCTACCATTTATTATGGTGACAATCGATCCAATTTAGACAGAATGTAAACCATTTAGGTACAATAAAAAAAATAATATGATCGGTTCACAAGTAGTCGCGGATACCTAAGTACCTAGTCGTGTAACGTAATATGTATAATATAGGTACCTACAAATAACTACAATTTTTATTAAAAAAAAACCGACTACATAAATTATAAAACCTATATTACCCGGGCTATTGGCATTATTAGGTAGCGTAGTAACTATTTATTAATCTGTGCTATTAGTATAACTACGGTCGCGGTGGAACAAACATATACGTGTAGGTTCATCCAAAATCATTACACTTCCTTTTGGCTTCACCTTAGTCGGGTAAAAAAACACGCAAACGAAACTCCTCCTTCTTGAAAGTCGGTTTAAACAAGTATTGTAGCTGCCAAAATTACATTTGGTAGGTAGGTACCTGCCATACTGTGGTAGAGGTAATATGTTAACATGCGCTTTATTGATTTCAGTAATGCCATAATAGATGTTATTGAATAATAGCTGATAATAATAAGTAGTTGTTTGTTATTGATCGCAGTAGGTAATCAAGGGTAGAAATAGTGGAGTGTTTATGAACAGGCTCCACTGTCGTCATCTCATATACATTTTAAACCAGTTCTGCGACTCGGATTAGTGGTCGATAAATGTTAGCATCCTACAAAACTGAGGTGTATTGGAAAACGTGCTTTATTCTTGATTCAAGTCTTGCCGTAGCATTCTAATATACCAAAAGTTTTGTGCCCATGTCTCGAGGGACCCGAAGTGTCAAAGACTGGGAGGTGCGCGCTTCAACTTTAGCCCGCAAAACCAGCAATCCAATCCGACGTATTGTCGAGAATCTTAACGTAGAACCTAACCCTGACAAGGAGTTTATTGCGTTGTCTATCGGTAAGTTTCGAATACACTTTCGTTACTGCGTAGCTGCAAGTCTTGTCGTCACTGAAGCATACGATATCTTGAAACTCAAGGAAGTGAAATGAAATTAAGATTCCCTGATAGATTTCGAGAAAAGGGATTATTACTATACTATACTTAATGCATCCATCGTTTTTGTGATATAAAGCGTAACATGTGCTAAATAGAAAGTAAAGTAATATTTGATATCTAAACTAAACTGTATCCAATCACCTATACCTACTCAAAGCTCAAAGCATTCCTACTACTATATTATATTATAAGTGAAAGTTTGTGAGGATAGATGTATGGATGGATGGATGTTTCACGCAAAAACTACTGAACAGATTTTGATGAAATTTAGTATGGTAGTAAGAAATTTATTAGGCTCTGGATTAAAAAATCAACAACAAGGCTTCTTTTGTTCCCCCAAAAAGTACAGTTTTCCTGTGGGATACTTTATTTACACGAGCGAACGGAGTATCGCGGGCAAAAGCTAGTTAATCATAATAATTCAGTGCTAAGTATTTAATAATACAGGTAAGTACCTATATTGTTTTTTTTTTGTTCAATTTGACTAGACTAGTTTTTTTCCCTTGGAGTTTGAGTAGGTACAATATTATACAGTGTCAAATTTAATAACGCACCTGCATAATATTAATTATTACAGAATTAGATAGGTAATATTATTACTTACTATTCGAGTTCGCGTGTGTCTTTCGTTATGGAGATAGCTTGACGTAAAGTTGACGTATTTTTTTTTGATTCATCACTGTTGTTGTTATTAAGTCATTGTTATATTTCAAAGTTATTTATTTCATATTAATGCTACACAACATAAGATACGGACTACGGATAACCGACACGACTATGACGACTTGTAAGAGTTTAAAGAAAACTTTTTTTACAATTGTACATATCTGATTTGATATTAAATGATAATATATTAATAAAGAGGATCATCTTTCTTATTTGATGATGGTCAGGCAATAAAAATACCTACTATAAAATATAAATCAATACAAAATTACTTGAGTAGGTAGGTAACCTATAGGAGATGAAAATAATTTTGGAAATACTTGTCACGATGATTTTTCAACATTTGAGATAAATTGCATACCTATCTGTTTAGTGTGGGATTATATAGTATTTTTGATCACTCGTGAACATTCTCCTTTGATGGTAGGTACTTACTTGCACAATTACCTACATAATATTTTGCTTTACCTTAGATTAAATGAGGATTCATTATTCCTAGCGATGGTTCCTTTGGGCCATTTGGGCCATCCAGAAGCCCAAACTTCATTTCATGTGATCCTGCACGCTTTCAACCGGTTACAAATGTTAAATTTTAGACTACGTCCTAGTAATATATATACTTTTGATTTGTTTTATGGAAAAATATCTAACGTGATCACAGTTACAGATGATGAAATAAAAACGTTAATGTAATTACTAATTAGATGAGGCCCATTTTAATCACTTATCATGAAAAACAGCATGCTGACTGTTGGAAAACACACAAAATAAGTAATAGGTCAAGGATAACCAGATTAAAATTTCGCAATATTTGTTCACCATTTCGTTAAAAATAAGTTTTATTACATAATAATAAAAAGGAATTTAGAATTATTATTATAACCTAATCAATAAATTTATCTGTTAAGCCTAAAATGTAATTACGTACAAAGCCGGGGGCAAGACCACTGAGTTCTGATGAGGACTACTAATTCTAACTTACTGATATCAGATATTCCTCATGGCGTATTCAATAAGCAAACAACGTTTTCTTCCTCAGGAGTACACTCGAGGCGACAGGTAACAGGAGCGCATAAAAACTAAACCCGGTGTTTCACTCTACCCTGATCAAAGCTTAGGGCCAGCATTGTCGCTCTCTTTTTCAGTGTAAACTCTAAAATATTTAATAAATTATTCTTAAAGAATGAAACACCCTTCCACGTGAGTTGTTTGGTTCAGTAACTCTTAAGGGACTTGGGACCCAAAAATTGACGCTACATTGACACCGTACTACCTAACGTTCCGGCTGTCATTTATTTATTTAAAATTCTTTTTAGGTGATCCTACGACTTTTGGAAACTTAAATCCTCCAGAACAAGTAATACAGGCTGTACGCGACGCTGTGGAGTTACACACAAGTCGGGGCTATGGGCCATCCAAGGGCCATCTAGAGGCTAGAGTAGCAGTGGCAAAGTATAGCGCGCATCAAGGAGAAATTACGCCAGAGGATGTCATTCTTTCCAGTGGTTGCTCACATGCTATAGAACTAGTTATAACCGCAATGGCTGATGCCGGCCAGAATATTCTTGTTCCTCGGCCAGGATTTATGATATACAAAACTTTAGCTGAAGGTTTAGGGATAACGATCAAATATTATAATTTACTAGTAAGTTAGATATTATATATTTTACTTTTACCTTTGGTTAATTGTTACCTAACGGACGCGGTTAAATGCTAACGCAGTTATAAATGTGTTATAACACAACATGTAGGTACAATATATATTTTATTTTATTCTGTGCCACAACTAGATTTTTTTAAATACTTATGTCTTTGTTGTTTCGGGTATTTATCTGACTCTCGATATCAAAATTTAGGCTAATATTGCATTATAAAAATCTATTATTATTATAATATTATGCCTAACTGCTGCTAATTAAATATCTATGTAAAAGTAAACTCAGTGGATTGCGAATTTTAAATAAGTAGGTAGTATTTTCGATGTTCGGGGCAGTATTCTTATTAAAATAGTTAAACAAGTTTCGAGAAGCAGAACTTGTTTATAATATAAAACGATTTACATACTGCTCATATTATGACGAGATAGTTTATTGTAATTATGTTAAATTTCTTGAATTTATGGAATTTATTTATATCTACTTACAATTATTTTATATCTACTTATTTCAGCCTCACGAACAATGGAAAGTGGACTTAGTAGATTTAGAAAGCCAAATCGATGATGACACAACAGCTATCGTTGTTATAAATCCATCCAATCCATGTGGTTCTGTTTATGATAAAACACATTTGACAGAAATCCTAGAGGTGGCTGCAAGAAACTATGTTCCTATAATAGCAGATGAAATATACGAACACTTCGTATTCTCTGGTCAAACTTTCACAGCGATATCGTCAATATCCAAAGATGTGCCGGTAGTAACGTGCGGTGGACTCACTAAAAGATTTTTAGTTCCGGGTTGGCGGATGGGATGGGTGATAATACACGATCGAAATAATGTATTAGGCAAAGAATTGCGAGATGGCTTAGCCAGGCTATCGACGAGGATTTTAGGTCCCAGCACTCTCATACAAAGAGCACTTCCTTCTATACTCGAATACACACCCCAAAGCTTCTTTGATGAAGTAATATTGTTTATCGAGGTAAGCGGAAAGTTCCGGAAGGAATGTTTGTTTATTTTATCCTTTCAATTAACATAAATGCAAATACTCCATACCAGTACTATTGCTGCTATACTAGTTTACAGACACTGTTATTTGTTATTACTTTGCGTTATAAACTCGCCCCTGTATTCTTTGGAAGTTAGAACAAATTATTTTAATACTGCTTAATGGTTCGGTAGAAAACTACCGAAATGGCTGACGTTCTTGATTCGGATATTATTAGCTGTTAATTATCATCTAGGAACCTCAGTAGGTACCTACCTAGATGATAATTAACAGCAGTAGGCAGTCCTACTGGCTAATGTAATTACTCACCACTGAATATGTTTAATCCTTATAGCCTATCGTCCAGTTAATTAACTATAGATATGATTACATTTTATCAGTTTGACTTTATTAATTTAAGAACCAGGCAAAGATGGCGTATAAGGAATTATTGAAAGCTCCTGGCCTAAATCCGATTATGCCCCAGGGAGCAATGTACATGATGATTGGAATTAAAATGTCAAGTTTTCCCGAATTTGCTAATGAATGTCAGTTCGTGGAGCGTTTAGTTGCTGAACAATCTGTTTTCAGTCTACCAGGAGAGGTAAGTTATACGAGTAAAAATTGTACAGATTTTTAACGACGCGCGACGAAGATAAGGCTAAAAAATTGCTTAGAGTTTAACGTTAATTACATAATAATTAAAACTAAGAAAGGAAAAGTTTTTGAGACAAGTTTGTGAGGTTTATTGTTTGATAACATGTCTTTGCTAATAAGTAGTAGGTACGTACATACAAAATAAATAATAATAAAATTAAAAAACCCGACTGCAAAAAAAGACAGATACCTAAGCAATGCACTAAAAAAACCGAAACAAGATTGAGAAAACAGACTACACTATGAGCTGAAAGCCTAAGTGAAATAATTGATGTTATGTTTGGTAGCAGGTGGTACCAATTCGCAAATTATAAATCGTACAAAAATATATGGGCCCCGCCTGCTATCAAACATAACGTCAATTATTTCACTTAGGCTCTCAGCTCATAGTGTAGTCTGTTTTCTCAATCTTGTTTCGGTCTTTTTAGTGCGTTGCTTAGGTATCTGTCTTTTTTTTTGCAGTCGGGCTTTTTTATTTTATTTATTATTTATTTTATTTTAGATTTTTTAGTTTAACCAACACACGTTTGGTCGATTTAAATCAAAAATAGGATGATACGAACACTAACAATTAACATAATAGGTTGGGGAAAAAGTTTCTTCGCATTTTATATAAAAATTCAAAAGGTTTTTTTATAAAGTTTATTTACAAGTGACTAAAGTATATAGGTGCCATTTTGTTCGATAACTTTTTGCCATCTTGTTGGTAGGTACATGATCCCATTGCTATAAAATTTTTGGGGCTTCTGATGAAAAAACTGCGACAAGTGGTTTTGGCAGTCCTCTTGTGATGTCAACCTGACACTGCCTAAGGAATTCTGCAGCGACCGAAACAGGTGGAAATCTGAAGGTGCAAGGTCAGGACTATACGGCGGATGCATTAACACCTCCCAGCCAAACTCCCGTAATTTTTTCTGAGTGGCTAAAGATGTGTGAGGTCTAGCGTTATCATGGTGAAAAACCACACCCCTTCTGTTGATTAATTCCGGCCGCTTTCTCTCAACTTCTTGCTTTAATCTCATCAGTTGTTCGCAGTACAGTTCAGAATTGATGGTCCTGCCTGGCGGTAACAGCTCATAATGAATAATGCCCTTCCAATCCCACCACACACACAGCATCACCTTGTTGCGAGTTAACCCGGGTTTCGCCACAGTCTGTGAAGCCTGACCGGCCTTTGACCACGATCTTTTTCGCACGTTCTTGTCGTACGTGATCCACTTTTCATCACCAGTTATCAGCTTCTTCAAAAATGGTTCGGTTTCATTACGTCGTAATAAAGAATCACAAATGAGTACACGGTTCATTAGGTTTCTTTCAGTGAGCTCATGAGGCACCCAAATATCGAGCTTTTTTGTGTACCCAGCTTTTTTCAAATGCGCCAAAACCGTTTTGTGGTCAATCCCCAGTTCTTCAGCTACATCGTAACTACTAATATGCCGATCTTGCTCCACTTTTTCAAAAATGGCAACAGTTTTGTCCGTAACAGGGCGACCAGAGCGACGTGCATCTTTGATATCAAAATTTCCGGATTGAAAGCGCTTAAACCAAATTTGCGCTACTCTCACAGATACTGCATAAGGCTGGGACTATATGCAACGGAATCCGGTAGGCCGTAGAGAATTATGAGCACTGAAAATAGAACTCTATGCTAATACAATACAGTTGAAAATGGAAGTTTCGAGTGTCGAGCTGTCATTTATGACATTGACATTTGACTCGACACTCGGATGTTCGATTTTCAACTGTATTGTATTAGCACAGAGTTCTATTTTCAGTGCTCATAATTCTCTACGGCCTACCGGATTCCGTTGCATATAGTCCCAGCCTTAGGTCCATAAACATCACAAATTTTTTTCGCGGCTTGTGTTGCATTTTTACCTTTTTTGTAATAAAATTTTAAAATGTATCGAAATTCTTCATAAGAATCACTCATTTTAACAATAAGGAAAACAAATGAAAATCTCAAATTTACCTAATTTGAATTTGGAATTGTCTTCTGTAAAATTAAAACTTTTTAATGATACCAAAATCAGCCAGATACAATTGGTATAGCCCAAGATATTTTATGACAAGTTCATACATACTATAATGCGAAAAGACTTTTTCCCCAACCTAATATTATAGACTTAATGTGAGAATGGTTGTTATGCAACTTTAAATCGATATAGATCCTAAACGGTCAGTCGAATCGAAAAATTTTGAGAGAAAACTAAAAATTATTTTTAAATACCTATTCAACGATACCCCACTTGACATAGTTTGTTAACTTTCATTTTTTTCATTTTCACAATATGGCGTCCAGTAGTCGCCATATTGAATTTTCACTAACGTCATGTCTTTAGTGACACTCGCCGGAGGAATCGATTGACATGCGAATCATAAAAATCGGCCCAGGCGTTTGGTCTGTATAGTGCTTCAAAGGAACATACATACATACATACATAGGCTGATAAACACATTACCACTCCTTTGCGTCGCGCAATCGGGTAAAAATAGGTCAGTGCTCGTCATAGGTACTAGTGCTCAACACCTAATAGCATTTTATTTTTTCAGTGTTTTGAGTATCCAAACTACATGAGGATTGTTTTAACGGTTCCAAAAGAAAAATTACTTGAAGCTTGTCAAAGAATTGTGATATTTTGCAAAACTCATGCTCTGTCAAAAGAAAGAAGAAAGTTCGTAGATATCACTGAAGTCGTTTCTGGAGATATCGAAGTTATGTGTGAATTTTAAATTCCTGCTAATCAGAACGAATTTGCATTTTTGGTCCTTATCTAATATACCTACCTACACGACGAAGAAAAGTTTTTTAAGCTATAAATGGATCGCAACTTATTTGTTTTAGTTAATTGTTAATGATAAGGTAATAAGTACTAGTAGGTATGTACCATTTTTGAACCTTATGCCATAGTAATAATATCAAATAGTGGTACACCGTCGGAGACCTAACCTACTTTACTGGTTTACGACAATTGTAGTAAACTTTTAATGTAATTTATATTTGCCAATAATTTTTGTGATTTGTCCCAATAAAATTATGATATATTGTTTTAAATTATTGTGGTTTTATTTCTGTACATTGACCCAGCCCCGGATCTTAATTTTTTAGGCGGGGCAAAAACTAAAAAATGGCGCCCGCCCACTTATATAGTAACTATACGTCAAAGGCGCGCGCGGGCGTAGCGAGCCTTAGCCCCATATAAAAAAAATTGGGATTAAAAGGGTTAAAATTCACAAAAGGGAGAAAATAATTGTTCGCATTTAAATAATTTAAATGAAAGTATTTTTTTATAAACATTCTTTAGTACCTATAAACAATGGCGAGCGAGCGAGCCGAAATTTTTTGATTTTTTTTCTGGAATACTCGAAAGTTTGTAATTTAGTAATATAATATGTTAGCTAGTGGATCTAGAAAAGGCCTATGATAGAGTGGTGAGGAATGAATTGTGGTCAGCTTTGTCCGTGAACGGCGTGAGCCGTATCCTCATACGAGCATTACAATCTCATTATAGGGATTCTAGTGCTTGTGTATGGATAAACGGGGAATACACTGAATGGTTCAATATCGAAAAAGGTGTTAAAGGTCTACCAGAATCTGATTGCATTTTAAAAAAAATAAAAAATGTGATTTTCATATGGCAATGTCAAGTATGACCCGTCAAATCAAAGTACGTGATCTGTCAACCGCTGCTAAAATTTTGTGATTATGTTCTTGGAATTTGTTGTTTTTGTGAAAATATCCAAAAAGGCAATTCAATCTCAAGCGAGAAATATTGTTTTCTATGTCTATAGTAAAATACAGAAAGAAGAAGGTGTAAATCGAACTCAATCTTATAATTTAAAGCTCGTGGTAGAGTTGACCGGTAAGTTAGAGTGAGTTGTTTTGATACTTTTAGTTTTTTTATATTTTATTAGGTAATTATTGTGACTTTTTTAAAGGTATTTCCAGTATTACTATACGGTGAATCGTAGCTGATGGCACATTGAATGATGGTTTGTTTTCCATGCCTGGTAAAAGGAGGAGAGGAGGAAAAAAGAAAATCAACATAAGACAATTTCGATTTATAGTTGATTAGGAATAAAGTAAACGAGTTTTAAACAGTTCGGAAGGAAATTCCAACATTAAATAAACTATTGCCAATTTAATTGTATGTTATTCTTAATAAATAAGTATATACAGTAATTCACGATTGATTTATTTTTCATGAAATATCATTATCATTACCTACATAGTAGGTATAGTAAATCATTACAAAGTCCCTTTTTTGTCTGTCCCTATGTATGCTTAAATCTTTAAAACTACGCAACGGATTTTGATCCCTTTTTTTTTAACAGATAAAGTGATCTAACGGGAAGGTTTTTAGGTATATAACATGCATAACATAGTAGAGGTACACAGATAATTTTAGAGGTTTCTAAAGTCCTAATAATCACATATTTTGTCCTTATATTGAAAATGCTGGCTGAACACTACGAGATAGATCAAAATTATGTACTACAGTTTTATTATTCATCTAAAAAAACCTAACAAAACAAAAAAGTCCGCGATGGCATATGTCCATCTCTTAGGGATAACCCACAATAACCATTTTTTTATCATTTACTTTGATTTTAATTTAATAGCTTATTTACAAAGCGATTTGAAGCAATACAGTATTAATCCTTATCCAATTAAGTACCTTAAATACATTGTGCATTTAAGATAGATCAATACTGCCCTTTACGGCATGTAATTTAAATGAATATTTTCGAAGATATTACAGATTTAAAATGCAGGGATATAGTGTTGCTGCGCGGCGCGGGCGCTCGCGTTTCTACATCGCGCTATCGAAAACGCGGGACGTATACAGTATAAAGAGGTTCACGAATATTTTGAACTGCAGCACAGAATACGTATAATAGTAACTGCAGTTCTTAATTCTTATGGAATATCCAGAGGTGGTTTGTCAGTTTTGTTGGTCAAATAACTTTACTTATTACATAGTACATAGTATAAAACAAGTGGCTTTATCTGTCTGTCCCTATGCATATAAGTAGGTATAGTATATTGTATGCTTAGATCTTTAAATCTACGCAACGGATTTTGATGCGAGTTTTTAATAGTCTTTAAGTATTTAGTCTTTAAGATATTATAAGATTATGGTAAAATTTATATTCAAGTGCGATAAATATAATATTATGTAAGTATATTATCAAGTGGTCGCGCATGTCGTCTCGAGGTGATAGGGTCCCATTTTTAACAATTTGCATTGGGAAAACCTAAAAACATTTTCAATATTGTATCAGTAGTATATTGCTGTAAGTAGTTTTTTCTCCAAGAACACTATTCCACGCGGGCGAAGCCGCGGGAAAAAGCTAGTTTTCTATATTATACACCGAACATTCTTCATACAGTCTTATTATAATTCATGTTTAATAATACTAAAGATATATTTAAATATTAGCCAGTATCAAGATCGTTTAATCCAATTTCCCCAGTATTGCACACTACAAAATTTCATTTCCCTATTTGCCATGAGATTCTGGTACACCTATAGACAGGGATGTGTAGCGTCACCGTGGCTGTTTAATCTGTTCATGGACAATTGCTTGACAGATTTAAAAGAGAATGACGCCATAATAATAAAAAAAAAAAACTCAAATGTCATTGTCAAATGAAAATAGTCAAATAGAAAATCTGATTGTAAAAATTGAAATTACTGAGGTTTTTATTTAGTTTTAATTCCTCAAAGTAGGTAATTTTATAAATAACAATAATGTCGCATCAGAAGTCAATCAAAAAATTTAAATGGTCGATGGATTTTAACTCTTCAAAGTAGGTACAAGTTGAATAATCCTCATTGATTTCAGATTTACATTATCATAGTCACATTGAGACTCGAGTAAATTTTATTCTTTCAGGCCTAAATCTTTAACAATGGACGTATCTTCACCGCCCGGGTACAGCCAGTCAGCGAATACGAATTATACTGAAGCATCAAAAGATACAGACAATCTTCTATTGATAAAAAAATTGTGGGATGTTGCTCTTGGACCCTTGAAACAAGTTCCAATGAATCTATTCATTATGTACATGGCTGGAAATTCTATTTCTATATTCCCAATAATGATGGTTGGTATGTTGATTGTGAGACCAGTCAAAGCATTATTCTCTACACAAAGCACTTTCAAAATGGTAGAAGGAACACAAGCCGCAACTCAGATGATGGTATACATAATAGGCAATATGGTGAACATTTTTCTAGCTTTATATAAGTGTCAGAGTATGGGCTTACTACCCACACATGCAAGTGATTGGCTAGCATTTGAAGAGCCTTTACGAAGAGTTGAATATCTAGGAGGAGGGTTATCATTATTATAAATCATGATGTACTAAATTGCATTTAACTATTATTTATTTCAATCATTGTAATTGCCTACGACATTGTATTTACAGTAAAATAAATATATCAATCCATTTGAGTGTGTATGCCCAATCATTTGTCCTTCTTGGAATCATTATTTACTTCTGATAATTTTGATTTTACAAATGCTTGAACCTTTTCAAACAAAACTTTGGGATCTTCGACTTTCTCAATCTAAAATCAAAACAGTTTTTAATAAATGCTTTGTTAAAAAATAGGTTTCTTGGTTCAAATTTTGACTAAAAAACAAACCATTTAAATCATCACGTCCTCTTGTTTTTTGTTTTTCACACATGGTTTAATGGTGTCCTGCATAAAAAAAGTACAGGATATAAGTTAATACATTGCATTGTAAAATTCAAGAGGTCGTACTATAGAAAAAATTTGAACCAGGATTAAAAATAGAAGTCCTAAACAGCAATAACATTATGTACATAGATTTGTCAGATTAGATTTTATTCTAATAAAATATTTAAATTTTTAATAAAATAAAATAAAAATATTTTTATTAATATAAATAATATAATTAATAATGTTGCCAGACAGATTAGAATATAAAGCTGGAGTCTGGTCCTTACCAAATAGGATCTTTTATTTAGGACTAGCTGATGCTCATGGCTACACTCGCGTAAGTACAGTAACCTACGGGAACTGTATATGTCCCGTGATAAAAAGTAGCCTATGTACCTTTCCCGTGGTCTACTTTATATCTGTGCCAAATTTCATGATAATCGGTTTAGTAGTTTTTATGTGAAACTGTAAATATGGGATACTTCCCATGGAAACTGTACATTTCCCTGCGATAAAAAGTAGCCTATGTCCTTTCTCAGGCTCTAGGCTCGGTTCAGTAGTTTTGGTGTGAATGATGGATAAACATACACACTTTCCAATGTTTTAAAAGTGCCATTAGTTGGTTTTTGCTCAACGCGGCCCACTTGGTACCCTTACTTTCTGCTTTTCATCAAAATGTCCAGCTTGACGGTTTTGCCAAACTGGCACCCATATGCACACATACACAGATCACTGTGTATGTGACCTTGTTTTTTACAGTAGTTATTTTATGTATTGAAAACGCTCCTACACTAAATATTTTTTGTACAGATCAACTTAATCATGCACGGGGCGGTATGTGTGCGTGCGTTTGTAGTTATACAAATTAAATTTGTGTGCCAGAGACGCTACCCACTATCCGTACGTGGTGCTATATACCCACACATAGCATCGCGAGCATAAATGAGTTGAACAGTTGAGCCAACTATAATATGCTGTAAAAGTTATGGACATCAATTTTAAAACTTTATTTCTTGCTCTTGTTTTAAGAGCATAGAATGGGTTGGCCAGTTAAAAAAAACACAATAGCAATACTTGTTTGTTCAGCAAAATGACATATTATAAGGAGATTGTCTAACCTCATAGTTTTGTGCTATATAAACTCCTGCGTATACTCCAGTACCGAAGATTATCTGCAAAAGAGATAGCCATTAAATACCAAATATCAGTACTGAAGGTGCAGGAAGTTTACTATCTATCTATAGGATAAATATGATTTAAATTTTTTGAAATAGGACAAAATGAAAAACTAAACTCATTTCTTTTTTCTTTTGCTGTGAAGATTCCTAAAACTGATATTGTTAACACAGATTAGTGTATTTTTGTTTACAACTAAAGCTATTTTACTTACACCAGATTTTACAAGTGATAAAACACAATTCATGGAATTCATTTTTAGAGAAATTAATTATTTAATTTGCAGATTATTGTATTTTTTATTTAGTATAAAATGCTATTTTATTAGAAAACATAGCTGGAACAATTTCATAAACAATGATTTGACATTCTATTTTATTAGTTATGACATTACACAGCCATCATTTGAGATTTAGTTCGTTTTAAAACTTAAAATAAAAAAATTAAATGACATTGTGGTCTCATAGATTAGGTATGCTTAACTTTTAGAAAACATTTATTTGGTCTATTTTGATTTATATTCCTCATAAATAAGATAAGGCTGTTGTGTATATAAAACTGTGAATAACGTTATCGAATATTTAACACAAACAAATAAGTATCTTTCATCCTGTATGCTTAAATATTTTAACAATTAAAATATCAGTTAAAACAGTACATACCAAACCCTTAAACATTGTTTTTACCATAGAAAAGCTACTTTTTCACTAATTCACGAATTCCTTTGTCCGAAGTGTCTATTTTTAATAAAAGAGCAAGATCACAACAATGTTATTAGTGATTTTTCATAAAAAATCTATAGATAAAAAACATAACCTTGCTCGCAAACAACGAAAAACAGCTGATTTATGATATGTCATGTTGACAGTTGACAACACATTCTTTTAAAAATATCTTTGCACTGGCATACATTGTTGATTATATAAGTTAGATCATATTGTATTAAATGATCTGAAGCATTGGACGTAGAGATGAAAACTTCCCGGAAAGTTTCCTTTTATAAGGAATACTTCCTGAAAACTTCCAAATTTGGAAGTTTTTAAAATATATGACTTGTAGAATATAAATTGTGAATATAACGCGGTTCAAATGACAATAGGAACGTCAATGACCTTTATCTGTCGAATATCACTTGAAAAGTGCGATTTTCAGAAAAACTTATGTGCATATAAATATTAATAGTCTTGCATCGAATTTAAATAAAAACGTTGAAGAGTAATCAAATACCTATCTAAAGTTTAGATAATTGATTACTCTTCAACGTTTTTATTTAGATTCTAAATATAAATTTAACTACCTATCGTAACAGTCTAAATTGGAAACAATATGCTGTCGACTCGATCCAATTCTCATTTAAATCACACTATAATAACTTACCAGGTATGTTTGTAAGTACCTAAAAATCAAAACAATTTACCTAAGGAATAATTAAATAAAAATGTGTGTCTTTCCATACAAGAGTTAACCCCGACTCGTCACTAAAAATAATTTTGTCCAGACAACGACCCCGGGCCCCGACTCGTCACGACTAATAATGATAATAAATTACACTGCGCCACTACTAGGTACACTGATTTCAATATGGATGGCATTTAAAGTACATATATTTATGGATTTGAAAAATAAAAACAAGAACAAAAACCATACGAACAATAAGTTAAAGTTTAAATAAAAAGAAAACCTAGACACAATACGATCTAATAAATTGTAACCTTTACGCATAATTATGTTGGTGTCAACAGATGGCGTTAAGTCAAATCATGCTTATTGTGTTTATTTGAATCGAAACTATAAAAACTAGCTAATTTAGTATAATTTGCATTTTAAAATAAACGTCACAACTGTCTTTATAAGTGATGTTTTGACAACTTCCTCAAGTTTTCAAGTAAACTTCCTGAAACTTTCCCGAAAACTTCCAAAATTTCGGAAACATTCCGAAGTTTTCACCTTTAATTGGACGCTCTAAAAACTTTCATAAAAATAACCGATTTATGAAAACTGGAATCACGAAGTATAGGTAGGTATCTATCTATACTTCTTGACTGGAATAGACAACCCAGTACAAGCGTAGTACAGGTTATACCAACTCACTACTGTACTGTACCCAAACTGTACCTACCTATTTTAAATGCTACTCCTCCTTAGACCTTAGCACCAGATCGGGTTTTATAATTTTGAAAATAAAATCACTAATTCTTACCTTAGTAATAAAATTTATTTTATTTGGGAAATTAAATATGTAAAGCTGTATTAATTATATTTACATTGTTACAATATTAAGGACCTTAAAAACTATTTACTTAGCTTATCTTATTTTACTTAAATGTGAGCTTATTCATACTTACTTAGGTAGGTATACATGGTTATAAATTTTTCACAGTTTTTAAACAGCTTAACTTAGGAATAATAAACGAACACCTTTATTCGAAAACTTGACCTCTAAAGTTTAACTTTTACTAGGTTACCTACTGTAATATCTAATAGCTTTCGTCCTAGTCTAATAGGTAGATCTACATATCTATATATCTACTCATATGAAACGATTTTTATTACATAATAAAAAGTATAAAACTGAAATAGGTATAATAATGAAAAGTATAACAATAAAATATATAAGTAAGGTCAGGTTGGGAAAGACCGGCATACTTCATTGAAAAATTTACTCAATTTAATAAAACAAATATTTGGTACGTTCTAGACCGATCATAAGTATTCCATGTGCTGAAACATATTAACAGTAACAATTTTGTGCTACATAAATTACAATATAATAGCACATATTTCAAATACAAACCCTTTTTTAAAATTCGGCGTGCAGACGGTATTCCCGTGCTATTGGAGGCAAGACCGTCTATTGACATTTAACACGTCACTTGGTATGTTATATGTATTTATACCAACTTATATCTAAAAAGTGTATTTTACCTTCAAATATGCACTTTAACTGTAGGATAATAAAGTTAAAAGTCATATGAAATTCTTGTTTTCATATTTAATGGACCTTCAAAACCCAAATAAAAATGGCGGCAAATTTTCTCCCATCATAGTGTTGCCAGCGACATCTATGATTATAAATTTTAACCAAAGTATGATACTGTTTTACCGACTGTCAATTCAAGCTGCATAGCTATTCATAAATATAAGTTATTGCGTGCAGACGGTCTTGCCTTGTAGACGGTCTTCCCCAACCTGACCCTACTTACCTACCTAAAACTCCGCACTATGGAGTAGGGATGTTATATAAATAAGCGGATAGTAGGTAATCAGAATACAGCTACTCGTATTTAGGGTTGCCAGATGAGTCGCGAAAAAATACCGGACAACCCCAAGGGGGTTGGGAATGGTCAGCTAGGTCGAACAAAATACGGGTTTTTATACTATAAGGTTTACCAGAATCTGATGGCATTTTAAAAAAAATAAAAAATGTGATTTTCATATGGCAATATCAAGTATGACCCGTCAAATCAAAGTACGTGATCTGTCAACAGCTGTTAAAATGTTGTGATTATGTTCTTGGAATTTGTTGTTTTTGTGAAAATATCCAAAAAGGCAATTCGATCTCAAGCGAGAAATATTGTTTTCTATGTCTATAGTAAAATACAGACAGAAGAAGGTGTAAATCGTACTCAATCTTATAATTTAAAGCTTGTGGTAGAGTTGACCGGTAAGTTAGAGTGAGCTGTTTTGATACTTTTAGTTTTTTTATATTTTCTTAGGTAATTATTGTGACTTCTTTAAATGTGTTTCCAGTACTATAATAAGGTGAATCGTAGCTGATGGCACATCGAATGATGGTTTGTTTTCCATGCCTGGTAAAAGGAGGAGAGGAGGAAAAAAGAAAATCAATATAAGACAGTTTCGATTTATAGTTGATTAAGAATTAAGTAAACGAGTTCTATACAGTTCGGAAGGAAATTACAACATTAAATAAACTGTTGCTAATTTAATTGTATGTTATTCGTAATAAATAAGTATATAAAGTAATTCACGATTGATTTATTTTTCATGAAATATCATTATCATTACATAGTATAAAACAAAGTCCCTTTTTTGTCTGTCCCCTATGTATGCTTAAATCTTTAAAACTACGCAACGGATTTTGATGCCATTTTTTTAACAGATAGTGATTTAACGGGAAGGTTTTTAGGTATGTAACATGCATAACATAGTAGAGGTACACAAATAATTTTAGAGGTTTCTAAAGTCCTAAAAAATCACATATTTTGCGCTTACATTGAAAATGCTGGCTGAACACTACGAGATAGATCAAAATTATGTACTACAGTTGTATTCATCTTTAAAAAGCCTACAAAAAAGTCCGCGATGGCATATGTCTATCTCTTAGGGATAACCCACAATAACCATTTTTTTATCCTTTACTTTGATTTTAATTAAATAGCTTATTTACAAAGCGATTTTAAGCAATACAGTATTAATCCTTATCCAATTAAGTACCTTAAATACATTGTGCATTTAAGATAGATCAATACTGCCCTTTACGGCATGTAATTTAAATGAATATTTTCGAAGATATTACAGATTTAAAATGCAGGGATATAGTGTTGCTGCGCGGCGCGGGCGCTCGCGTTTCTACATCGCGCTATCGAAAACGCGGGACGTATACAGTATAAAGAGGTTCACGAATATTTTGAACTGCAGCACAGAATACATAATAGTAACTGCAGTTCTTAATTCTTATGGAATATCCAGAGGTGGTTTGTCAGTTTTGTTGGAATGTCAAATAACTTTACTTACTACATAGTACATAGTATTTATACTATGTACTATGTAGTAAGTAAAGTTTGTTTTAACAAGTCGCTTAATCTGTCTGTCCCTATGTAGGTATAGTATATTGTATGCTTAATCTTGTATGCTTAGATCTTTAAATCTACGCAAATCTTTAAGTATTTAGTCTTTAAGATTATGGTAAAATTTATATTCAAGTGCCATAAATATAATATTATGTAAGTATATTATCAAGTGGTCGCGCATGTCGTGTCGAGGTTATAGGGTCCCATTTTTAACAATTTGCATTGGGCAAACCTAAAAGCATTTTCAATATTGTATCAGAAGTATATTGCTGTAAGAAGGTAGAGCGTTATTCGCCGAAGTAGTTTTTTCTCCAAGAACACTATTCCACGCGGGCGAAGCCGAATTATACACCGAACATTCTTCACACAGTCTTATTATAATTCATGTTCAATAATACTAAAGACATAATTAAAAATTAACCAGTATCAAGATCGTTTAATCCTGTTTCCCCAGTATTGCACACTACAAAATTTTATTTCCCTATTTGCCATGAGATTCTGGTACACCTATAATAGTTTTTATTTATTAATCTACATCACATAAATCAACTAAATTAGTAACAAAATATAATGCAGTCATAAAATTGTAATCGCCAAGACTATGAGGAGCGCGCGCGAGTTTTGCGTTTGAGGGCCTACTTTTGTAGGCGCTTGTGACCAGTAGTACCGACTTTCCTCAAAATACCAGACATTGTTCTGTACGGTATGACCATTTATTTTTTACCGGACAGACCTCGAAAATACCGGACTGTACGCTTAAATACCGGACATCTGGCACCCCTACTCGTATTACAGTCGATTCTCGTTAATTCGAAACTCAGGGAACTTAAAATCAAGTGTTCGAAATATCAAATGGTTCGAAAACGAAAAATATGGTTTAAAACTCAATTAAACAAACCAATGCGTGCGCTAGCTGCAAGTGTGTATCAAACTACATTACAAAAACAAAAGCTCGTACTCGAATATACGAGTTTGGGTTTGTCTCAAAATGTAAATTATGTACCTCTGCAAGTTTTGTAATCTTTCTCTCGCTTTTTCTCTGTAGTGTTTGACGCCGATAAGTTCGAATGAACGCATATTTTTTTTATGTAGCTACGATTTTTTCGTTCGAATTACCAAGTGCATAAAAATAAAAAATGTATTGATTTAGTTCGATTTATAAAGATATTCTCTCGGGAACTAGGGAACTTGTGATAACATTGATTTACAGAGAGGTTCGAATTAAGAGCATTGATCGGCGCGCGACTCAGATTTCACGAAAAACGCTACTTTTCAAATGCGTCTATATCTAACAAAAACTGGTTATTCTGATTTTTACATGTAGAAAAACACTAGAAAATATTGTATTCTAATTTTTCACGTATCATTTATTTTAAAATAATTTCAAACTTTTGAATAAAACTGACAAAACTAACCAGAAGTTTTTACAACTTTAGGTTCAGAGGCAATTTCAAAACATATAATAGCTAAAACCGCTTACATTTTTTAAAAAGAAAAAATCTTTACAAACTTGTTGGATCCTCTTCTAGATTATTTATTTGCAGATTTAGAGGCGCACGAGCGTTTTTTTAAGTAGTTTTAAAAATTCATATAAAATTCGTCAAACTAATTTAGTTAAAAATTTAAATAGCACATTAAAGGTAAAAGGTTCTTCTCATAGATTATGTAAGTAAGAAACAAAAGGAGCAAGTAAAATACATAAATATCATCATTTTAAATAACTATAATTCCTGATAATTTCGCATTCTTTAAATTTTATTTTTATGAGATAGAAACGTATATAAAATAATCTGACAAATAAATAATCTAGAAGAGGATCCAACAAGTTTGTAAAGATTTTTTGTTTTTAAAAAATGTAAGCGGTTTTAGCTATTATATGTTTTGAAATTGCCCCTGAACCTAAAGTTGTAAAAACTTCTGGTTAATTTTGTCAGTTTTATTCAAAAGTTTGAAATTATTTTAAAATAAATGATAAATGAAAAATTAGAATACGATATTTTCTAGTGTTTTTCTACATGTAAAAATCAGAATAACTAGTTTTTGTTAGATATAGACGCATTTGAAAAGTAGCGTTTTTCGTGAAATCTGAGTCTCGCGCCGATCAATGCTCTTAAGAGGGCGTACAAAGCTAGAAAAAAATCTGATTTCACCCGCGCACCTCACACCGCCCGCACTCGTCCATCGCATCGAAAACGTCTCTGCGGGCCGCGTCACGCTTTGTACGATCATAGTATACGCAAAAAGTCAGATAAAACTTGACTAAGTACGAGTCGGATTATGCGTCTGTACATTTACTAGAGATAAATAGTAACTAAAAAATACACCGGAAATACACTATAAACCAAAAAATAAAATTAACAATATAGGGTGAAAACACCAGTTATCAGCACTTTAAGATAATATGGTCCAAATTTAACCTCGATTATTACAGAGAAAAATACTTTATACTTTAAAGTATGGTGTCGCCGGCAGTAGATTCCAGAAACAATACATTTTTGTTTTTATTAAGTGGAAACAAAAATTAATTAGTGAGAAGCTTATAATTCTACTATTTGTTCGGGTCGCTAATAATTTGGTACAGTTAATTCAATTGGGTGTGTCACCATATTAAGTAAAGCTATTATTATACTAATTTTACGGACACTTTAAGTGAATTCCAAAAAAGGACGCGGGTATACATTCGGCTGTATATATTTTTTATGTTCAATGGTTACTCCACCGTCTGTGGACTGATTTTCAATTTTTTTTTATGTAAAGATTTTGACCTGATGCTGGCATCCATGAGAAATCGAGGAAACTTCTCGATTTATTCAAATCAAATCAAAAATAATTTATTTAAAATAGATTTACAAAACATTTTTTGACGTCAATAAAGATTAAAATACAATTCAAGTCGGCAAGAAAATATTTTTTGTGGGGTTAGTAAGCTTAACATATTTTTTCTATAAAACCTTACGTACTATTTAATTATTAGAAACACCGTTACAGTAACACATAACAATTCGTAATATATAACAAGTCAATCAGTGGATGAAGAGCCTGAGAAGAACTACACTCAGATATATTTAAAATTTAGATCCAAACATCTTTGTCATTTATGTAATGATCAATTTTGTAGTAAGCTTTTTCGATTAGCATTCCTTTAATACGTCTTTTAAATTTTGTTTCTGGCAAGCAAACTATTTGTTCTGGTATTTTATTATAAAATCTTACCTATAAAATACTTATTTGTTTTGCTCAATATAAATATAGGAACTTGTAGTTTATTTTTTTTTCTAGTGTTTTTATTGTGGTAGTCACATTTTTGTTTAAATAAGCCTATATTCTTTCGAGTGTATATAATAATTTCGTATATATACAGCGCGGTTAAAGTGAGTTTTTTTTTAATTTTGCTGTTAGCGATTCAAAACATTTAATTTCATAAATAGCCCGTACTGCTTGTTTTTGTAAAATGAAAATAGTATCTAAGTCAGCTGAGGCCACAGGTCATTAAACTGCGAAAATAAGCGAAATAAACTAGCCTAGCAGTTTTTACATCTGTCAGTCGACGTATTTTCCCTACATCGAAGGCAGCAGCACTTAGTTTAGATGAAAGATTTTCAATGTGACTATTCCATTTGTAGCTTTGAGTCTATATGACTACCTAAGAAAGTAGTTGTCATTTAAATTATTTTTTTCATAATACCACCATCATAATACCAAAAATCATCACATTATAATGATTTATCATAAGCATGGGCGTAGTCAGGTTTTAGTTTCGAGGGGGGGGGGGGGGGGGGGTTCAAGAAAATAAAACGACTACAAGTAAATTAAATAACCAGGGCCGTCGTTAAGCTATTAGAGGCCCTGGGCACATTAGAATATAATATGTATTTTTCGTTTTTACCTGTTTAAGCTTTAAACCCTGAAAGACTGTGTAATTCGAAAAAATACAAATATCTATAGTCTAAAACTAAACGTCAGTACAAAATGTTATAATACGTTCTTTAAGCCAAAAACGAGCGAGGGAGCAAATTTTTTCCCTATTTTACAGGTTCAAACTTTCAACTCTGTTCAAACGTTAAACTAAAATATAAACTTCTGAAAAATATCATAAATTCAACCGGCTAAAACAGAACATCGGTAATAAATAATGTAGTGTCCTTTATGTTAACCGCGAGCGAGCGAAGCGAGCGAGCAAATTTTTTCCCATTTAATAGGCTAAATCTGTTCAAACCTTAAACCCTAAAATACTGTGGAAATAGGATTATTTTATAATATACATTAGAATAATGGGCGCCCATTTTTTTTCGTTTTACCTGTTTATGCTTTAAAGCACAGTCTTTCAGGGTTTCCCCTTAAACACTGAATAACGGTGAACTTCGAAAAAATATCATAAAATGAACCGGCCAAAACAGAAAATCGTTACAAAATAATATAATATTATGTTCTTTATGTTAAACGCGAGCGAGCGAAGCGAGCGATCAAAATTTTTATCCTATTTAATAGGTTAAATCTGCTCAAATTTTAAACTAAAAGACTGTGAAAATAGGATCATCTTGTAATTTAAATGAAAGTAAAATTAGTATAATTTCTGATGTTGTAAAATAGATGACAAATAACTTATTATGTTAGGTTTGTCATATTATATGTAATACCTATTTCACAATTTTTTCGTAGTAAATATTTACAAAATTTTGTGATATGTGACGTGCCAAAAATATTGTGTCGCATGCTATACGTTCGAGGAGGTTCGCGATCCCTGTTTTAGGCTATTGATTTTATTGATTTTTTTTCTAAAGTACAATATTCTTTCATAGCTTTAAGTATAAAAAGATTTTAACAGGTTAAAGCGTAAAAAACATTCGCTCGCTTTCTCAGTTTGAACGCATTTAACATAAACACTTACATATTAGAACAAGTTAGTATTAAAGTTCTGTTTTAGGCTGTTGATTTTTTTTCTAAAATAACTTTAAAAAATCATCTTTCAGAAAGGGTAAATGGGGTGGCAAAATATGTTAATTGGCCTGGGGCCAATTAACATATTTTAACAATATTTTTTTCCCCGCAAAGTTTAGTACCCCATTTTACCCCTTAAGATATCGAATTTTAGTAAATATTGAATTGCAGTTTAAGTAAATCATGGTAAAGAGCAATATCACGAAATTTCAAACAGATCTGAGCATAAAAAAAGTTACATACAAACGTTGATAACCCTTTTTACCCCTTTAGGGGGTGAATTTCGCAAAATAGCTTCTTAGTAGACCGCCGATCTATATGTCACAAAAGATAGCAACAGCCCAAATATTACGTTTCTAGCTTGAGTAGTTTTGCCACGACGTTGATGAATTAGTCAGGTCATGTTACTTTATATTATAATTATATAGATTAGTAAAGGTATATTTTGCATTTGACGAGTTACCTATAAAAGTGCGATTATTATAATTCGAAGACTAGATTTTAATCTATTTTACAAAGTTGATGAAAGATTTTTGTGTTAGTGTTTCAATCGGTTCGCATTCATCAGCTTGTTTGTTTTTTTTTTTTGCTAAAACCGCTCTGAAATACAAAATAAATATAAATGAAAGGTTTGTAAGATAAAATAATGTACAAATACTAGCTGTCCCGGCAAACTTCATGCTGTCTTAGAATTTAAATTTGTTGACGCACTGACAGCAGCGCTACCTACCTGGCCCAATTATACATCTTAACAATTAATTCTTAAATTCATATGAATATATACAAAAAGTTTCATCCGTTTAAGAGGAGTCCAGTGACATACACACGCACAAAGAAATATAATATATATTAGGATAATACGATACAAATTATGTTAGTATCTACTAAATACCATAAAAGAAATTCATAGTCGCATCAACACGCGAATGTATCAAATGATGTCAAAGTATCGGTAAATTTTGCATATACTACACATGTGACAACAAAAACAATAAAATTATAGATACAAACATTCGACAATTAGTCATAAGTTGAAGTTTTAATTACTTATGTAACTCTTTTAGAACATTTTCTTTGATTTTTATGGTTAGCCATAATTTTTATAGAATAATATCGAAGTATTTTCAAGAGTCGGAGCACTCGATACAGAAGCACAGTCCTCTCGTCTCAACGGAGCGAACACTACTGATTGATGAAACAAAACATGGCAGTGACGCGTGCCAGGTGAAACAGAAAGAGATCGTTCTACGCGGAATAGGAACGTATTAAGCGCCGAAATAGTTTTATTTTAGTAACTCGTACAATATACAATATTTTTGTAAACCGCTAATACCATTACTAGATCATATAATTTTACATTATATATTACAAAATTGACTCGTTTATATGCATAGTTTTGAACATCAATTGATTTTAGTCGAAAATTAGACCTAACTTTGTAATTTTTTTCTATCGATAAAATTTTAAAATTTCATGTTTTCACTCTGGTCAATTTATTTTAAATATAATGCTATATCTATATTCAAAAAATCAAATATTTTGTAGCTTAATATCAAGTGTAAAAATCAATTCTAAAATCGACAATTTAGCTTTATACGCCCTCTTAACGCAGGTTTGAATCAACGAGAGTCAACTGTATTATACCGGTTACGGATATGACTGTAATAATTTTCGCATTCGGATAGGTACCTGGTAATTTCAGATAATTTCGCGTACCTTCTTAATTTCAGATTAAAATAATCCGATTCGGTTACGGTTACGGAGCTCCTTATTGTGGTCTTGTGTAGAGGCGATCCGTCAAGCGACTCGCCGCACAGCGAAAAAGGCGAAAATCGAACCTCGAAAAAGACCTGCCCGGCCCCAATTTGTGAGTTATTATTACTATCAGTTGACTTTTACCTATTTTTGGTACATAAAGCAGATTAACCAAAATATAAAATAAATCGCGAAAAAGAAAAAATATACGCTAATCTAAATATTAATTTAGCGTTTAGCGATTCGTTTTTTTTCTTTACACATTTGAATTTGCATGATGCTTAATTTATCTAAACCACAATATCTACTTAATACACTACCAATAACATACCTACCAAAACCAATTATTCAGCTTACCAACATATTATTGTGTAGGTAATTTACAAATTAATAGAACAACCTCGAGTGGCTTTTCGTTATCACAATAAATACCTACTGTCTATGAAAAATATCATTGTTCTGCATTTCTAAATAAATATTGTATGGAATCTTCGTGCAAGGCAATCATTAACATAATAACTCCCCCGGTTAAAATTCCTAGAACTGCTAATACTAGATGAACACTTTTACCTTTATTGTTTTCATTTATTTCTGGCACTAAATCTGCCAGAGCTATGTATAAGAATGTACCGGCTGTGGCCGCATAAATCCATTGCGATGCCGATTCGTGATCTTCCGCCAGCCAAATCCCGCCTGCCATTCCCATAAAACTGAGAATCGAGGAAAGTAAATTGTAGTACATGGCTCTTCTTATACTCATTCCGGATCGGAGCAGTACTGCGAAATCGCCTAATTCATGGGGTAACTCGTGGCAAAATACCGCTAACGCTGTCGCAAATCCTGTCACTGGGTCGCCACTGAATGCTGCGCCGATGGCCAGACCGTCCGTTAAGTTGTGCAGGCCATCACCGACTATAACCATCAATGCCGTCGACGTCATCGGGCGTTCCACCGGCGGCGGCGGTGACCCGGGCATTATTGCGCCAAGCTCAACCGAATCGACTTGTTTCGGTGACTTAGCTTCTCCAGTAGGCGAATCGTGCGAATGCGCATGTCCTCCGTTCAAAATTTGCATGATCGCTTCTACTGCGTAAAATAGTAGTATGGTCAAAAAGGTAACACTGCATTTTAAGATAACTTCCGTTTCCTCTTGAGGTTCATTTGGTACACCGTGGGATTTGATCGCATGCGGCAATAGATGCAATAGTGCGTCTCCGCAAAGTGTTCCTACAGCGATGGCCACTAAAAAGTGGATTACGTGACTAAATATAGCAGACTTTAGCATGGGAACTATGGCAACTCCTAGAAGACCAGTGGCACTTATAATCAGGATGCTCAAACTTGCGTAAATCCACGCTGTAAAGAAACAAAAAAGTGTTAAAAATTGGATCAAGATCTCTAGGATTGTTGGTCTTGGTACATAGTACCTACTTATGCAAGAACATACGGTCTATTGTTATAATTAAATTATTACCCGTTAATTTAATCATGATAATGTGCCACATTTTATGGTGCCAATACCTACTAGGTTTGTGGTAGGTAATTTTAGACAAAAAAATGAAGTAGGTATACTTACTCCAATGCCTCTCCAGTTTGGGAGCTGGTGATTCTGTTTTGTAGCATGAGCGCTGGTCCAACTGGTAGACGAGTGCGGGACACATTTTCAGAAATGTTTTTGGATTGATGGAAATGACGCCCGGTTCGTTCTCCATTCCGTAGACCTCCAGAATCTCCTTCGGCGACAGACATGATTTGTTCAATATTGGTAGTGCTGGAAAGAAATAGAGACAATAATAATTATTATTAATTACGAATACCTACTTAGGTACCTACTACATTTGTTTCAAATAACTGCGACATATATTCATATTGTCTTCATAGTTCATTGAAAGATTGAGTTGAGTGAGGTCCCTAGTAGAACATAGCGTAGGTCACGACTCACTACCATTTCCTGAACTTTTTAGGAATCTTTTTAGGGATTGGTGACGCGTTTCGCAATTTTAAATATCCCGGGCTGATTTTGCATTTTTTATATATTTTTTTTCGGCTTAAATAAAAACTAAATTTAAAAAAATCCTTTTAGTTATAATGTGACGACAATAAAGAACAAGGAAAAAATATTTCAGGCAAATTAAATTGTTATGCATATTCGCTATTCTGACTCGGCATCAAGTTGATTTCTGTATTTCATTTTCATCATGACCAGTGTGAAAACTGAAAATCCACTCTTGAGTCATCAAACCGCCATTACGTAAATCTTGCCGCGTAAATATATAATAAATATATAATAAATCCCTAGGGGTTCGCGTACCCCACTTTGAGAAACCCTGCCTTAGAGCATCTAAATAAATTTGGTTTGATTCTCTAAGCGTCTACCCCATAATGTGCGATCATCATTGGATAGGTCCTTTAAAAAGAGGTTGCTACGATCATTTTTAGGGTTCCGTAATACTCAAGGAATCCTTACAGTTTTGCTCTGTCCATCTGTCTGTCTGTCTGTCCACACTTCTAGCGTTGGTACTTAATTAGGTATGAATATTTAAAATGGATGAAATTTCGTATAGTCATAGATTGTCTATACGTATAGTGTATACATAATATTTCAGGGGTGGCTCCCCAATCTCTATACAATCATGTGAAGTGGGGATGATTTTTTTTCATTGTACCCCATCTTGTGGGGTATCATTGAATAGGTATTTTAAAACAAAGGCAAGGTTTTATACACGACTTTAATACAAAGTCGACCATTTTCGAGTAATCGGCCTCCAAAGAGGTTTATAAGTTGCCCCCTGGCATTTCAGATGAGACTTAAAAACTTGCAATTTTCCATGCTGAGAGGTCATGTTAACTACATGACATGTCCTAACATGCTCTTGGTTACCTTGGTCATTGATACCTAAGGCTGGCCTCACATAGCCGGAATGTCTCTCTGAATTCATAATCGGAAATTCATAATCTAAATTTCGGCACCTTGCCTCACACATATCTTAAAAATTCAGATTGATCAGTAGTCTCGTGATTCCTGGCACATATAAACGTCTTTATGGAAGAAGAATTAATACTAATCGCATTGCTTTTAGCTCTATATAATAAAAAAAGAAATGCAAACGCAAATACTGGGTTCATGCTTTAAATGTGAACAGAATAATCCGGAATAACTGATCCGGAATCCAGAACGCTCGTCAGTATCATTCTTACAGATCGATCTGAGAAATTCATAATCTGAAAAAATCAGAATGTGTGTGGAGCATACTGATATTGTATGGTATTAATAATATGAATTCAGATTATCAATTCAGAGTAACATTCCGGCTGTGTGAGGCCAGCCTAAATCAACTAACCTGTTTGCGAGATATTCAATATAAAGCGCATTTTTTTTTGTTACAATATGGTGACCCCCCTCTAAAAGCTAAACGGCTAGCTCAAAAAATTTGAAAAAAAACCCATGGTGTGTAGTCCATGTGATAAACTTTAAAGGAAAACTATAACGGCTCGTTAAGCTTTATTCATAGATATATAATATTAAAAAGAGGGCTTTATTAGTTTAGGAGTTAGGTATATATGCCTAACTTGTCTAAGGCGCTTACTTGGAAAATTTCGTACAAAAATAATGAATTTTTTAAGTAAACATGTAAAATATTGTTATAATGATACGGAACCCTGCGTACGCGAGTCCGACTCGTACTTGGCAGGCTTTTGTCTCTTAAATTGTTGTTCTTGTTAACCATTGCTACACATACTTAACACAGACTTATTTATCTGTTCCTTAATATAATTTCACGGCTGTAATGTATAAGAATCTTGCTCCTTTGAAACTAGGAGGGAAGTACAAATCATCTCGGCTGCAAGGGTCACCGTATTCATGGTCGTACCTAATAGGATAATCGCGTTCTCATAATATAAATGACAAGCGCTGGACTCCTTACAAGTAATTTTGTAATTTTACTTCCCTTATAACTACTTGCAATCCTAAGTTTAGAGAAAGTAATGTTGACACCAGAAAGCTGAAATTTTGTCAGCGTTTAAAATTAAACAAACAATTAAACCGACTTCCAAAGTAAAAATACACAAAAAAGTATGAAATAAAACTTAATTTCTAAATAATTCCCCTTTTAAATTTGACTAAAATTTTAACTATTTATCTACAACAACAAGAAACAAATATTGTTAAAAGCTAAAATTAACAGCTAAAATCTACTCAATCTTCTTAATTTTAAAGTCGCTACCAGCCCAAACAATATCAATATAACTCACATTTATATTTGCTGGTACCGACTAGTATATATACCTACCTAGTAGACGTATATATATCTACAATGAAAATAATATACCTACTCACCAGCTGATGAAATACCTGACTTGACTTTGGCCAAGCCACATAACTTGACTAAGGTGTAGAGTTTGTGAATTAGGCTAACTCTATTAAGGCGTGTAGAGTTAAAAGTTTGGTAGAGTTAGAAGCTTGGTTTTACTGACATTGAGATCTGACAGCTTTATGATAGTGCGAGTCATATGTTATCGTCTTGGCATCACTTTACATGTATGTATATCTGCCTGTATAACTCACTAAGTGGGAGAGCCATGCTTATACGTGGGAGAGCCATGCTTCGGCACGAATGGGCCGGCTCGACCGGAGAAATACCACGGACTCACAGAAAACCGGCGTGAAGCAGCACTTACGCTGTGTTTCGCCGAGTTAGTGAGTTTACCGGAGGCCCAATCCCCCTACCCCCCTATGATGCCGCAGTTGAAAACTAATTTGTTACCCCAGGAGGGTACCAACTGCGTTGGAGAATCCCTCTCTGGACGTCCATGCTCAGGCGCTCCTGGACCTGAGCGTGGACGTCTAGGCTGCCCCTCGTATTCTGGGGGGGGGCAAAACTGCGCTCCAATCTGCACGGGGCAAGAGCAAACGTGCTAAGGCACCCCCTGCGATATTGAAAGTGGACTTCTGTAATATCAGGGGACTACACTCAAACCTCAATGCCGTCCATTACCATCTTGAGACAGCAAAGCCGGCGTTGCTCTTCTTAACCGAGACGCAGATATCGTCTCCGGCTGACACATCATACCTTTCCCACCCTGGGTATAACCTTGAGCACTCTTTTCTACCTAAAGCTGGAGTGTGTGTGTACGTCAGAGATGATATCAGCTCTCGCCGCCTCAGCAATCTTGAAGTTAGGGACCTTTCAATCTTATGGCTCCGCATAGAGTGCGACGACCATCCCCGCGTCTATGCGTGCCTCTATAGGTCCCATAGCGGTGATCCCGAAATAGACCGACTCTTTGAGCATCTGCAAATAGCTACAGACTTCGTGCAACGGCAGATCCCATCCGCAGAGATCATACTACTTGGCGATTTTAATGCCCACCACGCCGACTGGCTCAATTCCAGTAAAACTGATCATGCGGAGAGATCTGCCTGCGACTTTGCCCTTGCATATGACCTTACACAACTGGTTACTGCACCTACGCGAATTCCAGATGTGGACGGTCAGATTCCTTCCCTGTTGGACCTTCTGCTAACGTCACATCCGGACGGCTACCAAGTATCCGTGGCCGCACCACTTGGCTCATCGGATCATTGCCTTGTCCGCAGCTCTGTGCAACTCACGAGCGCGTTGCGACAGCGTGTTGCTAAATACCGTCGTGTGTGGCACTACAAGTTAGCAGATTGGGATGGGATGCGGTCTTTTTATGCGTCCTACCCCTGGGGGCAGTTGTGCTTCTCGCCGGATGATCCTGACGCCGCTGCCAACTCTGTTGCCAACGTGGTGCTACAAGGAATGGAACTTTTCATTCCGTTCTCTGTGGTCCCTACTGGCAGCAGATTCCGTCCCTGGTTTGGTTCATCTTCCAAAAAAGCTTCTCGCCGGAAGCAGGAAGCTTACCAAACCTGGGCTAATGCAGTGTCAGCACAGGATTTAAACACCAGCAAACTTAAAAAGGAGTACAACCTTGCCTCTAGGTCCTTCAAAAGAGAGATCGCTTGGGCGAAGAAACAGCACATCAGTATAATTGGCGAGAGACTTGAGCGTCTCCCCTCGGGAACCCGTGCATTCTGGTCTCTCGCCAAAGCTATCGAAGGGAATTTCTGTAAGCCATCTCTTCCATCCCTACACGTAGGAAATGGCTCGTTGGCCCATGACGCAAAAGAGAAAGCTGAACTTCTTGGCAAGCTCTTTGCGTCCAACTCGACCCTGGATGACGGGGGACAGGAACCGCCGACTATACCGCGATGCAAGAGCATGATGTCGGATATTCGGTTCCATCAGCGCTCAGTGCGAGTTGCTCTCCGTTCCCTTGATACCCAAAAGTCGAGTGGGCCTGACGGAATCCCTCCTATAGTGTTGAAAATGTGTGCTCCAGAGTTGGCACCGGTCTTAACGCGTCTTTTTCGGCTCTCCTACTCTTATGGCACAGTCCCAGCATCTTGGAAGACAGCTTTGGTGCACCCGATCCCTAAAAAAGGCGATCGCTCCAATCCTTCCAACTACAGACCAATCGCTATAACCTCTCTCTTCTCGAAGATAATGGAGTCCATTATTAATAGACAGCTCCTTCGATACTTAGACGTTCAGCAGTTGCTAAGCGACAAACAGTACGGGTTCCGTAAAGGTCGCTCGGCTGGTGATCTGCTGACGTACCTAACTCATCGTTGGGCACAGGCGATCGAGTCTAAGGGAGAGGCATTGGCTGTAAGTTTGGACATAGCGAAAGCCTTTGATCGGGTTTGGCACAAAGCGCTTCTTTCGAAGCTTCCTTCCTATGGGCTCCCCGAGAAATTATGCAAGTGGGTCACGAGTTTCTTAGCAGACCGAAGCATAAGGGTCGTAGTCGACGGTGAATGCTCAGATACTCTGTCTGTTGATGCTGGTGTCCCACAAGGCTGTGTGCTATCACCTACCCTGTTCATACTGCATATCAATGATATGTTACAAACCAATGGCATTCATTGCTATGCAGATGACAGCACGGGTGATGCCTTATATACCGGCCACGCGAAAATCTCTCGGCAAAATGTCATTGAGAGTCGAAACAAACTTGTCTCTCAAATTGAAAATTCATTGGAGAAGGTCTCTGAATGGGGTAGACTTAACTTAGTCCAATTCAACCCCTCTAAGACACAAGTTTGCGCGTTCACCGCTAAAAAGTTGCCAATGGTCGTATGTTCTCGTTTTGAAAGCATACCCATAACTGTCTCCTCCAACATTGGAATACTTGGTGTTAACATATCGAGCGAGGTCCAGTTCCGATATCATCTGGAGGGCAAGGCCAAGTTAGCCTCCAAGAAGCTTGGTGTTCTGAACAGGTCAAAGCAGTATTTCAGTCCGGTCCAACGCCTACAACTCTATAAGGCGCAGGTTCGGCCTCACATGGAATACTGTTCTCATCTCTGGGCAGGGGCACCAAAGTACCAACTTCTCCCTCTGGATCGTATCCAACGTAGGGCCGCTCGAATTGTCGACCGCCATAGTGTGTCAAACAGGCTCCTTAGAGCTACGTAGAGATGTAGCATCGCTCTGCATCCTCTATCGGTTATATTACGGGGAGTGCTCCGAGGAATTGTTCGGACTTATACCTGCTGCAACTTTTCGCCACCGCTCCATGCGACAAAATAATTATCATCCTCATCACCTTGATGAGTGGCAGTCCTCCACCGTGCGCTTTATCCGAAGCTTTCTGCCGCGCACTGTAAAACTCTGGAATGAACTTTCGTCAGCAGTATTTCCGGACCATTATGACCTGCAAACCTTCAAGAAAGGAGCGTATTCCCTCCTAAAAGGCCGGCAACGCACTTGCAGCTTCTCTGATGTTGCGGGTGCCCATGGGCGACGGTAATCGCTTTCCATCAGGTGATCCGTTTGCTCGTTTGCCCCCTAGTTTTATAAAAAAAAACTAAGTAGCTAGACGTAAAAAAATACGTAGCTACAATTATGTTTTTTAAGTCAAAAATTTGAAAATAGACAGTAGGTTAGCCTTACATTTCTAATGCTTAAATACGGAAGCTTTGACACACTGATTGCATAACTATATGGTTTTATTGATAAATCCGGCTACTGAGTCGAAGAAAGCTGCACATAAGAGTTGCTCAACAGGCAATAGAAGCAGGTTTGCATGGTATGGAGTGGTCCGGTGAACAGGAACTGGGTAAAACTAGGTATAACGTCGCGTCTGCATAAAACCTGTTTGTAATTTCATAACATAAATAAGTAGGTACCTAGTACCTACATAAATAATTAATGAGGTATACATATTATAATTAAAATTTGTACAACTAGCGCCATCTGTGTGTTGAGTAGCTTCTAACTGATGACGTTATATCCAAAATCTATAGTACCTAAGGCACGATACATTTTGTGATTTTGGTGACGAGACGCGACTTATAAATTTATCTCAACGCCACTAAAAGAGTTTCACTTCAAAAATATAAAGAAAACTAGCTGACTCAGAAGACGCTGACGTTTATAAATTATCACCTTAGGAATATTAGCAGAAGTGAAAAACACAAAACTAATCCACAAAAAGCAATTTGCTACGGTGACCAAAGATAAAATTAGTTTAGATTTTATAAAGACACCTGTACTTTTTTAGCTCGTACCTATGTAACTAATTTAAGCAAATGTTACTAAAAAGTGAGTTTGTGCCAACGCCAATCTAACTTCTATATTTTTTTTTTGTCAAAACGTATAAACTAAGTATAAACAAACAATACCTACCTACCAGAGACTCAAATTACAAAAAAGACATACAATAAATTACAAAAGACAAAAAACGTATTTTTTATAAAAAATACTTAAAATTAGATTATCTTCAAAACCGTTGGGTTTAGGATATGGTGTTTCATAGTTAAATCAATTATAAATGATCTAAACTACAGCCCTGTATAATTAAAAATAACTCTTTAGTCTTGCGGGTGAATTAGTGGATTCAGGCTATGAAATAAATAATTGGAAAGAAAGTACGTATTTGGGGTGCGTAAGATTTGGGGTGTATATTTTTCGGCGACTAGTTGAACTTGAGTGACTAATCAGCTATTGCTGAGGTAAGCCGTCAGAATTCGTATGTTCGCTTATCCATAAAAACCATGTAAATTGCAACTCCTTTACAATGATTTGTGAATATCATTCAACGTACACGGTAGCTGGTGAGTACGTGACCAATCCACAGTGAACCAAAGTGCCGTGAAGGTCGACAAAATGTACCTAGGTACCCAAACCGACATTACTATCTAATTCAAGGGCACCAATAGAATCGGCAACGTACCTATTTCACAATGTCACTAAGTTTCCGTCTTTCACTAGGCACATTTTGTGATCAAGGATAAACTTGACTTGGAGGAAATAGTAACAGGAATGAAAAATCTATTAAGTAATTCAATAATATTGGAATTAAATTACATGTTAATAGACTTTTCATTACTGTATTTTTCTTTTTAATTATTACTAGCGACCCGCCCCGGCTTCGCACGTGTACAATACTGATGCGAAATTTAGTCAAAAGTACAAAACAAACAGAAACAAATTAATATAGGTACCTACTAAAACTCAATGTAATAAGTAGGTGGGTATACTTTTATCGTATGAAATACCTATACTCTTCAGGACTAACAATACAACAAACACTAAATAAATAGGTATTCAAGTAACTATCCATCATCATAATTCATAGTTACAACGAACACAAAACAAAAAAAATACCCAATAATCTAAACTCCGCACGCGCACCCCCGCCTTGGTGACGCCCACTTCGCAACGGGCCGTGCAGCAGAAATCGTAATATTTTAATTTCGCCATAACTTTAAAACCAAACATCCAATTTTAATCATTCAAAGACCAAATATTATCTACATAAACTGTACTTAGTGATGAAATAATTTATTTTGATAAGGATTAATAGCATGAGTAAAATAAACGCGTTTAAATATAGTCCAAAAAAAATTCAAGATTTCTAAAAAAAAAAACGGTTGTTGTGCCTCACTCGACATAGATAGGTATAGTGTGTCGCGGACTTTTTTGTAGATATTTATAAGATCTACAATTAATTAGAACATTTTATGGTTCTATTTTTTATAGTTTAGGCAGCGTACGCAAAATAAGTAACTTTTCTGGTTGATTTTTTACACCTTGTGTCCGAAAAACCCAAATAACTTACGGAACCCTATTTTTTTCCAAAATAAAATTTTGCCTATGTTACTCGTGGATAATGTAGCTTTCGAATGGTGAAAGAATTTTTGAAATCGGTCCAGTACTTTTTGAGCCTATTCATTACAAACAAACAAACAAACAAACAAACAAACATACAAACAAAGTTTTCCTCTTTATAATATTAGTATAGATATAGATTTATAATATTAGTATAGATAAAGAAAGATTACCTATAGGCTATAATAGCCGGGTAGGTAGATACTACATACAGCTAGGTTACTGATATGTCTATCTTGTATGATAGGTATATTTATTATTGTGGACTTGTATATATATATGGTGGATATATATATATATATATATATATATATATATATATATATATATATATATATATATATATATATATATATATATCCATTTAAAAAATATAATTTGGTATATCTAATATATTACAGGGAATAAATATTATATTTTTTAAATGGAAACAAATTGTACAAACCCAGCTACAGGTAATTACCTACCTCAAGACCGGGTTAGCTTGCTAATGATTATTTAATGGATTACGATTACTATAATTATTTATCTAAGGTACACCTACTTCATATCTATACCTAGTTATTATTATTAATATCACTAATTATTGATTTTTGATTAGGACTAGTTTTTAAACTTCTTGTAACTTTCTTCCCATAAAAATCTCTAAAATTCCTTTCCAACTTTTAAGCTATTAAAATTGCGATAAATTTTATTTAAAAATAATGTATAGTATTATGCAGTAAGTAAATATACGGCTATTAAGTAGTTGCTTACTATAAGTTATCACTAAAAGCTTATTTTTTTCTACCTAAACAAACTATACCATACCTACATGATACGTCACGCCAAAACGATAATTGTTGAATATGCACAAGTGTAGACAACTATGCAGGACCAGGAAATAAAATTTATTAATTTTATAAGTAAAACGCTTGTGCCTTGTGGGAACGTAGCCAGGGTCAGTTTACACTAGTGTTACCAGGTGCAACTTGATTTAAATCGGGGCAAGAGACAGAAAAATCGGGACTTGGGTCTATAAATCGGGGACTGTCAAATGCCAAAAATATTAAACTGAAAACGGAACGTAGATAAAATATGCTTTTTTTTCTGTCGCTAGCAATTTTTTACATGAAGAAAATAATTTAGTTAAAAGCGAGTGAGCGGAGTAGGTACTTGTACAAGTTGTATTCTTTGAAAGACTGTAAAAAAAATTAATAAAGCCGAAAGCGCAAAACAGAACATTTTACAGTTACCTACTATGCGATACTTTGATTATTATGATTTAATCGGGACATTTATTGTTCCGATTGGTAAATCGGGACATCCCGAAAAAATCAGGATACCTGGCAATCCTAGTTCACACCGCGATGATACGCGACGCTGCATTTTTAAGATAGCTATTGAAAATTGAACTTTATTCCGTACACAAAAATATAATATTTTATTAGTCTTAACTTCAAGAATCGTTTGAGATTTTGGACGATCGCGATAGAATAGCAAAGTAGAGTAGGTCGAAAAAGTGAATATGTAAGAGATCAACTGCAAGAGCTATTCTGGCTGCCATGTACTTAATATTCTATAACAGTATACTTACTGCTGGAAGGTGATCTCCTGTGTCGGTGCTGCGTGTCGTGCAGCTGGCGGAACGTGCCGTTGATGCGGTGGATGGCCAGGTCGTGAGGTGACGTGAATACGCGTCCACCCAGACCCAGGCTGTCCAGCAGATGCTCGAAGCCCTTAAAAATTTAAATTTCAGCTGATATGGTAATTCTATTGTATAATACCTAATATGGCAAGGCTATTTTAGGCAATATGGTTTCAAGTAAGTAGGTCGATAGATAGACGTGCCGCATTTTTCACTAATATTAGATTCTACGTAGGAACGGTCTAGACTTTAGGACCTATAGGTAGTAGGTTACCCTTTCAAGGTAGGGTAAGTCAAAAAACTTACCCCACACTAGTGGACAGTTAGTTTCTCGTAACGTAGTATCGATAAAGTTTGCTTGGTCCTAGGTAGAATGTTTATGATGAGAATGTTATCCATGCCAGATCTTATATCATCAGCAACTTTTACTAAGGCGGTTGTTGTACTGTGTCCAATCCGAAACTCGAAAGCCTGATTGAAACGGACTAAGCAAACTGTTGCTCATAACATATAATAATCACTAAGCTGGTAACGAATGATCCGCTCAAGTACTTTCTAAAGGGTAGGATAGAAATAGGACGGAAGTTAGACACGGTTTTAGGACGGGCAGATTTAGGTAAAGGAATAATGTATGCAGCCTTCCAGGAGTTCCAGGCATCAGGAAAGGTACAGGACTCTAAACAGGAATTAAAAATGTGTACCTACCTAAAATAATAGGAGAAATTAGGTATATCAAAAATTGGATTTCCATGAAATTTAATTTCCGAGTTGATAAATACAAATTATTGAGTATGTATCTTATAGTTTTTTGTAATGATATATATAATGATGATTTTTTTTTTAAATTAAAATCTCTAAATAATTAAATGAAACATTTCACCCCAAAGTTTGTATAGTGGAATATCAATTACTGGACGTACTTTTTTAAATTTAGGCACGCAGACAGCTGTTTATGACGTACACTTTCGTATACGTTTTTTTATATAAAAGGGGTTTTCAAAATGTATCCCCCACGGGAGTGCAATGAACGGACGAAGTCGTGCGCCAAGTTTGGCATATTTTGGATAAAATTTGATTAGTAGGAGGAACATTGTGATAGATAGAGCTAGGCTCTATCACAATGTTCCTCTTGGATACGCAAGATACTTAGAAAACTGAATTACGGCCCGTTTCAATAATCTATCTACCAATAACTATTTATTAATAAAACGTCAAATTTTTATAGCAATAAACCGGCAAATTATTGAATAACGACGTTTTTAACAAATAGTTATTGGTGAGTAGATATATTATTGCAACCGGTAGTATTATTAATATTATTATGTTTATAACTTTTGAACGCAGACAGAAGAGAAGCGTTGAGCTCTTTTATACTGTGGTAAGAAGTTAGAACATTAAAAGAAGAAGAACAAGTAGGAAACTGACTATTACGACATTTTCGTAAAAAATCCGTCGTATACCTGTCCACTGACCTATTATGTACATAACATACGATAATATTTGATAAGTACAATCTCTTATCGTAATGTAATACGACGTAAACATTATCCCCTAATATTTTTGATAAATATTCTAGACAAATATAAAATAACTCGACTGGAGTTGACGGAATAAATCTTAATTTTGGTTAAGTTAATATTATCGGAAATCAGGATCCACTATTTCAGAACTTCAGTAAGTGTGCTTTTTAAAACTATAGAGTATAGGCTGCTCCGTGTTATTTTACCAATTCACTCAGATAAGACCTTTTTGTCGACGTCATAACTGTCACTCTCATAGAAACACGGAGGTAACTTAAATGTCCCCAAACTTAGGATAAAATTTTTGTACCAGAAGCAAAAATCACGAAAGAACGTACTAATACGTAGTGTTTTTACCTTAAAAAAGCTCTAAACGGAAAACGCAATGGCCGGGCTTTCTTTACAGCAAATAGAACAGCTCTACTATTATAACAGCCTCCGTGGTCTAGTGGTTAGAGCATTGGCTCTCGACTCGGAGGTCGTGGGTTCGATTCCTGCATTTGAACAACAAAAAATGTTGTTTCCAAGGTTTGGTTAGGACAATGCAGGCTGATCACCTGATTGTCTGATAAGAAAGATGATCCATGCGTCGGATGGGTATGTAAAAAGTCGGACCTGAGCCTGATCTCTCATCAGTCGTGTCGGTTATCCGTCCCACTGGATTATGAGAGTAAAGGAAGAGAGAGTGCTCTTGTGTACTGCGCACACACTTGGGCACTATAAAATTACTCCTGCGTAACTGGCCTAGTTTGAATAAAACCGGCCACCGTCACCGAGATCGGTATGGGGAGTTATTATTATTCTACTATTTAGTTTATTTTTATTATTAGTTACTTTTGTACAAGAATCAAGATTTTCAACCTTTGCTATCTCTGGCTTACCTACTGTTAAAATCTTTGCTACACAACAAATAGGTATCGTCCAAAGCGTACTATTATTTGAGTAACTGACCTAACGGATTTCTGTTTGCCATTGTGTTCAGAGTTCACACTGTTGAATGTTTAGACGAGTTTCATTCACAGGTGCTGAAAATGTTTTGTTTTTCTAATCTAAAAACTGATAAAGGCGTGTAAATAGCTGAGTTTGTTACTTGAAAAATTTCATGATAACAATAATTAACAAAGGCAACATAAATGTGGTAAATCAGCTGTTAAGTGCATATTGCAGTTATTGGTGCACTCTTGGGCCTTGGCATACCTACCTAGGGTATGTGCACGAGTGACGAGTGTAGCTTAGTGGAAATCTATCCTATCTCTGCCAAATATAAGGATACCTAACATAATTTTAACTCTATTTTAGGTTGGTACTAGGTACCTACTTTAAGGTAATATAATTTGTTGTTTTTTTTAAGCAAGAAGTGAAAACAAATAGGTATGCTTCGAATAATTTTTTTTAAACGTAAAATTGTCTAGATGCGTCATACATCATAGGCTGAGCGCAAGTAGTGTCTGCTCAAAGTAGGTATGAATTTGTCTCACATCTATGGAGTCAAGCAAACTTAACAAACATGTAAGACAAATAACTACAATCTTTAACCCTACTACTCACGTAAATTTTATAGGATAAGTTATCCGGGCTATTATTATGTACATATCTATTTAACCCTGATTTCTTAAAATTGGACCGGTAGTTTAGGTGCCACGGTGCAACATACATACATACATAGACTGTCAAAATCGTTACCCTTCCATTTAGCTTCGCCGTAGTTGCCGTAGTCGGGTAAAAAATTGGAAACCGCGGAAATTGAACTCACGTCTCACGTCCACACCATCCGGGTTGTGAAACAATGACATCTTTCCTCCAAACGCTTACAAGATGCCCACAATCGATAAAAATTGTAGGAAACTGTTTTATACTTTTAAGGTTCCGTAGTGGTTTCGTCATGTCTGTCCGTCTGTCCATCCGTCGCCTTCGGCTCACCGTTCAAACGGTTAAGTTAGGTTAGCTAGAAACATGAAACTTTGCACGGATATGTGTATTTACCACTTCAACAAAGTGCTCTTATTAAAATCATGCAAAAAAATTTTTTTTTGGTTACCTAGTAGTTGCTAGTAGTAGAGTACGTAGTATCCTCCACGTAAAATTGAGATGACTTTTTTTTATCGCGTCTACCTCATAGTGTGGGGTATCATTAGATACCTCTTTAAAAAACATTGAAAGGTTGCTAAGATGATTTTTTGATGTAGGAATTCGTTTGCGAGATATTCAATTTAAAAACGCATTTTTTGGTAAAATAGGCTTCCTCTAAAAGCTAAACAGCTGGCTCGAAAAAAATTAAAAAGAGTTCAGGGGTTATAGAGACCTTGCTTGGCTTGGGCTTCCTTGAAAAACTTTGTACCAAAGTAACGAATTAATAAGTAAACATCGATTCTGACTCGCACTTGGTCGGTTTTTCTAGATCTGAGTTTTGAGAGTCATTTTCTAGACAAAAGCTACAATAACCATACAATTATTAGTAATTGTAGGATAAAAGTTAACACTATAGTATGAGAGTTAAAAAGAAACTTTGTTTTGTAGTTTATCCATTATCCATCTGTCTGATGGTTGGTCAATAAACTACGCTGACTAATGGCTGTCCAGTGTCCATCCTGATAGGATTAAAACCGCGACTTCCCTTTCCGCAATCTAGCCGCTCTAGCACCGACCCATCGCGTACTCCTATTCGTGCAGAATATTAAACAAACATACTTCTTTTGTTTGATAATATTACGCACATCCAATGCATATTTACTTTGCCAAATATAGAGCACAATTACATGTTTATTTTTAAGAAACGTCATCGTGACATGCTCTATCAGTAATCAGCTACAGCCTACAATGTAGGTGTAGTGGTATTAGAGTAGCCTACTGTACATGTAAATATTTATGTAAGAATAAAAGTATGTGTAAGAAGAGCTGTATGATACTAGACAACAACGTAAAACTTATGGCTCGTTCACATTCATACATCTATACAACCATATATACACCAGAAACAAATACATTGATGGTAGAGTCCGTGCTCCGTAGCGACTTGATAAAACCTACTAAATGATAATATCTGAAGACAATGTTTAAATGCTTTATGCTGCCTGTTTTTGTTAAAGAATAATAACACCTTTAAATTGAAATAGCAAGAAACAAATAATTTGATTTGTTGAAATAAATTGCTTGCTCTACCTTTTTGCAACTGATAATTTTGAATATTAGACACCGCATGCGGCATTATATTATTTATGAGTACAATTTTTATTGAGAAGAAAAAAAATTCACAAGACTGCTTCTTTTTTCGAAAACCTCTTATCAAATCAAAACTACATAACTTACTTTATAGACATTAGATATTGTTATTTTCTTTGATGTTGACTGCTGAGTCGGTACTCTACGGTTAGCTTTAGTCAGTATCATAATATTATGTCACTGCAAGTATTACTATGCAGTGTCCTAGTCCTACACTCCTACCTACTTAGTACAGATAATTTACATCTTATTTTACTGTAAGAGTTCATGAATGATTCGCAAGTGCAATAAAATTGTAAACAGACAATGCGGCGCGTTTATTGGCGTGATAACTGATACCTCATACCGCAGGTAAATTATAAATACCTATTTACATAATAGGTATATTGTTGTTTAGTAGACAACAAATAATATTATGTAAATTAAAATTAACACGTGGTTAAAAAAAAAATCACATAGAATGTAGAGACCATCATCTTGCTACGCTGTTGCGTGCTTCACATAAATTCAACTAAATATTGATAAATGATTTTGATAGTGATAACTACACGATAGATACTACGATTGACAGGTTCGATGAACTTCCGTTTACGAAATAGGGAAAGGCGATTTAACTATGTATTGCAATAGTTTTTATAAATTTTCCGTTGGGCTCGAGTAGAGAGTCGAGATTTCTCTAGTCACCGGGACAGCGGATATATAAATAAACGTGTTATTAGTTATTACTAAGTCAGTAGTGTCAGACATCTTTTAGTAGGCTTGCGATTGAATTTATTTATGAAATTATTTAGACAATTAAATATGAAGCTCACGTACCTCGAAAGTGATAGTTCCGTTGTCGCCATATTTGTCGAATATTTTGTTGATGAAGTACTGTTGGATCGGCAGCGTGGTATTGGCCGGCGCGGACTCGAGGTCTACGCATGCGGCCGCCGCCGCCAGCATTACGATGGCACTCGCTGTCCACATCGTTACGACTGAATGCGATGCGCCTGCGATCTGCGCTCTATCAGCGATGTCACTTATCCAAACCGATAGGACCTGCGCTCGCGCATACCGTTCCCTATTTGTTTACACGATAATCTTTCAATTCGCAATTCGTACACACGTCTCGGTGGGTTAGAGCTCCGAGTGCGTCTAATACTTTCACCCGACGCTCGCCGGTGTCTGAGGCCGGGCCCAGCGTGCTGATAAAGGAGTGTGTTTACGTGTGGCCATCAAAACCGTTCCGTCGCGGCTCGCGGCACCTCAGCTGTAGAAAAGGTCACAGATGTTAGAAACTCATTGAAAGTGATCACCTCGTTCCTCTCTCTTTCACTGACTACTGAGCCGATTGTTTGTTCCAAGCGATAAACGTTCTCAGCGTTGTTATTTAATATTTATTTACTTATATCAGAATCTAGTCAGATATAACGTGAAGTTATGTGGAAAGGATAATAGTTATCAATTTGTAATTTAATTGTTATGTTACCGTTTAGTAAACAACGTCACCTTTGTGTAAAATGTTTCTTGTAAAATGTAAATAGCGTAGTATTGTTTGCAATCTAGAGATACTAATGTGTACTTCCTCATTAATGTTTATTAAGATGATATTAATGTTTATAAGCGAATACCTACCTATCAGCTGAAGTGTGACAATAGTCAAAAATTTTAAGGGATCTTTCCTTTTGTCTGTCGACTTTTTCTTTTGTGTCTTCACTTTAGTCCAAACTTAAGCCCCTAAACTATTTTTTTATAGACTAACTGCCGAATACTGAAACGATAGTTAAACTAAGTGATGCTCAAGAAACATGCTGTCCTTGTCATTTCGGCTAGAGGCGACAGCGACAGCCTACGAATAGGATAGGAGAACTCTTAATTTTGATAAGCGTTTCAGTATTCGGCCGTTACTTACTCTCTCACAGATTTGTACCATGTAGGTACAGACAATATATTAATTATACCGAGAGTCCGGGACCCTATAAATAATATAATTGACACAGGCTTAGTAAAAATTAAAGAATGTATTAATTATAGAATGTAATATAGACTATGTAGAATACAGCGAGTGAGGTTCAGTAGGTAATTCCGATGTCATCTAGAATTCTAGGGGATAAGGCTAAGTAAGAGCCTTTACGAAGATTCGTAAGCAGGTCGAAGCAGTATTTCACTCATAAGGCGAAGGTTCAGCCTCACATGGAATACTATACTTATCTCTCGGCAGGAGCGCCAAAATACCAGCATCGAAGAGTAGCTAGAATTGTTGACTGCCAAAGTATTTTAGGTAAATCGGTTCAACTCCTTGGCACTACGTAGATATGCATCCTCGCTTTGAATCTTCTACCGGTTCACAGTGTTCTATTTGACTCAAAAAAATTCCCTATGCTGTTTATTGCATAAATCGATGAAGAAATGTATTTTAAATGCAAGAGTAAAACACCCGCTTGTCTATTTCAAATACTTTTTTTTATAAAAAATAATTTATGTTTCGTGACCTCGACGTAAAAAAAAACACTTAATAAATTCTGTAAGCGTGTCTGATCAATATATTTTTTTTTTCTAATTTTTCTAATTCTTTGAGCCTGATAGGCACTCTGCCTGATGGGGACGACCTAGAGCTTTTCTTTGTTTTATAGCATATCTTGTACCTACTTTAGTTTATCTTTTTTTAGTTTTTTTTTCTTTCTTTCTTTTAGTCTGTAAATAATTTAAAGTAGATAGTTATTATTATTTTATTGTAAAATTGTTTAATCTTGTAATAAATAAATTGAGGTTATAATACGAAGTTCAGCTAAGAAATGTAAGAAATGTAGCAGTGGCCAGAGCCGGCTTAGCAATTAGCATTACCTACCAGCGCCATGGGCGATTACCAAATGAACCTAGTATATATCTGTATAATCTATGAAATGAACGATGATTTCATACTGCAAATATTAGATTAACGTGACGAAAGTGGATAATTTAAATAGTGTAGTATCCGATGGTGGTGAATACTAGGTTTTTAATGGAAACGCAGGTCAGGTAAATTACCAATGTACGTTTATTGATATTCGAAGTTACAAGAGCTAGGATATGTTGCCTTCGTCTAAGCAACTTTAGGACTGACTCTATACAATTCAACATCTTATTTATATTTTAGTGTTACCCCACTTATTCACACGCTTACATCCCTTAGTTGTATTTCCCACGTAAACACAAACAAAGCAAAATCATAAACAACGCAATAAATCCTTTCACACAATGTTTGTAAAATATCTATCTATTGTCTTAAAAATGCACAACTATAATAAAACAATAAACCACAATAAATCTACAACAAATAACAAATGATTATCGGCTCACCGCTTTCTATATTTTTTACAATTCCTTTGAACTAACAATAAACAAAGAAGACAATGCATAATAAATCTTAAATAATATTAAAAAGCTTATCTAAGGCAGGGTTTTTACAACCCTACATTCGGTCATCCTGCAGCGACAATTGCCCTCAATTGTAATCATTGTCTGTTATGTTTATTCTGAAATGTCAGGTGGCTTCTTATTAGACTGCATCTCTATGCTAATAAGAACTACTACTAGCGGTCTTTCATCCACTCTATCCTTGTAATCATTTTCACTAATATACAATATTTTAGGTAAAGGATTTCTGAGTACATCTTCATAATATGACATTATATTAAAATACCCTGACAATGATATGCATCTCGTCACTCTTAAACATATTTTTTCTTTTTTCAGCGTAGCCGTAAAAACTAGACATAACCAACTGTCTTCTTCAATCTTAGATTTAGTTTCTAACAAATATACCATACATTTCTCCCGTGCTTTAATAATAATAGATAATACTTCTAACTTATAACTACTATATCGAGACTCCACATCAGTCATCTTACAACTAGCAAAATATACAGGGTGAAATATACTATCATCACAATGATTTTGCATCAAGATGCTATATTCTAATCGGAACCTATGAAATTCTGTCTCGGCTCTATATTTAAATATTTTCAACATAGGCACACATAATAGTGCAGCTTTTAATTTATTAAAAGTTTCCATCTCTCTCGCACTGAAACTAAACTTGCTGCCGTTTTCCACTAGGTCTGTCAAAGGTCTAGCTTTCAATAAATACTGAGGTATAAATTTCAGAAAATATCCGGTCATCCCCAAAAAACTTTGAACCGTCTGTCCCGTCTTAGGTATGGGAAAATCTCTCATTGCAGCTGTTATTGCTTTTGATGTTCTAACTGTACCGCGTGATATTATATGCCCTAAAAAATTTACTGTTGTTTTCAAAAATTCACCTTTCTTAATCTTAACGTCTAATCCGTGTTGAGGCGCAACTTTTAAAACCAATTTTAATATATCTAAGTCTTCTTCTAAATACTTCGCTAAAATACTTTCATCGTCCATCAGTGCATTTAAAAACCGGTTTAAATCTAAAACGGTAAAAGGTAACGGATATAGAGATCTCGGCATAATTAAATTTATTTTACTGTAATCTACATAGAAACTAAAATCCTTCTTTTCTACAAAAACAATACGATTGGTATACTCTGAATTAAAAGGGACGATGGTTCCCTCCTTCGTCATCAACTTTATTGAATCAATTACTTCTTTTCGCTCTGAAGGAGCTAATCGGCGTGGCTGTGAAACCACCGGCTTATCGTCATTCAAAATGATTTTTGCGCATATGCCTACATCGCGCGTGGACTCCGGTTTATAATAATTATTATCGATTATTTTACTATTTATTTCTTCCCGATTATGTTCTTCTTTAATAACAACTTCTTTCGGTTCATTCGTAACATTAATTTTGAAAATGTCCGATTGTACTCTCTCGTCTAGGTTAGATTCGACATGGTCTAACTTAAAAAATGTCACGATGCCTTGTTGGACACGGATTTCTACACAATTAAGAAAATCGGTACCCAATAAAATAGGACGCTTGAGAATTGAATTCGATACAACATGAATCTCGACATAAAACTTGGCATTATCTACAATCATGCTAGTAGTAAACATACCCATTGTTTTATTTACCTGAGACCCCAGCCCCGTAATACATACCTGCTTATTTTGTAGAGTCGGGGATCCCAATTTCTCGTACACACTCTCACTCATTAACGTTAAATCACTACCTGCGTCTACTAACGCTAAAATCTTATTGTCTCTAATTAGAATCAGCTTCTGATATTGTCCTTCGGTTAATCGAGATACCACATGCACATCTTTACATTTTGTTACACAGTCTGAGGCTACTTGTCCAAAACCACCGCACTTAAAACATTTTCTCCCTTTTTCTTTTGAGGGACACATAACACTTACGTGATCTTCTCCAGCGCAGTTAAAACATATTTTCTTGTCCGTCGTTGGAACAATTTTTTCTGAGCCTCTAGGTTTTGACCTCGTCTCCGTACGTATTGTCTTATCCGTCTTCTTCTCGATTGGGCGAGCTCCGAATTTCAACATTTCTTGTTTCATTTTTTCATATTGTTTAAATCTTTCTTTGAGCTGTCTCATATTTTTGGCTCCATAGAGCACAGCTTTATTTACCGCGTCATCGGGAATGCCCTCGATTATGTATTGAATAACATCCCGCATTTCCAAATTTCCCGCCGCTGCGATCTGCAACATTCTATAGGCGTATTCTTGCAGCGTCTCTTCTTTCCTTTTCCTGTTTCTACACAGATCTCTGTGTATCTGTAAGTTATCTACAGCTTCTTCAAATTCATCTTTTAGCGCCTGCTTCAGCATTTTCCATGTTTTAGCGCATCTTTCGTAGCTGACAAAAAGTTTGGCAGAACCCTCTAGTAATTGTTTTGCATACACGATCTTCTGAACTTCGTTCCAATTACAAAGCGAAGCCATTTCTTCGAAATCACGTAACCACTGTTGAATATTTAAGTGATTATCCCCGCTAAACTTCTTTAATGAACCCTCAACGTCTTTGAAAGTCAATAATACCGGTTTTCCGCTACGTCTACGGATTACTGGTGAGTGATGACTCTGCTCCTTCCTTCTCCGACCTTCTTCGTCGTCCTCGTCGTCTAAGTGGTGGTCCTCTAATCTACCATTACCGAGCCCTAGGGTATTGGCAGCGTAGGAAACCTCTTCATCTTCTTCGTCTTCATCGTCGTCATCGTCTTCAGGGCCTAGCTCCTCTTCGTTGTCAACAACTCGGTCTCGTTCCACTAATAGCGCCGCTCTTAGCCTGGCCAACAACTCCGGCTTACGACCTGTCACTCGGAGGTTTCGTCGTCTGAGCTCCTCTCTGAGCTCCACAACCTTCATTCGCGGCAGCTGGTCGTCTTCCAGCTCGACCGCATCCAACCTCTCCTCACCTCTCGCAACCTTGTCGATAACACCGTCCATGATTGGCTTTACTACTTTGCGCACTATACCGAACTTGCACTAAGCTGCTAACACGTCTTTACAACAAACACACTGATAATCCCCTGATATTACTGCGATCCCGGACGATTGATTCCTAACGAGTTATTCCGGACGATTGATTCCTAACGAGTTATCCCGGACGAGCCCCCACAATGTAGTATCCGATGGTGGTGAATACTAGGTTTTTAATGGAAACGCAGGTCAGGTAAATTACCGATGTACGTTTATTGATATTCGAAGTTACAAGAGCTAGGATATGTTGCCTTCGTCTAAGCAACTTTAGGACTGACTCTATACAATTCAACATCTTATTTATATTTTAGTGTTACCCCACTTATTCACACGCTTACATCCCTTAGTTGTATTTCCCACGTAAACACAAACAAAGCAAAATCATAAACAACGCAATAAATCCTTTCACACAATGTTTGTAAAATATCTATCTATTGTCTTAAAAATGCACAACTATAATAAAACAATAAACCACAATAAATCTACAACAAATAACAAATGATTATCGGCTCACCGCTTTCTATATTTTTTACAATTCCTTTGAACTAACAATAAACAAAGAAGACAATGCATAATAAATCTTAAATAATATTAAAAAGCTTATCTAAGGCAGGGTTTTTACAACCCTACAATAGTTAATAGTATTCAGTGTTCTTTGTAATTGGAAGTTATTGGAGAGATAATTTGTATTACAATAATATGTAGGAAATGTCGCCCAACCGTGCCCCCCTTCTAAACGCCGCTATTGTTAGGTAGGAACATATTTCATGACGGGACTCAATTTAACGTGGACAAATTCGCGCTAGTAATTTTTAGTCCCACTTCACATGTATGGAGAGCCACCCCTAAAATATATAACTATTATTATTTTATGATGCTAAAATCGAGATAGGTACACAGTCTATAAGTATACCAAATTTCATCCATTTCTATTTATAATTACAGAAGCTAGAAAGAAGCGCGGACAGACAGACAGACGGACGAACAGAGCGAAACTACAAGGGTTCCTCGTGTATTACGGAACCCTAAAAATGGGAAATCATCTACATATGTAGAAATAAAAATCATTAAACTTCTAACCTTTATATATCTGTCCATACAAGTTTGTATATAAGTATATGTACATATATATACTAAGTTGTTTGTATACTAAATGACTTTATCTAATAAATTTTGTTTCTTACGTTATCCTGAATCCAAAAAATAATTTGTTTGATACTTTATCAGAATCCCAGTAAAATAAGTATAATTTTTTCGTACCTAAAAATTGGCCCACGCCGCCGCCGGCATAATCTGGCGGGTATGCATATGTTCATTGTACACAACTAGAAAATAACTACAATACGACATAGGTACATTTTATCAGTAAGAATACATATAAGGGGAGCCTGGCGGGGCTGGGATCTTAGTCCATACATTATTATCATTTATCATCAACCTAATCACCTAACAGTTAACAACTTAGATAATTTACTAAAATGGTGTGCTGACCTGCCTGCACTGTGCTCGAACATAATCAACGAGGAGCATCACCATCATCAATTGTGTTGAAGGTAAAGTAACACAATACACAAAATACACAAAATTTCACAAATTAGTAGGTCAATAATAGTAGATTATGCACCAAGGGGATAAAGCAGTGTCTTATGTCACGGGCAGAATATTGGATCCTGAGCCTAACAAGGGACTCTAGAGTTAACTCCCGAGCGCAGCGAGGGAGTTAAAACTTAACTCCCGAGTGAAGGGAGGGAGTTATGTAGAGTCCTGAGTGAAGCGAGGGGTTCAATCTGCCCAAGACGAAGACAGGCTTTATCCCAGAGGTGCATACTCTACTTTTCATACCTACTGCGAGGCAATAAAAACACAGGGCTACATAAATAAAACATTTATTTTGTTAAAAGTTAATATTAATATTGGACACATTTGTCCAGTTATGAAGGGACAGAGTAATATTTTTATTAGGTAGAATGTTAAAACACGGAACTGTTAAAATAACGTAGTAGGTACCTATTTTAATTTCTGAAAATAGCACCAAACACTGGCTTTTGCTCTGAATTTTTTGAATCGCATTTTTCTTTTGTTATAGGTGGCCAGTTCGATTTTCAAATAAACTCTCAGCAATACCATGTTATTATCAAAAACTCTACGATAGATGCGTATCTATTAGAAGTTTTCATACGAATTTTAACGTTCCAAATTCAAATCACTTTAATCCCTTGGGAGTTTCATACAACATTATCTCCCTTGGGAGTCAATGACATGCTTTACGTTTAGATTGCGTGATATATATATCCGATACATTGTCGAGCAAGGGATTAAAGTGATTTGAATTTGGAACGTTAAAATTTGTATGAAAACTTCTAATAGATACGCATCTATCGTAGAGTTTTTCAATAATAATCCCACCAAAAACATTCTGTAAAAAACAAGCCAAGTCTCGATGGAGCTGCTTGTTTATCTCTAAAAAGTAATGAAATCTAGACAAAATCGTGCCAAGTCTAAGGTTCCTTACTGCGGTTTCTTTATTATTATAGTTAATGTTGATTGACTTGGCAGTTGAACATTCTTTATACTTTAGTGGGTACAAGTCAATTTTGTTTACATTTGTAACTACCTATGTTTGTTAAGCGAGATAATAGCCCATACTGGTATTGGTAATTGGACGCTAGTGTCTCATTTTAGGCTGTTGTTGATTGTACAACACACGTATTGAAGCAAAGGTGTCATGGAGCCCCTTTTGTACCCTTGTGTACCCTTCAACGGCCAAGCCACACAACATTAACTATAATAATAAAGAAACCGCAGTAAGGAACCTTAGACTTGGCACGATTTTGTCTAGATTTCATTACTTTTTAGAGATAAACAAGCAGCTCCATCGAGACTTGGCTAGTTTTTTACAGAATGTTTTTGGTGGGATTTCACTTATTTTTGTAGAAACGTGGGCATATTGATTTATTTTCCTAGATTTTAGTGTAATTTGTTTATTTAATTTGTGTAATGTTCGAGTAGAATAAAGTTCGAGTAGAATAAAGGGGCCTGAAAATGCGGCAAAATGGTTCTAGTAAAGAATAGTACGGCAGTGTTTGCTTCGCGCTCGACTTGGCGGGGGCACTGCCGTGCCCCCAGATCGACGTTCTGGTCTTATCTAGAGGTTCTCAAATAGGGGCCTGAAAATGCGGCGAAATGGTTCCAGTAAAGAATGGTACGGCAGTGTTTGCTTCGCGCTCGACTTGGCGGGGGCACTGCCGTGCCCCCAGATCGACGTTCTGGTCTTATCTAGAGGTTCTCAAATAGGGGCCTGAAAATGCGGCGAAATGGTTCCAGTAAAGAATGGTACGGCAGTGCTTGCTTCGCGCTCGACTTGGCAGGGCACTGCCGTGCCCCCAGATCGATTATCCTAGTTTTTATAGTTTTCCCTTTATGTGGCCATTAAACCCCAACTCTGTACCAAATTTCAGCTCTCTAAGTTTATGGGAAGTACTAGTTCTATTCTGATGATCATGAGTGAGTGAGTGAGTGAGTGAGTGAGTGAGTGTCGTAAATGCGAAACTTTGCTTTCGCTTAACTTTGGAACTAAATGACCTACAGACTTGAAATTTTGGATTTTAAGTATGTGATTATAGCTTATTGGATGACGAAAATTTCTGCGTTCTGGTCTTATCCAGAAGTTCTCAAATAGGGACCTGAAAATGCGGCGAAATGGTTCCAGTAAAGGATGGTACGGCAGTGTTTGCTTCGCGCTCGACTTGGCGGGGGCACTGCCGTGCCCCCAGATATGGTATTGCTGAGAGTTTATTCGAAAATCGAACTGGCCACCTATAACAAAAGAAAAATGCGATTCAAAAAATTCAGGGCAAAAGCCAGTGTTTGGTGCTATTTTCAGAAATTAAAATAGGTACCTACTACGTTATTTTAACAGTTCCGTGTTTTAACATTCTCCCTAATAAAAATATTACTCTGTCCGTCCATAACTGGACAAATGTGTCCAATATCAATACCTATTAACTTTTAACAAAATAAATGTTTTATTTATGTAGCCCTGGGTTTTTATTGCCTCGCAGTAGGTATGAAAAGTAGAGTATGCACCTCTGGGATAAAGCCTGTCTTCGTCTTGGGCAGCTTGAACCCCTCGCTTCACTCAGGACTCTACATAACTCCCTCGCTTCACTCGGGAGTTAAGTTTTAACTCCCTCGCTGCGCTCGGGAGTTAACTCTAGAATCCCTCGTTACGCTCAGGATCCAATATGCTGCCCGTGACATAAGACACTGCTTTATCCCCTTGGTGCATAATCTACTATAAATACTGGGTGATTTTTTATTCCGTTTCGGGAAGAAACATGTATTGTATCAAAAGATGAATCTATATTGCAAAAGCATTTGTGTCGAAGCTCAAGTATTTGAAAGTTGGAAAATTTTCCAAATATCATGAATTTATGTCACTCTACCTGCGCGGGCGACGAGGCGCCTCGCACCGTTGTACGATCCAGACTCCAGTCATCATGGGACTATAAAAGGGTGACGATATTTACTAATTTATACATTTAAAATAAAAATACTTTTCTTATCCCCCTTACTAATAATCGCTGTATAAGCTTTGAATAGTTATACAGTGTTTTGTGTCCTATCGAATTAAAAATGTCACTTGTGTGACGGGAACAAAACACTGTATAACTATTCAAAGCTTACACAGCGTTTATTAGTAAGGGGGTTAATGTATAAATTAGTAAATATATAATAATTTTAAATTAAAAGCGGAATGTTGTAAAACACATTTCACAAAGTTAGAAAAAATTAAAAAGTTAACTAAGTAGGTATGCCAAGGTTTTGATTGGATGCTCTAAGGCCAAGGTATAAATCAATCTCTATTTTATGTACCAGCTATAGATAATACCCTGTTTTTACTAAGGGGCCCCACACACGGTGCGGTCTGCCTTCAGTTCGGCCTGAACGGATGCAAAATCGTATCATGTGTGGGCATGAATCCGTTCAGGCCGAACTGACGTCAGTTGGGTCTAGGGTTGCCACCTCTTTTTTTTTGCAGATAAAGTAACAATGATTATCCAGTACAGATTGCAGATAAAATAAAAGATCATCCATATCTACATTTAGCTTTTGCACATATAAATCTTCAATTATCTTAACATGCAATCGACATCGATTGAGCAGTCGATGTATTTCGGTATATGTATTAAAAAAATCATAATATTGACTGACAGGGCGAAATATATGTAATTCTAGGAAGTGTTTTCTTATAATGCGTAGCGGTCAGCGCGGACATTTTATACATTTCGGTGTCATGTCCGCGCTGACGGTCAGCGAACGGTCAGCGCGACACTAAAACCAGCCTAACTGAAACGATCGGCCTCTCGTCTGTGGGAGCCTTAAAACTGAATAAAAAATCGCCCAGTATATAACAAGAAACTTTTATATGTTATGTAGATTATAGATATTATAATATCTAATCTAATAAGTAATTATTATAGGTAGGACCAACTATCAATAAAGTAGACTCTACAGCTTCTATCTATTCAATCCTCTTTAGTCTATCTACTCGTATATAGAGCAGCAACATTTTATCAGTGCTTACGATGAACCTTCAACCTAGTACCTACAACAAAATACAGGGTTTGTAGGTTTGGTGCCTACCAATGTTCCTCTCACAATGATTGATGAGCCGAGTTATTAATTATAATCACAGTAATTGTTGCAAAACAAAAAATACTGTA